>CM054117.1:86669389-87367627 GCA_028673005.1 Tanypteryx hageni | reverse complement strand
TACGAAAGTGTAGATAAATCACCGCAGAGCCCTGAGAAGAAGTTCAAAGTATAGTTTTTAAATGCAATTTTAGATACTATATCAGATTCGTTACAAGACTGGTATGAACTATTGAAAAATCACAAAGACACATTTAACTTTCTTTACGACTTTAGCAAAATGCAAAAATGAGCAATGAAACTCTGCTTAAACAGTGCAAAGATTTAGAAAGTATTTTTACTGATGGTCAAGAGAAAGACATTGACGCAGTAGAACTATTCGACGAATTAAAGGTGTTAAAAGATTTTGTTGATATGGAAATATATCAAAATCCATTATGTATACTAGAATATTTGTATTCAAATAATCTTGTATCTATCTTTGCTAATTTAATTGTTTCGCTTAGAATTTTGTTAACTCTACCTGTATCAGTAGCAAGTGGGGAAAGGTCTTTTTCAAGGCTCAAGCGTCTGGTAGGACTTTCTATGATAGCTATAGAAAATGACGTATGTGAAATTTTGAGCATCGATAAATTAAAAGAGGAGTTTTCCAGCATGAAAGCAAGGAAATTTAAACTTTGATTCATTGTTGTAAATAAATAAAGATATTCTCGTTCTACGAGACTTACTTATAGTAGTACAAAATTCCAAATGTACAAATATTGTTGTTGAGATAGGAAAATATTTTATTATAAGTTTAGAAGTGTTTATGTGAATCTATTTTTTACGGCTGTGTGATGATTTTGGAGTATACCGCTGCAGTATTATGAAACTTGATATTTATATGTATTATTTGGACCGTAACTTTAAAATATGGTAATATGTTGTGCAGTGCTTTAGGTCGAGTTTTAAAGTTAATATTAATTATATATAAATTTAGAGTATCGTATTTGTTGTATTGTGCAATATCTTAGATTTAATTTGATACTATGTAATATAATATAGGATTGTATTAGAAAGAGGGTGAGAGACTGCTAATAATAATAAGCTGACCCAGTGAAAAAAGGAAATTCTATGAAATATTTATTAATCGCTCATGTTCTGCGGCCGCCCAAATATAAATAAAACCACTAAATGAAACCGGTTTCACTGTCCTTATATTTTCTGTTGAATGTTTTGTTTTTCTGTATATATACAGGACTGTTATTTTTGCCAAAAAATACATGACAGTAAAAATTATGTATTTAAAAATGATAATAAATGTTTTCATTCTTTAAACTTTTTTATTAAGTATATTAATTATTTATCTCCTCTAATTCGATTATAAAATCAAATATAAATTATAAGATATGCATACATTAATTTCATTGCGTTGAAAAATTAATGTATTCTATTATTTGGAAAACTGAGGAGGGGGCGCTTTCAAATGATCTTGCGTTGGGGCGCCCATATACCTAGAGCCGGCCCTGGTTGTCATGTATATACAATTGTTGCCGACTTCTTGAACTAGAAAAACTGGCTATGCGAGTTTGTTATTTTTATCATGATAACGTAAATAAACAATCTTTTGTCAATAGCATTGTTGGTATTGTGAGATAAGCCTTGAGTCCACTGGCAATCAACTTCCGCAATTTCTTGCAGAAGTGTTTCCAGGTGATGCAATAAAATGGGCAATTTTTGTCTGAAACTCACTTCCGTAAGTTGTAGCAAGTTTCATTGCTGCAAGTACTTGCTAACCTGTTTACACTGTCACTTGTCAGTGTTGTACAATAATATGTCTACTTGAAAGAAGGTTATTGCTGCTGCATAATGAGAAGAAAAGTTCGTCCCCTGAAGTCAACATACGTCTATGACGTAATAATTTAGACAAGTACAAATGTGCTAATTCAACAAGAAGGGCATTTAGGGGGCCATCAAATGGAAGATTCGAAGTTGAGAATCGTGTTTTCGATTTCGTTTTAGAAATGCGAGGTGGTTTTCCCATCACTGGTGAAGTGATAAAGTTGAAGGCATTGGAAGTGGCGAGAGAGTTTAAGAATTCACAAAACAAATTTGAAGCAAGCTTGGACGACCATGATGACTCGGAACCTGATACAACTTCGAGTGATAGAGGGGTAGGAGTGGAAGAGGGTTCAGGTTAGGTAATTACCTAGTTAATTGATTATTATTATGCGTTATATAATGTTTTTGGGTGACTGAAGAAGACTCCGGAAATGGAGGTTAAACGTTGGCGAAAACCTAATTATAAGCGCGAGATTACCCTAATTACAGCGCATGATATTATTAATCTGTATATTAATCATTTAAAGGTGAAATCCAAAAAATTCACGGTTTTCTTGTTTTTCCAGATTTTTTAAAAAAACTATCTAAATCTTACTTATATTCGGGCTAATACGGTACTTCAAAAAATAAGGTTGACAAGAGGTGGGGGCAACACTTCTGCAGTTTAATTAATAAAGCTGCAGTTTTATTAATCAATAAATAACTGCAGCGAAAGAGAAAAGTAAACTTGAATTGATCTGCTAACTGAATGGGGTGGTATGATGCAATTACTTCTGCAAGAAACTTCCTACAAATCGAAAAAGCGCAAGCTGCCTTGGTAAATCGATAAAAATGTGTTTACACGATTAAGTAAAACTTCCCCAAGTCACTTCTGCAAGTTAAGAAAACTTTCACAACTATATTTGCAGAAACCTGTTTACACTACAGCAAGTAAATGCAAATACTTGCGCAAATCCACTTGCGGAAGTTTTATTGCCAGTGGACACAAGACTATAAAGATTAGCGCAAGCTATATGTGAAAGCGACTTCGTAAATGCAAGAGAGATTTTTAAGGTGTATAGTGAGAAAATTACGGAAAAAGTAGAGAGAAATGTAAATATTTTTAATTTAAAAAAACTTCATCAGAAATGTCAAAACTTGAAGCGTTTGCCTGCATCAAAATAATCTTATATTATACTAGCAGAAGGTGCTTGTATACTGCCAGCATTTCATCTCACCTTGAAAAAAATGTTAATTTTTCAGAGAGACATTTCAGCATTGGAAATATTTCTTTAATTCATAAGATTTCTCCTCTGCACCGATTTTTGTTTTCTCCTTATGGAACAATAATGGAATAAAAAAATCACTAATATTTGCAATTTTAAGAATATTATACTTTTTCCACATTCGGTTAATAATGCCACACATTTATGTCAAAATTTAAGGTTGTGCCACATTTGGAAGAGAAATAACATTTATCTAATTGTTTAAATTTAAATAATTTTTAACAGTCGCAATAACTATATCATGCAGACATTGAAATATTTATTCGTGTATATAGACTATGATCTAAATTACTTAAAAATTTCAGCTCCCTATCTCGCCCGGTAGTATCTAGACACATACCTATTTGTTTAAAATTTAAGAATTTTTAACTTACAAACAAATTAAAATATCAAAATTTGTATAATCCCTATTTCGTTTTTTATAAATTCTACCTAATAAAAAAATTTCTGCTCCGTAGCACATTCGGAAATACATAAACCATGAAATTTTGTTTATACAATTTCAAATTTTTATCGGAAGCATTGTTGAACTTTTTCAAGGTTTTCGTTTTTTCTAGTCTGTTTTGCGTATAGCTCTACCAATAAAAAAAATTTCGAGTCTGCCACTCATCTGGAAGTGCCTAAACATTGGTATCCTTATATATATATATATATATATAAGCGTATATATATATATGTGTGTGTGTGTGTGTGTGTGTTATATGTTACAAGTAGTTGGTGCTTGCATTCTGCAAGCATTTCATCTCATCCTGATGAGCATTTATTTTTCAGAGAGAAATATTTTTTTAATTCCAAACATTTAACCTCTGCACCCAATTTCTGTCGTTTCTAATTGAACAATATTTGGTTAAAACAATAACTTAAATTTACAATTTTAAGAATATTATATTTGATCCAATGTAAGGTACTAATTCCACACATTGTTTTCAAATTTTGAAGTTGTGGCACATATAGAAGTGAAATAATATTTGTTTAATTGTGTAAAATTTAAAATCTTATTACGTCCGAAATAACACTTTGTTTGAAATTTTTAAATGTTTGTTTCTTTCAATGCACTATGTTGTACAAAACTTTCAAATTTCAGCTTCCTAGCTTGCCCCGAAGTACCTAAACATCTATCTATTTGGAACAATTTTTGAAACGAGAAAAAAGTCTGCTATGACCGGGAATTGAACCCGGGTCTTCCACTTGCCGGGCGGATATTCTACCCCTGAACTATCGTAGCAGAACATTTTCTCTCGTTTCTGAACACGATGTTTTTCCAGAAACGAGAGAAAATGTTCTGCTACGATAGTTCAGGGGTAGAATATCCGCCCGGCAAGTGGAAGACCCGGGTTCAATTCCCGGTCATAGCAGACTTTTTTCTCGTTTCAAAAATTGTTCCAACTTTCACAGCTTATGCCTGTCTGCATAGGATCTCCGGATCATATCATTCCATCAATTTCATCTATCTATTTGTTTAAAATTTAAGAATTTTTAACAGCCAAACAAATTAAAATATCAAAATTTCTATAATCCTTATTTCGTTTGTTTACGAAGTCTACCGTTAAAAACAATTTCAGCTTCGTAGCACATTCGGAAATACATAAACCTTAAAAATATGTTTAAACAATTGCGATTTTTTAGCGGTCGCATTTGAAAACTTTTTCAAAATTTCCTTTTTTTCTGTATAATTTGCTAAAAAATGTTTTCAAAAACTCGAACCTACAACGTATCGTTTCCAAGATAAAAATTATTAAACTTTAATGTTCAAATGGGGTTAAAACAACCTCTAAAAATTAACAATTTTGAAATTTTCTATTTTTATAGTTGGTTATGAGTAAAATTCTATAATCCTGCAAACTTTCAGCTTCCTAAACTTATAAGATTGGTCTACACACTGGAATAACTTTTTCCCATGCTAACTTATGGGAGATTACCCGGGGCATCTGGAGTCGAACCCAGAACACTATAAGCAAAAGTAACAATAATTCCTAATAGATATTGCTGCCTTCTAGCTACACTGAAAATTTCATGTTTCTAGCTTATGGGCAAGTGCCCGAAATTAATTTACAAAAATGGCGCAATGCTTTTCTTATGGGGAAAAACGCAACTTTCGGAATATCTGGAGTCGAACCCATGTCACTTAGGTGAGAGGTCTTCTTTTATCATTAGGTTTCTCAACCATATCTACAAAAACTGAAAGTTTCAGCTCTCTAGCTCTTGTAGTTTGGGCTGGACATTAGTATCCTTCTATATCATTATATATAGACGTTCCTTACAGAGGAGGAGGATATAACATCATTATATATAGACGTTCCTTACAGAGGAGGATATAACATAACATTATATATAGACGTTCCTTACAGAGGAGGATATAACATATATATAACATATAGGAGGATATTAATGTTTAGACACTTCCAAATGAGCTGGCATCCGAAATTCGTACTCGTGGTCCATTACTCGTGTCTTACATTCATTTTGAGCCTACTTTTTAAGGTCTAAGAGGCAAATCCACGAACATCAGAATCACGGAGCTTTGGCACATATCCCCTTGCGAGATTAAGCAAATCGATATTAAAGGAAAAGAGACTAACATGTTCTTGGTCAGTATTGATCACAATAATTTCAATAAGCGGCATCGAAATGGCCGCGCGAGATATTTTGAGATGCCCTACAGTCGATTTCGTAGTAAGGGAGTCATTCAAACCTATTAACTGCTTCATAAGAAATTTGATCTTTTTAAATAAGTGAAATATTTCTTCTGACAATATTGTAATAATATCAAGAAAAAATCAAATATGTTTTGATTATATGGTTAATGCATTCTTCTGATTTGAATGGTGTCTTAATTATTTACTGTATTTTAAGATTTTTTTGTGAAAATAGTTGAGTCTTGCGAATCTGTACTTCAAATAATTCCATCTTATTTCTTTAATTCAATCGATACCTTCGATGCCAAAACATACACTTTTACAAAGAATCTTGTATGTTTGAGTCAAATCCGGTGCAAAAAATTATTTAACATCACGAGATGTTTCTATCCTATGTTAATTATCCCTAATTAAAATTTCGGGTCAGCATTAAAGCAAAATCAAAGAAATTTTGACGAGGATTTTATTGAAAAATAAGATAATTACATGGAAGCGAATTAGTCACACTACTACACCACATCAGGTTTTAACTTCTGTGAAATAATTATAATTTCATCAAAACATTCAGTACCACTCTTTGAACGCGAACTTAAATGATATGCTTATTATAATGGAATGAAATTAATACGTCAGTAAAAGTATGGACTATGCTTTCTTGTTATGAATATCTTTCCGTCCTATATTTCTTAGACGAACAAGATTGGAAAGGTGTACCCCATGTCGGAGTACAAAGTTTCCAAATGCGTTCTTTGAGATTTCACAATGTTCTCAATATTTTTCGCTCAGATGAGAATTTAACGAGAAGTAAGTGAGGTACGTCGTAGAATACATGTAGGTCTTCATGTAAAGTAGTAGTAATTATTGTACGATTTTACCAAAATTGGATTCGGTCAATTAATTTTAACAAAACTCCCCAATACAAAATTTCATCACAGTACGTCAAGCGGTTCCCGAGTTGAAAGAAAGGAACATTGTAAATTACATGTAGGTCTTCATGTAAAGTGGTCGTAAATGTTGCCCGATTTAACCAGAATTGAAATCGGTCAACTAATTTTAGCAAAACTCCCCAAAACCAAATTTCATCAAAATACATCAATCGGTTACCGAGTTGAAACAAGGGAACATTGTCAACTATTTGTAGGTCATTTAAAGTGGGCGTAATTGTTGTCCGATTTTAACCAAAATTGGAATCGATCGACCAATTTTAACAAAACACCCAAATACCAAATTTCATCAAAATACGTCCAGCGGTTCCTGAGTTGAAACAAAAGAACATTGTAGGTCTTCATGTAAAGTGGACATCATTTTTGTCCGATTTTGATCAAAATTGAAATCGGTCGACCAATTTTAGCAAAACTTCTCAATTCCAAATTTCATCATAATACGTACGTCCAGCGGTTTCCGAATTTTAACATGCGGACGGACGGACGGACGGAAACGACCTCCCCTATATGCGTTCACTTCGTGCAAAGAACGCATAGAAATGGTGTAGTCCTTGAGTCGTGAAGTTTATTTTTAATTATACTGTATTTTAGAATCGAAAAACAAAAGTATTTCTAAGAATAGAGACATTTTTAGCCTGCTTTCCAGAATGGAAATAGGCTTATAGTTTTGTCTGTGTCTGTCTCTCCGCCTGACGTATTTCGATGAAATTTGATATTGTGGAGTTATGCTGAATTGGTCGACTGATTCAAATTTTGGTTAAAATCGGACAGCAATTACGACCACTTTACATGACCTACATGTAGTTTACAATGTTCCTTTGTTTAAACTCGAAAACCGCTGGACGTATTTTGATGAAATTTTTATTGGGGAGTTTTGCTCAAATTAATTCACCGATTCCAATTTTTGTTAAAATCGGACTAAAATTACGACCACTTTACATGGAGACCTACATGTTGTTTACAATGCTCCTTTGTTTCAACTCGGGAACCGTAGGATGTATTTTGATGAAATTTGGTATTGGGGAGTTCTGCTAAAATTGGTTGACCGATTCCAATTTTGGTTAAACTCGGACTAAAATTACGACCAATTTACATGATCTACATGTAGTTTACAATGTTCCTTTGTTTCAACTCAAAAACCGCTGGACGTATTTTGATGAAATTTGGTATAGGGGAGTTTTGCTCAAATTAATTGGCCGATTCCGATTTTGGTTAAAATCGGACAACAATTACGACCACTTTACGTAAGGACTTACATGCATTTTACAACGTACCTCATTAGCTTCTCGTTAAATACTCATCTGAGCGAAAATTATTGAGAACATTGTGAAATCCCAAAGAACGCATTTGGAGACTCTGTGTACTCAGAAATGGAGTACACCTTTCCAATCTTGTTCAAAAACAATTAAACTCTCTCTACCTGTAACAGTTAAACTCTCCAATCATTAAGTCACGCATTAAATTGTTTTACGTTCTGAAAAAGTAATTAAAAATCTATATTAAAATTAAAGTTGAGCTATCTTGCGTTAAAATATTTTTAGGCCATGAGAGAATATCGGATGGTAAAATTTATAACCTAGAAAAATAAAATCGGTTGAAATGCATGTACTTCTTCATGGGCGATATTTACGAAGAGTAAAAGACGTACTCGAATTTGCCAGTATTTCATATTTAAAGACATAATGTTGCGTTATTAAAACTCAAAACGAAATTAAAATTAAAACAAAACAGTTTAACCACACTTCGGCTTATTCCACACAACATTAAATAAGAACGACTGGTTTCGATGAATAATTGCCATCACCAGGTGTGATGTGAAATAAGTCGAAGTGTGATAAAACTGTTTTCTTTCAACCACGAAGTTTCGATCTCGTCCATTAATTTTATTTCATATTTAATAAATTAAACTGAAATCGGCTTGCAATTGCTCAGTAAACAACTGCATCCACCTCTTTTCACAAAAATAGCTGATAATGAACTTTCTAATAATCACCTCTGAGGACGCCTACAGCCCAATCTTAATCCGCATCTGGTTTTGTCAAACCTAATGTTTATAGAAGTTCTCTTACTGTTATATGGCATCCAATCATGCAAATCGTGACGTAAATTTTTTAATAAAGTGACATTAGTAGATGCAGAAAATAATCTGATTTATATTGATATCATATAGATTCTAATCGATTTTCTCGAGTATTCTAGCCCAGCGATACAGGATTCTCCTCACTTTATACTGTTGAAAGGCATATTTATCGGAAAATGATAAGGCCTTCACTTCGATCTCCATTTAATCTTGATGCGCTGTGAGGGTCGTATGGTAGCAATAACTAAGCCGCGCTCCAAAAATGTTTGTGAAGTGCTGTGTTAATCCATCTGATTCAGTTTTTTTCTCTTTGTCAATATCTACCTAATATAACTATATTCCAACGCTCTATACAGCACCGAATATCAATATGTTGATGTCAGTTGTATACTTTTTGATTTTTCACGGTGTATCTAAGTTCCTTTGTTTCCTTTATTTTATCCATCTGCTTTCTTTCTGCATATATCACATCTAGTTTTTTCTTCCGGATTCTTATTTTCTATGGCTAGGATAATCCAACAGAAACTTAATTGAAAAAGAATAAAGAGAGAGAAAAAGAGAAAGGAGGAAAATTACTTAATCTGCGGCAATGACGAAACTTCTTCTTGCCTCACCCCATTTTGATCAATTTTTATCTAATTTATGTCACTCAGCCTATAAATAAACCAAAATGGGAAATCCTTTCGTTAAGAGAGAATCACTGAAAGAGAATAATTCGATAGAGAGTAATAAAATATAAATTTAAAATGTTATTTGATTATTTTAAATAAAAAAAATAGATTGCGAACCAAAAACCTCCTATTCGTAAATATACCTACTCGATACAATGCGATTTATCACCGTGATAAAAGTTATGAATTTAAACCTAAATAAAATTACACATCCAATAAAAATATATGCATATGATTGTTTTACTGATGATTGAAACCTTCAGTTTCATTCAGAATTTTTGAAATTATTTAAAGTCATTGTGAAAGTACATCAGTGATCAGGGATAATTCATTTCGTGAAATAAAATTAACTCAGCTTCAACAAAACTTGACAAGGGATCTTTTGGATCCATTTTATAAACAAACATCAAGCGGAGTTATAGATATCAGGAAATTTTAAACCGTTAATGAAAAAAACAACGAAAGCATGTATTAGGACGCATTCCAGATTTTATGATATCAGATTTGTCTCAGGAAATTTTCTCGGATCTTTTGTTATTACTCTTTCATGAAGCGCTGCCTATGATCAATTGTTCGTGAGAGAATCTCACGTTTTGTATACTGCTTTCAGTTTTTTTTTAAACTTGAGAGAGTGTGGGGTAGATATCAATAAACAGACGCGCTTCAGTACTTCTCGGGTTTCTCGTGTGGATTACTCTCTATTGTTCGCTCCGTGCCTTCGGAAAAGCGAAGCCATAGTCAACTAGGCAGTGATGAATCCACCCTCCGCGGAGTCATTCTCGTCGGGCTCCAACAAAATTTTATAAACTTATCGTTCTAACAACTGCGACAGTTTCCGGCGACCTAGTTTTTTCCCCGCCGCGAGGAAAACTTCTCGAATATTTCCGCACGTGCAAGAACCCTCCCTCGCAACCGGAAAATTTCATCGCCAGTTATGTCAAAATGCGGACGAAAGAATGACCCAAATCAGCGAGAAAATACATATGCGTTCGTGCAAAGAGAGGAATCTGTTCGAAAGACCTCACGCATCCATGGAATGCGAGAAACGGCGAGGAATGGCACGATCTTTTGATAGGAAAACTAATCTTGCGATTTCATCTTTTTTCTTCGAGTTCAAATTTTCGATTTGAATTCCACGCCTGATCTCCCCTATCTTCATCGGCCTTTATTATATCAATATGAGAGACAGAATCATTGTGCTTGTCTAAAGGGAAACTCATCTCTGAACTTCATCTTTTCTCTTCAGATTTGAAGTTTGGTTTGTATTCCTCGGCACATCTCACCTTTATTAATCGGTCCTTATTATATATACCTATATATATATATATATATATATATATATATATATATATATATATATATATATATATATATATATATATATATATATATATATATATAAGTTATAAGTGAAAATTGTGATGGTCACAATAATTTTCCCTCTAAGTTGAAGAATAAGTGATTAAGGAATGAATGGAGCAATTTTTTTCGCAATAAATACTTCAAACATGTAAATGTGGGACGAGTGATGAAAAGGAGGGTCTGTCCCTCCAAATTTGGGACGGTTGGCCACCCTGACGTAAGATGACGCGAATCTTTAGTTTCAGGAGAAACCAGCGCGTCCTCATCGTCCCTTTTTTGTATCGCGTGCATTTTTTTATCTCGAGAGTTTCAAACCGCCGTCACACGATCGCCAACTAGACAGCATCGACGCGTGCTCGATTGGCCTCTTCCGCAAGCACCTGTTGGTCGCCCTGACACTACGATTCCAATTTGTCACACTCCTGTCACGCCGTCTCTTCCTCCTCCGCCGCCCCCGCGCTCTCCAAATATGCGGACCACTCTAGACTCGAGGATTTGCAGACAGCGCCTTCATATCTTTCTACCCCTCTTCTCACCGCCACCAGTCTCCTGGTGACGGAAGTGAGACCCGTGCGCACGTACGAATCGGCGTGACACGTCGTCCCCGTGCGGCGAACGAGCGTCCTTATCGGGATTAAAAAAAAGTGATATCCCTCCGTCGATTGAAAGAGATTCTATAGGCATCGGTCGTCGAATGATCTACCTCGCGAGGTATGCGATACGGGTCGACCTTATGTAGGTGAGGAGGATAATCGCATATTCGGGAAAGTAAATTTCGATGAGAAGACATACTTGGCGAGTAGTCACTCGTATTTAAAATGTGAAATACGATGCAAATATATTTAAAAATAATTGTAATACACTATGTAAATGTAAAGCAATTTATTCCAGTTTAGTCGTGACATGTAAACGATTAACGTATTTTACTTCATTTTCTAATTTAATTAAGATTATTTCCTTAAAAACAATTTTGGAAAAGTTTTCGATTTAAAATTTATAAAAAAACGAAAAGGGGAAAATTCATCTTTTGCATCCGATGACTTAAACATGAGCAAATAATTTTCTTTGATTTCTAAATCAATTCGTCGTTAGGTATTTTAAATATAGCTATGCAAAACAAGATCAGATACATAATAATTTATAATTGCAATATTTAATCATCAAAATCACCTATGACCAATGCGAAAATAAAGCATTCTGTAAGCTCATATTAGAGCTAATTGCATCTAAGTTAAATCTCTAGTTTGAATGATAAGGTATGAGAAAAATCTCTTAAAATGTAAAAGTTTTTAAAAAGCCCTTTAATCATTACGTTATACTGCAAACTTCGGTAGTATTCTTGAGCAAGTATCTTGGTAGTTGGACGTTTTTATTTGCTAAGCAATCATGACACAACCTTTAAGTTCCAGCGCTCAACCATGAAAATAAAATACATAATTTCTGTTGTAAACATTCACCAAGCTAAAACCGTTATATGATTTTAAGAGGCGCAATTTTTGCTAATATTACAATCTCCGAAAGAGACATAAGAAATAAATTAAATAAATAAAAGAAATTCCGTCTCAAGCTATGCCTGAATCGAACAAATCTCCCGATTTGTAACTGACAACAAGTTTGTTGTTATTGCTATTTTTCTTCAAACACGCAATAAAATCACATTTCCTTTCCTTTGCAAATCGATTCTAAACTTTTCGCTCACACTTGCGTCATAATTTTGATATGCCCCGAGCACCGGAAGCCATCTGGGTTATACAAATAATTGACGGGCCAATATGGCGGAGGTTCTGTTTGTTCCGCAAGGGATCGATTCTAATGGACCCGGATGTACAGCGTGCTCGAGGAAGTTTCATAGGATGAATTAACATATGATAAGTGAAGAGGTGACTTTTTCTGAAATCCTGTCGCAGATGTATGACCCGAATGAACTCTTAAAGTGAATAGGAAGAAAGGAATTTGTACGAATTACGGTGGAAGTGAAAGGACAAGTTTATCAAACATCTCGTTATGCTTGAAAGACTCGCAGATATAACAGCGCAAAAATAATCCACTCGAGTAAAAAAACATTCACACTGCGCATTCAAAGTCGTATCGTAAATAAATGAGCGATTGCGTACAATTATATATACATCCTTAATCTTATGCAACACTTAATTCCTCACAGGTTACCTAGTAGCATAATTTGCGGGAAATCAATGTGGAAGTTCGCTATATAATTACCGAGCTTGTCTTATGGCCGAAAATCAAATCCAGAATAAGCACTTAAGTATCAAAAATTTAAAAATTAAGTACTTGTCTTAGGTATCTCCTTAGAATCTACTTTGGAGGAATCACCGCGGAAGACGGCTGTTATTTAGCAGAAATGCGCGTATGGTTTTTATAACCTTTTCAGGGCTTCGGTAGATACCTAAGACAAGCATTTCATCTTTTAAACTTTCATTTTTAACTGCTCGTTCTGGATTGTGGAAGTTATATTAAGTATAAACTCATGCAGGAATTCAATGATAAACTTCAAACGGATTCATGGGATATTTTTGTTAATTTTTCATATATTTCGTAATTTTTACTCAAAAAAATGCGCCAATGTATATTAAATCTTTCCGAAGACAACACAGAGGAAAGCATCATTGGATCGAAAAATGATCAAACAGTTCATGCTCGTGGCCTAAATCTTGGAGCTTCCGTTGTGATTTTAGTGTGGCGAGACAATTAAAGTGCTTGAGCAAACTTTCTTTGTAATCTGACATGATATTTAGCCTTCCGCGCGAGAAATTAGAATCTATAAAATTTTGGAACGCCCAAGTATGATCACGGACAATATAATCATTGCCTGTGATTGGATGACATGACGAAGTGGCACTAACTTCAAAATATAAAACTTTCGTGAATGATTGCCTAAGATTTTTTCATCGTTGCTTTGTTTATCATTTACAGAAATGTTTTTATTTGGGTGGAAATAATGTTCAACGTATATTTCAAGTTGATCCGCCAACAAAAGGAAAAGTAATTCTCCAGTTGAAATAAAATTTTATCTCATTATACGATTAAGCGTTGATTCTCGAGAGAGTGTTTTCATCAAGCATATTATACTTTTTAAAGTTTGATAGGCTGCAGGCGGTAATTAAAGTCCGAGCATATTTATTTAGAACTTGCAATGACTAAAATAGCGTGAAAATATTTAGTCGGAAAAGTATCTAGATACTTTAGAATGAGTAAAAACATTTACGGTCAACAACAAATATTTAAACATTGCACTTTAATTGGATTAAAAACATAAAAAAGACATCCTGTCTTTCGTACTAGTTACAGGCAGAAAGGTTAGTTTCATTACATATTCACTTGTTTACTCATTACACTTAGGTAATGTACACTCTTACTTCAAACAGCTAAACACTTTTCAGTGTTTTCTGCAGACATCGGCATAATACGAGGTAATCGTTACGACGTAAATTGATTTCCGAGAGTATCTTTAAAATCCACATGATGCTAAAACGAAGTTTTAAATTGCATCAATATATAATTTTGAAACCAAGTTAATTTTCAGGTCTCGAAGTGTAGATTAAATCTGAGCGAAAATCTTTTTCATTCATTTTCATTATAAATTAGGAAAACGTGATTTTTTTTAAAAGAAGGCTCAGGTATAATAGAAGGATTTTTGCAGTAGGCTAAAAGTTAACATTCATTCATGGTTTCAATGTTTCTACTAGTCTGCCCCTTGCAACATTTTGCACTTTGGATGTAACGGTGAAAGGAGGTAGGAATAAAGGCTAAATAACATTAATTTTTGTAGGTAAATAATCTATGCCTAGACCTTATAAAGGAGTTGAGAGGTTTTTATACTGTTAGACCTAGGTATGCATCTACTGAACTCACACACACCTCAGGCTCAACGGAGGAAACTCCATGGAACCCCGTATTTTACCAATTTTTGTGTCTTCTGACAGCGACCTATTAGCCATAAACATTGATATATCCAATTCAGATATAAATATCAATGATTTTACCTTAAAGCAGTTTTTCGACATCTACCGTGATTGCTTCTCTCTTCTCTTCTACACATATATCAGCCTCTCCATCTCTCTCTCTCTCTCTCTCCCCTCCCTCTCTCTCTCCCTCTCTCTCTCTCCCTCTCTCTCTCCCCCTCTCTCTCCCTCTCTCTCCCTCTCTCTCTCTCCCTCTCTCTCTCCATCTCTCTCTCCCTCTCTCTCTTTCTCTCTCCTGCGCGATTATTAGCAATAACGGGGCTCACACCATTGATAGAGCGTGAATTTTGCTGTTTTACATTGATGGTTATTTCAAATTTTGTGCCTAAAACCCATGCAGGAATATTTTTATTAAAAAATAATTAATTCGTAACAATTCCACATTTCAAGGTTTTCAGATTTTTTTATGCTTTCACGTTTATATCTGCAAACGTGCCAAGTTTCTGATTCTCACTAGCACTTCCGCACCGGCGTAACGCGCGCGCGCAACTGCGCTACAAAATTAATGTATTATATGATTCTGCAGATCGATAGACTTCAAAAAGTGCGATGGCAAATGTAGCAATGGCGTTATTTATTGACAGTGTAATTGCCTTAAATCACGCGAAGGACAGAAGGTCAAAGTAGGGAACAGTTTGCAACGGAAAAGGATATTCCCATATTTCATGTGTATGTCACCGTGCACGGGTCGCTCCCTTTAATATAGCGGCTGATTTATAAATGCCGGCTGACAGGTTTTAGGATTAAAGATCGAAACCTTTATTATTTGACTTATAAAGGCCCCAGGTCACAGGATTTCTCAATTCAGATGATCATTTTGTCGTCTCCAATTTTTAAGCTAGCCATTTAATAAAATTCGGAGTAAAATTCATTTCACTTTAAAAATAAACATCGATTAAGTATAAATAAACAGTGATTAACAAATGACTTCTTTCTCATGATGTGGGGAAAGTGCAAAACTAGGGAATGTCTTTCGATAGTGCGATTACTATTTTGAATGTTCAGATTCATTTAAACCAATATCGTGTTTACTTTTTTATTTCATATATATTTCTACGCTAATGCCGTCGTGCTCTCTTTAAGCATCATCATGTCCTTCTGTTTTATTAGTATTTCATCTGACTTCCTCCATTATGAAAAATAACTTCACGTAGCGCTATCTGCTTTACAAGCACATAATATTCGAGGTATTGTACAGATGGGAGGAAAATAAAAGTCAAGTACTTTTAGTTGAGCTAGAGTACGTCGGATATACAATTGTAACGGCCATATATATATTTTTAAAATTGAAATGCCGGTTATCTTCTTATTGCTTTGAAATATATATCTATGCTACTCAATCATTTCCTTGGATCATTAACTTTTATCCAAAGAATTCTTAATACATTACTCAATCATTTCCTTGGATCATTAACTTTTATCCAAAGAATTCTTAATACATCGTATCATATAAATATCATTGCGCTCTTCATTATTTTTTACCTTTTTAAGCGATGTTAGCAAACTTTATCTGCTATACGTAGTGAACTCCAATACTACATTTGCAGCAAGTTAAAAATACTTATTATAAATAATATGATTTTTAAATCTGGATGTATCTCATTGAGTCTTTGTCTTCCTTATGTCTGCAGTATATCGTTAAGAGTAGTACTGCACTGAGCTCTTCTCTACTAGCTACAAGAACTGAAGAATTACCAAAAACTTAATCTAAGAGCAACCGTAAGAAGCGCTGTTTCGAAGTTGGCATAAAGATCCAAAGTACACTTGAAGGCCACAAAATACAGCCCACCAGTTCCAAAACATATGGTTAACGTTGTTCCATTTCAATCTGAAGCAATACGTCAGAATAGATATCTGTCCCATCCGGAATTATCATCAGAACCGCAAAGCACCAAAGAGTACCAATTTTTGGAAATAATAGAGGTGGTTACAATATTATCCCTCAGAATCTGTGGCATTCAAATAATGTACTTCGGAATATCTATACCATCCCTTGATATTTAACGCTGGCGCAATATACTTAGTTCTCGGTCTTAATGTCCTGTTTATTCACGAATCATGTGATGATGCAAAACTCCCTCATGTAGTTTATCTCCTTTAGGAGAATCCTGAGGAATTTTTGAGTCAATTCATTTAACTATAGTGATTCCTAATAAATATTACGCTTGATTTCTGTCGTTGGTCTGGCATGGCAGCATAAAACTCTCGAGTCAAGATTTTTTTTGCATTCTCACCAATACGTCGCCATAAAAAAAAAACCAAGAGCGATGCACATTTAAGTCTGAAAATTAGAAGGAAAAAGTGAAATGGGATGAAATCCTCTCTCAAAATTTTCTTTGCCAACTGTGGTACATATAAATTCTTAAAATATCCGCATAAAATTCTCCGACAAATGAAAGTGAGCTCTTCACAAAGTTTTAAATTGTGCTGCGGATGATTTCCCCTAAAATCTTCACTTTATCTTCAAGGAAATTTGACTGTCAAATAAGCTTTTCTCGTGATTTAGATAGTAACATATTATAGATTTTGGAATTATTGTAAAAGCCATTTTTCAATAAATAAAGTGAAGGCAGGGGATTCATATACGGTGGATGGATTTAATAGGTTGCGGAGGAGTTTTTGAAAGGGGATTAAGGGCGTGGTTCTCCCAAGTAGTCACCGGCTCCTCCTACGTCTTCAATTACGTTCCCAATGTTTCCAATCACCTGCTCCCTTCCGAACGATATTGAAAGGCAAATATTGGTTCGAAACGCCGGCCCGTGTCAGTTTTTCGCGGCGATTAGCAGCTGTTTGATTTGTGGTCGATTAGTTCTCTCTTGACAGTTTTGTTTCGAATTCGAATTCCAACGGAGGTCATAGAAATCTATCACGAATATTTTAGCCAATCGCGTCCACCATACTAAATTTTCTTCTCTTAGAAAATACTACACCTGATAAAATTTCTAAAAACGTACATTATATCGTTGGTAAATGGCAACATAATGGTCTGAACACACTCTAAATTTTCATTGAATTGATGTTGATAGATTACTGTTAAGCAATTTCCTCTTTTTTAAATCCATGTTTGTCTTGTTCAGTATAACAATTGAAACATGAATAGATATTCCAGGTATAAAAATACATCATTAAAGTGTTATAGTTGAGTTTGTATTTTGGATAAAATTGCGTGCCTGCGACATCATCTGGTATTTCTTCAAACTGATATTCCATAAATTAATTATTTAAAGGCTTCTTGTGTTAATTTTTCCGCTTTATCTTTTCCGATTTCGAAAACTATTAGGGGTTAAACAAGTTCTCCCGATAAGTATACAGCACCGTACGGAAATTACATTAATTGGAATCCTGAATTTGAAAGTTTTATAAACAACTTTGTGCCTGCAGATAATTCAAAATACGTTAGAGAAACTCACCTTGAAATAAATTATTGAAAATTTAAATCGGCACTTCCTACTCAACTTCGTCAACGAATAAGTTTTCTTTATCTACGCCACATTTTTAGGGACGGAAGAAAACTACATATGTCCATATTATTTACCAAAAAAGGCATTGGGGTAGTCGGGCAATAGTATTGTGCAAATGAAATCAAGCTCACCATGTAAATGTCCATTTAAATTTATTTTTGCGACGCATATATCACAGAAAAGGGATATGAGAGTAATTATTATCAATTACTTTACAGATAAACGCGAAAAAAAGTCGCCGATTCAATATCATTTGTAACATTTTCATCGTTGAGATTGCATTCCAAATAATAACAGTTTTATTTTCGTAGAAAAGTTAAAACTACTATTTGGTTTTGCTTAAAATAAAATAGGATGTAAAATTTCATGTCACAGAGAAAATATTTCAAGGGATCCGCATTTTTCTTTTTAAAAAAGCAAGCAAGCTTCTATCGTTCCTCTTAATCACAGTTTTTCCCATGCTTTTATATCCAGGAGTAATTACTGTTTGACCCTCTTGCCCTAAGAACCTTCGGGCATCAACCTTTCGTGAAATATGCCATTTCGTCACCGCGTTTATACCTCGCGCATTGACCCCCTGGAAACCCCAAATATTTAATTAGTAAAATGTTCCGTAGGGACAGAGAGACCCTTTGGTGAAAGTAAAAAATCCCTTTCCTTCCCTCTTTTCCCTTATACGCAACCGGTTTGATTGATTGATCCGTTACTTTCATTTGCGTTCCCCATTTCAAGAGTGTATATACAGGTGGGTGGTGTCATCGGGAAGACAAACGATTTAATCTTCGCCAATTGAACGGTTACAACTAGCTCCATTTAATCGCCGTGTTGGGACTGCCCTGCCATCCTCCCCTACGAAAATATCTCCTTTACGATTCATCCTCTTTCTGCGCTCCTTTTCACCCTTTGCTTCCCCGTTCCCACTTCCTCTCACTTTTTCTCGCCTATTCCTCGATTCTCTTCCGTTTCCTCCAAATTTTTCCTAATTCCTCCTTTCATCTGATCATCTCTCTCTCTCTCTATGCACCTTCTCCTTCCTCAATTCTGCCTATTCCCTTCCTCTCGTTCATTTCTCTTTATTCCCTTTGCTTTCTTGCCCCTCTTTCCTTCCTCTTTCCCCCATTTCGCTTTCCTAATCCTACCGTATTTATGTCGTAATTCTCCTCTTTTCCTCATCCAAATATTTCCCTCTGTGTGTGTGTGTGTGTTTGTGCTTACCCTTTAACACACCTTCCTCTATTCAACCCTTTAACAATTCAGGAAGCGGGTGAAAATATCAAAGTCCTTCTCTCTCGTGCTTGGTCTGTTTCGGACCCCAGTTACGCACAGCAGAAAGCGCAATCTAATCGAAAGTGTCATCAAAGAGAGGTATTTCAGAGCTCCGGAATAGTTCGCAGTTGTACATGGTAACGTTAACGTTTACCGTTTTAAAATAAAGCAGTTACGTGTTATTCAGTGGATCGACGGCATGGCGAGGGAGCGGCGTAGGCATTGATTTTTGACCGCGAGGTAATAATTAAGAAATGGTTTACCAGCTGAAAAAAGAAACTAAAAAATTTAACTTTTAAAGAACCCTTGTAAAATTAAAACAAATTTGTTGACTTCACATTTTTGTGACGGTTGACCAATTTTCGCATGAAAATTTAAAAAAAACGACAACTGGAATCGTCTATTCATGTGTCAGTATCCACTTAATTATTGGTTACGTAGACTAGATCAATTTTGTAAATATTATTGAAATCGTTGAAAAGGTAATTTATTAATAGAGCTGACGTATATGGCACAAAATATGAAAGATTATAGATAGTGATTATTATATTGTTTCACTTGTAGAATGTCGTTCAACGTGAAATTGTTTAAAAGCAACTACTATGATTATTTCCTTAGTCGGACATTTTTATTAATTAATCTTGGTAAAAATACAGCGTAAAGCTTAATGTTAGGACCTAAAAAAGTCTTAGTTAAGATGAAATAGGATGGCGCTGGCTAAAACTAAACACCAGTTGCGCGGATGAGCACTCTCCTGAAAGAGAATTTAAATTTTCCTTGGATACGTTTTATTGCATGTTAGCTAGACTTGTTTACCGGGAAAACCATAACATTTGAAATTAAGGAAGGCCCTTCAACGCCGAGTAAACAGAAGTGTTTCCTGAACGTTGACTACAAATAGCAAGCACATCTCTTTTAGAGTACTTGTTCATTTAGAGTAATAATAAATATATTTTCTTTGGATATGGATGTTTAATATGCAACTAATAAATAATAATGATTTACATAACGTAGGTTTCGAAAATTAGACTGTGAGGAGGAGGAAGAGATTTAATAAAACATGTAAATGATCTACTTATATTCCTTATCTAATATAAATTTGCTTCCATCAACTATTTTTCCTCGCCCACGAACTCTTGGATAACTTGGTTGTTTGGCGAACACGGAGGCGAAGATTACACGAATAACAACATAGCACCACATAAAAGGTTGTGTTCATTATTTATTTGAAATGTATACATGAAATTAAAGTAAATACACTGTTTCCTAGTCCCTGTAATGTATTTTATTGATGCGTTAAGCAAAATGATTAATTTACGACCTTAAATATTACACGCTATCGACTTTTTATTTTCTGTTACTCTTATATATGTTCTTTCTGTTTTTTCTCTCAAAAGTGCTTTTTACTCTTATTCATCACGTATAATCACCACAGGTATATGTCGTGCAATATACCTGGAAGTTATCAGCAAGGTTTCACTACAGCTGACAATAATTACACATATTTTAAACAAATTTGATTATTATCTGAATTTAAAACATCTTTTCTCTAAAATTTAAATACTACACATAATAATAATAATAATAAGTAAAATTACATTTCGATTTAGATGTAGAATGGAAGAGAACGATAAAATTTGAATGAAAAATCAGCACATTTTTTCAATAGATCACCAATAATAAAGCATGAGGAGTTTTTTTAGACCGGAGGCTTTAATTTCCTGGAGCAGTAGTACTATTGGCAGAAAGTATTGAGTTTACCTCAGGGTCCTAACAGTTGCTTTAATATTAAATACAAAATAAATGATCGTATGCTACATACCTAATTATCCACGGAAAGGTTCGGTGAACTTCTCTATGCTGCGGATCACATTGGAAGTTGCCAATGCTTTTTCTGGAAGGATAAGAATTTACATCCGAAGTTAGCTAGAGATTCTTCGACTTTAACATATCAACATTTTAAGACTTTATGGCCGTGGTTTGTGAAATTGTCTGATATAAGATTAACGGTCGCTATTTCATCACAGCTTCGGGGGCCCCTTTAAAATGCTCTCGGGAGCCTCATGTGGGTCTTGAGCAGTATGATACCGACCCCGAGTCCACAGCGTACCACTTTTTGTACGAATACCACAGGTTGAAAAGTACGGCACCACTAGAGTAAAATGCCATAACGATTAAAGGAAAATAAATTCACATGCGTGTTTTCCATTATTCATTGGAAATGCGTCAACTTTATTCGTTAACTAGCGTAATTGCCATTCAAATATGACGGGCATGAGTGAATTAAGTATTAATTTAAAATTGAAATAACAATTAATGAAACCAACTTTTAAAGGCACTAAAAAGTACGCAATAAATATAAAATTCACACAATTGAGTGTTCCAGAGAGTTAAAAAAGTTTTGGGAGAATATAAATTGTATGACAAAGAAATACATTACGCTACATAATTCTTATACGCCCAAAATTATTTTTAATTTATGGAACATTTAATTTTGTCTCTATCTCTCTCCCTCCCTCCCTCTCTGTCTCTCTCGTTCTTTCTTTTTTCCTCTCTCTCTCTCTCGTATTAAAGTACGCATATAATATAAGGATTAAGGCAACAATACAATCTCGAGGTTTAACAATCATACGGCAACATATCGTTAAAAAGCTAAAATTTTTACAATAAATATTATTTAAACGTAGAACTTGAGCGATTTTTTATCGTTAGCAAAATGTGAACATAAGAATACGAAACGCTATTTATTTTTCTTTAAAACGGTTTAGGTCCGAAGATCGTAGGTCAATTCTTTATTATTTTAATTTGCTAAAGAGTAAAAGCATGTAAGTCGAAAATTCGATTTTTATGCATTATCTTTTGGGGAACTAGCAGAATTACCCGCCGTTGTGCGGGGGATGTACACATTCGAGAGTTATAAATATTTTTTTTAATTTCTAACAATAGTCTAGCTAAAACATGCTAAGCTTCTATCTGTTCTCGTTTGGAAAAGTTTCGAACTGCTTTTTTTCGTAATCTCTGTTTTTCTATACGTCTCTCTGTGAGTTTTGATGTTTATGATCCTCTCGAAGCAGTCTTTCTTTGCGCATCTGATTTGATGCCAGTTAAAGGCTTTTTTTGAGTGGCATTGCAAATATAAAAACCATTTAAGTATTACTATTAAAATGAAAACAAACTAAACCCAACAATTAGAAGTAACTATGGTGATATTATATGAAAATGCCTAAAAATCCATGCAATTTTCGTACTCAAATGTAATTTTTGATCGTTTTCGAACAAGAGACTAAATTGTATGACATGAATAATATTCTTTATACTATTAGGAGTAAATCATTATGAATTTTACGACTCTAGGTGAATGACTTCATATTTTAATGTTCAAATTGCAAAATGACTACACCTATTCCCCTATTACTCCCGTGTTAATGTTATAGAAATGCTCTTCTGTGAACCCCATGAGGTTTCAAAGACCCCACGGGTTTCAAATCCCAACTACACTCTTCCTTTTGGTCCTATTAGATAGCATGCCAAGTTTGATGACTTTAGGATCAACCGTGTGGATTTGTATAGCCGGACAAACATACAAACCAGCAAACTTTCTGAATTATAGTAAAGATAGCATTCCCCTCCACTTCCCCCTCCCCACAAAAATAAAACATTGGTCCCGAGGTACACATCCTCATGGTCCCATTAGTAAGTGTACCGAGTTTTAAGTCTCTAAGTTTATTTGTTTTCGAGAAATGTCCACACACACACACAACACACATTGCCTTTTATTAATTTTCAATATTGATTAGCAACCAAACTTCTTACTTACTTACTATTTTGCCCCATAAATATTTCTCCCTCCTTCCAAATCTTGAAAATTACTCGAATTCAGTTGATTTTCAATAAACACGTCATTCATTTTATGTTTTTGACGTTCTTTCTACTATTTTTGTAATACCTACTAAAGTATGAAGTAGACCTATTAAAGACGATATTCAATATTGTGTTTGGTTTAATTAAAAAGGAGAAATTTCTTATCTTTGAAAGGACAACGCTGTTGGCTAATATATCGATGTTTTAATATTGTACGCAAGGCATGGTTATGACGAGCATTTTTTAATAACTCACAAAGTGGAGTTTCTGGGGAAATTAATTTTCAGTATTTCGTTGTTATTGTAAAAAAAACACGCTACAGCACGAATAAATATTCTAAAAACTGATTTAGCCATACCAAACGACCTGATTTTCCCAAAAATATAACTCCATAACTCCCGGACATTTTTAACCTTAAGTATAAAGAAAAAAATCCTAGCCCAACCCAAAGTCAATCATAAAATCAAAAAATCGAAGAAACGAAAGCTCTAATCGCATAAATTTGAATCACGAAGAGTCTAAAGAATTATTCCCTTTTAGCTACCCGCAAATAAGGGTAAAACTCAATTTCGAGAGGAAATAAAAGGAGCTTGACGAATGAGATCGAATGGAAATGTAGTTTGATCGAGTAAAACGAGGAATAGACCTCATTTCGACAACCAAGCGACCGTAGAAATCCGACCCTACCATACCATTACGCCCTAGGTGGCACCAAAAACGAGTGGTGGCAACAGTAACGATAACAGTAATAACTGGCCACAATGTCTTTGCCTCCATCTTATCCCCTTCGTTGTTCCGCGCCAATGCTTAGATCGTCCATTCCACTCGCGAGTCGCTCCCAAATGACGTCATCTTTAAAACAAGAACGATCTCACCACCGGAGCCGAACCTACATTTCCAACCGCCGCAAACCTTAAGGGATATAATTTTTCCCGTCCATCCCCGTTCAGATCGACCTCGGAACCCGCGCGTCTCTCTATCTCCCTCGCCCCTCCCCTTCCAACTCCACCCATTCCTCCCCATTCCGCCCCCCCCATCAATATTCCACTCTTTAAACACATCGTCGATGTCCGTATACGAGGCGAGGAAAAATCGGAACCAACAGCTATCACCTGAGAGAGCGGAAAATGAAAGCGGGGTCGATAGGTGCAAATGGAAGACAATGTCTTCGCCCGGAAGTTAAGCTCGAGAGATAGATAGAGAGAGAGAGAGAGAGAGAGAGAGGGAAGAAATGAGAGAGGAAAGAGAGAGGAGATATAAGAGAGAGAAACAAAGAGGGAGAAGAAAATTAAGAGGGAAGAGAGAGGAAAGAGATAAAGAGAGATATAAGGAGAAAGGAGAGAAAGGAAGAAGATATATGGTGAAGAGAGAGGATAGGAGATAAAGAGAGATAGAAGGAGAAATGAGAGAAAGAAATAAGATATATGGTAAAGAAAGAGAGAGGAGAGAGAGGGTGGAGATAGGGAAAGAAAGAGGGAGAAGAAAGAGGGAGATAGGAAGAGAGAGGAAGGGGAGAGAGCGAGGAAGAAGAGAGAGGGCAGAGAGAGAGGAAGGATAGAGAGAGGAAGAAGAGAATACGGGAGAGAGAGGATGGGAGGGAGAGGATGGGAGGGAGAGGATGGGAGGGAGAGGATGGGAGGGAGAGGATAGGAGGGAGAGGATGGGAGGGAGAGGATAGGAGAGAGAAGAAGGGAGAGAGGGAGATAAAAGAGGGAAGAAGATAGAGAAGTAATAATAAAGAGATATAATGCACAGTATTGGAAAGAGAAATGGGATATGTATCCAGAAGAATCAGAAGGGAAGGAGGAAGAGGAAAAAATACGAAACGAAAAGAAATACTAAAAGAATTGACTAAGAAATTGGAGAGAAAATGGAAGAGGACACAAAGCAAGAGGAAATTAGAAAAGGTGAAGGTGAGGAAGAGGGGGTATGAGATAGAAGTTGAGATAAGATGGAAGATTAGGACGGAGAGGCTGGGTGCATAGGTGTATATGGCACATGTTGGAGATTCCATTTGACCTCTCTACACGTGGAATCTATTCTCGAGCGACGGCAGGAAATCTAAAAAGATGAACGTTTTGTGAATCTAGCTGACAATGAGTACCTCGGGTCCTTTTGTTATTTTTGTTAAGATCCGACGCTTTTTCGATTCATGGCGTAAAACTTCATTCCACCTGTTGCTAATGATTGATAAAACAAATTTATCGAATTTGGATTAAAAGTTTCCCCCATCGGATTTCGATTGAAATTTTTTCTTTTTTATGAGGTTATAACGAATCGCAATTAGGGGTCCGACATACGTAACCGAACAATTTGAAATCTCGAGAGATAACTTTGGTGAAACGAGTGGCCGTCCGCTGATACAAGCATTTCTCGCGTTCGTTAGCTGATTAATTAAACAACAAACTGGGTCAAACATTTTAAGTTTGTTTGTAAATTATTAACTAATAACGTCGATTCCCGTTAATTAAAGGAGTTTTTGGTTAGCCGGGTGTATTAACTGTTCAGGAAAAAAAATGAAGTTTACTTACTATTCTTGCATTATTTTCATGTAGTGAAAAGCATTCCATGGTAATCAATTTAATATCGATTACTTCAGTTAATTATAGTGTAGATTTTTTGACGCTATATACCAGTGTTTTTCAACCGATGTTCCGCGGAACACTGGTGTTAGGCTGGCATTGCCTAAATGTTCCGCGAAATATTCCACCGAAAATAATTTTTCTATAAATCTATATTCTTAATTAATTTAAAAAATATAAAGTATTTTAATTTTGCTCTTACACCGTGTGTCTCCATCTATCGGGGAAGCAGAAAGTAGTAGGCTACAACTTCTAACCTGCTGCAGTACGCATGCGCGTTCCCGCAGCCATGGTAAATATATTTGCGTATGTATATAGGTGCTCTGCCAATTTTTTCTCCATCTAAAGTGTTTCGCCCCACAAAAAAGGTTGAAAAACACTGCTATACACGATAATCAGATTCCTGGAAAAGTTCTCTTTTATAAATTTCAAAAATATTGCAAAATCTTCCCATACCAGAGAATTTAAATCTAAAATGAATTCATAGTAAAGTTATTCTCATGAAAATATAAAGCTTAAATAACGTATAATTTTCCACCAAATATCAAAGTTTCAACGTTAATGGTTAATAATTAGATGCAGATGCCCTTTTCTCGTGAAAGTCATCGGACCGAAAAGAATTTAATCGCTTTTAAATCTTAATCTCAAAGGCTGACGTTAACGCGATCTTGTATTTTTGCCAAATCATCTCAGCTTAACCTCAAATTCCCTTTCCAGTATTTTAGGTTAAGTAAATTATAAAAATACAAAAGGAATTTTTATTACGATAGCGTACCAGAAAAAGTCTCGTGCTGTTACCTGTGCTGTTTCATTGGAAAAGATATAGACAGAAATAGTCGTGAAGTCTACAAAATAATTTGTGAAAGAGTCGGATTTGTTTGCTTTACCAGAGTATGTCTAGTATCTTTATTGAGCAGATGTTGCTCATTCCTTCAATAAAGGCTAGATAGTCATGGACGGAACAACACCTCCCATTTCAAATCTAATCAACGAATGGAAAAAAATTCTCTCTTTTGTTCAAATGTGACAAATGTCACTAACAAAAAAATTCTGTTTCAGTGAAGATCCAAACTTTGGGAACTCTAGAGCCGACTACTAGAGGGAGATGGTATTGATGGCAAGTAATTTGTAGTTGGAAGAAGCAGCAGCAAAGAAAGAAGTCTAAAAAAGCCCAGTTACGGTTCTTTTAAAAATTCCCAACGAAATATCTTAAACTTTAGCAAAAAACACTCTCGTCATACAAAAAATATTTTGTTTCATCTTCATGTATACATTTATTTATTTGCATATTTAGTAAATTATGACTGCTAAAAGTAACGCCAAGAAGATTTTCTCCAATTTTTGCCGATACATGAACTTTGTAAAAAAGAAAATATTTATCTGTGATACTTTGCTGCTTTAAGAGGAGTGCGAGCATATGATACTACCAAGGAAATATTACATGTATTATAGAATAAGTTAAATGTAACTTATTCTATTGAGCTCATTTTAAATTAATAAAAATAATGTATACGCTATGAGAGCGGGTAATCAAAATGACAATAGTTTGGAGAGTTTATCTAAATTATTTTACCCTTCATTATAAATACAACCAATACAACACTCGAATTAATCTTTTCCGCGGCAAATTTATGAAAGAGAGTAGTGAAAGTGATAATTTTATATGAAAAATATTTTTAAATTAGCAGTTTATACTGATTAAACAGGATTCTGCAAAAGTCATATAATGGCTGTGAGAATCCTGATTTATTAGTTTGATCTTAGCCACAGCTTGACAGTACTTTGAATAAGTGCTTTAAACAAGGATTTATGCTGTGTTAGTGATATGTTCATGAATATACTAAAACAATTATAATGCTTCACAAAAAAATCATGTTAGTAATAACACAATCGTCAACTTCTATCCCAAGAGAGCTAGAATAACTTCAGTATGCCACCATATCATTTCTAAATTGATATCTTAATCACAGCAACAGTCGTAATTTAAAAGTTGTGCTACCCTAAATATTACATAGTAAGTTGGAATCGCCGTAAATATTTTCTGTGACAATATTTTGTCTGAAATGCATTTTTTACTACGCTAAAATTCCGAGAATTACGGCTGAAACGGAACGCAAATAAACTCACATTAGACCATCCGTAACGCTAAAATCACCGAAAAATTCAAAGAAGTCAAACGAGAAAGTGACAAAAAATCGTTTATTTTTCAAGTTTTTTTATACCAATATTTTTTCAATTAATATATTTGATAAATACCGCAAAGAGAAACTTTACGATAATTCCGATATATTTAGGTATTTCTCGAGTCGTACCGCATCTTCATATGGCATGAACATATGAAAAGATAAAAATCCCTAAATACAATAGAAGATAAACTTCACCTCCAAATCCAAATATACATTTGAAGAATCCCAATAATACGTAATTCTGGACAGAGCTCGAAGGCGAGAAAATATTTGTCCAAGCGCTCCGTTATTTAGAATAGAACGACAGAGATTCGTTTAATATGCGATACAAACGTTTTCTTTTTCAATAAAACCGAACGCAGCAAAGGTGGCGGAGGAAGTATTTGCGGCCGCATTTAATAAATGACCTTCCTTTTTTTATTTAGCGTCGCGGATATCCTCACTTCATTCGGTTAATGAAACGGACGTCCCAAAACAATACCTCATGAGGGGATCCCGATAATTGGGGCGGCTTATCGATGTCCCCGCAACGACCACCATCTGTCCTCCTCCCCACCCCTCTTCTCCCCTCGAAGGACGCGCCCCCCTCCCGCTAGATGGTGCGGCGCTCGAGAAACAATAGCGACATCTCAATAGTCTTTGCGGATCGCATCGGCGTTACGACAGCCTAACTCCCACTTCCTCCCTCCCCGACTTCATTCCCTCCCTCCACCCCATTCCTCCCTATCTCTCTCCCCCTCACTCTCTATCTCTCCCTCTCTCTATATCTCCCTCTCTCTCTACCACATCCACTCTCCTTCCACATCCACTCTCCTTCCACATCTCTCTCCTTTTTTTCCTTTCCGATCGCTTCTCCACCGCAACCCATATCCCTCCGCCCACGCCATCTTCCCACGAGTTCCCAGAGTGCTGTGCACACCGGACTTAATGAATTCCCACGCGATGTGTGAGCTATGAGTGAACATAGGGAAATATCCGGAACAGGAAGGGGAGGGGGAGAGAGAAAAGGGAGATAGATAGGTCGGGGAGTAGATTTTGTGTGTGCGCGTGCGCAACTGTTGAGACCGTATAATAAAAACAAGGATCGCAATATCGGTTTGACTGCGTTTACCGGGTCCGTAGAAAAGAGAAGAGGAAGGGATGGAGAAAGGAGTGAAGTATTGGTCTTCCCACACCCATGGTCCAATCGGCACCTGCCTCTCTCCCTCCCCACCCATCCTACGTTCACTCCCTCCACTCCCACCACCTTTGGCAATCGTGACCTCAACGACATGAGGACATCTCCATCCTACTCCTCTTCCCTCCCGGTAACTGCCGTTTCCTACGCGATTCCCCCTCTTCCTAATTCCCGCTCGCGTTATATCGCGAGTCCTCGCAATCAAACGCTCTCGATACATCGTGCCGCGCTCTGTAAATTTCGCGCATCCAAACGCGAGGTCAGAAGAGCGCAATTCCCTTCCTGGAGAACATGAGTTTGAGAGGAGAAAGGGAATTTATCGCTATCATGGGGAGACTTTTTTTCGTCGTTGCCCTGAGGTGAAATGTTTCACGACTTCGATCCATTTATGGGAATATCTTAATTACTGAAAGAAATAGGCATAGAATATATTGCACTCGTCTCTTTTAAAAAGAAATCGCGCACTCGAATTACGTAAGGATCACTTCTTGGTCCATTGATATTTCTGTATGCCACTCTTCGGTCACGGAGAAAAGACAAGACCGTGGATAAAGAAGGGTCTTACTTGAAAAGTTTTTTACCTTACCTCCCATCATGTGTCTCTTCGACACCTCCAACGGCTTTAAAATTACGGTGTCCACTGGGCCTCCTACAACACCTTTAGGCCACGCTTATCTCGTTTCACCTTTTCTCTTCCATAAGAATATGTGTATATATAAAGGTAAAGAGTTGTTTGATAAGTGTAAGAGCAAGGAAATTCAGCGCACACTTGAAACGGGTAGCGAAAGATGCCGGAAAGTTGATTCGAACCTATCGGTTAACTACGTCCACTTCTCCATTGGTTCCATATCTAATATAATAGGTATATAAAGAATAGTGTCTGTCTTTCCTCATGCATTCGGACACCGCGAGAGCAAGCGCAATAAAATTTTGCATGGAGTCCACTTACATCCAGGGGAAGGTCGAGGGCTATGTTCGCACCCGATTCCAAGGTTCCAAGTTCGAATCCAGAAGATTTATTTTATTCCCATTAGAATAGCATGGGAATGAGTACAGCGTGTTTTCCATTCGCATCTTAAAATGATTTATTATCATAGAAAATGCTTGAAACTAAACTAAAATAATGCGTTTTTATTTATATAATCGATTTTCATATAGGCATCAAATTGATACGCAAATTTGTTTTGAACGCAAAAATTCGACGTTTTTAGAGCTGAAAATATCTGGCGTTCACGGCGGTCACCGAATACGAAAATATTTGGTAACGTTTTTTAGTCATTTCGAGCTGAAGGGCGACGAGGCATTCCTTTCTCTTCAAAATATCATCTTTCGAGTTCACATGCAGTTAATCCTTTGCTTCGCTTGTCAAAAAATCTAGAAAATATTTATCTCCGAATACGTTTTCATCGGTAACTCACGGATCACACAGGACCTATGGAGAAGAAAATGTGGTTTTTTAATTCTTCTCAACAAAAAATCTTCGTGCCAATTGATGTAGACCAGAGGTCCCCAACATGCGGCCGACGAGAGCACTCAATGCGGCCCGCGAAGCTACGATGAAAAGGTGATAAGTAAAATTTGATATAGACAATTTCATATTTTTTCTGTATAATTATCGTCTCAAAACCTTTTCTGGTGGAGCTTTAACACTAGTAACTTATTTAGACTTAATTTTTTTAATATGAGACCACAGAATCCCTTGGTAACTTCTAATGTAAACACTCATCCGGCTCGCCGAAGCTCTCGTGACTTCCGATGCGGCCCTCCGAAGCATTCATAACTACGAATGCGGCCTGAAGACAAAATGCGTAATTGTATGTTGGGCGCTTCTCGAATCTCTGTCCCCGAAAGTCTAAGTTGTAATTGCGCTCTTGCTGACTTTTCTATGGCATATGTTGTATCTTCACCGAATATATTTTCTAATCGGTACTTCACAAATCGTGTAAGACCTAGGGAGAGGAAAACATGGATTCATAATTGTTGTTCACGCAAATATTCTTCGTAGCAACCAATTTTAGTAATATATGAACTTTCCCGAGGTATTCTAATGCAATGGTTCCCAAACTGCACTGGGGTGCCGCAGTAGACTTTTAAGAGTGGTGCAGAAGATTTTTAGGAGTGCCGCAAAAAACTTGGTTTATCAAATAAATCAACGCTTTGGATGAGTTGGCGGGTAATTAGGGCAATAATTTATCTTCTAATAAATTGATTATGTAGTAGAATCAACAAATGGATGCGTCCAAAGACTGTTGTGCTCCTATCTAAAAAATATATAAAACTTGTTGCAAGGCTGGGGTGCCACGAAATCCTGTTTATCTTTGAAAGTGTGCCGCAGCTCAAAAAAGTATGGAAACCGCTGTTCTAATGGGTGAAATGAACGTTCTCGGATTGAACCCATGCAATATTGAGGGAAATTAATAAAATTGGAAAATGAAGAATCACAGCACCCCTTGAGTAAACGAAGATACCCAGAAATGCGTGTAGAGCAATCGAGACGATGACAAAAATTCTAAGGGAAATGTACTTAACTGCTTATCGAGAGCAACCTTACAGTTCCTTTGCACTTTCACTTTCACTTAAGAAAACGCAAAATTTTCGTGTTCGAAACAAATGCGTATTCAAGGCGAGGAGGGGCGGGGTCTGGCAGAATTGGAGAAAGGGTCTGAGAGCATTTTGCGACGCTCAAGATTGGTGAGTTATCGGAAATCATAAGAATAAAGTTCTCCAATTTTAAAAACATGAAGTACTGGATTTACTCGGACAACGCTGGGTGCTCAAGCTGGTATACCATATTTAAAAAAGTTAGAAATAGAGGAGATGTATAGACAAATTAATGACATTTTCGAAGAAGAGAGAAGACAATAATAATGGGAATAGGAACAGCATAGTTGCAAAAGTACAAGAAGAAACATTTGTCGGTTAATACTGACTTGAAAAAATAAACCAACGAGGAGAAAAACTGGTCGACTTCTGCATTAATAACAAGCTAGTAATAACTAATGCATGGTACAAAAATCATAAACAAAGCCTGTATACAGAGAAGAGCCCAGGAATTAGAATGAGATGCCAAATAGGCTACATGCTAGGGAAACAGTGATTCAGGAACAACATAAAAAACATATACACCATGACAACCTGAAAGAAAATCACGATGTATTTAGCATGAAGATGAAAGAGTGTCTTACATACAGAAGAACTCGGTAATGGCAACATTCAAGGGACTGGCAAATTATTGTCGTTATATTCGAGGTTACAAACTCGAAATTCAATAATTTATAATATAATCTTAAATTAAAATATTTAACACAGTAAATAATAAGTACAAAGTAAGTATGCAAAATATAATATAATACTAGCGTAATTGCCCGTCAAATATGATGGGTATGCGAATATTATGTATTAAAATTAAGATACTTCCCATTCTTCCTCCCTTTCTCTCTGCTTCCATCCCTTACTCTTCCCTCCCTCTCCCCCTATTCTCTCTTTCCCTCTCCCCCTATTCTCTCTCCCTCCTATTCTCTCTCTCCCTCGTATTTTCCCTCTCTCGTCCTTCTTCCCATTCTCCATCCCTCTCTCTTATTCTTCACCCTCCTCTTTTCTTCCCATCCTCCATCTTCCTCCCACCCATTCTCCTCCCTTTCTTCTGAAATTTAATTAGTTTTCTTCGGAGAAAGGGCAATATATCCCCCCTCAAAATAGCGCCACAAACGGACAGTAATTTCTTTAATTACCATGTCAACCTTAAATAAAAACTTCTGATCAGCCCATTATATAAATTTCTGCAAAATTTCAATTTTCTATTTACATCATTGATCGAGTTATTCGCGTTTCAATAGCTTGTCACTCGGACCAACGAACCGAAAACTTAGCCTTATATTGTTATTTTTGTGATCCTTTGATTCTTTTAAACCTCTCTTTCTCTCGGTATTTCCAAAACCGTCCTCAAGTACTCCATTCTTCTAACTACCGCACAATCCTTCACGCTATGAATATTTTAAATATTCGGTTTGTTTATTAAAACGTCCAGCAAATACCTCCGATTTTCATACCGTTTCTATTTCAATAATATTGTAGTTAGCTCACCATAACGATTTTAATCTTTTTAAATAGTATTTCAGGTTTTTAGGTATACCTTCTCGTAAATAACGCAACGAATGTTGTTTACATTGATTGATAAGAAAAGGTAAGGCAACGTCCCGTTAAAATGGCAAGATTTCCCCAAAATTTGCGAATTAAACGTTTAACATGAGGAATTTCGAACTGTAGACAAAAAACGATGAACAAAGTAAGAAACCTTGTAATGTTTTCTTTAAAATGGTTAAGATCCGAATATCGTAGGTTAGTTTTTTATGATTTTAATCTCGAAAAGAAGAAAAGCCTGCACGTCAAAAAGTCGATTTATACGTGTTATCTTATGGGGAATGCAAATCATCGTCTGGAGTCAAACCCTGGATGTTTTTCAAATTCTCCTTCGTCACAGCATTTTCATATTTGAGTAGATTATCTCTGCCTAATTTAAAGATTTTATCTTCATATTTGATTGAGTTATTCGCGTTTTAAGAGCGTGACATGGACCAACCAACGCCGCCTGCAGATATCCCCGGCGTTGCATCCCCGTCGGGCAGAAAAAGATATCAAACGTTTTATATTAAGTGACTAGAGTAATTGCCCGTCAAATATCACGGGTATGCGTGAATTAAGTATTAAGTTAAATAAAATTGAAATAAAAGATTAATGAAACTAACTGTTATATGCAATAAAAAGTAATCAATGGATATAACTCACAAAATTGAGTGTTCCAGAGAGTAGAAATAGTTTTGGGCTAATAGAAATTTTATGACAAAGAAATGCATTACGCTATAAAATTCTTATATTCCCAAAACTATTTTTAATTTATGGAGCATTTAATGTTGTCTCTCATTCCATCTCTCTCTCTCTCTCTCTCTCTCTCTCTCTCTCTCTCTCCTTCATTCTTTCTTCCTCTCTCTCTCCTTCTCTCTCGTATCAAATCGTCATAAAATTATTCCAAAGATTTCGTTATGTAAAATCAGTAAAATTTGCTATGATCTGGTTTAGCTTTCATGCACAATCAAATCAGTGTTTTTGAAAGTTATCTTTGTTATATTGTTTAAAAATTATTATCAGTGAGACCAAATTCTTGTCCAAATGATTGTTGAAAATAAGAGTAAAATCGAAATAATAAGATACAATGTATGAAGAAACTGCAGAGATTTACTTGAAATATTTGAGCAAATTATAAGTTATTTAAAAAACAGAATTTTACTTAATAATTTAATTGTTTTAATCTTACGCTTAAAAACTGGATAAATATTAATAAACAGTCAATTTACCATCAAAGGAAATATGTGTAGTAACTTACTGTGAACTAAATACTTACACGAACTGCAATGAGTTTTAACTATATTTTAAGATCGTAATTTTCTTATAACTATAGTAGTTTTGAATTGTTTTCAGGAAATTGGATTTATATAAAGAAATTTAAAAAGTCATAGAATGTTATTTTTCAATCGTATTAGAAATTCAGTTCGAAATATTTTCTGTTCTATCATTTAAAGAAATCAATTAAAAATAACGTTATATTTAGTTTAATGAAATCTTACCGCTTGGCAATAGTGCATGAGTCGATCGTATAAAATGTTTTATAATGAATTATAATTTGTTATTGTTATTTTTGTGCTGTAGTTCCTTTTAATTCAATGCAAACTCTACGTCCTCCTCTTCCTTTTTCTCAATTTCTGGTCATTTCCATTCCCTTTTCCTTCCACCATATAACTACTTAATAGATTCAGTATATGTGTTATACCATTGCATCATTGCCTGGAGTCAAACCCTGGACGTTTTTCAAATTCTCCTTCGTCACAGCATTTTCATTTCCGAGTAGATTATCTCTGCCAAATTTCAAGTTTATATATGCATATTTCATCGAGATATTTGCGTTTTAAGAGCGTGACATTAACCAACCAACCAACGGACGGACCAACGAATCAACATAGCTTTTTATTATAAGGGGAGATTTTTAATGATTAATAAAATAATCTGTTATTTTTTGACTCATATGTGCCAACTTAAAGTGTTTCCGAGATCGTCCTCAATGTAGTGAATGTTTAATGTCTTTTCATTAGACTCTTTCGGTTCATAAAAACGTGACCACTTTGATTGCTTTCAAAGTTCCATTAACAATGGGAACTGGTTGTTCCATTTCTTCGTCTCCTTCTTCATCTCCACGCTTTCCCTGCTGTCCTACCATGACCTCCCCCACGTTGTCTAGGTCCGTTTCACCTTCTATTATCATCACGCCCCGGTCGATTTCTCGGTATGAGTTGATGTCTTCACAACTTTTAGAATTTTCTACATTCATCTCAACCCAACCATTCTGATATTGTTGTTTCATTAAGGTTGACGTCTATTGTATTGGTTTTAGAAAGATCAGCTGAAACAGTTCTTAATCGTTTGTTTGTGTGTATTTCTGGCTAATCAACCTCTTGGATCATTATAGCCATGTTGTTACTCGTTTCCGGTGTCACTGGTCTCCATGCTTTGTCTAACGTTCTGATGGCGTCCGATAATGAAATTTTGTGATCTTCTTTATTTTCAATGCATTCAATCATTCGAAGGAGAATTCATTTTTTAAAATGACACTTTAGTCTTCTAATTATTCCTTGGTCCATTGGCTGATGAGCACTATCAGCGTGAGAAGGCCAAAACGAGCTTAATACTTCTTAACTTTGATCCAAGCTTAGGATGAGGATAATTGTAAGTTAATAACAAAATCGGTCTGTTTTGAGAATAAAGTTCACGATCCCAACTTATAATAAATTCTTCAAAAAGAGTTGACGTGATCCAAGCTTATTGTTTTACTGGTACCAAACAGAAGAGCTTTTAGCGTTTTTAAAATATCTAGGGGTTTTCGATTTGCCAACTTGCTGTTCTCATTCCCACCAATACTGGCACAAACAAAAACTGTAATCCTACCCTTGGATAATTTTCTTCCTACACACTTTTCGCTTTTAAATTTAAATGTCTTGTCCGGAGTTAGCTTAAAGAACAACCCAGTTTCATCTCCATCGCAAAGTTTAAGCCATACAGTTTTTAACCAGTCACTAGTTAATGTTAGGTCTACGTTATTTGCTCCACCACTTACTTTGCCGAGGTTAATGTTGTGCCTTACTTTCAATCTGTCTATCCAACCGCTAGAACAACTGGACTTCTCGATTCAAAACTAACTTGCCACCTCTTCAGCTTTCACCTTGAACACTTATCGGTAAGTTTAAGTTCCTTTGCTGCGTTGACCATTTAATCAAAGCCTCGTCCACATTACGCCGCATGGGTTGCCGGATTCGTTTCGAAATTCGACTCGAACTATCCACGGAACAAATTTTGTATCGATTAGATAAGGTTGCCAGATTTTCAAAAATTAAAAGGAGTACACTAGGGCAGGGGCGTCGAATCCTCCTCCTCGCCACCCCCCCTCCCCATTTTACTTTTACCACCCTACTTTGTGTGATTATGTTGAAGGATTTCATTAACTTGTACACCAATTCAGTATAAAAACTAAATATACGGCTCTTTCAAACATTGTTTTTAAAGGAATCGATATTGGTACGCCCCTATGTGGAGTATACATTCCAAGACAATGTACTGAGTGTTTGCAAAGGAGTATATGATTTTCAGGAGTACAAAGTCGCTGAAAGGAGTACGTATTCCCGAAATGAGTACTGTATTCCCGAAAGGAGTACGTCTGGTCACCTTAGATTAGACCAAATCGTACGAACCATAGAATTGCTAAGCTTAAATTCCAGAAAAATACCTACTATTGACTGACCTGAAAGAAATGTTTGAGTTTTTTAGCTTGTATAATACTTCCGATTGATTTTTTGTAATTTTAATATACGCTTCTAGGACTAAAGGAGAAATCAGAACAAGGATATGTGGAAAACAAAAGGGGCCAATGCGCATTTTGCAATGACAGAAAAACACACTATGTATTCTTGTTTTCAATGCAAAAAATATCTGTTTGAAGCATTCTAACTTTTTGTGTAATCATTTTAAAGAAAATATCTGACTGTTAATATGTTGTACAATTAATATATGTATTATGTACTAATTTTATCATTTTAAAGAATAGTGTCTTTATGTTAGAAGCTCTGTAGCAAGAAAACCTAGGTACTTTGGTAATAATGGGACCTTTGCGCAACGCCCCAAGGGATAAGGTATGGAACTACAAGGCGCTGAAAGTGGCATGATTTGGAATTAAGTGGAGCACTATTCCATTGAAACTCAGTTGGAGGGAAATTTGAACATGAAGGAACATTGTACTCGGCCCCACCGAGTTGGGTAAGTTAGGTGAAGTGCCATTGGTTCCTTCTCACATTCAGTTTCTCCCCTCAGGTTGGGTAGCATTCATCTTAATATACTCGTATATAGGTAAAATTACGGTATTTCTAAACTTTATTGTCGTTGTAACCAAATTGGTTAATTCGTAATAACCGAGGTGCATTATCAGAAAACTGGAACAGGACTTTTAAAAGATTTCGTTAAATCCAAGTCGTCGAATTGTACGAGGTCGTTATGATCGAGTTCTACTGTATTTGGAAAACGAACCCAAAACCGTGGATTAAAAATGGGAGGAAATTTCTATCATTATCATCATCATCACGGAAAAATATGAATAAAGAGATAATAGGTAAACAAGAAAATAAAATCAGAAAACTATGTGTCACTAAGGAAATGATCGAGAAATGGATAAGGAGAGAAAGTGGATTGACGTTAACCGTGCAGAAGATAGAATTAATCATAGATAAACTACGAATTGAGAAAGCGACAAGAAAGGTTAGAGTGAACAAGATAGAGGAAAAACATACAAAGGATGGAAACATTAGCGTGGTACGATATGATTAACGCTATGAAGGTGAAGTTAAAAGATAAGAAGAAGTAGAAAAGAAATTATGGACTCAGAAGAGAAGATAGTCACCGAACCAGAGGACTCAACACAAGTATGGGAAGACTACACTAAGGAACTATACAACAAGCAGACAATATCAGCACGTATATAACTGGAAGAAGAGGACGATGTTGAAGACAACTTAGGACCAAGTACATATAATGGAAGGCGAAGTGAGAAAAGGAAATGCCAGAGGCGGTGATGGGATACCGACAGATCCCCAGACTTATTTAAAGTCAGAGGATCGAAAAGGCTTCGGCTTCTTCTTTGATGAGTTCAAAGAAGAATACGAAGCCAATACATTGTAAATGCTACAGAACCAGAAGCCTACTCTCACAAACTTTGAAGGCCATCACAAGAATTGCAACAAAATTAGTTTCTTTCGATTATCACGAATAATTAAAGGTTTCCCTCGAGATACATCGGAGATGAGTTTCTGAGAAACTGGGCTTATCTCGGGAGGCATTTTTCCATGTAAGCCTATGATTAATGTGTTCGAAATTTTCAACTTAGTCGTTACCTAAATATTGATGTAATTGACCTTAAGTTCGCTATAATGCCGATGTAGTAACTTTGCCTTTTCCTTAACTAAAGGAGTGGTTAAAGGCATATTCCTTTGAACCTTCACATCAATACAAATATTAAGTAACTTGTCCGTTTTCATCATATTAGAATTCTCTTTCACAAGAGCAATCCGAGAAGCACTTAGAAGCGTAGCAATTTCTGCACATTCTTTTCTTTTCACTAGATATCAATATTGTGTGCACAGCTGATGGTGGAAGGATCAAAGCCGTCGCAATTTACGTTATGCAATGTCCTTTTACAAAGCGATTTACAGCTTCGAGTTTTATTTAAGGGAAATAGGCCGTTTTCCCTAAGATGCAACTTTAACCTTCTTTTCCGAGGTGAGTTATTATTTACTACACGAAAATAGTGATCACAAATATTGTAATGAAAAATTAATGAATGCAAACATTACAAGAGAAAGGCTTTAATTGAGCTTCAGCAGTTTACAGTCCCTCGAGCGTACGCGATGTTACGTTTGCGTCCACGTTTTCATTATGAGCTTTAATTTTTCGGGCTCCGATTTATTAGCTCTCCTGCAGTTGGTTTGTTAATTAATTTCTTCTGTGGTTCTTTGTTGTCTGTTTTTACATCTTAGCTAATTTTTTCTTCCTCGTGTCTGCCTCAATCAGGTCAAAATGGCTTCTCGCCTGTTGGATGGCAACACGACGTACTAAGTGAATATATGTGATCGGAAATCGACATAACTAAAAAAACATGCTTATGGTTTTGAATATAACAGAAAAAGTCACCCTTGAAGGACTAACCTTTGTTGCTGGGAACATTAATGTGAGTTATATCATCGAGAGAAACAACAAGTCACGACGATTAAATATTTAAATCGTCGTGTTAGCGAACGAAGACTGCGTATCTCAAATTTTGTGTACTTAATTTTGTCACGACGCATTAGCGAAAAACCGTATCTTGAATGTCCGTATCTCGAGGGATATTTGTATAATAATTTGTAACCTTTAAAATGTTAATAAACTAATAAAAGTAAAATACATTTTAGGTACCTACTCTTACCAATAAACAGAAAAAAGACATTGATTTTGCACGCTAAATAAATGTGTTAATGAAATAAGATGTAGAGATTGAAATTGATGAATTTTTTAAGGCATTTGAAGATATTTTCAGTGAAAACTGAGTAACTTTTTAAATATTTGACTTAAACAAAAATTAAATTTACAAAAATCTATTTTAATGTAAAAACGGTTTGTATGCACTAAAAAGTAAATCTAAAATTCACACACTTGTATGTTCTACAAAATAAAAATAGTTTTAGGCATATAGTAGTTGAGCAGCGAAATGTTTTACGAACAAATCTTCATTTATATTTCTTTGCCACACAACTTTTATTTGTTCAAAACGTGTTTTTCTTTCTTGAATATTCAATTATGTGAATTTTATATTTATTTTTTGGTGTATATAAAAGTTGGTTTCATTGATTTTTTATTTGAATTTCATTTGAACTTAATACTTAATTCACGCATACCCGGCATATTCGACGGTAAACTACGCTAGTTTACCTAAATAGAAGGGAGAGGAGATCTAAAAAAGACATGCCACCACTGTATAAATTCATTTTTCTTCAGTAACCTACATTGTTTTCTTTTTATAATGATATATATGTGTATGCATACATATAAAGTTAACTGTAAAAACAACTCGATTTTGTCCCTAATAACCACGATTTTAATATCTTTTTTATAACGCATACAACTTAATCCGAATGATTCAAGCGACATCGCAAACGCGATTCGCAAAAATTAAAAAAAGAATAATAATTCTAAGAACCCTCATCGCATCCTTACGGGGCGCGAATGTTTTCCCGCACTGCCTCATTTACCTCTGGAATGTCCAACTCGATATTCTGCGAGGATATTTTCCACTTGTCACAATACACATCGAGTATACCAAAAAATAAATAAAACTCAACGCGCTTCCTACGCAGTTTACCTTCGTATTTTTCCCGGCATTCCCTCTACCATCTTTCCGTAGTCCCGAATGGCCCTAAGCGAAAGCGTTTTGGAAAGTTCCAAAATAAACATACAAAGTCTCAGCGAACAAACTCATTCTCATCTCCTCTTTTCTTCTTCCCAACCAACCAGCCTCTCGTTCTCTCTCTTTCCCTCCGTTTTTTGTGTCGCTTCATCCACCCATATTCCTCTCCCTCTCTCTCCTCTTCCGTGTTTCCTTTGATATCAATACCTCCTTTACTGCGCCATCTTTCTCTCTTTAACAAATCCTCTCCTCCGCCTTCTCCAAACACTCCTCCACCTTCCTCCCTTTCCATAGGCTCCATTTTAAAGAGATGTTTCCTCGTAAAATAAAATAACTGGACGGATGAATGAACTTCGTACCAAAATTTTTTGCGTCGTTCTTGTTGTGTTGACGGAGTAGTCGTTTTCACGTTTTAAGGCAGAAGAATTAAAGCGAAGCTTCGAGAATTTTTACCTAATATGTGACTGAGAGACAGACAAACAAACGCCTTCATTTTGGCAGAAAAGAAACTACGCATTCGCTTCTTCCGTTTAACCCTTGGTCATGTAATGAAAGTTAGATCAAAACGTTTAAGTATTTATTAGCAGTAAAAGGAGACAAAGAAATACAATTTGAAGGTCCTTCCTTCGAATATTTACATATTAAGGAGCGAGTGAGATAAAAATAACGGAAAATGAACAAGAAGTTTTCGGGGTAAAAAACTCTCCTACCGAAGAAACAATCATACTGTAGGAAAACACCCACGATGAAAAGAAATGGTGAAAAAACATACGAAAAATCTTCTCATAAACTGATTAAATATAGATAAACGTAGAAATGATTTAAGAAAAATGTTCTTTTTAACGACATTTCTTAAATGTATAAATAAATCTTCATAAAATAACAGGTTTCGAGCAATTTGATAAAACTGTCCAGCCTATGGAAAGGCTTTTCCTCCAAGTTGAAGTTAAGCGTTTTGCAAGCAAGTTCAATACACATTTATTCAGATATCAAACCCTACGTTTCTGAGAATATTTATAGTTTAATTCGCATATATGTTATATATAATATGAAATAAACTTTAAATTTAAAAATAAATCTCCATTTTGTTCAAATAAATTATTTAGAGGGTAAAATTACCGTGAAAATCTTAGGAAATATTACGGTGAATCAAAAAGTTAAGGCAATTTATTTTTTTATTAAATCTAGAAAAGCAAAATGTACAAACTTTTAGTATCATTTTTCAATGTAGTCCACTTACTTTTCCAAACACTTGTTAAATCGGTCCACAAGCTTCTTAATACCGTCTAAGTAGAACGTTTTATGTTGTTCCTGCAGCCAAGTATGCACCACTTCCTTGACTTTGTCATCATGTGAAAATTGACGTTCACACAATGCTTTTTTCAGAGGGCTGTAGGGTGGGTGAGGAAGAATGTCAAACTTAAGCTCTTGAATTTTTTCAATGGTTGCAGCGGCTGAATGAGGTTGAGCATTACCATGATGCAAATTAACACCTTTTGACAGCAATCCTCTGCGTTTACTGTAAATAGCACCAACTTTGCGATATCTCAGGTCATCATGCATGATTGAATATGCAAATCCATAGCTGATGTCTAACTTTTCGGCAACAACAATAACATTAACCCGTCTCTTTTCTCATATGAGAGCATTAACTCGATCAACATTGTTTGCTTGTCGGGTGGCATGAACGGTCTTTGCCAACCAAACTTGTTCTGTCACTTTTGAACCTTTCCACAAATTCGTATACTTTTCTTTGGCTCATACACTTTTCACCATACTGTGCTAACATTCTCCTGTAAATCTCGGAGGGTTCGAAATCTTCTGACCACAAAAATCTGCTGACAACACGTTGCTCACTAATGGTGCATTTGGAAAGCGGAGCTGATATGTTTACCCCTCAACTGTACGAGACACAATGAGCATCGGCAACTGGGAAGATATGTTTAGACTTCTTTGATTACACAGTAAGTATGATGACCTTGAAAGTGCGTCCTGACATTGTGTATTATTTTCACATGCAAATTGCCTTTACTTTTTGATTTCTCCTCGTACATAGCCTGAATGTGCTTACAGATGCGAAACAAACGCTAAAATTTTGAACAATTCCTAACCATAACGAAATTCCTAATCAATGACGTTAAAATTATGGTCCAAATGGCATAGAGAGAAATAGAAATAAACCGTCCTACAATATCTATTTTCAATTCATTCACTGGTAACATCCTATAAATAAAAGAGAATGTTTGTCTGTCTGTGGCAGCCATAACTCTTCAGAAAATAAACGTAGGAGCTTCAAATTTTGGCAACCGCTACAAGTTAATCCTGAAAGTTGTAGTACCAAAAATAATTTAAATCGGTTCACGGGGGCTCGAGGGTCCCCATTGTTGGTTTAAGTGTCGGTTTTTTAAGATGTCTCAGCAATCAATTGACCGATTTTGATGAATTCTCCAATAATATCAACGTTTTGATGAGATACATTTTCGAGCCTGAAATGGATAAAACCGGTCTACGGGGTCAAGGATCGTAATATAGGATCGTTCCAAATTTCACGATTTCGAGAGGTCCCCATGGAACGGTCGGTCCAAAGTTCGGCAATGTCCGTCTGCCTGTACACATCAATCAGGGAAGATCTGGGTGGACCGATTTAAACCAAATTAGGTATGTACATAGAATCTTCTCATAAATACATGACCAAAATGACATATTTGGACCAGATAGACCAAGCAGGGCTGTCACAATAGCAAAATAAAATTTTCTTTTGAAAGGAAATGGCCTACCCGAAATCAACCAAATTTGGTACATAGAATTTTCACAGATATTCATGGCGAAAATGTTATACTTAGACCCGATTAACTAAGTAGGGGTTCCACAATTGCAAAGTTAAACTTTTCTGTAATTATGCTTTTGGAAGGAATTGGCCCACCCGAGTTCAAACAAATTTGGTATATAGAATTTTCACATAAATTCATTACCAAAATGCCATACTTCGACCCGATTAACTAAGTAGAGGTGCCAAAATTGCAAAGTTAAACTTTTCGGTAATTATGAATTTGGAAGGAATTGGCATAACCGATTTCAACGAAATTTTGTTTGAAGGAGTTGTGCAAGATAAAAAAAAAACAAAAATAAGATTTTTATGATAGATATACAAAGCAGGGCTGCCAAAATAAAAGTAATAAAAATTTTCTATTTATAAGTGTTTGTGTTGAACTGTCCGCATAGATTTTAACCATGTTATAATATTTAATACGTACACACACACACACACACATATATACATATATATACACACATATAAAGCCATAATAGCATATTTGGACCGGATCAACTAAACGGGGGTGCCACAATTACAAATTAAACTCTTTCAGTAACTATGGATTTGGAAGGAATAGGCTCAATGGATGTAAACTAAATTTTATCTACATGGTTTTTACAAAATGCCATAATAAAATCAAGAGTTTTAAAGCGGAGCTTAAGAGCAGAGCTACCACAATTAATAAATAATAAAAATCGTTTGCAACTTGAATGAAAATTCTTTCCCGAGCGTAGCCGGGCGTTTCTGCTAGTTTAAAATAAGGGATAATTTAAAAAAGTCGATTGTTGCAACTAACTACACGCCTCCTTTGCAACACGGCGTTTTAGTTTACAATCCATACTTTTAGTTTTATATAATACGGGTAGGCGTGCATTAAGCTTTCTTGTAACATGCTAAGGAAATGGGTTTCTGGAAAATAGTGGCTTCATATTTTACACATACACAACCAATGTTTATGCCCATGCTTCATATTTCGCCACATGTGGACGAAAAATTAACGCATTGAGATAACACTGTTTGTCGTTACTCCATCCAACCCATTCTCTTAATCGACCCTCAGTGAAGGAATTTTCTTGGATGAAGTTGTTCCACTATACACATACAAAACCTTTATAAACTTATCCGGCCATTCTCTTCCTGCCTTTAAGGCCTTACACTCTTTGTCTTTCTCCCTTCCTTCCCTCTTTACCATATCCACATTCTATTACCCTGCCATCCTCTCCTTTTAGACGCCGTCCTGCTCATTCACCCTTAGGTAACCATGCCTCAACAGCTCAACAACAACCACACACTTGCCTCTCTCCCTCTTCCCTTGATCCATTGCCCCTTCAAAACAAAAAGAATTCAAGTAAACTCCTTAGGCTTATCTCCTTCATTTAAGATAATTCTACCGCAGGAAAAAAAATCACTTTTTTAACGTTCCATACGTAAAGTTTAATTAATGTAGGTTTTCAAAGCGCTTGATAGAACAATGGCACGTGCATTATCTATTTAAAAGATATATCCATCCATCTTCGCACTGTTTTCAATGGCCTCAAGGGTCTGCGGGCCACTGTTTTATTTATCTTGACCTTTGTTCATTCTTACGGAATAAGTTATGCCTGGCTCTCGTTTGCAAGTGCGAGGGGAGAAATCCACTCGCTCACTCGTCCATGGAGAAGAAAGAGAGAAAGCTGGGGCCCACATAAATTCTGTCTTATCCAGTTAGACCCATGGTCCTTTTCATAGGAATGAGAGCTGCATTTGCGTCGGTTACTTTCGACGCACAAGTAAGGATAACCGCTTAGAGCAGGGGTGGGCAAAATTTTTACGTGGCGGGCCGCATTAACAGTTGCAGCTTCTTAGGCGGGCCGCATAAACAGATGAAAATGCTTCGGCGGGCCACGTTAGGGTTCACATCGTAAGTAATGTGAGGTAATGCGAGGGATCCTGTTAGTGAAAATCAATAATAAATATTATCATCACAGGACAAGGTTTTCCGGCATTAATTTAAACTACAAATATGAAATTATCTCTATTTTATATTACGGTTCGCTTTCATAATGGCATCGCGGGCCGCAGTTTGCCCACCCCTTGCTTAGAGAGATATGTTTAAAAAATTAACAAGAAAGCACCGAGTATAGATTCGATGGGCTTACAACATTTGATTCACAGGACTCGAAAATAACGAAAAAACATGCCATTATCAACTTTTAGAAAACATTTATTTTTCAATGCTAAGAAATAAAGACACAGGTAATTTCAAATCCAACGTAAAATAACATTAGTGAATGTAATCATATCGATAATATGATCGACTTTAATTTCAAATTAGTAATTATGTTTTGTCACCATTAGTTATGTAAAATAGTTTTTTTTATATGTATTGATGGAGGTGAAGACGAAAACAAGATGCCAAGGTAGAAATTAATCAATAAAGATGGCACAATTTACGGAACCCCAATATAATGACACTATCTAAATATAGCATTAGACAACGGATATGTCGAAAAATCTTAGATCTGGTGAATACGAAGAAAATTAAATTTAGTAAGGTAAGTAAGTAAGTAAGTAAGTAAGTAAGGTTGAGTTATACGGTATATACGAAATATATTATATGTATATACGAAAAGTATTTATAAAAACGAAGCTTGATCGCACATAATCTTCATGTGTTATTTGTTTTCTCTTTGATATCAATTGGCGTAAAGATTACTTCAGATTTTTGCCATGTTACTGTGATTGTCAAATGCTACCTTGTTCTCCCTTCTACAATTAGGTGCTGACAACCGCATAACATCAGCGATTCTTTATTTTCTGTAATTTATGCAGAAATACTTTCATTAAATCTCACTTGGGGTGTTTTAAATACATGTACGTGAACTGCAAGTAGGAGTAGGTTAGCTAAGTTTTACAACTTTCCCTCAAGTAAAAACATTTGGTTATTAAAAAATTAATAATATGAAGTCATTTAACAATTGAAAAAATAGCTTAGTATATAAACGCGAGAAGAACGGAAATTTCATAATGAAATTGCCACTAATATTTAAAATATTTGACAGTACTTGACGAGTCGCTGTTCGCATTGGATTTATTGGCTTTTCTAAAATTGTAGCTTATGAATGTCATTTTATTGATTACAAAATAAATAAAAATATAAAATAATTCAATAGGTTTAGAATTCAAACGTTCAAAGATCTAGAACTAGGGGCTGCTCCTGGACTGGGTATTGGCTGGTGAAAATTAAGGATTTTCGTAAAAAAAGAAGCATCGACGCGGTTGTGTGGCATATGCAGAGTGGATAGGACTCGAAATATCTTCTCAATGTTTAACTAACATAAGTAAGCCAGACCTTGGGCATAAAGGCCGAGGTGAGGTCACACCTCGGCTCGTTTGGATTTCTCTACACCCGAAGAGAAAAAAATGTTTCAGCGTTCATTGAAATGGCAGAATTTTTATGAAAGCTTACTTAAATAGTAAATATTTTTAGTAGAAAATGACAACGTTAAATATTTGTTCCTCGTTCCATTGGAACGCAATTCTGCATAGTTAGCAATTATGAATTTAAAGTTGAATTTATGGAGACATATTGGTGTATTTTAAAAATTTTGAATCAAAGAAAATACATTTCACGAACAGAAGTCAAAAGAATCTTTTATTAAGGATGGTATGGGCTTATATTTGTAAAAATGAGAGTTCATAGCTGCCCTTTGAACACCGAAGTGATACCTCGACTAGAATTGCAACGTAATATGTCCGCAAGTTAAAAATCTTTTCTGAATTTTTCATTGTTTCCTGCTGAACATAGTTCTCAATTTTACCAAATATTACGAATTTTATCCATAGAACGCATTTTCCTTCAAGGCAACAACTTCTTTACTAATTAACTCTTCATTCAATCAAAGGAAATCTCTTTCCATTTTGTTGTGCCGTATTATTTCACCAATCTCAATTGGAATTCATTTTGATAAAGGCCGAGTTAACGGCTTGTCCAGTAGCGTGCAGAAGCGGGGGCCGAGGGTGCGACGGCCCCGGGCATCTCCATATCGGGGGCATCCAATCAAAGAGTGAAATAAAAATGTAGTTTTTGAAATTTGAAATCGTCTCTGTTAATTTTTTTTGTCCTCATGCGGCCTCTTCGTGTGGTAAAGGTGCTGAAAGGAGCATAAGACGCCTTAATGAATACATTTAATGAATGCATTATTTCGCACCAAGATCATTGTAAAATATTTACAGTTATATTTGTTTATGGTTTTATTTGTTTCGTTGCATGAAATCAAAGTGTTCGATATATTTTAATCTGTATCAAATATTCGTGCGAATGCGCATAAAACGATTCTAGTATCAATGCGTGTATTGATGCGTCATATTGGAGTTATTTTTACTTCCTCTCTTGAATTGTAAACGTAAACAAGTTCCTACAACTGTAAACGTAAACAAGTGCCAAACTTCCAATCTTACAGGTATTTTGTGATTTAGATATACAATCTACGCAGGGACGCGTAACAGTTACATATTGTATGTATGAAACATGAGTGGCCTCCGTTAGTTAGAAATCCCGTCACCAAGTAATGTCATATAAATGGCATATAAAAGTAATATAAAAGTAATTTGTTAACATTTCACAGACAATTTGAAGCATGTAATGCAATTGCATACAATCAAGCAGTTGGCCCCGGGCATCACCAAACCTCTGCACGCCACTGGGTTTGTCCCTCAGCAAGAAACAACTCAAATGATATATTTTTAAAGTGTGCTGATACTGTAGATTTATTAATTTAACTTGCACGCATCGAAATAAGTGAATAAGTAAGCACACGTCACCATAAAACGATTTCATTACTGTTTCCTCTAATATTTCCGTTTTTTTTTGGAAACCTAATTGGAAGAGGATTATTTTATGTCGATCCGCAATCACATCCATTAGCTGAAACCTACTTTTTAATAATGGCGTAGCGCATTTTCTGCCTCTGCCTCAGTTTTTTGAGCCCTCATTTTTTATCCTCCCAGAGTGACTTCAGCGACCCCAAGTTCTGCTTTTTTCCCCTCGGTCATATCAGACACCCTTATCCGCTTCGGTGGCCTCTGCGCTTCTTCCATTTCTTCATTCATTTGTCCTCGGTCGCAATATTCATTAATTTCCCGCCGTACGCCTTATGCTAGACTCACAAACGTTGACGTTAATCCTTTTTTTTCCCTTGGACCGTGCCACGGAAGTCTTTCCCTCTGTACACAACGTGGGTGTTGGTTACATAAGGGAAACGCAAACAAAAAATATCAATATATTTATAAATTTACAGAAAGAGTACATAATGATCACGTCTTGAAGCTTCTTAAATACTAACAACTACACGTCTCTCCTCTTGATTCTGACTTTTATTCACTCGCCAAAAATCACAAATGCAGTAAAAATTATAAATAACTTCGCCTATTAATTAAAATTTAAACTGTTAAAAATGAGTATACGATCGGCAAATTTATTGCTAATCCTCGTTCAAAGTTATCCTGAAATTTAGCTTAAAATTTTGTAGTTTAAAGAAGATGTGCGAAATCGAGTCAAACTTTGCATTCTGCAGGATTCATGGAATCATTTGAACTAACTAATTTAACACTGCGTCAAGCGGATAATACCATCAGGAAAAAAGAAAAGTTCAATTAATTGGTTTTAAAGGAACTTCATTCCTTAAAATACCGTTGTTTTGCGCGTTTGTAAGCATCGATCGGTAAAAGCAACACTCGTAAATCGTCACCGAATGTGACGAAGTTCAATTTTTCTAACATTTCCCAATTATATTCGATTAAATCGCGCTTTAGCGAGTGCCCAACCAATTCTGTTAAAAGCTTCGAGGTAATGGTATCATCACAATAAATAACCTCGATAAACGGCCGAAACCATTTTTAAAAACAGTGATACGCTACCTTCGAAGTTGAAATGCTCGGGAATCGGATAAACAAGACGACATTAAGAGAAATTCTTTTGAATTATTATGTGTTTATAGGTCTTTAAATTTAGGATTTGATCGTTATGAAGCTACCAACAGCGTTTTTGAAGCAACTGAAGAAAGAGGTTCAATATGTCGGTATATAATTTAAAGGCGACGATTTACTTCGGATTCCAAAATGGTGAGCTAGTATTCATAATTTTCAGTTATTTATGATATTTTTTTAGGAACTCAAATTCCATGCTATGGAGTATATTCGTATTTTAGAAAACGTTATTAATTAATGAGGCTACGTCTTCAAACAACGGCGAATCTCTCTAATGAGTTAGCTTCAGTAGTTCGGCATTTCCTCGTAGTTTTATTTTTATTTGCGAGATATTTCCTCGCTAACTTCGTATAGGTATGAGTTTATGGGAAAGAGTGATGTATTTCAAGCAACTAACTTATTTTTGTGCTTCATCCATCATCTAGCAGCGTAAAAAAATTACGTTTGAGCCGCAAAAAAAGATATAAACTGAAGAAAGTTTATCCTTATATGAGTAACGGCTCTTCTTTCTTGAACAAGGTGAGGTAGGCTTCAAATAGGGCACTAGCATTAAGTTAGTTGAACTTACTTTGAGTTTATTAACACATTTTCAATTACTGATTTGCCAGGGAGAAAAACAGATTATTCTCGAATTATAGGTGTAGTCGCCGAAGTTTTGATATGCAAGTTGCGTAAGTCAGGGATGGCAAATGTTTTTAGTGCTTTTCGTCTTTGCTGCAAAGCACTATTATCTTCGTGATTTCCGTCCGTACGCATATATCATGGAAGAATAGGCCAAACCGATTTCAACCAAATTTAGTACATAGAATTTGGACATAAATTTATGACCAAAATAATATATTTGAACCAGATCAACTAAGCAGGAGTGCCACAATTGCAAAGTTAAACTTTTTGGTGATTATGAATTTTGAAGGAATCGGCTGAACCGATTTAAAAGAAATTTTGTTTGAAGGAGGCATACAATAATAAAATAAAGATAATTTGGTATAGACATAAAAAACAGGGCTGCCACAATACAAGTAATAAGGTAATTTCTTTTTACACGTATTTGTGTTGAATTGTCCGCATACATTTTAACCAAATTTAACACTTATAATAAACACATATATACAAAACCATGTTAGCATATTTAAACTGAATCAGCCAAACAGGAGAGCAACAATTACAAATTAAACTCTATCAGTAATTAAGGATTTGGAAGGAATTGGCTGAACGGATTTCAATTAAATTTCGTTTGTAGGGCGAGTATATAATGGGAAAACGAAATGAATATGTTAATAACGGATCAAAACAGCAGGGCTACCACAATATAAGGAAAAATAATTTACTGATTTCAAAGAAAATACATTAGTATATGATTTCGCTACGGCAAATTTGACGAAAAGCACTTCTGTACCACGAGAAACCCGTGTACGTCCCTAGTGGTTTTTTTTAGAGCGCAAGAGCCAAAGAATTTATTTCTACAAATACGACAAAATATTCTATCGTTTCTTTCTCTCAGGACCTCTAAATATGAATTTTTATAACCGTGAATATGCTATATAAATACTAAAAGTAGCTATCGAATATATAGATGCCGCGTTAAGAGTATTCTGCACGCGTGCTACGAGTTCGCGGTTCCCGGCTCAGGCGCTTTACAGAGATCTGCTTTAAAGAATACAGTATTTCGTTGGTTAGATTATCTCCTGCGATAAGGCGCGTAGGTGGGCGTATACTAATCATACAAGTTGTCCAAAAATTTATGGACTCTTGTGAACTAAATTACGAGACGCTGACGAAATTTCAGAAAAATTTCGGTCTCCTTTTCTTCGGCCAAAAAAAAACGATTAATTTAGCGCAAAAATCTAAAATTGAAATAAGAAATTGATTTTCGTTCCTCAAGGGCCGTCGTCACGTGCCAATGAAAAGGTTTGACGCGACTGAATGGGGTTAACTCCAAATAAAATACGTCATCAATTCTCCATCTCCTCACTCTCCATCAGCTTTTTTTTCTCTCTCTCTCTCTCTATCCATCCTTATCCAGCACTCCCTCCCCTCCCATTTCCATAACTCCCCTCCAATTCGATTTTTTCTCCGTGGTATGAAGCGACAGCGTAAAAACAACCGCGTGACGTCTTATTTTCCTCTCTCTTTCTCGATTTCCTTCGTCCCCTTCCTCCCCCTATTCTACTCACTCGGACTAATCCTTAATCCGTCTTCTACTTTATTCCCCTCGGCCTCTTGGACCGGTTGCTTCCGCCTCGATAATACCGGTTCGATTCCGAAAGGAGGCAGAAAGGTAAATCCGTGTTTCTCGTGTTCGTGTACTCCCGCAGGATCCGTCGAATTAACGAAACCAGCCAGTACCTTTCGTAGATTCGTACGAGTTAGAGAAAAAATAAACAAACGCTCCTTGCGTCCCCGGAAAGTTTCTCTCGCTTCCGTTTCTTTTAGTTTTGCCTTCTCCCCTCCCTCCTCGCCTTCTAGAAATCTTCCGGTAACCCTTTATGCGGGGCGGAATACGGATCCATTAACGTTTCGGCGCATATTTCCGACGGCGACATTAGAGTTTTTGTCCCCGTCCCCCTCGACTCATTTCGTGGTTCATTTGTCAGCCCATTATAAGCGAGGATACCAGTTGAGCGCGAGAGGTTTTCCGAGATGCAATTTTTTTTCGGGGAAATAAAGGTAAAAAAATCCGATTGGAACAACGATGTCACGAAGTGAACGTCGAGAATCAACGGCCAGTTTTGTCTTACAACCCTATTCTCCCTCTTTCTCCCTCTCTCTCCTCCTCTCTGTTTTTCTCCCCACTCTCTCCCTCTCTCAGCCTCGCTCATTCTCCACACGTCTCCCTTTCCGCTGTCGCGTGTCCTTGAGAGCACCCATACAACTCCTTTTAACCCCTTCCTACCAACTCCACTGTCACCATTCCTCCCTCACTCCTTTTTTCTCACTTCTTTTCAACCCACTCCCTCGCTCACAGTTCTCTCTCCATCCCCCACTTTCCCTCATTTTCCGACTTTTCCTCTCCCTATCTCTCCCTCCCTCCCTCCTTCTCTCTCCCTCTCTATCCCTCCCTCACCACTTACCTCCCTCACACCCTCCTCCCCTCTCCCACTCCATATCTCCCCATTTCCCTCTCTCTCCTCCCTCTCTATCCCTCTCTTTCACTCCATCTCTCTCTCCTTCCCTATCTCTCTCCCTCCATCTCTCTCACCCAGCCTCTTTCTCCCTCATTCCCTCTCTTCCCATCTCTCCCTCCCTCACCTCTCTTTCCATCCCTCCCTCACTCTCCTCTCTTCCTCTCTCTCTTTCCCTCCCTCAGTCTCTCTCCCTCTCTTTCAGTACATCTCCCTCTCCTTATCCATCTCTATCCCTTCATCTCTCTCCCGCCCAACCTCTTTCTCCCTCCTACCCTCTCTTCCCATCCTTCCCCCCTCTCCTCTCTTCCTCTCTCTCTTAAATGTAAGAATGGACCTTATGGTCTAAATTTCGTCCGAATAAAGACGATTATCTATCTATCTATCTCCCTCTCCTCTCTTTCTCTCTCTCCCCCTCCTCTCTTCCTCTCTCTCTCCCCCTCCTCTCTTCCTCTCTCTCTCCCCCTCCTCTCTTCCTCTCTCTCCCTTCGTCTCTCTCCCTTCCGCTCTCTCTCCTTCTCTCTCTCTCTCCCTCTATCTCACTTTCACCCCTCCCTTCCTCTCTCTCCCTCCCTCCCTATCCGTATCTTTCCCTTCCAGCCTCCCTCTCCTCCTTCCGTCTCTCTCCCTCCCTTCATCTCTCTCCCTCCCAACTCCTCTCTCCCTCCCAACTCCTCTCTCCCTCCCGACTCCTCTCTCCCTCCCAGCTCCTCTCTCCCTCCCGACTCCTCTCTCCCTCCCGACTCCTCTTTCCCTTCCGACTCCTCTCTCCCACCCGACTCCTCTCTCCCTCCCGACTCCTCTCTCCCACCCGATTCCTCTCTCCCTCCCAACTCCTCTCTCCCTCCTACCCTCTCTCTCACCATCTCTCTCCTCCCAACCTCTCTCTCCCTCCTTCCCTCGCCCCTCTTTCTCACTCTCTCCCTCTCTCTATTCCTCTCTTTCTCTCTCTCTCATCACCTTTTATCTCAATCTCCGCTCTCTCCCTCTCCTCGCCGTCTTTTCTCTGTTCCCTCTGACGTCCGTATTTCCACTCGCTAGTCCCTTTTTTGCACTAACTCCTCGTCCATTTAATCTTCGCCTCTCGACTCATTGTCCTTTCCATCTCTCCTCTCTCCTCCCTCTCTCTCTCTCCCTTTATCCTTAACATGCCGCCTAATCCCCTCTCTTCTCTCTTTCTCCCCTTCACTTTTCCTCTCCTCGTTCTTCTCCATCCGGGGAGATTCTTTCTTTCCTTTGTCTATCCACGTCGTCCAATCTTTCCACCCTCTCCCTCTTTATTTATTTCTCTTCCCTTTAGCTTTATTCTTTCTCTTACTCAACTTTCATTCTCTTCTCATTTATATTCCTGCTTCTAACCTCCATTTTCTTTCCTATTTTCTTTCTCCTATCATCATTTTCCAATATCTTCCGCCTCCTCTGCACTTCTTATGTCTCACTCCCATTCTATTCTGCTTTGCTCTCTCTTGTTCTCTCCTTTCCTTTCTTCGATTCTATTCCTTTTTCCTCTCTCTCTCCCTCAGATTTTGTTTAATTTTCCTTTCTAACTCGCTCTTCCATCTCTGTCTTTCTCTTTCTCTATATCTTGCTTTCATTCACTTTCTCTCCCTCTATCCCATTATCATCTTCTCTTTCCCTCTTTCTTTTTCTCTCTGTGTGTACCGCTCTGTCCCTTTATCTCCTCTCTACCTCTTTATCCCTCTAACTTGCCACCATCTCTCCTTTCTATCCCTTTTTATCCTCCTTTCCCCCATTTTCTGCCTTTCTCTCTCCGTCTTCTCCATCGGATCTTTCTCTTCCGCTCGCTTTCTTTTAGCCCCTATCCATCTTTCTCCTCTCCACACTCCTCTTTTTTCCCACACCCTTTGGTCCATTCTCCATGACCTTTCTACCTTTCAGGAAATTCCGCCCTAACCCTTTAGCGCTCCGAGCAATTTGCCCACTGGAGTGGAATTGACGAATGGGATCGCGCAAAAGGAACACGTTTTTAAGAACTCGCCGCGCTGTTTTTTTTTCGAATAACGGGAAAAATATGGGGAAATTTTAGGGCGATCGGCGAGATATCGCCGATTATGTCGCATTTGATATCCCAAACGGTTCCCGTTTTTTTTCCATCCTCCTCACCAGGTCGCGATACCTCGAGTGAGTGATTCGGAAAGCGGCCGGTCGGGAGCAAAAACAAATGACTCTCAAAAATGACGAATGCGTCCAATTCCTATCGCTCGCCCGGTGTTAAATTCCGCGGGCGTGCGTCGAGAGCAAAAAAAATGACTCTCGAAAATGACGAATGCGTCCAATTCCTATCGCTCGCCCGGTCTTAAATTCCGCGGTAGAGCGTCGAGAGACGTGTTATCGCGGGCGTAGGAATGTGTCCGAATTTGTGCGTGTGGCTCGACCATCTCACGGATCCATTTTTTGCGGGGGTGGGGTGAGGGAAGGAAAGGAGTTGGGGCGGGAGGGGGAGAGGTGGGACTTCGAGAAGGGGGATTTTGGAAAAGGGGCATGGTCCGAGTTAGAAGATGCGTGTGCACAAAGGGATGTATGTACAATACATTATCAGCACTTTGGTGCCTTTTTCCCCTGCGAGCTCGCCTCCGGAGAAAACGAGCGTAGGCGGCGTCCGTTCTTTTCCTTCGCCGCCTCCGCCGGTTTGGGAAGGTGGATGTTCTCACGGAATTACAACGAGGGGATTCCTTCTCCTCTGTGTTCCTCCCCCGCACTCCATCACCCTATTTCCTCTCCAGTTGTTTGGGTCGGAGTTGGCCGTAGTTCCCGAAATCCCGGCTCACGCACCAGGAAGGGAAAAGTTCTCTCGGTAAAACCAAACTGATTTTCCCAAATCCTGGAGATTCGGATGCAAAATCGTGCGCGTTTGTTTTTCAGTTCCTGGACAAGATACGCGAGACTGCTCATTTGTCTGCGTTCACGAGCGTAAACACGAGTTCATTTTTTTATTCTACGCCGGTGAAAAATACGGGTTCCTGCGAAAACATTTTTTCCTCTGAAATTTTATTTCATTTCATTTGGCCTTCATCTGACGATAGCTCCACGAACTTTGCGGAATACGTCGCAGGTAGAAAAATTCGAGATTTTTCAGGGATTCGGGTGGAGCGGCATCTATTATGCGAGAGCAAAAAGTCATTTTAAATTCGTTATCTTTCGGGCAACGCGGAGGTAAATTTTAATGTTTCCAAACGAGGGGGGCGCGAATTTTTTTGGAAATTCTGACCGCACAGGTGAATTTATGCTTTTTAATTACCATCATCCCAAAGCGCCGCTATCCGCTCTTACGTGCGTGGAATGCTTCATGAGATATCGAGAACGAAAGGCCGTCGGAAAATTGCTCAGTAAGGTCCCGCGTCACCAGGCCTTTTCTTTACACCGACGCCGAGGGAAAACAACAGCTCATTGCTGGCTCCGGACTTTACTTATCTCTTCTGCAGAAAGGCCGGCTTTGTAGAACGTATAAATAATGATCCTCACCTAGTTTTCTAAAGAAATACTAGCGTCTATCCTTTCCGAGGCGATCTCCAACGAGATGGATTTCACACTCAAACGCCTGCGTCGAAGGTGATGTGGCGCCAACTGGTTGCACGCGGGAAAAACCTTCAGGGGTCGTTACAATCCTGCAAAGCATGACATCGCGAGTCTAGATGAAAGTGATTACAGCACAAAGGATGATTAATGAAAAAGCGGTTTCGCACTTTAAACTTGTTTCGTTATAGGTTGTCCCTCAGCCTCATTCACGCATCCGATTAACAAAAATACACACGTGCCCATACAGTATATTCGTTCACTAATTTATCCTTTCTAAACCCTACATCAGTTTTACAAGAGTATGAAAGGAACTAAAGGGATTTCCTCAATAAACCTGATTCTTTTTTAAAAAATACGAAGCGAAAGTAATGATTGATTGTGTTACATTTATCCGTTCACTTGTTTACTTCAATCGAAGGTATTATATCGGTCCTATTTATGAATTTTTTGTAGGATAAGAGGCAGAGGTACGTCAAACTCGAAGAGGCATCAGAGCTGCATTAAGGAGATGGATGTTAATAGAAGGGACGCATTAGGATAACAGGTTTAATAAGGGCCACGGTTGGAAAAACAGACTATGTAAAAGATTGGACGTCTGTTTTACCATTAAAAATAATAATTAAGAAAATTCGTTCTATTGTGCCTCAATAACAATGACAAAATCTTATCTCCTTTTCACAAAAATGAAGCATTGACATAAAATCTTAAGCGATTTAGTTAAGACAAAAATTAGCAACCGGGCCGCATTTAGGCAAATAAAGGGCCGCATGATCTCTAGAGCAGTAGTTCTTAAACTTCCAATTGTCGCGCCCCCCTTGAATATTATGCGGTCCCCTTGGAATTGAAATTAGAAAAAATAAGAAACTTTAATACATTTTTTTCCATTTTATATAACTACTAGCGTAATTGCCCGTCAAATATGACGGGTATACGTATTTAGTTCAAGTTGAAATAACAATTAATGAAACCAACTTGTATATGCACTAAATGTAGGCAAATAAAAATAGAATTCATATAATTGAGTGTTCCAGAGAGTAAAAATAGTTTTGGGCGAATGGAAATTGTATGACAAAGAAATGCATTAGGCTATATAATTGTTTTACTCCCAAAATTACTTTAAGTTTATGGATCATTTAATTTTCTCTCTCTCTCTCTCCCTCTGTCTCTTTCATTCTTTCTTTCTTCCTCTCTCTCTCTCTCTCTGACCTTCTATCTCGAATTAAAGCATTCAAACACGCATTTCTTACGCATATAGTATAAGACTTAAGGCGACAATACAATCTCGAGGTTTAACAATGACATGTTCGGCAAGGCAACATATCGTTAAAAAGCTTAAATTTTTCCAATAAATATGATTTAAACGTAGAACTTGAGCGATTTTGTATCGTAAGCAAAATGTGAAGATAAGAATGAGAAGCGTTATTTATTTTTCTTTATAACGGTCCAAGTACGAAGGTCGTAGGTCAATTATTTCTAATTTTACTTTGCAAAAGAGTAAAAGCCTGTAAGTCGAAAAATCGATTTTTAGTGTTATCTTATGGAAAATTGCACCCCCCTCCACTTCCCATCTCTCCGCAAAAATCACAAATCTGTCCCCAAGGTCATGGTCCCATTAGTAAGTGTACCAAGTTTTAAGTCTCTATGTTTCTTGGTTTTCGAGAAATGATGTCCACACACAGATACATGCCGCCTTTTACTATTTATATAAAAGATAAATGATCTTGATAATATCGTATTTTCTAAAATCTCCCGATACAAATTTATTATTCGTAAAACTTTTATTTTTTGGCATTTCATCTTACATCCAAAATAGCTTTGCGGCCCCCTGGGGCAGTGGTCCTCAAACATTATTGAACCGCGGCACACATTCAAAGATAAAGAGGGTTTCGTGACACCTGAGCCTTGTGACAAGCTATATATATTTTTAGATACGGGTAATACAACCTTTGGACGGATCTATTTGGTGATGTTACTACATAATCAATTATTAGAAGAAAAATTATTGCTCTAATTGCCCACCAACACATGCAAATAGTTGATTTACTAAACAAAGTTTTTCGCGGCACCCTTAAAATTCTACTTGAGGACCACTGCCCTGGGGGACCGCGGCCCCTAGTTTGAGAAACACTGCTCTAGAGGTAGGGTTCCCAATCAGGTGGTCGCAACTGCCGATCTGATCTCTAGCAGTCTGGACCTGCACGCCCAAAATCTCGCTCGTGAAAATTAGAAATTTATTTTGACATGTCGTTTTTTTCAGAATTTATTTTAACACACCAGCAACAAGTTTCAGGTTTGTTTATTTTAAACCGTGGCTCTTCCTAATATTTGTGAAAACACAGAACTGCTCTCTTGATATCCTATAAAATAACTTAGAGCTAGTCGCATCGAAAGACAAACGAGATTTTGGTTGGGGAAAATTTGATAATGATCGATTCGTTTCCCATAGGGAGCAAACGTTTTCTTTTCCACTGCCAATTTCCCTTCTTCTCGCTGTATTCATCGCATCTTATTATTAAATTAAACATGACCTTCGCTCGCTCTTATCTGAGCATCTTCGAAAGTTCGCTCAGAGACCTAACAAGAGAAGTAATGGAGCGATTTTAAGTCGCGTCCCAATATTTACAACCCGAAGAATATAAGGTGCTTTTCGGTTGTAGAGGCTGTTTTTTTAAAGCTGGGTTGAGCTGGCTGGAGGTTTCCCAGGTTTCAAAAAACAACACCTATAATCGAAAAGTACTGGATACAATTTTTCAGATCACAAGCATTTCGTTTAAACGAAGTTTGATGACGATAAGTTTTTCATCCTCCCTTATGATTCGATTCTTCGAGTTTCATTTGCATTAACGCAGAAACAATACGAAAAATCAAGGCAAAGCATTCGATAAAATTGAATACTTAACATCAAAATTATACTTATCTTGAGGCATCCGATAAAAGTGAAATACACTACGTAACCTCTATTAGTATATCGATGATATAAGACGCATATTTATTTATCGTTTCCACGGCGAAATTAACGCCACTCGAATGGCAAAGAGAGGCAAAATGAGTTAGTCCTACTGGGGTTATTAACTAAAAAATTAGTGGAATATTTTCCAAAGGTGGAAATGATTGAAGGAGAGAAACGAAATGACGAAACTTTAGATTTTGTGGACAAAGAGATATTTTCGCAATGTAACACCGTACATTTAACACCTCCCCCCCCCCGTGGGCGTAGTGCTTGTCAAACGTCGAGTTTTATTCGAATCGGATGTGAACGGGTTTAAATAGCCAGGATGTGGAAAAAGTGCGAGGAAGAGAAAGAGGGTGAGACCGTTAAGAGCGAGAGAGAGAGAGTGAGGGAGAAAAAGAGGAATACCGCGGAGTTTGTGGTTGTGTGGAAAAGGGATGGGGGTGCCCGCAAATGGGAGTGGAGGGTGGCGGGGGAGGAGGAAGGGGGGTGTGGGATGTTTCCCCGGAGCAGTTCCATTGTGTGTGATATCGTCTTTCTCTCTCTCTCTCTCTCTCCATTTCTCTCTCCCTCTCTCTTTGTTTTCTCTCGAGAATGCCATGTTTATATCCCCGCACGAGATGAACTGTTTTTATTCGTTTCATTTGTCTCGCGTCATGACACAAAAATCGATGAGTAGAGAAATTTATTCGAAAACTTCCGACGTTTTTGTTTGTCTAAGGAATCTCCTATCAGTCGCCTAAAACGTGATTGAACCGTGTCATTTTCCCGGAATAATTTTTCCGAGACTCTTACCTGTCCTTAAAATTTAGAAAAGCTACGCTTATCTTTCAAATAATCTTCTGCTAATGTGCTATTAAAAAGGTGAAAATTAAAGATACATTCCAGAGTTAGAGATTTTTTGATACGTTGTACGTTGCAGAGAAAATGGTCCATGGTCGATTAAATCGCTTCCTTTATTTGAAAGAGAGAAACTCTTTTATTCATCCGTTTATATGAGAATGGTCACAATACACCCATTATGCCCTACCAGTTTTTGTATGTTCGAAAAACAATCACACAATGTCAAACTCTGATAAGTTTTAGAGTAATTATTTCAATACCGGCATGAGGTAAATTATAACCTTAGGTTATCTTATTTGAATCGCTTTCTTGCAAATCTCGTTTATAATATTTGTTCGTATTTAATAAATGATACCGCGGAAGATGTTATTTTGCGGTGATGATGCAATTGAAGTATATTCAACTACGGAAAAACAACAAGAAGGAAAGATGCACACACCATGCGCACATACAAGCAAGGCAGAGGCGTTCTTTACGATTGATGCAATAATGCCGAAAAAAATAATGGCTTAGTATAATGTCTAAGAACTGAAAAATGATATGCCATTAGTGATGCCAAGGAGATATCAATTTTTTATTCCTGATTGATTGTAATTAATAAAACAATCGACAATTATTTAAAACATACCTCACTCGGATAGTGCATAGTAATATCTTTATGCTCATGTCCATTACTTCGTCTTTTCACTTACAAACGCTGTGTATGCGTAAAAGAAAATAAACGTATTTACGTTCATTTCTTCTTCGAAGATTATCCATTTCCTTTCATTTACCAAATGTTGCCTGTGCAAGAAAGAAAATTTAACCTAATAAGGTATTTACCGCAGATATTGTTTACTTCAGTTGTCACAAAGATTGTTTTCGTTGACAACAATTAAAAAAAAACACGGAAAAATGCTTCCAAGTTCAATGTGAATTACGACTTTCTCGTTTGATTTACTTAAAATTGGCTACTCCTTCGATAAATATGTAATGTATTGAAAAAACATAAGCTATTTGATAAGTTCTACAAATTTTGTTCGAAGACTTTTTTGCTATATGTAATATTTTACGAAATATAAAGAATAGTTCAATTTTTGTCATCAGTCAAGTGACACTCCCGATTAGGCTACGTGAACCATTTACATCATTTTTTATTTCTTTGCCCTTATGTCCTAAATACAAAATTGCGTGAACATCTGCCCAGTAGTTTCGCAGACGGAAGGATATGATCTGATCATAAGGCGTTCTTTTATTACTTTTTGTAAATAAGACCTAAAAACTAAACCATGGTTACAAAGAGAGCTTTTTTCTGCCGGAACGCCGTTCCGGAACCTTCAATGCACAAAATACTAATATGCATAACCTACAACAAATGACGGTTCTTATACGCAATATCCCCGCCAATTCTTATGCGCAATACCCAATACCAACCCAACCCACAATGTCCTCAATATTCTTTTCGAATCTGTATCTGCCTTGAATTCGCTGGCGCCACATGAATGGGTTGGGTTGGTTTGGCTGGATTGGGTTGGTATTGGGTATTGCGCAAAAGAACTGGCGGGGGTATTGCGCATAAGAACCCAAATGAAATTAAGTTATCTGCAATGCAATGATGTTTTATTCATATTGTACAATTACACGTATTCCTCCGCTGACAATTTATATTCAGTTCCTATTTTTGCCCCAACTCACCTCTTCGGCGTTCCGGCACCTTTTGTGTTGGAAAAACAGCACTGGTTACAAATACTATGGCTCTTGAATACAGAACATAAATAACGTAAGTAATATGAATAAAAAGACTAAGAAAGTATACGCTTTATTGTAACGGATAACAAAGATTTGGTTTTAGGAGAAAGTTCTTTGAATTTGTTACGCTTTCTATTTAAATCTTCCTAAAGAACATAAAGCGCCTTCACGACATCAAAGGTTTATTATTTGCTCTGTCGTGAATTTACACGTTTGAATTCAATATGTATTAACTTTATGGCTCTATCTGTCTTCATAGCTTCTGTTAAAGATTGGTTGTCTGCTAGGAAACCAAGTCAGTAATTGCTAGTTGAACTTCTACTGCTCAATCGCACGATGAACATGCAACTGTGAGCTCGTTAAGAATAAAACAAAATGTATGTTCTTTAGATAAACTCCATTTGTATTTCAATAGAAAAATCAAATTACTTCTATTTGAATTAAATTGCTCATTAATTTTGCATAATACTATGCATTCATCCAGTAAATAATTATGTAGGAAGAAAAACTTGCGAAAGGCATTCCATTTTAATTGTCACGAAATTCGTGATTGCTGAAGTAATTTCCACGTCAAATAAATATAGTATTAATAAACTCCTGCAATTTTAGAAAAACATCTGTTCTCTAAGAATAATACTTTAATATTGTTTTCGATATTTCAGTTCTTAGTTGAAAATATATATTATAGAAAAATCATTATTGTTGGAAATTTCAAATATTAATTTTGACGCTACAGCCAGTAAAATTTTATAAAAAGTTTCGTTAATTCTCGGCTTGCATACTTAATTGCCCATTCCATAAATAATTAATTATGTAACAAGCATATTCCAGCAAATATAATAACATATTTCATAAAAATTTTAATTTTTTTTGAGAGGCACAAAGAATACAAAAAGCTAGTGCCTGAACCTGAAACTTCGCTTTCGTTAAAAGCTATAAGCGAAGATGTTTTACTGAGGGCGAGAAAAACACGAAACTAAAATTAAATAAAGGCTTCCGAAGTTTGAAACGAAATGAAAAATGCCTTAAGGTTCAATGAAATTTCAACACTAAGTTGCTTAAGTTTTCGCGTGCCTATGTGCGTCTTTCTTTCCGCTAGCTACGTCAACTTAAGCGTATTTTCCGTTGAAGAAGAAAAATAGACCTGTCACCCGAAGGCACCGTAAATACGCTATATGGCGATTAAGATTTAAAATTAATGTATGTAGCTGTTCATCGTTAGCTATGGATGACTCTAAGTTTCCTTTTAAAATTTTTAAAAGACTTTTCTCACGAGGGAAATCTAATTTAATAAATGCGCCGGAGCGACAGATTTATTTTCATTAAAATTTCATACGAAAAGAAGCTTAGGCTGATCATAGGAACATGATGGAGTGCATCAACTATCATTGTTTTTAAGTCGCTGGAAGTGACGGGAATATTTTTAGAATTAAGGAACTAAAAAAACACAAATAACGAAAGGTAATATATATATATATATATATATATATATATATATATATATATATATAAGAAAATATGTATTATGCTTAAATATAATACCGGACTAATAATTGCCCAAGATGACTAGTTTATTGTATCATGTTATGTATCACCTAGCATAATAATATTAATTTTATTTCAACCGAAACCGAAACGGGGTGGTTGAACCAAGTTGTAAGTCAGCGCTTTGTAAAATAAATGGTCAAACGTTCAAAAATTTAAATTCGAGAAAAAGATTTCGGATTATAATGTAATCACTCCTTAAAATCCACTAACAAACCTATAAAACTTAATTTTAGCTCACAGTCCCATCGATCCATTTTTTCATTGACCGTCAAATGTTTTGCAATCGTAAAATATTTTACGGACTGTTATAATCGTCCGTCTAAAGCGTGACGAGAATAAAATTGATTCCATCAAATCTCAGTCTTTGTAATTAATTCTGTTTCTGATTCTCAAAGATTTCATTATACATACTTCCCAATAAATTAAACAATTTCTATCTTACAGCAAGCCCGATCTCCCTCAATGTTTCTTCCCTAAAATTATTTATTTGATCATCCAAAGTTTAGTATCGAAAGTAATTCCATTTTCTCCAAAACACGTTTTAAATTAAATGAAAAACATGCATAAATTCAAAAATAATACTTCCTCTATTTGTCAACAGTTGACAGAAGAGAATATATGAATAGCGAACGAAGTGGCCAGAATAATTAAATTTATTTTCCTCGGCTACAAATAAATTGTTTTGTGGAATTCCAAATCGATTTTAGCCTTCTTTCGTTCTCATTACAGTTTTATCGGTAATAAAACAAACTTCATTCTTTTTGCCGCATTTAAATTTAAATTCTCTAGTTCGTCTCTCATTTATAATTTGTTCAACATTGATAATTTAAAGTTCTGTATTTATTAACGTGTTTTTCCTTAAGATTACTATTATCGCACCTGGATTCCGCTCCGTGAGTTTGGGGAAATAACTTCTAAATATCATGAAATTCAGAACGAAGATTGGAAAAGATTGGAGCAAGAGTTATGTTTAAACACAACTAGCTCCATATCTATAATAATAAAGCTACTTGTGCCTCACTGACTGATATAAAAGTCTTAGGTACTTCCAAAGGAGACTAGAAATCTGAAATTTGGCATGTAGGTTGGTCGAGTGGCACAACCGACGACAAAAATCGAAAAAAAATTCCATAGCCCCTTCATTTAGTTCAAAAATATGTTTTAAACATTGACATTTTACGTTTGTTGAAGAGAAATTATGGTAAGTTAAGACGAGTACCTCTTTAATTTATTTAGTGGTAGCAATTAACACTTTCCTTAAAAACTTTATAAATTTATTCTTTTATGATTTATTTCAAAACATTTTACTTCAGAAAAGTAATTTAGAACATAATTAATTGTTTCGCTGATTTTTTAATTAAATTAAAGTGTTTAAAAATTCAAATCGAAGCTACTTCTCGACAGGAAAGACAGCTAATGATAAGATAGTGACAGAGAAGGTTGTTTAGCAGGAAATCCTTTTCGTAATATATACGATTTCCAGGCTCTCTAGTCTTATCTCTCTGTATTATAACCGCACCAATGTGTGTTACAGAAACTATTTCTTACTTCCGTATGAGCTAGAAAGCTGAAAATTTCAGACTGATTAGTCATGACTTACAAACAGAGGGAAAATCGCGAAAACAGGAAGTTTTTAAGTTTAAGAGCCCAAAAAAAAACTTAATTAGAGAAAATCTCATAAAATTAACATTGGAGAATTGTTGCCACCATGTTCGCTTTTAAATAAAGCAAACTTTTGCCCTTTATCCTTAAATCTTCTCCTTTCCCTTCCTCATACTGTCTACTAGGTAAACCCATTCCTATAGTTCAATCCCACTAAGATCTTGGAGTGATCTTTGATGTTAAATTAAATTTTAGCCAACACATCCAGAAGATTTCTGCAAAAGCGATGTCATTACTTGGTGTTCTCTACAGATTCAGTGAAATTTCCAGTCCGTTAGCTCTTAAGACATTCTTTAATGGCTGTGTTGCTCCCATATCAAACTACTGCTCGCCTCTTTGGTCCACCGCTTCTCCTTCAAACCTAAAACGGCTTGACTCTGTACTGAAGTTCTTCGACGCCATAGTTCAACACCGCACGCGGGGTAGAGCACCCTCTTTAAGCATCCCCTCTCTTTCTCATAGGTGACTTATTACCGATCTTAATTACCTTCACTCTCTCATCAATGGTTTCTATTGCTCTCCATTACTTTCATCCTGTTTTTCTCTCCGTGTTCCATCGCGCTCCACTCGACTTCAAAGCCTATTTCATTTACCAAAATTTCGACTTTCCGTCTCCCAACGCTCTCTCTCTCTCTCTCTCTCTCTCTTACCGCCTCCCGTTTGAATATAATTCTTTACTGGCTTCACTTCCAAATCTAGACATTTTTTCACCCACTTCTTTCCGTAATCTACTACCTGCTGCGTAATCCTGTTTTTCTCTAATATTTGGCGCTCTCTGTGTTATGGTCATTTCAATTGCTGGTAATATTGTTAACTCATCTTATTATAGTTATTTATTTTAATGTTATATCATTTGTAATGGTTATATGTTTCAATGTAATGAGGCCTCTGTGCTGTTTTTGAAACTGAATAAATAAATAAATAAATAAAGTACAAGACGGAAATGAGTGTAAGACCGTTCGTTTGATTTCTAAAATTACTCATAATTGTCCTACAAATTAGAAACTTGAACCATAGTACGTGCAAAAAACGCAAATTTATTTTCCTAACGTAGATTTTCAAATACGATTCGAAATGACAAAAAATTGTTTTGAAGGCGAAAATGTTAAGGTCTTCGTAAAAAAAATATTTCGTTGACAAGAACAACCAGCATTGTTGCAATACTCATAAAATTATATAGGACCCTATTGAAAAAATCTGATGTGGCCACCACATGACTTTCTCCATATCTGTAATATTTCTAAAAATTCCAAATAGGTTAAATGATAATAAATATTTTGAAGAACTGCGAGAAAATTTTAGACTTTACAATGAATAGAAATAAACTCAAACCTTAGCCTTATGATATTGGATATAGCCACAAACCTCCAACAATTAAGAAAATAAAAAGGAGCGTTACTAAGACGTAACTAAGCGTCAATTGTTAACAATAGTCGTCGGTAGGGAGCGTGGTGGTGGCAGCAAAAAATATAAGATATCTCTTAAACAATGCATTATATGGAAAAATGTATCAAACAAAGGTTGTAGAAAACTACATTTTCTACAGCTTTTATTCTAATTTATTTTTTCATTTATCGAATATTAAAGCAAATATTTCAAAATAATGAATAAGTGACAAGAGTAAACACCCACTTCCGGTCCACCGATTTTTACTAAAAACTAATCAGTTTTTGAAACTCTCATAAACATGTTAAATATAAAATTTCGCGTTGGCCTGATTAATAGTTTTTGAATTAGAGCGCCCACAAAAAGCTATCACATACACGCACACACACAAACAGTCGTCATCGCGAAAATGGTCAAAACGTGTTCAGGGGACCTCAAAACGTGTATTTCTGTTTAAATCTCGAAGTCGATTTTTTTCATGAATACAATATTTTCCCCTATACTACTACGTATATGGAGAAAGTAAAAACGAAGGAAGACGGGTGTGGAGAAAAGAAAGAGCGAACGAGAGAAGGAAGGAGAGAGAGAGAAGAGAAAGAGAGGGAAAGGGGGAGGGAGAGAATGAGGGATGCGGAAGTTTGGGAAAGCGGGAGGTTCGGTGGGGAGTAGGGATATAGGGAAGCAAAGAGGGAGGTAGAGATAGGGAGGGTTCATGGGAGGAAGGGAGAGAGAATCCCAAAAATAGAGCTAAATATAATTTTCTACCTAAATATATGCCGAAATGAGGAGGTTCAGGGTTGCACATGGGCAGCAGACGAATTCACCTCGCGGAGCGAGGCACGGGGTTGACGCGCATAGCGCGTAGGGGCGGAACCCCTAGTATTATATTACCGCAATCGTCGGCGAACATTTTGGCAGATTTTTATTGGTTGACTTGCCAGTCAATCAGAGATCAGGACGTTGTTGTTTATATACCTTGGTTACATTATGTTTACCTAAAAAGAACTATTAATTGTACGTGTTCTTATTTGAATGATTAACAAAACAATGCATTCATAACCCACCAGAACTTATATCGTAGCAACAACTATAAAAAAACTATTATTGTCATTCGTAGCACCGAGTAAAACAAAGTACGATTTATTTAGTTAGCATTAGTATGAACTATTAACTACATTCGTATTTATGAGAGCTTCTATATAAGGTATGTATTTTCTTTTAATCTTTCTTTTTCTCTTCCGTAATTTTTAATTTTCCTTATATCCGTCCGATGCTTATTCATCTCTTCTGGCATTTCTCGATAGAACTAAGAGCTCATCAAATCGGCAAACACATAAATAGTATATTTTTAGAGTATTTGCAATTTAGTATTCAATCAGTGGCGGAACTAGGCCGGGGCAGTCGGGGCGGTGCCCCGGGGCCCGGACCCTTGTAGGGGCCCGGCCTGCTATCCACTTGATAGTCTACGATTAGTAGCTAATGAAATACCCTTGATAATCATTACACGTATCATTTACGCGTATCCGGCGCAGTGCCGGTGTAGGAGGCAGGATGGACACCCCAGGCAGGGTAGACTCTAGAGTCCGTCTCGCCTAAACCAGTCATCAGACAGGATGGACTCTAGGCGGCACCTTGGACGCTAGAGTCCGCCTTGCCTGGACTAGGCAGGGTGGACTCGGTTAAATATATATTTTGATTTGTCCAAGTTTTCGTGCATATTTTGATTTTAAAGAGCATCTCAAGATTTATCGAGAATATACAATGAGAAAATTTTGATTTTGATAGTTTTTAAATTTATGAACTATTATTACAAACAAATAATAATTGGACAAAAAGACTTCATGCTAAATAATAATTCATCATATTATATTTATACAAATTGTAAAAATTATTAATTTTTTTTTCCTGTTTTCATTGAAAAATATTATATGAAGCATAGACAATACACAGATTAATCGCACATGGTCATTTTTTGACAAAACATTTCCAGAAATTGAAGCTTTTCACCAATTTTGAGTTGGTGTATGATGTTGATGTATTTAAAAGTGCTTTTTGCTAATTATAACTTTTATGTATTTTTTATGTTGATTCGTCAATATTAATTTGGAATAATATAATAAAAAATATATCTATAAATTTTAAAATTTTAATTATCAACTTTAAGTAAATATTTCTAAATTCGTATGTTTTTGTCATGTGAGGCTTTAATTTAGGTTATTAAGTTCACGAATGCTTTTTTTTACGAATTTATGATGCCAAAACTGTATTCTCTATCGTAGTCTAAGATGGAGGGTATCAACTATTCTTAGATTTTTGCGAAAAAACGTTTTAATACATCAATTTAGGCGCGTTTCGCTTAGAAGCTAACAATATGGAAAAGTATGCTCCATAAATGTAATACACAGAGATTTCAAAGGGAATCCTTATGAGAAATACGTATAGAGCGGTACCAAAAAATTAGGCGCTTCGTGAATTCTTATCTCCGTAACTGTAAGTCGTAATTATGCGATCTCGCGGACTTTTACGTGGTAAATAATGTCCTTTATCCGAATAAAGTGTTTAATGTATAACTCACCGATTAGCGCGCTTGAAGCGCAGAAATAATCATCATTGCATATATTTTCGAGCAAAGCAAATTCGATAATTGATTATTATGCTTAAAAATCAGTTGTACGCAAAATTACACGCGATCCGGACCCAACTTGAGGGAAGATACATTCGATAATTGAAAACAGTTAAACAAACTTCCCGATCTGAATATTACGCATCAAACGAAGCTGTGCTTAAAATTGCATACAATGTTTCTCACTTAGCTCGAAAGAAACAACAGTCCATAATGAAAAGCAATAAAAAAATGTCTGGAAAACCCTTGCGGATAAATAGGATTACTGGTGTGCTTGGATTATTAAGTAATCGTATGCTTAAATAGTGGATTGGCATGAATGAGAGTTTTGTATCGTGTACTTAGTCCAAAATAAAAAGCATTAATTCTATTCTATTATAGGAAAAATTACAACTTTCCGAATTAAAAGAAAATACTTGGGCTAATACGGCACGGATTACTATTCACACTTGGTTATAAATGAGAAAGTATCTGTAAATTGTATACGCTTTCTAATTTTTAAAAAAATTCTTATCGGTAATAGAAACTTGAATGTTTGGTGGTATTCCATCTTAAGAAAACAAGAGAAAATGAACTTTTTCGTTGGATAGACTGGAAGAAAATTCAACATTATGCGCAAAGAACATTTGAAGGGCTTCCAGAATAACTCAACCTCCAAATCGCACTTTGACAAGCATTTGTCAAATTGTAAACATAGTAGTAATTTTAATTTTAAAATTTGTCACTTCGCATGAAAATGAGTGAAACTTGACACTTTAGAGCGATTATAAATCCTAAAATGTAAAAAAGATAAAAACGAAACAATGTTAAATGAGTATTTGCACCTTTCCCATTCTCCTTTATTACTGGCCCTCGTTACTCAGAATTATGCCGCACACCCTCTCCTCCCCATCTCTAGCAAATAGTGTCGTAGTTATCCCTTCTTTTCAAGACTGCCTAAACTCTTCCCCTCTCCCGAGCCTAACCTATATATGGCGTGGTTTTGCTCCCTTTGTCACCTGATGGTGATGCTAAGCGTCGAAACCAGGGTCGTGAGTTTTTCTAATAAAAACCTTGGTGCTATGAAAGTTAATTTTCTTGTTTTTTGTATTTGTAATAGGTTTAAAAAATAAATTTAAAAACCATCAGATCAAAATTTTGTCATGGTATATTTCTCAATAAATCCTGAGATGCTCATTAAAATCAAAATGTACACGAAAACTTTGACAAATCAAAATATTTAATAGAGTCCACCCTGCCTAGCACAGGCAAGACGGACTCTATAGAGTCCAAGGTGCCGCCTAGAGTTCATCCTGTCTGATGACTGGTTTAGGCGCCGCCAAGCAGGGTAGACATTAGAGTTCATTCGACCTAGGTGAGATGGACTCTCGAGTCCACTCTGCATATAGTCCACGCTGCCTGCCACACTGGCGCCGCCGTGGCGTTTGGAAACAGAGCGTGTTCGTCCGTACCGTACCTTCGGCAACGATATTTTTCAAGTTTTCACGGCCAGGGTCACGGCACTGACACGGACAGTATTGTTGCCGTCGGACCGGCAATGTGTGTAGCATCCGCCAACGGCAATAAGATCACTGTTTGGATACGTCGCGGATGAAGCGCGGACAAATAAATGCTTGTGTCGGCACTGGTAACACACAGGACCTTATTTGCCTTCAACGGTTTATCCAATTCAATCATATGTAGCAACGAAGCAACATTACTTCAAGGTTAAACATTAATTTTAATTCTTAGGGAGCTTTTATACCATGGTGACTCGTGACGGTGATTTGATTTTGATATGACGGCAACTTAAGTCACTAGAAAGTCATCGTCTCCTGAACTTTCATTCCAAAATGATTCAATTTTGACATGAAGCGATATTTAATTTGCGCCAGTTTGAAAGATGTGTTGATGATTCGCTAGAAATGGACCGGCTGCTAACCAAAGATCAAGTCCAGGTAAACAAAAACATTTGCAGAAATACGTTAAGAATTGTTGCCAAAACGTATTTCTTTCACTTTAATGTCCTGTGAATGTAAGTTCGATCATAAGACATACATAAATATGTATCATTTTAACTCTGAGTTGCCGCGTCACATCGCCATCGCGTTGCCGTCAACTTGGTATAAAGGATTACATTTAAAAGCAGGTGTCACCGGAAAGCAACTAAAGTTGCCCTCACGTCAAAATTACCGTATTTACTCATGTACCGCGTGCCCTCGTGTACCACGCGCACCCCTGTTTTTGGGCTAGTTAAAAGGGGAAAAATAAATTCGTGTAATTCGAGTAATTACGGTAAATCACCGTCACCAGTCACCTTGATATAAAACCAGCGTCTATTAGATTGACTCTGCATATATCTGTTAAAAATTCGAACAGAAAGAAATCAATACAAAAAGTCAAACAGTCCAAAGTCATCTAAATCAGTACGGTTGGTCACGGGGCCCGCTAAATATTCTTGCCCCAGGGCCCGTTGCTTACTTGTTCCGCCACTGTATTTATTAGAATAGAGATAGATTGAATAGAATAGAACGAACTCGGACTCCACAACATAACACTTCCGTTTGTTCAAAAATATGTTTTAAACACTAAAAGTTCACGTTTGTTGAAGAGCAATTCTGGCCTAAGTTAAGAGGAGTTCCTTTTTAATTTATGAAATGGCAATTTCCCTTAAAACCATTATATATTTGTCCCTGCAAGATTCATTTTAAAATATTTTTACTCCTAAAAGGTAATTTAAAATATTATAAATTATTTTGAGGATTTTTAATTAGAGAATTTTAAGACGTGTGTAAATTAAATTGAAGTCTTTAAAAATCCAAATCAAGGTACTTTTCGACAGGGTGAAACATCTAATATTAAGACAATGACAAATATACGGTTAAGCAGAGAGATTTTCCGTAATTTACTATTTAAATGGATGTGAAAAACATTACATTTTATTTCAATAATTCTACCTTGAAGTTATTTTGTGTTAATCGATACGTTAATTTTGTTATCATATTAAAAAGTTTATGCTTATAATCCTTAATCTTTATGAATTAATTGTAGCCTTTAAATTTGATTTTGAATTATAGTTAACTGACGATTTATTGTAAAATAAATGTTTTTAAAAAGTTTTGCTGACTTCGCTATTTTAAAATTTAAAAGCAGATGATGAAAAACAATATTTTTTTTGTTATAAGTGACCAAATTAAAACTGTTATACATGCGAATATAATGTATCAGGCTCTCTAGTGGGAATTAATTGCCCATACTTCAAGAGCATTGATTTAATGCTTAGACTACATTATAACTCACTTGATTTCAGTCAACGATGTATACATATGATGACGTGATAATTTTAAATTAATTTTTTTATCCGGATACGTACTAAAAGGCACGGATGATGACGCCATAATCCTGACACACTAAATATCCTAATTTTTACATAAATAGTTATTGCTGAAAAAGTGCGATCTGAGTCATCAAACTTAAAATTGGAAAACTTGGACGCAAGCCGATTGCCAGAGAATTTAGAAATTCCGAATAGATGCCTTTATTTCGCAGAAAATTAAAACAATAGCCTTATTTAAATGGGTAGTCCAAATGTTGTCGCGTTGGTTTATTTACGAGTTTAGATCTTGGTATATGGTGATTTTTTAAGCGCTTGCAGTATGCAAGCACCGAAAGCTCGTATAATATATCCGTTAATTAAGAGATCTGACTGTTATTATGCATTTAAATAACACGTGATAAGACCTGAAAAAATCATCCCTTGTTGCAGATGGAGAACGTTATCCGACAAATAAAAATTTGCAGATCGCCATTTTTTCGCCTAATGTCCTTCCGCGGGCTGATTGCCGAAAACGTATTCTCGCATAAATTTAAAAACATTACCGTCTCCCGAAAAAAAAAACCTCCGACGCGAATTAATTTACTTTCAAGCGACCACGCTACGCGACACAAATTGGCTCGAGATAAGATCCGGCTTAATTCAACAAGTATCGACTTCTCCGACACGAGACATAACTAGACGATAATTTTGCTCTCCCCCCCCCTTTCGCTAACACACATCAAGTTAAGGCTCGAATGTCTCTCCACGCAAATTAGGTGACATTTCGTGGAGACCTGCTAGGGACCGCGACGCCTCGGCAGCCATTGGACGAGTCATGCGGAAGTTTGGTCTTCGGAGAAGTGTGTTGAACGAGATGGAGAGAGGAAGTAGGAGGTGGATAGAGAGAGAGAGAGGTGAGAAAGAATAGGAAGGTAGAGGAGTCGGAAATGGAGAAAGGAGGATTAGAGTGGAGAAAAGAATGGTTAGAGAAACGGAGTAGGGGAGAGGGTGGAAAGAGGAACGGGGAGGGAGCGCGCGAAACGGCAGTACTGACTACACAAGAGAAGGTTTCGGTCCAGGAGGTGGACTTGCGTGGGCGTGAGGGGAAAGAGAATGGGGATGAGAAGGGAATGGAAAACGTCCAAAGGAGTGGGAGAGAAAATAGAAAGGGGTCAGGGAGAGAGTTAGTCAGGAGAGGGAGAGGTCACGGGTTAGTTAGATAAACAGGCTTTCCTGAGATTTCAGCCTCTTTCCCTCCATTCCCCTCCCTCCCTCCCTCCCTTCCTTCCTTCCTCCACCCTCCCACATCGTCCCTTTATCATCAAACTCCTCGACTCATTCTCGTTTTCCACGTATCTTCCGAACGTGTTCTCTCACCTCTAACTCCCTTCCTCTACCCCTCCTCACTATATGCGTGTGTGCACCTCCAACTCCTGCGTTATCCCTCCCCCTACTTTTCTCTAACTCTCCACCTCGTTGATATCCCGTTCTCCTCCTCCCCCTCCTCTCTCTTTTCCTCTCCTTCCCCCACCACCCCAGGATCCGCCCCACCCTCTCCCATTCGCATGGAGGGGAGGAGAGGGTAAGTGGCGCGCCTCTTATAAGAGCACCCTCGATGCTGTGCCAACGGTAGTCGGTTGCTGAGATCCTCACTCGTCACCGGAGTCACCGAGAACCCTTCTAGCTCCTCCGCTCCTTTCCGTTGAGTAAGGATCGCCTCAGGTAAGCCCTCGGGACATTCTCTAGTTCCGCGAAGAAAAGTGCGTCAGTACGTTGCTGCTCTCGTTTTCCCCAGTTTTTCTTTTTTTTTTAGACGACCGCGGATAGAGAAAATCATTGGCTGCTCGAAAAAATTCGGAGAGAAATATTTTTTGCCGAGTTTTTTTGTGATTGTGATTATTGAAGATTAGCGCGGTTTGAGGAAATAATCCTCGCCGTTGGGAACGAGGGCTCGGATTATTTTAAAATTTGACCTCGCGTATTTTATTTTGGAGGACGAACTCTTCGCGAGCTTCGTTCTACTACTGATATCAGGTCGGAACCGACCTTTTGATCGATTTGGTTTTATTTTAATTTAATGGAGATGTTTGTGTTTTCGTTAAAAATTTCAGCTCGCGTTTTGTTACTCCTGCTAATTTCAGCGTGAAATGTAAGGAAATGAGGGCATTCCGCGGAAATGTAACATGCAGTCTATAGAAAATAACCGAACCGAGATTTTATTTTCGCCTAAGGAAGCAACAGGCTCTCTCCATTTTCACTGCTTGCCGTTTAGCCATCCATCTTGTTTGGCCTCTTGAATTTAAAAGTGAAAAATATATCTTTAAAAATTGGTTGGCCAAGATTACTCGACGAAGCGGATACATTGATTTTTCGCTTTGATTTAGACTCAAGGAGGACAGTGTTAAAAACTCCTTCGCGCATTCAAGTCTAATCAGTACAATATTTTTAAGGCAATGGATTTCCGTTATGAATAGTTTCTTACGTTTCTTCTCATAAAATCAAATTGCTGCTTACTGTTTCGAAGGTAAATCATATGCAAAGAAACAAAGTCTTTCAACTCGTTCAATCTTCAAACTTCACAGGCTAACTTACCTGTATGTCACAACAATAAAAAAATGAACGGTTCACTCTTTAAATCGTTTTGCGCAAGAGTTTAAATATTATTTGAGTTACTTATTCAGTGTCAAATATTATCGAAAAGTCATGCAGCATATCTAAAAGATACATGGTGTTGCCGATATTAAAAAATTAGTTTTTCCCACAGACTTGAGGTTTAGTTCGATGAACAGTTACTGAAGGAAAATGTGTGTATCGCTACGAAGTTATTGCATGCTCCATTGATAATTTTTTCCTTTTGTCCTCTTCAGCGTCTGGGCTGATATTACCGCACTAAAACATGAAACCAATGGAGTGCATGGCCGTTTTCCTATTCATCGGGGCGATGACTGCATTGGCATCAGCGATGAAAGATGATACATCAGATATTCTCTCCGAGAGGCACGTAATTCTTTACCGTTTTTAAAAGGAATTTCTTGACTCACGTAATATGTTGGTGCAATCTCCATTTAATAATTATAACTTAATCGTTTTATATCTTATCAAACTGGTCCATTTAAAAGGGAGACGAATTAAGATTCTGGATAAAATACGGTTTTAGATAATATTTTGAAGCACTTTATAAAATTTATAGCCGATGAGTAAATTAATTTAGCCTATTCTGTTGATCAGCGAAAAGAATTTTCGATTTATTTAATCTAGCTATACATTGTGCATAAAAAGGTAGAGTATAGTGAAACTTGGCGCGAGAGGTCAGAAAAAATCTGGAAACTCGCAAACGGGTGTGTATAAAACATTAAAATTAAACGTGAAAATTATTAATTCATAATTAATAGTCTTACCATATTTGTTCGTATTTTTGTTTATTTCTCGTTGATTTCACTTCCCTGTTTACGGCAGCAAAAATCACTTGTCATCATTATAGTTAAATACTAATACTGGAGTTAAGATACAGGTAACATCTCTATTTTAGTTTAAAAGTATGCGAAACAATATATTTTATAGAAATTTTTAATTTCGTATAAATGAAATAAATTTATTTCAGAGATACCACGGACTTTCCATAAAAATATTGCAAGAGCCGACGGTCGTTAGCAAAGTTAAGAAAGTAAATCTCATTCCGTCATTGGAATTTTCGTTAATTTTTGTTTTTAACGCCACGTTATATTTTCACGAGAAAAATAATTTTGTGTTCCATATCTTTATAGTAAATTTTCCTGAAGAGCAATTCAACATTTGATTCGGTTTGTGCAAATAATGAGTGTCTCATATTTTCAAACAACTTATTGAGGCTCTTTAACAACAAATTTCTCGTGTCGACAAATATGCCTAAGATAATCAATAATAAAAGATCCAAAAAGAATCGCTACCTTTTGTTTTTTCGAGTTGTAAGAGAAAAAAGCGTAAAGAGAATCTTTAGACAGGAAAATTTTAGAATGAGCCAAGAATCTATCGAAAGATAGAAAACATTAACTGAAATGGAAGAGAGAATATTTCGAAGGATCGGATGAAAACAAAAGACTTTGTAGCAAAAAAAATGTTCCAAAGAATTGTGCCGTTTCCAAATCTTTTTTCCGGTCAGTCATATTCCGAGAGCTCGGAGTTTCCTCGGCACCAGGTTTCACTGTGATTGTTTTATTTCTATGGTACTCATTGAAAAACCAGATCAGCAAACAGTTTAAGGTATTAAACTTTCAGAGAAACTTCGGCCCATCTTTCATATATTTTTTCTTGATTATATTCGTATTGTTTCAAAAAATCACTTGTATTACCCTACCAGACCACGAAAAACAAATGCTATTGATACATGACGACCCGTATAAAACTAACAATCATGAAATCACATTACACCGTCCATGAAATTTCACTGGGTTTGTGGATTTTAAGTTCAACTCGGAGTTTATTTTCATCCTGAATTTATATCCTATAGACTTTATCTTTACGTTGCATCAAAAGATTTTTTATTTTTTCTTCACCTTCGACTCAGTCACAAATCAAGTCACTCTCATCAAGGAGGATTTTTCTGTTATTCGATACAATGTGTATGTTGATAATGCGCCTCCATTGGTGAGTACCGAATGAAAAATGAAATGGTGATAAAAAAACTTACCAATTTGAACACCGGGGAAAAACTCCCTCACTCCTTGTCTCCGTGTGCTTTCCGCACTGCAGTCGCTTCAAGGATTTGCAGGACTTCAACCGGTTAAAGGACTTGCAGGCGCTTCGCTCCACCATTCTCCTCGGAAGACTGCTTGGAGACTTGGACCAAAGGCTGGAACCTATTCAGTGAGTACCGCAAAATTATGTTGCTTCTATTTTTTTATACCTACACTAAAAATGCATGGATCCTTATGATTATCGATTATGAGATCAAGGAACGTGAAAAAATTCTTTGAAAGTGATTCCACGACCTATCTTAATTTTAAACTTGGTGATTCTTGGTAGAAATGTGTGATATTTCAAGGCCTGCTTTACTCGAAAACATGAGTAATTTCTGAAAGTGTGTAGTGCAAGTAGTTTTTCGAACGAGGTATTTTTCGTAATTTTCTACGTAGCGTAGACCAGTGGTGAGCAATCCACGGGCCGCGGGCCGCATGCGGCTCCCGAGAGCGTTTTATGCGGCCCGCGAAGCTATGATTAAAAAATGATCCTTAAAATTTAACACACAAATTCATATCGCATAAACTCAAATTACGACTTGAGACTGAAATGTTAACCCTAAAACTTAATTTAGACTTGATTTTCACTGGTACGATACCACAATATCTAGTTATCGTCCGATTTTAAGTCTAATCCGGCCCGCCGAAGCATTGACAACTTGTAATGCGGCCCGCCATGTAGAAAAGGTAGTTCACCACTGGCGTAGACGATTATTTTTACCCCTCTATCGATTCGCCCAAAAATGTTTCGCAAAAAACATTTGCTCGCATATACGAGTACGAATCGTCGATTCCAACAACTTTTACCGCGTAATGTTTGTGACGGCATCATTAACAGCAAAAATCTCTGAAACTACATTTAAAGAATAATATCTACACCGTACAAAATACCAGTTTCGGAGGTGACGTATAAGCGTAATTCGGTACGTTTTAAGCGTATTATTTGACAAATGACTGTTTTTGATCCTCCCTCGTACGAATTTATAACGAATTGCTGAATTAAGAGAAGGTGAATGTTTATATTGGAGGGCATGAGACGGGTACTGCATGGGCTTCAAACAATTCGAAAGGCTCAAAACACAAAATAACTAGAATTAAGATTATCTCGGTGAATTTATTTATTTGCTGGATTGAGTAGTTCGATTCCAAAACAAGACAACCTTTCTTTCGCCCAAAAAAATCAATTCTTAATTTCATAAATAATGTGAAATATGAGAAAGAAGTAGAACGAAAAATAGATGGAACGATTTAAAAATACTTTTTCATTTCTAAAAACAATTTATTTTATAAACTATAATAAATATTTAAAGACTTATACTCAATGTTTCACAGAAAACAAACTCCCTAATATCAAGCAATACATCCCGTTTGCATTCTTTGGTAGTTTAAAACAAAATACCATCTCTGGATTCATTTTAACGTACAAAAACTTTGCTTTTAAACAAGAACAACAAAAAATCAAAGTGAAACGCAACAGAGACTGCACTGGGGTATTATCTGACAACGAGAAAGTTTCCCGACGAAAGACATGACAGCGTACGATATTCAAGTGTCATAAACAATTTTGTGCTCGTTATCTACACTTCCATGAAGGTTGTATGAAAGTAGGCACACAGCTAGATGCGCCATATGGGCGGCTGCTAATAAAAACGAGATACAATAACAATGCTATAAAGTGAGAGATATTCGTGGCCAGGATGGAATTTGTGGAGGTTATCAAAGTTAACCTAGTAAAACATTAAGATATTTTATTTTTAAATAAAAACTACGGGGTGATTTGTGACTAAAGTCATCAATGTAATCTCACACAACTTGGTAATTTTGGCTGTTTAAAATGATATTTTAAATTCAAAACTGTTTTTAAAATTACGGAGAAATTTTTTTTTTAAATAACAACAGCAATATTATGCAAGTTTTTGTGATTTGCTTAATATTTCGTAATAAGTGACGAATTACTCAAATAAATTATGAGAATATTTAGGTTATCTGCAGGAGAACTCTTATACACGCGATAGGAGCGGTGGCGAAGGTGCATAATAATCCAAAAATGAAAAAGATCGAAATAATAATGAAGAAATTCCGCCTCGTTTCCTAAATAGCTGTTAAATATGCCAAGGCCTACGCTCTTAGTTCCTTTACAGCACACGATAATGCCTACTTGTGTTATAAGACAGTTTTAAAATGCCACATTTGGGAAAAATATTAGGATTTCGGACAGATTTCCCGAAAGTTTATTTTACAAAGTAGTGCAAAAGATCTGAGATTTCTTTTCTATTATTTGTCTACGTTAACCGTACTATAATTTCAAGCGACACGTCCAAAATAATTTTGTACAACCACTATAAATCTTCAACAGCTTAAATATAATCGAGTTTCTATGTAAATGGCAGATTCGCCTATTTATTACTAAAACTCGAATCTCGCAGCTATTTCTTTTTCCTTTGTTCGTTAGACAATTTTGCAACAGAGTAGTAACAAATTGGTGGAATAAAGTGATCCGAAGATCCTATGCAGACAGGCATAAGCTGTAAAGTTGGGAATAATTTTGAAACGAGAAAAAAGTCCGCTATGACCGGGAATCGAACCCGGGTCTTCCACTTACCCTCCCAACCAAGAAAACATCCGCGTTCAGAAACGATAAAAATGATCTGCTACGATAGTTCAATGGTAGAATATCCTCCCGACAAGTGGAAGACCCGGGTTCGATTCCCGGTCATAGAGTAGTAAGGATTTTGAAATTTTTAATTACTTAAATATGCTTTAACTATCCTTCAAATAAAATATCCAGTTCACTGGCAGCAGTAGAATAATCATCACTAAAGGAAATAAGGTATAAGCAAGCAAAACATCCAAAAACTGCGTTTAAATTTAAACAAAAGAATATAATGTGCTGAACTTTCTATCAAATGACCGTTAAAATGATAAGTATTAAATGAAAGACATAAAACAATCTTTAAAATATGCCGCTAATATATCAATCGACTTCAAAGTCAAAGAAATTTCTGGATTATAATTCGTAAATAACTGCCGGGACTGCTACAGTCGTGTTACAAACATAAATTCCACGGGATTCTTCTTTTTTCACCCCCATATTTCATAGTAATCAATTAACAATCAGAACCAATTAACGAGCATCAACTGTTGTGCCCTGGAATAGGAACCATTAATTAGAACCAGAACAACAAACTTCACCATTCTTTCTTCAGACCCTCATTAGTTTCGATGAGCTGCAGATGCAGGCGTCATAGATTTCCAGGTCACCCCCCATGAGAATTTGTCCCAAACGTACAGATACTTCGCTAGTTGTTTCAAACCGACTGCTCTGTGTCATATTCAACACTTGCACGCCCGCAGATGTCTCATAAAGACGTTCCAATTACTTCAATACACTGTCTTTTAGCGAAATCTTTATTATGACTTATTATATTAAAACTAGCTGATCACAGAAATCATACAAGAAAGAAATCTCTCGCACTCATATATTTAAGAAGGAAAACGGAAAATACCTTAAATAATTTGGAACAGGTTTCTTCGGATTTTAAAATAAAACTTAATGCAGCCTACCACGCGTCCCAACGAAATAAAGATGTAAAATAAATTCGACAGAACGTCAAATACTTCAATAATTCGCGTTCGAATTACATCCTCTCAGGGGAGAAAAATTCTTCTTGGGGAGATTAGCTGCCTCGATATGCATGTTTCAGCAGAAATCGAAAAAGTCATAAAAGTTATGTGGTCGTCTTTCTCAACATCGCTTTTATGGAACGTCTCTTAAACTGTAAATCCCGCAACGCGTAGCTGCATGGCAAAATGTCTATGCTTCTGGATACCCTCGTAACCTCAAAGTTGGCTGAATTTTAAACCCAGGACTCGTTTCCTTTTTATGGCGTTAATATAACATCTTTTGAAGGACATCATTGATCTATATTTTCCTTCTGAAAACATTTGGAAGTGGGAGTAGAGTAAATATTAACCATAATCAGCTTGTTCTCGCCATTCAAAATTACAATAGAGCCTTGGGTATTTTTCAATTCCTACTTTATCATCCATGATTATTAAGTGCCATGGGCACTACAAGATTAGATCATTCAAAAGCAAATGGAAGATTTCTGTAATGAAAATAGATAAGAAACCGTAAAAATATTAACGTAGTTGATCTTTGTTCTAAATGTTAAAACATTGGTAGAATTATAATGATTAAAATTAATAGTTTAATCCAATCAGATTTGACATAAATAACCTTGAAAACCCTTTTGGAAAAAACTCATTTCACTGTCAGGGCTTCGAATCGAGTAGTTTTTCATATTAACACGCCGCTGAGATAAATTTATATTATTTGCTTACTTTATACCATTAAACGCAGCCCTTGTAAAACAAAATTATCTAAAATTGTTTCTTCTTCCCACGATACAGAAAAAGAAGCTGCTACTTCAATGCCGGGTTGTCGCATAGCTGCGACAACGAAGACGTTCTATCTGCGCTAGCTGAGGCTCGTCACTTGGGATCGTTCAATTCTCCCGGAAGGCGTCGCCGAAGAAAGAGGCAGCCAACGATGGTTTTACCTCTTGACGGCCCAAAGAGACATAGTGACGAGGATATGGAGATAAATATGATAGATACGGAACGTTACGGCTCAGAGGAACAGGAATATGATAAAGGAGATGGAAAAAAGAACAAATATCTGAGGTGGAGTTAATCGGCTGGATTATTTACATCAAATTGAAATTGCATCTTCAGTAAAATTTGGTTTACTTTATTATAATATTAATAGCTTAAAACTTTTAAATTTTTTGGTTGGACCGCTAAATAATTTTGGGGATGAGGCAATCAATACAAGATATTGAAATATGTTGCTCCATATATCTTTTTTATTCGATATGGTATTAATATATTATATACGCAGTGAATATTATCTTAATTTTCAGCAGTAATTTGAATGAAATTGAATGATACATAATTTCTTCATGAGGTACAATATATACCTGGTTTTTATAAGTTATAACCATCTCGTCAAGAATTGTGACTTCATGTCATGAAAGCACGTTATTAAAGGTGATTAATATGACAAGTTACAGAATGAAATTCAACATTTTATGGCAAAATAAAATGTTATGATGCACAAGAAACAGCTCCAGTTAGCCATCGAGTTATCTTGGTAACCATCTTCCAACGAAAGAACAAGAATGGTATTTAGCAGATGACAACACCACTCTTACTGCCATATTCGTATATGGCAACTGGAGACAAAATTTTGATTACTTTTCTATGGAAAATTATTTCTACAGTTAATGCTACTTAAATTGTTTGCTGGTTCTGAATTATTCCATGTAGTTTTGTTTTTCCATTACTTTCTTTGCTCGATTTGTTGATAAAACTGCCCGTAAACTTTAAATATACATACTTTTAATTTTTATTACTTAATGAAATATTTCTTTTACTTTTCTCAACTGTACTTACAGCTTTGCTATCCCAAGCAGTGCCAAGGAGGAATTAAAATCTGAAGATCATGAATCTAAAGATAACCATCTTGGAAAATTGAAACTAAATGTACATAGTCCAAAAAGAACAAAAAGATGTATAAATCTATGGGATGACAGCTGTGCAAATGGCCAGATACCTGGTGCTGGAGGTGACGATGGTTACTTTGAAGATGGGGATAACCCGGGAAAGAGATCCTTACAAACGCTTCAGGGCAATTCAAATAAATGCATTAATCTATGGGATGACAGCTGCGCAAATGGCCAGATACCTGGTTCTGGAGGTGATGGTGACTACTTTGGAGGCGGAGATGCTCCAGGAAAGAGATCTTTACCAAAGTTTTACCGACCCTCAGGCAAGCCAAGACGATGCCTAAATCTATGGGATGACAGCTGTGCAAATGGCCAGATACCTGGTGCTGGAGGTGACGATGGTTACTTTGAAGATGGGGATAACCCGGGAAAGAGATCTTTACAAACGCTTCAGAGCAATTCAAATAAATGCATTAATCTTTGGGATGACAGCTGCGCAAATGGCCAGATACCTGGTTCTGGAGGTGATGATGACTACTTTGGAGGCGGAGATGCTCCAGGAAAGAGATCTTTACCAAAGTTTCACCGACCCTCAGGCAAGCCAAGACGATGCCTAAATCTATGGGATGACAGCTGTGCAAATGGAGATGTTCGCGGCTCTGGAAGTGACGATAGTTACTTTGAAGACGGGAATACTCCTGGAAAAAGAGCCTTGCAACGGCAACGGCTGAACAAAATGATCTGGCATGCTAAACTTTCAAAATTAAAGCGATGTCTCTATCTTTGGGACGATAGCTGTATTAACGGTGATCTTTCGGGCGCCGCTAACGATGGTGACTACTTTGGCTCAAATCACAGTCCACTGAAACGATCATTAGAAAAATCAAAACTAATGGTGTACTGCTCTAAATACCCTGGAAGCGGAATCTGTAGGCATTTGGGATAACGATTACTTTAATTTGAAACTTCCAGAAAAGGTATTCTGTTCACAAATTCGAAAGAGAATTTATGCTTGGGAGGTGGTGGTTGTGCTAAAATCTTTGGTGGAGGGAAATATTCTCGTTAAATGTTTAGATTTTTATGTTATATTGGTGGTGGATTTGGATATATTTTTTCTAAAATATTCCTATCAATTTTTCGCATGTATGCTAATAGTTCGTCATCGCTTCTAGCTAAATATACTGCTCTTATTAACCTGCCTCACTGACGAGAGATATAAATTCTCAAAATATTTTTTTCTTTTCCAGGTTCCTGTCATCTCAACCCAGATCACAGGAGTGAATTTCTTTACGTTTCAGAAATTAAACTGAATATGCACATGTAATGAATCATTAATGTAATAGTCTGCAAAAATGGTAGAAATGACTGTGAAATTAATAAATCGAATTTTATTTGTCCTCTTACAAGCAGATTTTTAATATGAAATTTCAAAATATTTTGTGTGAAAATAGTGACTTGACAGAATTTTGTATTTTCTAACATGTATGCATATCCATTTGACAGTATATTATTGAATATTTGTTAAAATTCTTTCCATATTCTATGCAATAATATGAGAACATATTGATGAAAATGGAAATTTTATTTATTCAAACGTACCATGAAAACTTTAAACGTTGCTCTAACCCTATAAATAAAACCTGCGATAGATTGTTCTTTTTAAATTAAAATGAAGAATCAAAATAATTTGTGAAATACGGTGCTTAAAACGTGTAATAATATTACTGAATAACAAAATTAAGTTCATTAGTTATTGATGAAAATGCTATGGTTTTTCTACACATTTTTTCCATATTCTCCATTTACTGAAAATCATAAATCTCGAGTAACATTCTATACTTATTGTTAAAATAATAATGCAGTTCACAGATGACGAATAAAAATTTCCAATTTTTAGAGGTCATATTTGAAGCAGACTTCTTAAACTTCTGCATTAGATAATAGCTAGGTGCGCACAAAGTGTCTTCGTACTGCATTTATTAACGTTACTGTCTAACGTTGAAAATGAGTTACGTCGGCAGCCTGTTCACATAGTGTGACGGTTACCAAATCAATAACTTATCAACTGGGCGATACTTCACTCAATTAATTCGCTTTATCAGTAAATGTAAAAGATAATTTGAAATGCAGCGACAGTCACAGCAATTAAATTATTCATCGTTTAGGCCGACGCCTTACTGGAGGAGATTTTACTCCGAGATTCCATTTAATATCGTAGACTCAGGTGGCGGAATGAACGTGTCAGCAAATGAGCGGTATCCCCGCGAGGAATTGGTTATTTAAAGTTCGGTTTGCTGCTTCATCGGCGGAGCAGCCGCGAGTGATAGCGCTAGCCATACGGTCTGAAAATTCGCCTATTTTCGGATTTTTAACGCATTTTTCATACAATCTGAATGAATTAAAAACAGTTCAGAAAGAAAAATATGCAACTTTTTTAACAGTAAGTACCTACTTTTAAGATCTTGAATTCGTTCATTCTTTAACCATTTTCAGATGCAACTTTATAGTATCACGTACTTGCTGTCACTACTAAAAATCCCTAAAGTTATCCGCGAGTAAGGAAAGGAACATCATGAGTTTTAGATATTAATTTTATACAAAATGTTAGATAGATAATAAAATTAACTGACGAAGAAATATCCTAATATAGAACTGAATTTTTATTAGTTCATTTTCAATCAAAGGAATTAGTTAATGACGCGAAATTTTTTTGGTTGTATATTTTGTGCCAACTACGTATTTCGTTAGTTGCCTGGCAGATACATATATCGTGAAGTGTTAATGAAATAAATGGAACGTAATCTGGTACTCTCAATCTTCACTATCTCTAGGCATATTTGACCATTACTTTATACCAAAAGGCTATACAATAACTCCACAAAATCTTCTTTGTTATATCAGCCGAATAAAGAAAATCCTCTAGATCATGGGTTTACAGAGAGATCCGTGAGGTGACCCTCACGATGGGTGTTCCATCTCTGTGACCCACCGAAATTTTTGAGAAGCAAAAAAAGGTTCTCCGAAAAGAAGGAATTGATGATAATAAGTTAATTAATGATAAGATAATGCTATTATGTTTTGGTCTTTATAAATAAAATATGCCCACTATAAATTAGATATTTTTAAATTCTCTCATTTCTTTGATTGCATTTACTATTTGTGCTATCTTCGCAAAAATTTCATATTAACACTTCCACCTATAAATTAAAACCTACAGGAATCTTAGAACCAGAATAAAATCACTTGGCTTAGCTAAGACTGCTAGCGACCCTCTTAAAATCCACTCGCGACCCACTGTTTGTGAAACTACATTATCTTTTCCAAACATTCTGAGATATAGAAGGACGATTTTCTGGACAAAAGAAAGGATAGAAATATGGGAATGAATACCATATAGACCCGAATATAAAGCATTTTTTTAAAACTGCATTCCAAACATTAATTAAAATATGCTAGCGATTGAACCGCGTAACTTACTTTCAATGGCGCGCTGACAGGAGTATCATGTCACCGACCTTCACGGATATAGCTCGATATTATTCACCGTAATTAACGTGATATTTTACAGCATCATGTTTATTTATTTAAACAGTTATCTTGAGCAACGATAAAAATTGCATATTGTTCCTAACAAGATGGAATAAATGTTTAGTATCAGGGGGGAAAATCAAAATTTTTGGGATAAGGCAATAGTCGAGGGCGTTTTATACACGGGCCAATACGGTATTTTATCTTTATTGCTGACAGCACACTAGTGTGCATATTTTTTATATCTACGTTACACTATCTTTTTACGAGTGTCTATCAATCCTTGATCAGGGATTCATCGCAGAAAACAAATTAAAAAACACGAAATAAAAGCAAACATTGTTAGGTATCTTAAGCTATTAATTGGAACACGATAAAACTTTTCGCATGAATTTTATATTTTGCAAAGTTAATAGAAATTGTGAAAAAGTACAGAGCGAAAATTTACTGCAGATGGAACGGTGACGTTTTGCTTTTAAGGAAAGACATTATTAAGACAACAACATATTCAGAGACGGACGAGGAAGTTCACAGGATATTCTGACGGCACGAACAGAAATTCCGCAATGCGGTTATTACCACAGCGAGAGAAATAAAATATCTCGTGGGTGAATTTGATAAAGAGGAACGAGCACGCCGAACAGATTTCTTTTGTTAGGGCAAATAAATACGGGGTTAAACAACGGTTGTAAACTTTCTAATAATATATAATTGGTGCAAAGACGAATTACAGAGCTAAATTGGTAGTTTAACCTCAATAAATCAATTTCCATGAAACTAAAAAGCATTACGGAAGATCACTTGGTCCATCTATCAGATAATTATTTTTGTGAGCTGAAAATTCACACTGGCCTGATTATCAAAATAATTCCATTGAAAGTGGGGTGGCGGAGTGTTGGCCTTCAACGCAGCGGTGCCAGGTAGGTCGGATTTTTCAACCTGGGATCGTCCCGTCCCCTACTTGTGTGATTTGAGGAGACAGCGAAAGTCAGCGCTCCGTTCTTTGGTAGGGACGTTAAGCAGTTGGCCCCCTTGGTGCTCTTCGTAAATAACCTACATCTACATATTACCCTGCAAGTCACCTTAATAGTGGATGGCAGGGGGTGCCGCGCACCAAGTTCCTAACTAATTATTATTTACTGTTGTCTATTGTTGTCACGTATTGTCCTAGGGAATAAGGACTCCTTATATATATCAAATAATAGACTAATGCCGGCACCGGTTTTTCCTCCTTCATTCTGTGTGCGTGTCCGGGGTGGAAGAAGTTATGGCTGTAATAACCCAATAGGTTGATTAGTCATAAATACAAACTAATAACAACAACAACCATTGAAAGTGAATTGAATCATAAACTGGTAAACTTCGACGTACATATTTTCCTAAATTGAAAGCGTAACGTTTTTTGGGTTTCTTTTGCGATTGAATTTGAAAATAACAATTACCTTGTAAGATATTTTTAAACCATAATGAGAAGTTAAATTCCCATTATTCTGCAAATAATCCGATCATTCGTTCGTTTTCTTTTCAAACCACTTATCAATTATAGTTGCTTAGAGATTACCTTCTTACTTGTAGCTAAAACGTATGATAGGAAAAAATATTCCAATGCGTATCTTATTTCTCATTCTGTCCCGCAGTATTTAACTTCCATGGCGTCTCCTTCCACCCCCATTCACCAAAAATTTCTAATTTCTTCCCTTGATTCTCATCTGCGGCGATCATACATCCGATCACTGTCCTCCCCCCACATTCCCCTTCTTCCTCCCTTTCTCTCCGGCCTCTCTCCCCTCCTTCCTCACCCTCTCTTTCTCTCTTCATTTCCTTCCATCACCTAACATTCAGTTTAATGCCAGAGGGCAGTTTTACTTTTCCGTTTACATTAGCGCGCTGAAAAGCGCCCCAGGCATGTGGCTCCATAATGAAACTCTCTCTCTCTCTCTTAAAGGTTCTCTTGAGGCGAATAATACCGCGAAATATCTATCGATCTTGGAAATATTCTCAACATATTGTTACCTAATTCGTTATTATTTTAGTAAGCGAATAAGCGGACGAGATATTCATAAATTATTCGCCGTCGCTTATTTCTGCGTCGATAAAATTCAACGGTTTTCAAACTGATAATCATGTTTATCTAGATCATCCAATGGTATTAAATCCTCAAAGAACGCTGTAACCGGCAAATGAAGATCTCCCGAGATCTATCCTTTCCCATAGTGTAGCCTCCCGCAACACTCGTCTTACCGATCTTATCCACTGTCTCACTCCTTGGCTAGCAGTTTCTAAGCGATCCTTAACCTTCCGTCTCCGCAACCTCTGCAACTCACTACTTGAGCATACACAAACACCGGCATCTTCTCTTTCCATTTCCTCTCTTTTCAGAGGCGTTCTTCTATCGCAACCAATCCTATACGTAAATACGTATTTTCTATTTTTCTCTACTGTTTTGCCCTCGTCTTCTCTTGTACTTGTTATATTGATACTAATATAATTCCCGTCAAAAATTACGGCTCCATAATTATTTTAATTCTAGCTTTTTAAAAACTACAGAAATTTTTTTAAACACGCCAACGAAACAAAATATTTATGGTGTAAGAGCCAGTATAAAATTGGCCTCCCTTTCCCGCCTTTTCCCTCCCCTTCGCCAATTTTTTTTAAGAAATCAAATTTTACCATAACATTAGCTTATGTAAAAAATTTGGTGAATATTCATTAAGAATCTGCTGAGTTATAGTGGTAGCATTAGCGACAAAGAGGTAAACTAAGCTAATTATATTATAGGATTATCTGTTTCATTTTTATCTCTTTTATTGATATATTTTTATAATTCTGTCGTCCCTGTCATACATCCGATTTATTTAATAACATCAGTCTTTGTTTTTTTATTTATTATTCCAAGGTCCAAATTAAAAGGCTCGGATGCTGTTTTTAAGCTGATTTAATGAATCAAGGATTTTCCATCATATAATTCTTTCCTAATTGCAAGTTACGTATAGAAGTATCATTTTCTCTTCAATCCTTAGAGAAAAATATATGATCGATTAGCCTTACAAGTTAAATATATAGTTCGTATGAGCCTTCCCTTCGCTTCTTAAAATTACAATTAAAATTGAAGGGTAAACGTTCATATCAATTCGGGGTCAAAAGAAAGTTATTCCACATTAATGGCTCGAAAAAACGAGAACATCGACGGTGCATTTAAAATAGTTACATCAATAAAAGGTTGCTAAGGTTCATATGTTGCATTTAAAATGTTATTATATTAAATATCCGATAGAAAATATTTCATCCTTTACAAAATTGTCAGTAACAACCATAAAATATCTTACTGCTGACGATAAGATAAAACTTGAGAATCAACGACTGGTTTGTAAACACTTATGACGTCTGCTTTGTAAACTAAATACGCATCTGGTTTTACCAATTGTTTTATTTGTCATTAGATGAGGTATTTCAAAGTAAGAGGTACGAAACATTGAAAATGTGCCTACGCAGAGGCACTCCAATTATTATTGCTACACAAATCGCATTAGATATAGTCCAGAATATAAATATTACAAAATCGTATTTAAATAGTAAACTAACCCACTATTATTAACAAATATTAATTTAGATGTAATTCGCAGTAATTTCTTACTTAATATTTTCCTGGATTAAATTCTGGCAGGCAGCAAGAGGTTGTTTTTCCTATTATTCATAATGAAACACACTTAGTGCTTTTCCACAACATATGTATTTTTACTCAAGACCGGTTTCGCCGTGGCACGGCATCATCTGGTCTAGAGTAAAAATACATATCTTAAGGAGAGTACTAAGTGCGTTTCATTATGAATAATATCAGAAACATCCACGAAGTCACGCCTGTGATAGTTAGTTGTTTTTCCTATTTTCTGGGCTACCGAGAAAAAATATTGAAAACCATTGATCAATGTCAGCTGGATTCCTATCATAAAGTGAGTTCGATGTTCATTTTTGGGATAAATATATATACATATGTTGAGCATTGACACAGTGACGGATAAAGGCCCGTTCCGATGAAGCCACTTTCGGAAAGGAGGGTCTTCGACTTATTAAAGGCTAATGTAATTTTTAATGACACCAGTACTCTACGATGCTCATAATTTTTTTCTTAATTTATCATGGAAATTATATTTTTGCTATAACTGTAAAAAATACAGCGCTTACACCAGTAGTGAGCAAGCTTTTCTATGTGGCGGGCCGTATTGATGGTTGCGAATTCCTTGGCGGGCCGCATTGTAAGTTGTCAATGCTTCGGGTCGGGCCGGGTTAAACTTTGAATCGGACGTTAACTAGATATTCTGAGGCACTATATCAGTGAAAATCAAGTCTAAATTAAGTTTTAGGGTTAACATTTCAATTTGAAGTGTTTTAATGTCGTCATTTTAATGTATATGATATGAATTTGTGTTAAATTTTCCAGATTACTTTTTAATCAAAGCGTCGCGGGCCGCTGGTTGCTCCCCACTGGCTTACACCATATACCGTCTTTCTTTAAAGTTTATAAAAGTGGCTAAATACAGTAAGTCCCCGATACGTCGGAGATGCGTTTCTAGAAACTGCGACGCATTAAGAAATGTCGCATAGCGAAACTTATTTTCCCACATGCATAAAGATGAAAGTATGGGATACTTTCCTGAGAGACATAATATGTCCCAAATCTGTAACATTTGCGTCCCAAATAATACATGATAATACAGTGCATAAGGCATACTATGTTTAAAAAGAGCGAAAAAAAAATTATATAAACAAAATCGGTACATATAAAAAACACTCAGCTAGGACGATTCTGAAGTTGAAGTTATTGCATGACACGTCGATCATATACATCTACACGTTACCCTGCAATTCACCTAATTGGTGGGTGGCAGGAGGTGCAATGCACCATAACCTACCTAAAGATTGTCTATCGCAGGTTGAAATTTTCTGTTGTGATCTCGTATTGTCCTCGGAAATAACGAGTCCAGATAACGCTCCGTCCTACAATCGATCTCACGTATCTTATCGGCACGGTCGTTTCTACCTATATACGTTGGTGCTTCAATTATTCCTACAACCTCGTCTTTTAGACATTCCAATCTATATTTCTCCAGAAGCCGCAACCTTGAGTGCAATCTACGATCCTCCAGTGGTACCCAGTTCAAATCCCTCAATAATGAGGTGACACTTCCCTTATGTTCGTACTTTTGTTTTACAAATCTGGCTGCTCTACGCTGCACTCTTTCTAATTGAACTATATGTCCCTTCTCTTCTATATGCATGAGGCGTATTCCACTTGAGGTCTAACCAGTGATAAGTAACATGTTTCGCGTACTTTTTCTGTAGTGTTCCGTACTATCCTGCCTATGAAAGCCAGTTTCTTGTTGGCCGCAGCTATAACTCGACGAATGTGCATGTCCCATGAAATATCTCGAGAAATGGTTACTCCTAAATATTTTACATACTCGGCTGCTTGAATATTTATTCCATCTATTTTATACTCAAAACCTACTTCTATGTTGTTACTTTTCCAGAACGTACCTGCGGCACATTTAGTGTAATTAATTTCAATTTGCCATTCTTTGCACCACGTTGAAATGGCTCTTAAGTCTTCAAGCAGTGACTGATGATCCTCTTGGTTTTTTATTTCTTTATAAAGAACGGTGTCATCGGCGAAAAGCCTAATTTTACTACGAACAACCGAGCAGATATCATTTACATAGATTAAGAAGAGCAGAGGGCCCAATACACTTCCCTGAGGAACACCCGAAGCAACTTTAACCGGGGACGAGAATTTCCCATCGATGACAACTATCTGTTCCCTATTCGAGAGGAAGTCTCAGACAACTTTCGGATTGATACCACATTGTCCTAACTTCGCAATTAATTTCCTATGAGATACTTTATCGAACGCCTTCCTGAAATCAATGAATATGGCATCGACCTGAGTATTTTTCTCTCCGCATCGCAACAAATCGTCCACGAACAGGCCGAGCTGCGTTTCGCATGATCTACCTCTCCGGAATCCGTGTTGGCATCCGCTAAGCAATGAATGACTATCTAAATAGCGCATTACAGAGCTAAAGACTATGTGCTCAAGTATCTTGCACGATAATGAAGTTAAGGATATCGGCCTATAATTTTCGGGGTTCTCTCTGTCGCCACCCTTATGGATGGGCGTAACGTGTGCCACCTTCCAATATTTAGGAACTACTCTTTCCCTAATGGATTTCTCGAATATAATTTTCAAATACGGCGCGATTTCATAAGCGAACTCTTTCAATACTCGCGCGGGTATTTCCTCCGGTTTTGGTTTAACTGAATGAAGTTGGAGCGCGATACCTTTTTCGGAAAATATCAAATCTTCCATCGAGTCGCCATGATGCATAGGAATAGTGGTTTCACATTCATCGTCATTAGAAGTAAAAGCTTTCTGAAAGTCTTGATTTAAGAGGTTTGCTTTCACCGCACTATCGTAAACTACGTTTCTCGTTTCCGATCTCAGTGACGCAATAGTGGGGCCTCTACCTTGGACTTCTCTGACACAAGACCAAAATGCTTTCGGGTTCTTTTTCAAGCTATCCTGTAAAACCTTTTTGTAATTACAATTACAATCAGTACAACGTAGAGGGTATTTCGGCAATGAGCAGATACATTTTGCGACCCCATATGGAGTGGAAAAATTAAATTAAATTACATAAATAATAATGAATATGAAATTAAAAACTTAGGATGGGGTTTGCAGATATATAATATCCTTGGCAAAGCTTACAAGAACTTGCATTTTGTAATGAGAAATGTCATGAAAAACACCAAGGCTGCAAGAGAATTAGCGTACACCTCGATATTAAGGCCATTATAGAATACGCTACGAGAGTATGGGATACTTATGAAATAGAACATATAACTAAAATAGAAATGGTTCAGAGGAAAGCAGCTCGTTTTGTGCTTGGGAAACAGGATAGAGGAGCGAGTGTAACCAGAATGATGGTCTAGGTTCCGAATCTTTAAGAGACAGAAGAGGGGTAAATAGACTATGTGGAATTCTAAAGGCGTATGTACTAAGAATCGGGCTTGGGAAGACAAATAGGAGAATGCCGAAACCTCATTTCCTTGGAAAAATGACCACACCCGCAAAGTAAGACCAACGTAGGTAAATATTCTTTTCTAAATCGCGGGGTAGAGGAATGGGATGCGTTGCCTGAAGAGCTCTTGAATCCGTTTCCTAAAAATTTAAAAATATTTCAAGTAAATTTTAAAATTAAAGAGTAAGAAAAAATAGCGACGAACTTGAAGGAAGTAAAGTATTGCTTAGTATGGTGATGTACGGTGAAGACTTGTTTGGGCCCCGTGATCGCTACGGTAGCTGGGAAGGCCTACCATCAAACTTGAAAACTCTCAACTCCGGAGGGTAAAAGGATATATTGATTAAGTACTTTTAACGTAATGCCACGGATTCTTCATTGCCACGGGTTATTTTTATATTAGTCACGGATCATTTTATTTTTTCATTTTTATTGAATACTGTATGTTTTAATATTTTATGTAATGTGTTTGTTTGATATTGTTTTCTACATTTTCTGATACATATTTCCTTGCCACCAGGCTTATGGCCTTCTTGAAATGCAAACTAAATAAATTACCTAATTAAAGAGATTTAAAATTATAGTAGCAATTTATATATTGCAGTAAAAATAGGTACAGTCACTTTCAAAAGTCGATCGACAAACTGAGCAGCGCCACTTGCGCCCTTTCCAGAAATCGTATTTCAACTCTCGCATAGCTTGAATATTCCATGACGACCGGGAATTACAAATACACTCAATCTTCATATTATCCTCAAGTCTTGAAGTACTTTCAAACATTAGGTTTCACGCGTTTAAAGATATCACAAATTGAGGAAATTCACGTTTCAATCTTAGTCGCCATATGTAGTTAGTGTCGTTTGTATTAAATACATTTTAACTTTTCGAAGACAATGACCGGTACTACTGTGGCCGTATCCAGTTCGAATCTTATGACAGCTCGCCAGAGAGAACCACAACAGCTGCGAACTTGAGTTGGTATAAAAAGCTTATTAATTCGCAGAAAATCTTTAAGCTTCCCCTTCAAATAATTATCAGGCTCCGGGGTTCGAATTATGGAGTAATATTAATATTGGCTTTTAACAGAAAGTTCGTGAGTGGATAAAATAAGTAGGGAATTCGCGGAATCTTATAGAAATATCGATGACGCATTCTGGGACGTCGTTGTATTTTCCGACGAGAAAACTTTTAGAAGTAATCAGCTAGATAAATTGGAACTCATTACTAGTACATGTAGTGCAAATGTTTAGGTAAACATTTTCCAATATAATATTTCTATTGTGTGTATTTTTTAAAGATACGAACACCGCCACATTATCCAAAAAATAACCCTGGGCATATTAGTATGGGTTTCTGGGGAGCGATGTCGGCAGCTGGTCCAAGGCCTTTGGTCCGACAATAATTCAAAATTTAGTGAGCTCCATGAGGGCAAGAATTATATCTGTGATTGAAAACGATGGTAACCCTACAAAATATTAAAATATTATGATTTAATGTTCATATCTTCATTTCTAAATCCAGAGTTCCTCACCATTCCTGAATCCTTGGATACAAAAAAAATTATATTTACGAGAAGTTATCATATTAATTTCTGTTTACGTACTCCAATGAGTATCATTCTCTCTGCGGTACCAATTCCATTTCGAGGGTAAGCGCCAATTGAATGACACACAATGTATTTTCTTCTCCCAATAGGATTTGAACCCGGGGCTACCACGTCGTGGACCCATTCGATAGCCTCGGTCTTCTCCTACCACCTGTGGTTGTTTTAAGTTTTACATGTGAACTTGGTTTGAAATATATTTATGGTAGCTGCAATTGTAAGTGCTTATTAATAAAAATATGGTTGTTCGTACAAGAAATTTGAACACGATTGCTTGATTATTCGCGAAGACGGAAATTTGTGAAAGACGGTTTACCTAGGGATTTCTCCATGAAATTAAATTGCATGGGATGTAAAATAAGCACAAAATGCACGCAGAAAAAATGACCAGGATCGTAGTACCCTGGCCTGCAGGAAAATGAAAGCATTCTTTTTTTTACTCTCAAAAAGGCGACACGCTATAAGCACTAATTAAGATTTGGTCGTAGAGGTTTCTTATTACAGGTATTTTCTTTTCATATTCATTCACTGAAAAATATCGCAACTATGAAACTGAGTATTTAATATCCGTTTATATTTATGCCGCTTAATAAATTGTCATGTTGGTCTCTAATTCCTTCGCTTCTTTGGGTCTAAATAGGTATATATTGCGTTATACACAAAAACCTTCGAACTACGCAGCGCAATTTTTTAACTCATTGCTTTTCCTATTTATTTAAAAAGGTTGAACGAAGGTCCTTGCTGCTACATTTCTTAAAATTTACCACATTACTATTTGAATTTCCCTCGTGACAGTCGTGACCCAAGAGTCCTATACAAACAGATACGAAATTAAATTCTCCTAAGCTCCGAAAGTGGCGCCGCTCCGTTTGTCGATCGACTTTTGAAAGTGACTGTACATATGGATATAATATAAGATTAGCAGAAATTAAATTTACCATTTAAAACTTTACCGTTAAACTGCCTGAAAACCTACATAATTTAAAATTTCAAACATAAAGGAATAACTTTCCAAGTTTTTTTCTAACTTAGAGATTTTCGATATGAGCACTCTTTTAACATCAAACCGGTATTCCAGTTCTGTCCACACATTGCGCAGCATCTCACATCGACAGATTCAACTGTAAGTCCAATTCGAATTTTCAGTTCATTTAAATTTTCAGGCATTGGCGGAATACAGATTCGCTCCTCGACGTACTCCTTAAAGTATTGTGTCCAGTCGGAGGACCTTGGGGACAACTCTGTTGGTCCATTTTTCAGGTAAATTCACTTTCAGAAGATTTCTTACATTGAAAATGACAGGGTGCCCCATCTTGCTGGAACGCCAATGCATCTCCTAGGTCTCCTGGAAGTTGCGGCGTAAGCCAAAATTCTAGCACGGCATTCCGTTAATTGTTTTTCAGCGACAAATAAATGCCCATAAACTTTGTTTACCGACAGCGCACAGAACACATTAACTTTCGAGCTGTTTATGGCAAGCTCGATTGCGCTGTGCAGATTTTTTGTGCCTCAAATTAGCGACTTATATCTGTTAACTTTCTCTGAAAATGGACAGATGCCCCACCAATGAAGACTAGATTCACAAGAATATTCTCGTTCTGTATGGGAAATACGTATAAAACGGTACCGAAAGATTGGACGGTTCTCGAATTTTTCTCTCCGAAACTAAGAGTTGTAATCAGTGCTGGAAAACATTACGCGTAACGTAAAGAAATAACAGAATTATTTTGGAAAAACGTTAACGAAATTTTTCAAATAACTGTAAAGGAAAACGTAACAAAAACGAAAAAATAAATTTCATTATTTCGTTAATGGACGGTAAAGGGTTATGTTCTAGTGTAGGGTGACCAGACGTCCCGGTTTTCCCGGATTTGTCCCAGTTTTTAGAGTTTTGTCCCGTTGTCCCGAATTTTTTTTTTCGGGGCGCATTAATGTCCCGGTTTTTCTCTAGTAATAGTGGTGGTTTATGCAGTTGTTTTTCCCCGTTAATACGTAATTATTTTGGAAACCAAACTACTCACTCCATTTATCTTGAATAAAATACCGTGCAAAACTTTCACTTTCAACCATTTCCAGCTACCGTGTGCGCAGTGAAATTTCTGGAAAATCTAAAATGTGTGGATTCCTAGAATTCAGGATGGAAAATACAGGGAGTGGCCGTTCAATGTGAAGAGTGGTACAGTGTGAGTGTCGCACTCCGTTTCCCCCTCTCTCCCGTTCTCCCAAAAATGCCTCCTTGAGCAGAATACCCTCACTGCTGCGAGGCCTAGCTTGATGAGAAAGAAGGGCTTCCCATTGCTTGAATTTAAAGTGATTATTTATTTTAATTGGAAACCGTTTTTGAAGAACCGCTAAGCTGAAATGCCGAAGAGAAAATGTACCTTTAATGATGAGTATTCGAAGAAGTGGAGTTTTATCAAGGGAGGAAGGACTGATAATGAGGTGGAGTGTGAACTGTGCAAATGCTACACAAACATTGGTCACGGTGGGAAATCTGACGTAACCGACCATGTTAATACAAAAAAGCATAAAATCAAATTAACTTTGCCTGGAACTGCTGTTTTTTCGCAAAATATTACGCAGTACTTTCGAGTGAAAAATCCAATCGAGGACCGTCTTACTGTAGCAAGTGAGTTGACAATGGCCTATCATATCGTTAAACACCATCATTCCTTTAGATCAGCTGATTGCAACAATGAACTATTTAAAGAAATATTTTGTGACTCAGAAATAGCTGTTAAATATTCATGCGCACAGACTAAAACTGCATCTCTTATTAAAAACGTTATTGGGGTATTTGTAGAAAAGAATTATTGGCAGATTTTAAAAAAGTCGCTGTGTTTCGGAATATCTACGGACGCAAGCAATCACAAAACTGAAAAGATTTTCCCTTTAGTTGTTCATTATTTTTGCAAAACAAAAGGAATTCAGATAAAATTATTAAAAATTGAATCACTACCAAATGAAACTTCCGATTCCATTGTTGATTTCATAATTAACTCGCTTTGTGGATATGGTGTTGGTATAAAAAAGTGCATTGCTTATGGAGCAGATAACGCTAACACAAATTTTGGGGGCCTATTAAGAAAAGGTACAAACAATGTCTATTATAAATTACGTGAGAAATTTAATCTCGATTTAGTAGACATTGGATGTTCTGCACATATTTTGCATAACGCAGTTCAGTTGGGAGCAGATAGATTATCCTGTGATGTAGAAATGGTCGTGATAAAAATACTGTTGTACTTGTCAACTTATACAGTACGTACCGAGCGACTGAAAAATCTTTGTTCTCTATTAGATATGCAGTATAAAAAGTTACTGACCCATTAAAAAATTCGCTGGTTGAGTTTGTACTATGCGATAGAGAGAATATTAAAAATGTTTGAAGCACTGAAAGAATATTTTTCTTTCCATGCAATGCATAACATTCTAGGTTTATTTAATAAACAAATTCTAAAAATTGAAGTTGCGCAAAATAGCGTAATTGAAGCAAACAATTACGTCCAAGAAACAATTGACATTCTTGCATTACGCATTGACGAAAAATGTATTCCTTTGGGTGCCCTTCGAGTTTTATCGGACAATAATATTCAAAAAGATGAAATAGAAACATTTAAAGAGGAAATTTTTGAGATGTACATTACAACCTGTGAATATCTAAAAAAAAAAATGGATGGAACCCTTACTGTAATTGAAGTATATGGAATGGATGCTCTTAAAAAGTTTTCCTTCCATAGGTGAAAGGAATGTTAATCCTTCTCCAGGAAGCACGAGATAAGGAGCGTGGAGGATGAGGAAGGAAGCTTCAATAGATGTGTTGCTTGTAGTTAAGGGCCTCTATCATACACTATCCTCCTAACAGTGCCTCGTATTTCGAAAACATTCTAGCTTTTGAGATAGTCGAGGTTCATGGATGTCATCGTGGTATGGATCTTTCATTAATTCAAAATCAATCCTGTACTTTTCAAAATCTGAAAAGCGCTGGTCAAACTTTGTAGCAGATTCTGCAACCAACCCACATGGCGCCGACGATCAAAATCAGGCTTTTCTGTATATTGCGCCATGCTCGGAAAGTGCATAAAATCTTGAACATCCAGGTGTGCAGAAAGTTTGTTTTGACATAAATTCTTGTACATACTGCGCCAAATTACCTTTCCATTTTCCTAAAGTTTCAGGTTCAGTTCGTTAATATGAGCAATGACGTCAGTCAGAAATCGAATGTCACATTGCCACTATTTATCATTGATCACAGAGTAAGTTGTTATCTTTTCTTTTTTCACAAGGAAGTCTCAATCGGTATTAGCAAGGTAGCAAATCGTTCCAATGCCTTCCCACGACATTTGAAAAGTAAATGACATCGTTAAAATTAGCCTTCTCCACTTCGTTGAACAATGTCGATGGTTCAGATCGCTGACACGGATATAATTGACAATTTTAATAAACGTCTACATGACACCCTTCAAAGTGTCTCCCTCCGCAATGTACTTGGTTGTATAGTCCTTGGGCAGTGTTACGACATTCTGGCTTCACAAAACAGTCTTTTGACATCAACAAAGAACATATTTTGAGTGTCTCTCTCGCTCTGGCGGATGCTTTAGTAGAAATGTAGACCCGTAATGTTAGAAGTTAGACAGCCTTGCATTACATGAAGTCAGTAAGGGTCTACAGCACTATGGGCCCCCCATCATCCATGGGCCCTAGACAATTGCCCCTTTTGCCCCATAGCTAAAGCGATACTTAAAATGCCCCAAATAAACGTTACCATCGGGGAAATTTGTAACATTTCATTTGGAGACGTTATCTGTTTTTAAGTTAAATTGAATGCTCGGCTTGCGCGTCTTGTTGACTTCTGTGCGACTCTCAAGAGAGAGTGTCGCAGTATTTCTACTGTCTCGTCGCTAACAGACGGTCTATCAGAAGTTTTTCGTTTGCATAAACTACCTGTTTCGCGATATTGTTTATACCACGCATAAATGGATAATTTCAAAGGTGGACCCGAATTAAACACTGTTCGACAGTGTCAGTGCTGTCTTTATTGACTTGGTTTCATGAAACCATAGAACTCACTTCGCTTTATTCATGGGATCGTCAATTTCTAGACTGCGCTGTCACCTAGCGGTGAATTGACAAAGCTTCACAAATCGCGTCTTAATTTGAAACGAATGTTTTTCCTTACATTCCATACATTCCTTACATTCTGAGGGATTGAACTTCGTACGTTGGCTGGTTACTACACAATAAATTTTTGAAATGGTAAACATCATTTATGCTTACCCTGTATAATATAGCTATATAATACAGCAACAAAAATTATAAATCCAAGTGTCTGAATGAATAAAATGCATTTAATGCTTCATTCTTATTTAGGAAGACATATTGTGTTAGTCGAAACCGACCGTCCGCTCTGTGAGTTATTAAAGTGGATTCTTTACACAGTGCTACATTAATTTTTTCCTGAATATGGAGTTCCACCATGTCAAGGCTGCATCCGTTCATCCTATTTAGCTAACCCAAAGACGGCCGGATTAATGCTTAGGTATGTAAAGCACGTGCCTAGGACCCGGAATATATTTGGGGACCCAATAATTTTCGCGTAAAATTAATTTAATAAAATAAAATATAAAATAAACTTTTGGATAGAGACCGGAAAGGCTTTATCAGGTTCCTCTTTAGGAACGTATCTGTAGATCCATTTTATACTTTACACTAAGTTCATAGGTATATTTTGGGCTGTCTGAATTTAGTGTTTGCTACCCTGCTTGCTGCTCTAACCAAGCTCAGTGTAAGGAAGGTCACAAGCTGTCACCATTATGAATAAACAGTCTGTATACCAGTGCTGTGTTTATTGTGTAGTTTCTTTACTTTACAAGCAAGTTGAAATTACTTTCGTAAAAAGTGTCAAGTTAAATAAACTTGAACAGTATTTTGGGCGGACATTTCAAAGTTAATTTTGTTTATTGTGAACACGAAGATAAAATTTGTATTTGTGTTTATGCTTCAGATTACGTTTTTGTTCTTTCTGCAACCGACTTAAAAAGACGTTACGTTTAACACTCGACTGCTGTCCCGGATTCGATCTTCCTTCGGATTTGCATTGTTGCACAGGTTAGACACATTTAAGTATTAAAAACATTCATGAACCCTCTGCTATTCTGTTTTCCAAGCTTTATTTATCTCTTCTTGACCTTTTCTAAATTTATTTATTGAATTTATTTATTATTTTAGTATCCCATAATGTCAGCATACAAACACAAAAGCGGATGCAAAAAAGACAAAAACAGAAAAAATAAGTACCAGACGAAATAAAAAATTCTCTACATATGTATTTAACGGTTTCAAACTCAAATACCCAAATGCAACCTCTAGGAGGATATGAAACCAATGTAAATGCAAATAAAACTGCGTGCTTGTTGAATTCGAGCGAAGAAAATGGACCAAGACCAGATTCATCATCCACTGAACCTGACAAAAACGTAATTGAAACGGAACAGCAGTTTACTTTTTCGAACGAAGAAGAAGAACCATCTCTTAAAAAGTCTATTGTGGCCAGATAAAATAACAAACGCTGCACAAGATTATCATATTAAAGGAAACCCACCGACGATATATGGGCCGTTAGAAACATCGAACATTGAATGTTATGAAGGTTCCAGAATTATACAAAGACATTTGCAAGAGACGGTGTTTGTTAGATCTAACAGCATCGGGGGAAAAGTCAAAAGAGAATGGTTTGTATACACAGAAATCAATAAATGTCTCTATTACTATATTTATAAAATATTTAGAAGAAAGAAAGATAGTATGACTGAAGGATGCTCTGATTGGAAAAATATACATAAAAGATTATCTGAACATGAAAATCCAAAAAAATGCGTTAACGCGATATGCACTTTTGTTGCCAGATCGAAAAGTACCTACTGATCACATATATAGTGCATTAATTACTGCACATAAAACGGAGAAACAATACTAGATGAATGATCCGAAACGAGTTTTAGCTACTATAAGATTTTTAGTAAGACAGGGACTAGCTTTTCGTGGAAGTTATGAAAAGGGAAAGTGGGAGGGGAAATTACATAGGCCATTTAGAATATCTCGCGGAGCTTGACACTTTTCTTGCTTCTCACCTAATTCAACAGGGAACTATCGAGCTCGTCTTATGGCTGAACAAAATTCAAGAACAAAAAATTTTAGAAATGTACTTGCCTCGGGTATCTCCAATAAGCACAATAAGGTTAGTCAAATATATTAGATCAGGCCGAGGAAATGCTATCTACCTGTGATGAATTTATCATTCTAATCCAGGGATCACCCAACCTTTTAATGAAAGGGCCACATGGAGCTTCATGATCCACTGTGCGGGCCACATACGGCATTCCAAATGACTGATCGGGCCGTGTGAAAATATCAAAGAGCAAGTTTTGAGAATTTTGTCGATTCTTTAATATGTATTTCGCTTATTTTTAAAGTATATTTCGCCCAAGTACTCGGAAAAATATCGTTTAGATATCATAAATGATATCTAATAAATACTCTTGCTGATAAGGCTGATCAAATCACTGCGCGGGCCGGATGTGGCCCGCGGGCCGTAGTTGGGGGGCCCCTGTTCTAATCAATAACTATGTTAGAGATAATATAGTTGATGAAATAAAGAAGGCAAAACATTTCCCTGTCATCATGGATTCGACACCCGATGAGCAAGGCCGGATTAAGGGGCTTGGGGACCCTGGCGCGTAATTTTTCGCAGGTCCCTCCCTCGACCCCACACACAGTGTATGGGTAGGGTGACCAGATTCTTAGAAAGCAAAACCGGGACATAACACGATCTGAACAGGAAAATCCGGGACATAATCGGGAAAAATCCGGGACATCCTGAATTTTCGTATCTTTTTAATTATATGTATGTAAAAGGTAAAAAATCTCCAAATGCCGTAACAATTATGACGGCGTTTGGAGATTTTTTACCTTTTATAATTGTATGTGTGCTGTGAAGCTCATGCCCAATTATATATGTAAATTAAATTAAAAGTAAATAAGCTTCGCAAATACAGAGCACAATTTTATTCAATGTATTAACAAATAATTTCAATTTAATGAATGTGTAAACAATCTTACAACACAATATATCACGATTTAAAGGTAACTTTACTTTAAGGACAAATAATAAAGTTAAACATATAAATAGCATAGAAGATAAAATAACACCATATGGCTTCTATTTCATTTTATATAAATTTATATAATTTTTCATTATTTTTTTAAACTACGGCTGCCTGTCTCATTCCAATTTTTATTATTTTTAATCGTCGAAAAAAACTTGAAAATTCATATTTAATTTAAACACACAATATAATGGCATTCATTGTTTTAACGTCAATTACGTTTTGTTTGTCAGATCATACAAAATTTGTTTTGGAAACATTCTTTCTAAATGTGTTTAATGTGCCTGTAACACAAACCGGAAGCCACACAATTTCTTCAGCTCTGTGATTATTATCTACATACTAATTTTTTCAAGCAGTAGATAGCGGTAGATGTGTCCACAGACAGAGGGCACACACTGTACTATCATGAATTCTTTAACTATTTTATCGCGAACTCATTAAAAGAATGGAAAAAATTATCAAAATAAACTATTTAGAAATCTTTCCCCGACCCACCTCAAGTTTCTTTGCGACCCAGTAGGGGGTCGCGACCCACAGGTAAATTGTAAATCCCGTCATACGAATTAATTTAAATAGGTTGGGTTTATTAGCATAAAAATTCAAAGTTCAAGTCGTAGTTACATATATTCAAGGATAAGTACTTTAATATCAAGTATGGAAAAAGTATTTTTCCGATAGCTATAACAAGGTCATAAAAAAACATGCATATTTCGACTACAGCTCAGACGTCTTCAGTGGCGATTTACCGAAAGTAGATTCTATGGAAACATCTAAGAAAAGTAATTAATTTTTCAATTTTTTATATTGAAGGGTTTATTCTTGAAAATTTTCGGTCGTAAGACGGGCTTGATATTTCTCTAGTAAATTAGAGATACATATTTATTCCTTTTATGATAACTATTTCAGAAAAAATACGATTTTAAGTACCTTAAATGATTTGGTTTCTAATTTACCTGTGTAACATGTTCACCAGTATTTATTAATGTATTTATTCTAACTTTAATTGAGAAAAGTATCTTTTTCAGCAACAGTCATGTTTATCTCCTACCATAAAGCATTTACACAAGATGATATTACTGGATAATTTTATCTTTACTACCTACTTTTCTTAAAATAATGTCTACTCTAGAACTTCTGGTTTGAATATTTGCGCAGCGTATACTATTGGTAGGGAAAGTTTGTAGATGGTATGAGCGTCGCCTTGCGTCGTTTTCAGCAGCCATTGTGATTTATTTGTACGAAAAGTATTTCATAGTGTGACATGGAGTCGGATGAGAAAACAATAGTACTTGATGAGGTGTGTTTTTAACAGTAAATTCGCTTTCTGATTAAGAAGTGCTCGTATGTAATACACATAAAAATGCGTAGCATGTACATTTCCACTAAATCGATTGCAAAATGTTTTTGAATGGTGTGATATGAAAAGTGTATGTACTTATTATAGAAAGTGTTTATGTTTAATTTGTTTCACCTGGTTCTTTTAGGTTGAGCTGCTCTTAAGAAAATTGAGCGCCCTTCCTGATGATCTTAAACAAGTAGCCTTTAATAAAATTCAGGCTCAGCTAAAGCCTGTTAGTTCGAAAATTACGCTTCACTGTGGTAAGTAAAATTTCTCATAAAACCTTCTTTGTCATAGTTTTTCATAACCTTCGACTTTTCACGCAAAAGTTTTCATATCTATTTTGAATTTCGGGTATGTGTGTAATTAGCATGAAGTCCTATGTAATCTGTTATTAATATCTTTTGACTCTGCGGAATTTCTGCCGTGGAATACAAATATTAGCGGTGATATGAGAATATGTTCGATTTTCAGTGGAAAATAGTCAAAATGAAGTTAATTACGATAATGATGTTGGGAATGTTAGAACTAATTCTACTCCCAATGAAGAAGGTAAGTTTTCATATCTATTTTGAATCTCGAGTATATGTAAGATGACAAGATTTTTTTTGCCAAAAGCAGGCCAAAGTAAAAACTAACGTTCTTCTTAGAGTTTATTTATTCAGGTAATATAACAAAAAAATAATATACGACCATTGTCGATTTATCATACTAAACACTTTTTAATATGTAATTGAAATAGTATGTATCTCATTACAATGAATGTTTTAATGTTTTTACATTGTTGGAAAGTAGTCATAACTTCCACACAACTTTCATTGAAATTAAATTTCACTATTAACCCTGCTTTCAAATATACCAACAACTCTTGTTTTCTCAGTTTTCCACCTATTGAGGAGTGAGAACACCTTCTCAACACTGGGATTGGTTCCAGGCAGAGAGAGGCTGAACTCAACTAGAGCAAACACATTTTCAAAAAGAACAGTATTATTTTTAAATTGTTGAAAGTTTTCCAAACAATACTTTTCCACAGCAACCTCTCCCTCCTTCCACTACAAAATCTTCTGAACAAAATTTAACTACCAATCTCATCAAATAAATTATTTTCGTCGAATTTTATATGATTGAAGTTTTTCCATAAATATTCTATACAAGCTGGAACGTCTTTCCATTCAATTTCTTTTTTAAAACACACCAAATAAAATAAATTCATCAAACTGTTCTGTCCATTCTGTAAGATACTCTAAGCTTGCATTGTAAAATATATTTGAGTTCTTGAAAAAATCACTTGTTATATTACGATTGTTTCCAGTTTCCTTAGCATACTTCTTACATGAATTGGGACAAATTCTATATCTGTTGTGGATTTTAATTCATTGGTTGCCTCATTCATTTCTCACAGTAGTATTTGAGTTTTCAATTCTTAAAAATGGTTTCATGAAACAATGTTGATTGATTGTTCAAGAAATGCAACCAAAACTCAGGTTTTTCATCATTGAAATATTTCAAAATCATTGCGGTATACTTATCTATTGATTTAAAACATGACATTAATGGTTCAAATAATGTAAGAACACGTTCAATAGTTGGCATTAAAGATAGCCATCTACTTTTGGAATATCCAAGTAACCTTTTCTATTCAATGAAAGCATCCTAACAAGAAATTTTTAATGTTTCTACTCTTATAGTTAACATATCAAAATGATGGTAAATATTGTACACTATTGCCTCTATATCATTGGGCATCATTTCCATTGCATGTGTAGAACAACCAATTCCAAACCATTTTTTTATAACATTGCCTTTAATTTTTGGTGAACATTCTCTTTTCCTTTTCACTCCACCAAAATTTTTGCCGGTGTTTTTTGCACTTAATGCAATAATTTTATCAAGAAGTGATTCATTTTTCAACATTTCCACTATTTGATTTCATATTATTTCACTTGTTTCTACAGAGAGAGAGACTAATTCTATTTTTTTAATTTTAATTTCTGTATTTACATTGAAGTATTGTACCAAAGTTGGAAAAAGTTTCTCATTTTTATGGTTTGAGCCGTCAATAAAAATTGTAACAATAGATTCGCATTTACTTCTTGAACATGAAAATTTCATTTCATATAGCTGTCGAATTAACTTGGATGTATAATCCATACTTTGGTTATGGAACTCTGTGTGATAGAAAAATACACTCATCTGTAGCCAATTTTTTTTCAAAATCTCCAATGTTGTATTATGTGAAAACGTCAGTTTCAATGATAAGGCAACAACATTTAAAGCTTTTTGGTGTTTCCTGGTTTCGATATGTCTGATTATAGATGTACGACCATTATTAGCGATCACTATATGAATTTATTTTTCTTGGCACTTACAATATACAGAAATTCTCTGTGCAATGCTTCTTTGAAATGGCATTTTCTTTTAATTGGGATCGTTTTTAGGGTAAAATATCTAGAAACACTGATGTTGACCTATAGAGTCAGAGAATAATTTTATTAAATAAATGGATGACTCATGTTATAACAAATGCACAGCACAAGTTGTTGAAGAAATTTATAAGTAATTTATTATATCAAGTTCACAGGTGCTTAATATATTGGAATTGGCCTCCCTTTCCCGCCTTTTCCCTCCCCTTCGCCAATTTTTTTTAAGAAATCAAATTTTACCATAACATTAGCTTATGTAAAAAATTTGGTGAATATTCATTAAGAATCTGCTGAGTTATAGTGGTAGCATTAGCGACAAAGAGGTAAACTAAGCTAATTATATTATAGGATTATCTGTTTCATTTTTATCTCTTTTATTGATATATTTTTATAATTCTGTCGTCCCTGTCATACATCCGATTTATTTAATAACATCAGTCTTTGTTTTTTTATTTATTATTCCAAGGTCCAAATTAAAAGGCTCGGATGCTGTTTTTAAGCTGATTTAATGAATCAAGGATTTTCCATCATATAATTCTTTCCTAATTGCAAGTTACGTATAGAAGTATCATTTTCTCTTCAATCCTTAGAGAAAAATATATGATCGATTAGCCTTACAAGTTAAATATATAGTTCGTATGAGCCTTCCCTTCGCTTCTTAAAATTACAATTAAAATTGAAGGGTAAACGTTCATATCAATTCGGGGTCAAAAGAAAGTTATTCCACATTAATGGCTCGAAAAAACGAGAACATCGACGGTGCATTTAAAATAGTTACATCAATAAAAGGTTGCTAAGGTTCATATGTTGCATTTAAAATGTTATTATATTAAATATCCGATAGAAAATATTTCATCCTTTACAAAATTGTCAGTAACAACCATAAAATATCTTACTGCTGACGATAAGATAAAACTTGAGAATCAACGACTGGTTTGTAAACACTTATGACGTCTGCTTTGTAAACTAAATACGCATCTGGTTTTACCAATTGTTTTATTTGTCATTAGATGAGGTATTTCAAAGTAAGAGGTACGAAACATTGAAAATGTGCCTACGCAGAGGCACTCCAATTATTATTGCTACACAAATCGCATTAGATATAGTCCAGAATATAAATATTACAAAATCGTATTTAAATAGTAAACTAACCCACTATTATTAACAAATATTAATTTAGATGTAATTCGCAGTAATTTCTTACTTAATATTTTCCTGGATTAAATTCTGGCAGGCAGCAAGAGGTTGTTTTTCCTATTATTCATAATGAAACACACTTAGTGCTTTTCCACAACATATGTATTTTTACTCAAGACCGGTTTCGCCGTGGCACGGCATCATCTGGTCTAGAGTAAAAATACATATCTTAAGGAGAGTACTAAGTGCGTTTCATTATGAATAATATCAGAAACATCCACGAAGTCACGCCTGTGATAGTTAGTTGTTTTTCCTATTTTCTGGGCTACCGAGAAAAAATATTGAAAACCATTGATCAATGTCAGCTGGATTCCTATCATAAAGTGAGTTCGATGTTCATTTTTGGGATAAATATATATACATATGTTGAGCATTGACACAGTGACGGATAAAGGCCCGTTCCGATGAAGCCACTTTCGGAAAGGAGGGTCTTCGACTTATTAAAGGCTAATGTAATTTTTAATGACACCAGTACTCTACGATGCTCATAATTTTTTTCTTAATTTATCATGGAAATTATATTTTTGCTATAACTGTAAAAAATACAGCGCTTACACCAGTAGTGAGCAAGCTTTTCTATGTGGCGGGCCGTATTGATGGTTGCGAATTCCTTGGCGGGCCGCATTGTAAGTTGTCAATGCTTCGGGTCGGGCCGGGTTAAACTTTGAATCGGACGTTAACTAGATATTCTGAGGCACTATATCAGTGAAAATCAAGTCTAAATTAAGTTTTAGGGTTAACATTTCAATTTGAAGTGTTTTAATGTCGTCATTTTAATGTATATGATATGAATTTGTGTTAAATTTTCCAGATTACTTTTTAATCAAAGCGTCGCGGGCCGCTGGTTGCTCCCCACTGGCTTACACCATATACCGTCTTTCTTTAAAGTTTATAAAAGTGGCTAAATACAGTAAGTCCCCGATACGTCGGAGATGCGTTTCTAGAAACTGCGACGCATTAAGAAATGTCGCATAGCGAAACTTATTTTCCCACATGCATAAAGATGAAAGTATGGGATACTTTCCTGAGAGACATAATATGTCCCAAATCTGTAACATTTGCGTCCCAAATAATACATGATAATACAGTGCATAAGGCATACTATGTTTAAAAAGAGCGAAAAAAAAATTATATAAACAAAATCGGTACATATAAAAAACACTCAGCTAGGACGATTCTGAAGTTGAAGTTATTGCATGACACGTCGATCATATACATCTACACGTTACCCTGCAATTCACCTAATTGGTGGGTGGCAGGAGGTGCAATGCACCATAACCTACCTAAAGATTGTCTATCGCAGGTTGAAATTTTCTGTTGTGATCTCGTATTGTCCTCGGAAATAACGAGTCCAGATAACGCTCCGTCCTACAATCGATCTCACGTATCTTATCGGCACGGTCGTTTCTACCTATATACGTTGGTGCTTCAATTATTCCTACAACCTCGTCTTTTAGACATTCCAATCTATATTTCTCCAGAAGCCGCAACCTTGAGTGCAATCTACGATCCTCCAGTGGTACCCAGTTCAAATCCCTCAATAATGAGGTGACACTTCCCTTATGTTCGTACTTTTGTTTTACAAATCTGGCTGCTCTACGCTGCACTCTTTCTAATTGAACTATATGTCCCTTCTCTTCTATATGCATGAGGCGTATTCCACTTGAGGTCTAACCAGTGATAAGTAACATGTTTCGCGTACTTTTTCTGTAGTGTTCCGTACTATCCTGCCTATGAAAGCCAGTTTCTTGTTGGCCGCAGCTATAACTCGACGAATGTGCATGTCCCATGAAATATCTCGAGAAATGGTTACTCCTAAATATTTTACATACTCGGCTGCTTGAATATTTATTCCATCTATTTTATACTCAAAACCTACTTCTATGTTGTTACTTTTCCAGAACGTACCTGCGGCACATTTAGTGTAATTAATTTCAATTTGCCATTCTTTGCACCACGTTGAAATGGCTCTTAAGTCTTCAAGCAGTGACTGATGATCCTCTTGGTTTTTTATTTCTTTATAAAGAACGGTGTCATCGGCGAAAAGCCTAATTTTACTACGAACAACCGAGCAGATATCATTTACATAGATTAAGAAGAGCAGAGGGCCCAATACACTTCCCTGAGGAACACCCGAAGCAACTTTAACCGGGGACGAGAATTTCCCATCGATGACAACTATCTGTTCCCTATTCGAGAGGAAGTCTCAGACAACTTTCGGATTGATACCACATTGTCCTAACTTCGCAATTAATTTCCTATGAGATACTTTATCGAACGCCTTCCTGAAATCAATGAATATGGCATCGACCTGAGTATTTTTCTCTCCGCATCGCAACAAATCGTCCACGAACAGGCCGAGCTGCGTTTCGCATGATCTACCTCTCCGGAATCCGTGTTGGCATCCGCTAAGCAATGAATGACTATCTAAATAGCGCATTACAGAGCTAAAGACTATGTGCTCAAGTATCTTGCACGATAATGAAGTTAAGGATATCGGCCTATAATTTTCGGGGTTCTCTCTGTCGCCACCCTTATGGATGGGCGTAACGTGTGCCACCTTCCAATATTTAGGAACTACTCTTTCCCTAATGGATTTCTCGAATATAATTTTCAAATACGGCGCGATTTCATAAGCGAACTCTTTCAATACTCGCGCGGGTATTTCCTCCGGTTTTGGTTTAACTGAATGAAGTTGGAGCGCGATACCTTTTTCGGAAAATATCAAATCTTCCATCGAGTCGCCATGATGCATAGGAATAGTGGTTTCACATTCATCGTCATTAGAAGTAAAAGCTTTCTGAAAGTCTTGATTTAAGAGGTTTGCTTTCACCGCACTATCGTAAACTACGTTTCTCGTTTCCGATCTCAGTGACGCAATAGTGGGGCCTCTACCTTGGACTTCTCTGACACAAGACCAAAATGCTTTCGGGTTCTTTTTCAAGCTATCCTGTAAAACCTTTTTGTAATTACAATTACAATCAGTACAACGTAGAGGGTATTTCGGCAATGAGCAGATACATTTTGCGACCCCATATGGAGTGGAAAAATTAAATTAAATTACATAAATAATAATGAATATGAAATTAAAAACTTAGGATGGGGTTTGCAGATATATAATATCCTTGGCAAAGCTTACAAGAACTTGCATTTTGTAATGAGAAATGTCATGAAAAACACCAAGGCTGCAAGAGAATTAGCGTACACCTCGATATTAAGGCCATTATAGAATACGCTACGAGAGTATGGGATACTTATGAAATAGAACATATAACTAAAATAGAAATGGTTCAGAGGAAAGCAGCTCGTTTTGTGCTTGGGAAACAGGATAGAGGAGCGAGTGTAACCAGAATGATGGTCTAGGTTCCGAATCTTTAAGAGACAGAAGAGGGGTAAATAGACTATGTGGAATTCTAAAGGCGTATGTACTAAGAATCGGGCTTGGGAAGACAAATAGGAGAATGCCGAAACCTCATTTCCTTGGAAAAATGACCACACCCGCAAAGTAAGACCAACGTAGGTAAATATTCTTTTCTAAATCGCGGGGTAGAGGAATGGGATGCGTTGCCTGAAGAGCTCTTGAATCCGTTTCCTAAAAATTTAAAAATATTTCAAGTAAATTTTAAAATTAAAGAGTAAGAAAAAATAGCGACGAACTTGAAGGAAGTAAAGTATTGCTTAGTATGGTGATGTACGGTGAAGACTTGTTTGGGCCCCGTGATCGCTACGGTAGCTGGGAAGGCCTACCATCAAACTTGAAAACTCTCAACTCCGGAGGGTAAAAGGATATATTGATTAAGTACTTTTAACGTAATGCCACGGATTCTTCATTGCCACGGGTTATTTTTATATTAGTCACGGATCATTTTATTTTTTCATTTTTATTGAATACTGTATGTTTTAATATTTTATGTAATGTGTTTGTTTGATATTGTTTTCTACATTTTCTGATACATATTTCCTTGCCACCAGGCTTATGGCCTTCTTGAAATGCAAACTAAATAAATTACCTAATTAAAGAGATTTAAAATTATAGTAGCAATTTATATATTGCAGTAAAAATAGGTACAGTCACTTTCAAAAGTCGATCGACAAACTGAGCAGCGCCACTTGCGCCCTTTCCAGAAATCGTATTTCAACTCTCGCATAGCTTGAATATTCCATGACGACCGGGAATTACAAATACACTCAATCTTCATATTATCCTCAAGTCTTGAAGTACTTTCAAACATTAGGTTTCACGCGTTTAAAGATATCACAAATTGAGGAAATTCACGTTTCAATCTTAGTCGCCATATGTAGTTAGTGTCGTTTGTATTAAATACATTTTAACTTTTCGAAGACAATGACCGGTACTACTGTGGCCGTATCCAGTTCGAATCTTATGACAGCTCGCCAGAGAGAACCACAACAGCTGCGAACTTGAGTTGGTATAAAAAGCTTATTAATTCGCAGAAAATCTTTAAGCTTCCCCTTCAAATAATTATCAGGCTCCGGGGTTCGAATTATGGAGTAATATTAATATTGGCTTTTAACAGAAAGTTCGTGAGTGGATAAAATAAGTAGGGAATTCGCGGAATCTTATAGAAATATCGATGACGCATTCTGGGACGTCGTTGTATTTTCCGACGAGAAAACTTTTAGAAGTAATCAGCTAGATAAATTGGAACTCATTACTAGTACATGTAGTGCAAATGTTTAGGTAAACATTTTCCAATATAATATTTCTATTGTGTGTATTTTTTAAAGATACGAACACCGCCACATTATCCAAAAAATAACCCTGGGCATATTAGTATGGGTTTCTGGGGAGCGATGTCGGCAGCTGGTCCAAGGCCTTTGGTCCGACAATAATTCAAAATTTAGTGAGCTCCATGAGGGCAAGAATTATATCTGTGATTGAAAACGATGGTAACCCTACAAAATATTAAAATATTATGATTTAATGTTCATATCTTCATTTCTAAATCCAGAGTTCCTCACCATTCCTGAATCCTTGGATACAAAAAAAATTATATTTACGAGAAGTTATCATATTAATTTCTGTTTACGTACTCCAATGAGTATCATTCTCTCTGCGGTACCAATTCCATTTCGAGGGTAAGCGCCAATTGAATGACACACAATGTATTTTCTTCTCCCAATAGGATTTGAACCCGGGGCTACCACGTCGTGGACCCATTCGATAGCCTCGGTCTTCTCCTACCACCTGTGGTTGTTTTAAGTTTTACATGTGAACTTGGTTTGAAATATATTTATGGTAGCTGCAATTGTAAGTGCTTATTAATAAAAATATGGTTGTTCGTACAAGAAATTTGAACACGATTGCTTGATTATTCGCGAAGACGGAAATTTGTGAAAGACGGTTTACCTAGGGATTTCTCCATGAAATTAAATTGCATGGGATGTAAAATAAGCACAAAATGCACGCAGAAAAAATGACCAGGATCGTAGTACCCTGGCCTGCAGGAAAATGAAAGCATTCTTTTTTTTACTCTCAAAAAGGCGACACGCTATAAGCACTAATTAAGATTTGGTCGTAGAGGTTTCTTATTACAGGTATTTTCTTTTCATATTCATTCACTGAAAAATATCGCAACTATGAAACTGAGTATTTAATATCCGTTTATATTTATGCCGCTTAATAAATTGTCATGTTGGTCTCTAATTCCTTCGCTTCTTTGGGTCTAAATAGGTATATATTGCGTTATACACAAAAACCTTCGAACTACGCAGCGCAATTTTTTAACTCATTGCTTTTCCTATTTATTTAAAAAGGTTGAACGAAGGTCCTTGCTGCTACATTTCTTAAAATTTACCACATTACTATTTGAATTTCCCTCGTGACAGTCGTGACCCAAGAGTCCTATACAAACAGATACGAAATTAAATTCTCCTAAGCTCCGAAAGTGGCGCCGCTCCGTTTGTCGATCGACTTTTGAAAGTGACTGTACATATGGATATAATATAAGATTAGCAGAAATTAAATTTACCATTTAAAACTTTACCGTTAAACTGCCTGAAAACCTACATAATTTAAAATTTCAAACATAAAGGAATAACTTTCCAAGTTTTTTTCTAACTTAGAGATTTTCGATATGAGCACTCTTTTAACATCAAACCGGTATTCCAGTTCTGTCCACACATTGCGCAGCATCTCACATCGACAGATTCAACTGTAAGTCCAATTCGAATTTTCAGTTCATTTAAATTTTCAGGCATTGGCGGAATACAGATTCGCTCCTCGACGTACTCCTTAAAGTATTGTGTCCAGTCGGAGGACCTTGGGGACAACTCTGTTGGTCCATTTTTCAGGTAAATTCACTTTCAGAAGATTTCTTACATTGAAAATGACAGGGTGCCCCATCTTGCTGGAACGCCAATGCATCTCCTAGGTCTCCTGGAAGTTGCGGCGTAAGCCAAAATTCTAGCACGGCATTCCGTTAATTGTTTTTCAGCGACAAATAAATGCCCATAAACTTTGTTTACCGACAGCGCACAGAACACATTAACTTTCGAGCTGTTTATGGCAAGCTCGATTGCGCTGTGCAGATTTTTTGTGCCTCAAATTAGCGACTTATATCTGTTAACTTTCTCTGAAAATGGACAGATGCCCCACCAATGAAGACTAGATTCACAAGAATATTCTCGTTCTGTATGGGAAATACGTATAAAACGGTACCGAAAGATTGGACGGTTCTCGAATTTTTCTCTCCGAAACTAAGAGTTGTAATCAGTGCTGGAAAACATTACGCGTAACGTAAAGAAATAACAGAATTATTTTGGAAAAACGTTAACGAAATTTTTCAAATAACTGTAAAGGAAAACGTAACAAAAACGAAAAAATAAATTTCATTATTTCGTTAATGGACGGTAAAGGGTTATGTTCTAGTGTAGGGTGACCAGACGTCCCGGTTTTCCCGGATTTGTCCCAGTTTTTAGAGTTTTGTCCCGTTGTCCCGAATTTTTTTTTTCGGGGCGCATTAATGTCCCGGTTTTTCTCTAGTAATAGTGGTGGTTTATGCAGTTGTTTTTCCCCGTTAATACGTAATTATTTTGGAAACCAAACTACTCACTCCATTTATCTTGAATAAAATACCGTGCAAAACTTTCACTTTCAACCATTTCCAGCTACCGTGTGCGCAGTGAAATTTCTGGAAAATCTAAAATGTGTGGATTCCTAGAATTCAGGATGGAAAATACAGGGAGTGGCCGTTCAATGTGAAGAGTGGTACAGTGTGAGTGTCGCACTCCGTTTCCCCCTCTCTCCCGTTCTCCCAAAAATGCCTCCTTGAGCAGAATACCCTCACTGCTGCGAGGCCTAGCTTGATGAGAAAGAAGGGCTTCCCATTGCTTGAATTTAAAGTGATTATTTATTTTAATTGGAAACCGTTTTTGAAGAACCGCTAAGCTGAAATGCCGAAGAGAAAATGTACCTTTAATGATGAGTATTCGAAGAAGTGGAGTTTTATCAAGGGAGGAAGGACTGATAATGAGGTGGAGTGTGAACTGTGCAAATGCTACACAAACATTGGTCACGGTGGGAAATCTGACGTAACCGACCATGTTAATACAAAAAAGCATAAAATCAAATTAACTTTGCCTGGAACTGCTGTTTTTTCGCAAAATATTACGCAGTACTTTCGAGTGAAAAATCCAATCGAGGACCGTCTTACTGTAGCAAGTGAGTTGACAATGGCCTATCATATCGTTAAACACCATCATTCCTTTAGATCAGCTGATTGCAACAATGAACTATTTAAAGAAATATTTTGTGACTCAGAAATAGCTGTTAAATATTCATGCGCACAGACTAAAACTGCATCTCTTATTAAAAACGTTATTGGGGTATTTGTAGAAAAGAATTATTGGCAGATTTTAAAAAAGTCGCTGTGTTTCGGAATATCTACGGACGCAAGCAATCACAAAACTGAAAAGATTTTCCCTTTAGTTGTTCATTATTTTTGCAAAACAAAAGGAATTCAGATAAAATTATTAAAAATTGAATCACTACCAAATGAAACTTCCGATTCCATTGTTGATTTCATAATTAACTCGCTTTGTGGATATGGTGTTGGTATAAAAAAGTGCATTGCTTATGGAGCAGATAACGCTAACACAAATTTTGGGGGCCTATTAAGAAAAGGTACAAACAATGTCTATTATAAATTACGTGAGAAATTTAATCTCGATTTAGTAGACATTGGATGTTCTGCACATATTTTGCATAACGCAGTTCAGTTGGGAGCAGATAGATTATCCTGTGATGTAGAAATGGTCGTGATAAAAATACTGTTGTACTTGTCAACTTATACAGTACGTACCGAGCGACTGAAAAATCTTTGTTCTCTATTAGATATGCAGTATAAAAAGTTACTGACCCATTAAAAAATTCGCTGGTTGAGTTTGTACTATGCGATAGAGAGAATATTAAAAATGTTTGAAGCACTGAAAGAATATTTTTCTTTCCATGCAATGCATAACATTCTAGGTTTATTTAATAAACAAATTCTAAAAATTGAAGTTGCGCAAAATAGCGTAATTGAAGCAAACAATTACGTCCAAGAAACAATTGACATTCTTGCATTACGCATTGACGAAAAATGTATTCCTTTGGGTGCCCTTCGAGTTTTATCGGACAATAATATTCAAAAAGATGAAATAGAAACATTTAAAGAGGAAATTTTTGAGATGTACATTACAACCTGTGAATATCTAAAAAAAAAAATGGATGGAACCCTTACTGTAATTGAAGTATATGGAATGGATGCTCTTAAAAAGTTTTCCTTCCATAGGTGAAAGGAATGTTAATCCTTCTCCAGGAAGCACGAGATAAGGAGCGTGGAGGATGAGGAAGGAAGCTTCAATAGATGTGTTGCTTGTAGTTAAGGGCCTCTATCATACACTATCCTCCTAACAGTGCCTCGTATTTCGAAAACATTCTAGCTTTTGAGATAGTCGAGGTTCATGGATGTCATCGTGGTATGGATCTTTCATTAATTCAAAATCAATCCTGTACTTTTCAAAATCTGAAAAGCGCTGGTCAAACTTTGTAGCAGATTCTGCAACCAACCCACATGGCGCCGACGATCAAAATCAGGCTTTTCTGTATATTGCGCCATGCTCGGAAAGTGCATAAAATCTTGAACATCCAGGTGTGCAGAAAGTTTGTTTTGACATAAATTCTTGTACATACTGCGCCAAATTACCTTTCCATTTTCCTAAAGTTTCAGGTTCAGTTCGTTAATATGAGCAATGACGTCAGTCAGAAATCGAATGTCACATTGCCACTATTTATCATTGATCACAGAGTAAGTTGTTATCTTTTCTTTTTTCACAAGGAAGTCTCAATCGGTATTAGCAAGGTAGCAAATCGTTCCAATGCCTTCCCACGACATTTGAAAAGTAAATGACATCGTTAAAATTAGCCTTCTCCACTTCGTTGAACAATGTCGATGGTTCAGATCGCTGACACGGATATAATTGACAATTTTAATAAACGTCTACATGACACCCTTCAAAGTGTCTCCCTCCGCAATGTACTTGGTTGTATAGTCCTTGGGCAGTGTTACGACATTCTGGCTTCACAAAACAGTCTTTTGACATCAACAAAGAACATATTTTGAGTGTCTCTCTCGCTCTGGCGGATGCTTTAGTAGAAATGTAGACCCGTAATGTTAGAAGTTAGACAGCCTTGCATTACATGAAGTCAGTAAGGGTCTACAGCACTATGGGCCCCCCATCATCCATGGGCCCTAGACAATTGCCCCTTTTGCCCCATAGCTAAAGCGATACTTAAAATGCCCCAAATAAACGTTACCATCGGGGAAATTTGTAACATTTCATTTGGAGACGTTATCTGTTTTTAAGTTAAATTGAATGCTCGGCTTGCGCGTCTTGTTGACTTCTGTGCGACTCTCAAGAGAGAGTGTCGCAGTATTTCTACTGTCTCGTCGCTAACAGACGGTCTATCAGAAGTTTTTCGTTTGCATAAACTACCTGTTTCGCGATATTGTTTATACCACGCATAAATGGATAATTTCAAAGGTGGACCCGAATTAAACACTGTTCGACAGTGTCAGTGCTGTCTTTATTGACTTGGTTTCATGAAACCATAGAACTCACTTCGCTTTATTCATGGGATCGTCAATTTCTAGACTGCGCTGTCACCTAGCGGTGAATTGACAAAGCTTCACAAATCGCGTCTTAATTTGAAACGAATGTTTTTCCTTACATTCCATACATTCCTTACATTCTGAGGGATTGAACTTCGTACGTTGGCTGGTTACTACACAATAAATTTTTGAAATGGTAAACATCATTTATGCTTACCCTGTATAATATAGCTATATAATACAGCAACAAAAATTATAAATCCAAGTGTCTGAATGAATAAAATGCATTTAATGCTTCATTCTTATTTAGGAAGACATATTGTGTTAGTCGAAACCGACCGTCCGCTCTGTGAGTTATTAAAGTGGATTCTTTACACAGTGCTACATTAATTTTTTCCTGAATATGGAGTTCCACCATGTCAAGGCTGCATCCGTTCATCCTATTTAGCTAACCCAAAGACGGCCGGATTAATGCTTAGGTATGTAAAGCACGTGCCTAGGACCCGGAATATATTTGGGGACCCAATAATTTTCGCGTAAAATTAATTTAATAAAATAAAATATAAAATAAACTTTTGGATAGAGACCGGAAAGGCTTTATCAGGTTCCTCTTTAGGAACGTATCTGTAGATCCATTTTATACTTTACACTAAGTTCATAGGTATATTTTGGGCTGTCTGAATTTAGTGTTTGCTACCCTGCTTGCTGCTCTAACCAAGCTCAGTGTAAGGAAGGTCACAAGCTGTCACCATTATGAATAAACAGTCTGTATACCAGTGCTGTGTTTATTGTGTAGTTTCTTTACTTTACAAGCAAGTTGAAATTACTTTCGTAAAAAGTGTCAAGTTAAATAAACTTGAACAGTATTTTGGGCGGACATTTCAAAGTTAATTTTGTTTATTGTGAACACGAAGATAAAATTTGTATTTGTGTTTATGCTTCAGATTACGTTTTTGTTCTTTCTGCAACCGACTTAAAAAGACGTTACGTTTAACACTCGACTGCTGTCCCGGATTCGATCTTCCTTCGGATTTGCATTGTTGCACAGGTTAGACACATTTAAGTATTAAAAACATTCATGAACCCTCTGCTATTCTGTTTTCCAAGCTTTATTTATCTCTTCTTGACCTTTTCTAAATTTATTTATTGAATTTATTTATTATTTTAGTATCCCATAATGTCAGCATACAAACACAAAAGCGGATGCAAAAAAGACAAAAACAGAAAAAATAAGTACCAGACGAAATAAAAAATTCTCTACATATGTATTTAACGGTTTCAAACTCAAATACCCAAATGCAACCTCTAGGAGGATATGAAACCAATGTAAATGCAAATAAAACTGCGTGCTTGTTGAATTCGAGCGAAGAAAATGGACCAAGACCAGATTCATCATCCACTGAACCTGACAAAAACGTAATTGAAACGGAACAGCAGTTTACTTTTTCGAACGAAGAAGAAGAACCATCTCTTAAAAAGTCTATTGTGGCCAGATAAAATAACAAACGCTGCACAAGATTATCATATTAAAGGAAACCCACCGACGATATATGGGCCGTTAGAAACATCGAACATTGAATGTTATGAAGGTTCCAGAATTATACAAAGACATTTGCAAGAGACGGTGTTTGTTAGATCTAACAGCATCGGGGGAAAAGTCAAAAGAGAATGGTTTGTATACACAGAAATCAATAAATGTCTCTATTACTATATTTATAAAATATTTAGAAGAAAGAAAGATAGTATGACTGAAGGATGCTCTGATTGGAAAAATATACATAAAAGATTATCTGAACATGAAAATCCAAAAAAATGCGTTAACGCGATATGCACTTTTGTTGCCAGATCGAAAAGTACCTACTGATCACATATATAGTGCATTAATTACTGCACATAAAACGGAGAAACAATACTAGATGAATGATCCGAAACGAGTTTTAGCTACTATAAGATTTTTAGTAAGACAGGGACTAGCTTTTCGTGGAAGTTATGAAAAGGGAAAGTGGGAGGGGAAATTACATAGGCCATTTAGAATATCTCGCGGAGCTTGACACTTTTCTTGCTTCTCACCTAATTCAACAGGGAACTATCGAGCTCGTCTTATGGCTGAACAAAATTCAAGAACAAAAAATTTTAGAAATGTACTTGCCTCGGGTATCTCCAATAAGCACAATAAGGTTAGTCAAATATATTAGATCAGGCCGAGGAAATGCTATCTACCTGTGATGAATTTATCATTCTAATCCAGGGATCACCCAACCTTTTAATGAAAGGGCCACATGGAGCTTCATGATCCACTGTGCGGGCCACATACGGCATTCCAAATGACTGATCGGGCCGTGTGAAAATATCAAAGAGCAAGTTTTGAGAATTTTGTCGATTCTTTAATATGTATTTCGCTTATTTTTAAAGTATATTTCGCCCAAGTACTCGGAAAAATATCGTTTAGATATCATAAATGATATCTAATAAATACTCTTGCTGATAAGGCTGATCAAATCACTGCGCGGGCCGGATGTGGCCCGCGGGCCGTAGTTGGGGGGCCCCTGTTCTAATCAATAACTATGTTAGAGATAATATAGTTGATGAAATAAAGAAGGCAAAACATTTCCCTGTCATCATGGATTCGACACCCGATGAGCAAGGCCGGATTAAGGGGCTTGGGGACCCTGGCGCGTAATTTTTCGCAGGTCCCTCCCTCGACCCCACACACAGTGTATGGGTAGGGTGACCAGATTCTTAGAAAGCAAAACCGGGACATAACACGATCTGAACAGGAAAATCCGGGACATAATCGGGAAAAATCCGGGACATCCTGAATTTTCGTATCTTTTTAATTATATGTATGTAAAAGGTAAAAAATCTCCAAATGCCGTAACAATTATGACGGCGTTTGGAGATTTTTTACCTTTTATAATTGTATGTGTGCTGTGAAGCTCATGCCCAATTATATATGTAAATTAAATTAAAAGTAAATAAGCTTCGCAAATACAGAGCACAATTTTATTCAATGTATTAACAAATAATTTCAATTTAATGAATGTGTAAACAATCTTACAACACAATATATCACGATTTAAAGGTAACTTTACTTTAAGGACAAATAATAAAGTTAAACATATAAATAGCATAGAAGATAAAATAACACCATATGGCTTCTATTTCATTTTATATAAATTTATATAATTTTTCATTATTTTTTTAAACTACGGCTGCCTGTCTCATTCCAATTTTTATTATTTTTAATCGTCGAAAAAAACTTGAAAATTCATATTTAATTTAAACACACAATATAATGGCATTCATTGTTTTAACGTCAATTACGTTTTGTTTGTCAGATCATACAAAATTTGTTTTGGAAACATTCTTTCTAAATGTGTTTAATGTGCCTGTAACACAAACCGGAAGCCACACAATTTCTTCAGCTCTGTGATTATTATCTACATACTAATTTTTTCAAGCAGTAGATAGCGGTAGATGTGTCCACAGACAGAGGGCACACACTGTACTATCATGAATTCTTTAACTATTTTATCGCGAACTCATTAAAAGAATGGAAAAAATTATCAAAATAAACTATTTAGAAATCTTTCCCCGACCCACCTCAAGTTTCTTTGCGACCCAGTAGGGGGTCGCGACCCACAGGTAAATTGTAAATCCCGTCATACGAATTAATTTAAATAGGTTGGGTTTATTAGCATAAAAATTCAAAGTTCAAGTCGTAGTTACATATATTCAAGGATAAGTACTTTAATATCAAGTATGGAAAAAGTATTTTTCCGATAGCTATAACAAGGTCATAAAAAAACATGCATATTTCGACTACAGCTCAGACGTCTTCAGTGGCGATTTACCGAAAGTAGATTCTATGGAAACATCTAAGAAAAGTAATTAATTTTTCAATTTTTTATATTGAAGGGTTTATTCTTGAAAATTTTCGGTCGTAAGACGGGCTTGATATTTCTCTAGTAAATTAGAGATACATATTTATTCCTTTTATGATAACTATTTCAGAAAAAATACGATTTTAAGTACCTTAAATGATTTGGTTTCTAATTTACCTGTGTAACATGTTCACCAGTATTTATTAATGTATTTATTCTAACTTTAATTGAGAAAAGTATCTTTTTCAGCAACAGTCATGTTTATCTCCTACCATAAAGCATTTACACAAGATGATATTACTGGATAATTTTATCTTTACTACCTACTTTTCTTAAAATAATGTCTACTCTAGAACTTCTGGTTTGAATATTTGCGCAGCGTATACTATTGGTAGGGAAAGTTTGTAGATGGTATGAGCGTCGCCTTGCGTCGTTTTCAGCAGCCATTGTGATTTATTTGTACGAAAAGTATTTCATAGTGTGACATGGAGTCGGATGAGAAAACAATAGTACTTGATGAGGTGTGTTTTTAACAGTAAATTCGCTTTCTGATTAAGAAGTGCTCGTATGTAATACACATAAAAATGCGTAGCATGTACATTTCCACTAAATCGATTGCAAAATGTTTTTGAATGGTGTGATATGAAAAGTGTATGTACTTATTATAGAAAGTGTTTATGTTTAATTTGTTTCACCTGGTTCTTTTAGGTTGAGCTGCTCTTAAGAAAATTGAGCGCCCTTCCTGATGATCTTAAACAAGTAGCCTTTAATAAAATTCAGGCTCAGCTAAAGCCTGTTAGTTCGAAAATTACGCTTCACTGTGGTAAGTAAAATTTCTCATAAAACCTTCTTTGTCATAGTTTTTCATAACCTTCGACTTTTCACGCAAAAGTTTTCATATCTATTTTGAATTTCGGGTATGTGTGTAATTAGCATGAAGTCCTATGTAATCTGTTATTAATATCTTTTGACTCTGCGGAATTTCTGCCGTGGAATACAAATATTAGCGGTGATATGAGAATATGTTCGATTTTCAGTGGAAAATAGTCAAAATGAAGTTAATTACGATAATGATGTTGGGAATGTTAGAACTAATTCTACTCCCAATGAAGAAGGTAAGTTTTCATATCTATTTTGAATCTCGAGTATATGTAAGATGACAAGATTTTTTTTGCCAAAAGCAGGCCAAAGTAAAAACTAACGTTCTTCTTAGAGTTTATTTATTCAGGTAATATAACAAAAAAATAATATACGACCATTGTCGATTTATCATACTAAACACTTTTTAATATGTAATTGAAATAGTATGTATCTCATTACAATGAATGTTTTAATGTTTTTACATTGTTGGAAAGTAGTCATAACTTCCACACAACTTTCATTGAAATTAAATTTCACTATTAACCCTGCTTTCAAATATACCAACAACTCTTGTTTTCTCAGTTTTCCACCTATTGAGGAGTGAGAACACCTTCTCAACACTGGGATTGGTTCCAGGCAGAGAGAGGCTGAACTCAACTAGAGCAAACACATTTTCAAAAAGAACAGTATTATTTTTAAATTGTTGAAAGTTTTCCAAACAATACTTTTCCACAGCAACCTCTCCCTCCTTCCACTACAAAATCTTCTGAACAAAATTTAACTACCAATCTCATCAAATAAATTATTTTCGTCGAATTTTATATGATTGAAGTTTTTCCATAAATATTCTATACAAGCTGGAACGTCTTTCCATTCAATTTCTTTTTTAAAACACACCAAATAAAATAAATTCATCAAACTGTTCTGTCCATTCTGTAAGATACTCTAAGCTTGCATTGTAAAATATATTTGAGTTCTTGAAAAAATCACTTGTTATATTACGATTGTTTCCAGTTTCCTTAGCATACTTCTTACATGAATTGGGACAAATTCTATATCTGTTGTGGATTTTAATTCATTGGTTGCCTCATTCATTTCTCACAGTAGTATTTGAGTTTTCAATTCTTAAAAATGGTTTCATGAAACAATGTTGATTGATTGTTCAAGAAATGCAACCAAAACTCAGGTTTTTCATCATTGAAATATTTCAAAATCATTGCGGTATACTTATCTATTGATTTAAAACATGACATTAATGGTTCAAATAATGTAAGAACACGTTCAATAGTTGGCATTAAAGATAGCCATCTACTTTTGGAATATCCAAGTAACCTTTTCTATTCAATGAAAGCATCCTAACAAGAAATTTTTAATGTTTCTACTCTTATAGTTAACATATCAAAATGATGGTAAATATTGTACACTATTGCCTCTATATCATTGGGCATCATTTCCATTGCATGTGTAGAACAACCAATTCCAAACCATTTTTTTATAACATTGCCTTTAATTTTTGGTGAACATTCTCTTTTCCTTTTCACTCCACCAAAATTTTTGCCGGTGTTTTTTGCACTTAATGCAATAATTTTATCAAGAAGTGATTCATTTTTCAACATTTCCACTATTTGATTTCATATTATTTCACTTGTTTCTACAGAGAGAGAGACTAATTCTATTTTTTTAATTTTAATTTCTGTATTTACATTGAAGTATTGTACCAAAGTTGGAAAAAGTTTCTCATTTTTATGGTTTGAGCCGTCAATAAAAATTGTAACAATAGATTCGCATTTACTTCTTGAACATGAAAATTTCATTTCATATAGCTGTCGAATTAACTTGGATGTATAATCCATACTTTGGTTATGGAACTCTGTGTGATAGAAAAATACACTCATCTGTAGCCAATTTTTTTTCAAAATCTCCAATGTTGTATTATGTGAAAACGTCAGTTTCAATGATAAGGCAACAACATTTAAAGCTTTTTGGTGTTTCCTGGTTTCGATATGTCTGATTATAGATGTACGACCATTATTAGCGATCACTATATGAATTTATTTTTCTTGGCACTTACAATATACAGAAATTCTCTGTGCAATGCTTCTTTGAAATGGCATTTTCTTTTAATTGGGATCGTTTTTAGGGTAAAATATCTAGAAACACTGATGTTGACCTATAGAGTCAGAGAATAATTTTATTAAATAAATGGATGACTCATGTTATAACAAATGCACAGCACAAGTTGTTGAAGAAATTTATAAGTAATTTATTATATCAAGTTCACAGGTGCTTAATATATTGGAGACATTTTCAGTACATCTTACTTATGAGGCACAGCTCCAGAACAGACATTAATATTACATCACATTATATCTCTTCTGTTCCATTTACGGAATTCATTCCATTCTGAAATGTTCATATGCTGTACAGTATAAAGAGTTCTGCTGTGTTTCATCATAAGAAAGGACATTCAAATGCATAAACATGTATGGCGAGATATGCTCATTCGAGATATACCGTATTTCACGGCATATAAGATGCACCGGGGTATAAGACACGCTGGTTTTTTAGAAGATTTTTCAGGAAAAAAGTTTTGGTTCACCAAGGTATTCATTAAGGACCACGACATGTATCATTTCCAGCCGTGATTAAGTCCGTGTCCGGCAACATTTACAGAAAATATTCCTGCATGATAACAGTTAAATATGACATTTTAGATAAACTTAATTTGTAAAATAAATAGGGATGATCTAAAACATAAATAATTGCTTCGAAACTTGTATAGCTAAATGTACCTTGGGTGATCTCGGCAGTCATATTAGTTAAAGCTGTCAGAGTGCACTGCACGTATAGATACCTTTTACCGATAGTACTTACTTAAACTTAAGTTCAAGGTGATATTTTAGTATAATGGGATAAATAATAAATGGAATGTATATGTAATAATGATACATATGCTAAACTAGTCCTTTTTCTTCTGCAACTCTTATTGCCTCGTACATAACAATTTAGATCGATACACCAATATCAAACTTCCTCTGTTCTACTATCCATCACTTCCTCCTCTAGTTGTGGCCATTTAAGACTACGTTATGAAGACTATGTTTCTTTTATCCCATCAGCTTCAGTTTTTCCTCGTTTTCTCCATTCATGAATCATTTTTTTCTGTGGGAGGTCGACCGAAATGACGTGCTGCTACTCGGTTTCCATGCATTTTTTTGCGTATTGAATCGCCTGAAGCTTATAACTAATAGCATAGACATATCTTTTCACTTTTGTAGCCATTGTGATCTCAATACACATAGGTAACATTATTTATCCTAGATATGTATAACATATTTATGGCATCTACACAAATTCTACTGTTCTGTGGCTTTAATCGCGCTATTCTACTGGCTCATACATGCAGAAATTGTAATCACTTTGAGTGGACATGTATTAAAACATAATAATGAAAATGCATCCTCAGAATTCACGTTGCATAAGGTATTACTTTGTATATTAACAAATTTTTCACTATTAATTATTAATAATGTATATTTTATTGTTTTTGCGACGAATGACTGCTAAGTACACCATTTAGGGGATGAGTGTGCTTGTTAGTGTCAGTATTGATAACAGTAATAATCTTACCTTCAGCATATAAGATGCATGCTGATTTTGGGGGTCATTTTTCTGAAAAAAAGTGCATTTTATATGCCGAGAAATACGGTACTTTTTTGCTAACACATCATGTCAAAATTAAGGACACAAAATTTGAGATATGCGGCCTTCCCTGGCTAATACAACAAATTTAAATATTGCATTGTCATGACTGTTTGTTTCTCTCGATGATATGACTAACATTAATGTTCTCAGTAACAAAGACTATAGACTGCTCAAGATAACTCATTGTCAGTTACAGCCTTTCTCTTGTAGTGTCCGCATCCATGGGTTTTTCATTACATTATTAGTGATCACTAGTTTTGTATATTAAATAAAAATCCTCGTATCGGGAAATAAGGTTCAAGTTGCATCTAAGGGAAAATGGGTTAGTTTCCTTGAAATAAACAACAACAGCTATGACCAATAATATAAATATTTAGGCAATTACTAAGTTGAAATTTTCGAGTTGGGAACACATTAATCATTATAACATAGACTTATATGAGAAAATGTCTCCCGAGATACGCTCAGTTTCCTAGGAATGCATCCCCGACCTATCTCAAGAAAAACCTGTACTGTACTTTAAAAAAGGACTAAGCAGGACGTATTTTAAAAATGCAGGGCAAAGAAGGACACAGAAAAAAAGCCAGAACATAGATTCAAAAAGCAGGACGTGTGGTCGCCTTAGTATATGTGTAATTACTGTATACCCCTATGTTATCAGCCAGTAAAATCTTTTGATTCTGCAGAATCTCTTCCGTTTAATACAAATACTAGTACTGATATGAAAATACATTTGATTTTTCAGAGGAAAATAGTCAAATTGTGGTTAATCACGATAATGATGTTGGGAATGTTAGCACTAATTCTACTCCCAATGAAGAAGGTAAGTTTTCAAATCTATTTTGAATTTCGTGGATATGTTTAATTAGGGTGCAATCCTATGTAAAATCTTTCGACTCTGTGGGATCTCTGTCATTGGATACAAATATTAACACTGATATGGGAATATATTTGATTTTTCAGAGGAAAATAGCCAAAATGGTGTTATTTATGATAATGATGTTGGAAATGTTGGCTCTAATTCTACTCCCAATGAAGAAGGTAAGTTTTCATATCTATTTTGAATTTTAAGTATATGTGAAATTGGCATGCAATTGTATGTATTCTGCCAGTAAAATATTTTGATTCTGTGGAATCTCTGCCATTGAATACAAATATTAGCACTGATATGAGATTATATTTGATTTTTCAGAAGAAAATAGTCAAAATGCTGTTCATTATGATGATGTTGGTAATGTTAGCACTAATTCTACCACCAATGAAGAAGGTAAGAAACAGCGTAATTAATATTAATGTGAGAGAGCTCCAGTGGTGGATTTGTAAATTTTCCACCCCTATGCCAAATTATTTTTTTGCCCCTATTTTGTGCTTTTTTCCTAAATGAATCGCTCATGTATTTGGTTTGTTTGTCCATCTCTCTGTCTGAGGACCATGATAGTCTAATTCACCAAATACTTGCGTAATATTATTTTTTTATTCCCTCCCTAAAACCCAGTTTTTATTGATGCCCGAAATCTTGCCGCCTATAGGCCATTGCCTACTTTGGCCTTATTGCAGATCCGCTAATGAAGAGATCTCATATAGGGAGTATTAAGATGGTATTCATTATTAATTACAACATATCTTTAAGGTTTCCCTCATATTAGTAAATTACCGTATTTCGTGGCATATAAGACACATCGGGGTATAAGACGCACATCAGTTTTTTAGGAAGATTTTTCGGGAAAAAAGTTTTGGTTCACCAAGGTATTCATTAAGGATCACGTCATGTATCATTTCCAGCCCTGTTTAAGTCCGTATCCGGCAACATTTACAGAAAATATTCCTGCAAGGTGATATTTTATTATAATGGGATAAATAATAAATGGAATGCATATGTAATAACAATATGTATGCTAAACTAGTCCTTTTTCTTCTGCAACTCTTTTAGCCTCGCACATAACAATTTAGGTCAATACACCAATATCAAACTTCCTCTGTTCTACTATCCATCACTTCCTTCTCTAGTTGTGGCCATTTAAGACCAACCTTACAAAGACTATGTTTCTCTTATCCTATCAGCTTCAGTTTTTCCTCGTTTTTTCCATTCATATATCTTTTCACTTTTGTAGCCGTTGTGATCTCAATACACGTAGGTAACGTTATTTATCCTAGATATGTATAACATATTTATGGCATCTACACAAATTCTACTGTTCCGTGGCTTTAATCGCACTATTCTACTGGCTCATAAGAAATTAAAGTATCACAAATGCGCAGAAATTGTAATCACTTTTAGTGGGCATGTATTAAAACATAATAATGAAAATGCATCCTCAGAATTCACGTTGCATAAGGCATGACTTTGTGTATTAACAAATTTTTCACTATTAATTATTAATAATATATATTTTATTGTTTTTGCAACGAATGACTGCTAAGTATACCATTTAGGGGATGAGTGTGCTTGTTAGTGCCAGTATTGATAACAGTAATAATCTTACCTTCAGCATATAAAACCCAGACTGATTTTGGGGGTCATTTTTCTGGAAAAAAAAGTACCTTATATGCTGAGAAATGCCGTATGTCTTTGTTGGAGAGAATCTTTAATACTCGAGGATAAACTTACTTATGTTCACATAGGTATTTAAATGACTATCCATATTTTATTTGCAAACTTGTAAAATAAATTGCCTGGTCTATATCTCTTGCATTTCAATTGTAACTTACATTTTGTTTAATTGTTATTTTTTATTATTCATCAGTTGTCTTTTTTGGCCAAAGCAACAAATTTAACCTAATGCAGTTGCATGTTTTTAAATAAGAACCTTTTTGTAACTGATATTAAAATGGAAACTTATGAATGTAATTAAACTCATAAAATAAACATTTAAATATCAAAATTGAAAAAATAAATACTATTGCAGGTATAGCCATTAGTTTTTTAGAACCTTTTATCACAAAAGGATATACTTGAGATACATGGTTATTTTTTTTTTCAATTTTGATTCAAGTCTGGACGAAATTACTTTGGGATTGACATTTAGGGCTAGAGGAGGGGTGGGGGCTTGGCGGGAAAGACTCTCCTCCCTCACAGCCAATCACAGGCAGAGGGGAGGGAAGCAAAGCAAGTGCTTACATTTTGCATTTGGTAGCCATAAGACGAGATTGCTTATTCTCTAATATATATATATATATATATATATATATATATATATATATATGTAATTGTTAAAATTGATTGCCTAGTTCTGCAATAAAAATTTACATTTCTTAAGCAAAATTAACTTTGTTTAATTGGCATTTAATTATTTGCCTGACATGTAATGCATGTAGTAGTAGTTAATTAAATAATTATAAACTTACTCAAATCTGAGAAAAAATAAAAATACATTGCAAATATATCATGTCACTATTTATTGTCATCTATTTTACTGTATCATTTTGCTCGATATTTACAGGAGTTGCAGTGTCAAAAAATCAAAGAAATAGTCAGAAATGTATTCCCAAAGAATCTAATGTTGTTATCAGTAAAATTCTCCCCAAGGGCCAGGGAGGTATTGTGCCAAAAGGTAAAATTATTGCAGTAAAAGAGCCTATAATCACAAGGAAGAAATCAAGAGAGTATGGATTGGCAGCTAGCTTGGTGGAAGTCACCCTGGAAGAGGGGAGTTCCCAATCTACGGACAAGGAGGACCAAGAAGAACATAATTTTATCTTAAAAAGAGAGAGTTCTGAGGTAGATTCGGATGATGATCAAGGTGATGATGACAATAAACCAATTAAAAACAGTGGATCCTCAGCTAGTGATGGTGAAAAGACTGGGAAGAGTGGTGGTTCAGCAGATGACAAGGAGAATGCATCTGATGGTAATTAATTAGAAAGCCATGACTGAAAAATGTGCTATTTCGATTTGATTTTCCTAGCTTAAAACCGCAGTTTTTCTTTCCCCAGATAAATTTTAAATCTTCATGTAACTAGTCATTTTCTTAAAGGTTTCTTTCTAAGGTCATAGTTAATATCTGCATCAATTTCATTTTCTCTATTTTATCTTACAAAATTTTTCATTAAATTATGATTTACCTTTTATTAATTTTCTTCTATTTTCTGATCATTCTTGACAAAATCAAATGTATTATCATTTTACAATTGATATCTGTATCATTATAATGGTTTCATTTTACAGTGATATTACTTCAGGCTGCAGTTTTCATCATACATATTTGATCTTTGTCATATATCAATTATGACATGATGCATGGGCGTGTTAACCTCAGGGCACTTAGGGCACGTTCCCTGGGCCCCGCACTCTAGAAAAGAGATTCTGTAGATAGAAAATTATAATAATAGATTTTGTGTTATTAATTAGTTGATCCTAAATCCTATTATTGATTATTATTATTTCCTTTAGTTTCAAAACTATTTTTTATGTATAACATACAATATTATTGCTTTTTTTATATTTACATTGGATCACTGCCATTTGGCAACCCCGAGTATTGCCCTGACGAACTTCTTCAATATTTTCAGTATGCAAAAGAAAAGTCAGAGATGAAAATATCTATAAATGCAATTCGTGAACTGAGTGCTACCAAGCCAGATATGGCCTTCCCAAATGTATTTATTGCACTGACAATTTATTTGACTATTATGTCATCAAATATTATACTGTTAATTCCCCAATTATTAGATTAATGCAAGTAGGAAATAAGTATAATTATGTTGATGTTTTTAATTGTACTCATAAGGATATTAAGAAATTATTTAATTAGTTTTTATAATGTTCTTGTGATTAAATTAGTGATGAATGGATATTTTATATCTTACTGTCAAGTTGGATATGTGATTTATAGCATAAAAATTTTTTTTATTGTTAAATTTTTTCTTTCATTGTATCTTGTAGTTTAATATCTATTTTTAATTTGGTATTTTAGTAATATTAATTACCTATGATTATTGATTGTGATTTTTACTAAGTATGTGATATATAATGTATATTGTAATTGAGTGCAATAGTAACTGTATTATTTTCTTAAATAAATACTCTTTCCTAATCATATAAATATGGAAATACTAGAACATTGCTATAAAGAAACATTTTAGTGGATTTTTCAAATGTTATGATAAAGTTTAAGATGATTTCCACATGTTAGAGAAGGGGTCAGCAACCTTTTTGGCATGGTTGGCCACATTTTAGTTATAAATGCTTCTGAGGGCCACATTGGAAGACGTGAGAGCTTCAGCAGGCTATATGAGCATTAACATTAGAAGTTACTAAGAGATTCTGTGCTCTCATATTAGTGATAATCAAGTCTAAATAATTTACTAGCTTTAAAACTTCACTGGAAAAGGTTTTGAGACCATAATTTGACTGAAAATCATTAAATTTTATTGATCACATGTTCATCATAGCTTTGGGGGCTGGATGAAACACTCTGCAGCCCTTGTGCCATAGGTTGCTTACCCCTGTGTTAGAGGAGTAATCCTTTATAATTACTCATTTTTGAGTTTCCTTTGCAATATTGTACAAATAGGATTTTAATTTAACGCTTTTTGCTGTCATTAAAATGACAGCAGAAATTATGAAACAATTATATTGTTTAACCAAAAGACCTCATTTTATTTAATTATAGAAAAGAATGTTTTTATTTCATCAAATCCAACAGATTAATGCTCGGAGCATGATATAAGCTGCTTACTTAATGATTTCATTGATTTGATTTATAACTTTTGATTTTTCAGATGATCCTAGTCCAAGGATATGTAGGCGCCGTGGAAGACCATCTAGGTCAAGTCGAAATGGAAAACTATGTTGCAAGGTAGGTTTAATATTTTTGTTAGAGGATGTTACATCTGATAAATGGATATAGATAAGCAAACTACAATGATTATAAAAAATTAATGAAAATACCCTGGGACATCCGTTCCTCCTGGTCTGAGTTGGCCATCGTGTATAATGGACCAACCAACCAAGATAGCCTTTTATTACATGGTGTTCCCTGTATGTGCAACTGTTAAATTGAATTCCTAACAAAAATGGAATGAGAAATGAAAAGAAACACTGATGAAAACTAAGAAGATAACAAAGTCTTAGAGTAGTGGTCACCAAACTGTGATCCATGGACCCTATGAGGTCTATGACACTATTACGAGGGGTCTGTAGGAAAAATAACATTCATACTGCTATGCTCTGCAAATGTATATTTTGAAGTAAAGAATATTTTCACAAAATTTAACCTTTAAACACCTGGCATGCCTGTACAGGCATGCAAAATGAGTCCCATTTGGTGCCTGGCAGGCCCGTATCGGCATGCTTAGTGTGGAAGTCACCCACAGATGTTGCATTCATCAGGGATGCGTGAAATTTGGGAGAGGTCCTCTTAGAGGCCTGCTCTCAAGATGTGCTGAGGCAAACATGTGGTAAACCCAACTACTGGGGATTGAGACACCTTAAGCCGAGAGAAAACAGAAAATAGGGTGAGAGCATTAGCCTAGCACCTTTCCACCTCCCCAACTCCAACCTCTTCACAGCCCAAGGATGTTGGAAGGGGACGAAGAAGCTCTTCTTCCACCTTCTCAAGGTTACAGTGCTAAATAGCTACATTTTACTGAGGTCAGAGGGAAGGCAAATGCCACATCAGCAATTTCGCCTTGCTTTTTTGAGGAAACTTATTGAAGAAGAGGCATCAGCTATTCCGTCAAAAACTTCCCATAAAGGAAGACAAGGTACAAGCAGAGCCCCATTTGGTCGGTTAGAGAAGAAAGAAAATAAATATTGGCCCATAAAGGGAAATTGCCTTCGATCCCGAGTATGCTCAGAGAAGGGAAAATGCACACGGCAGTGGCAAAATGCAAAATATGCTATGTTGGTCTGTTTGTATTATCCTGCTTTGGAGGATTCCACACAAAGCAGGATTTCTAAGTGTAATGCAGAATGAAATTCGTACTGTAATGCATGAAAAATAAACTATAAAAATTATCACTGATGTTTTTTATTGAATTTATCATTGTTATATTATAGAATTATGCCATATTTGTATTTTTTGTTTTTTTACTATGAAAGATGTAATCCCGTTATTTCCCTAACAATTTATTATATAATGCTTTTTATTTGAATGTTTTATCACTAATAGTTCAAGAAAGACAAGGTATTCTCTGATCAAATGCAAAAAAAACTTTAAATGGCCAAAATTAAATCTGGCAGCTATAGTCTACTAAGGGACATTTAAATCCGGTGTTTAAAGGTTAAGGTGTGAACATTACAAACGATTGCTGAGTAGATTATTCCTTTGTTATTATATTAGATTTTCATATATAATGTTGTAAAACATTACTAGTAGCATGATGTGGTCTGCAAAATGTTTTAAGATTGAAAAAGGATCCACATACTTGAAAATATTGGCAACCACTGGCTTAGAGACTGCCAAAATCAAGATGTAGTTGGTTGTAGGCATTAGTAAGCTTGTGATTAAATTTATTTATATGCTTTTAATTTCATTCCTATAATTTTGACAAATTTGTTAGTACATTACTAAAAGACAACATGATTTTTGCATAGTAATTCACTTACTCACTGAAGAAAATGCTAATAATAATATAGTCATAAATAACCATGGTTCTAATGCATTTAATTTTAAACATCTAATTGCAGGAGTGCAAATTTGAAACTACCCGCCCTTCCCAATTGGAAATTCATAAAAGAAAACATTCTGGGTTTAAACCTTATGCATGCCCAGAATGTGGGAAGGCTTTTCCCCACTCCTCTGGACTAAGTGAGTCATTATGTTCTCAAAAGATGTAAAGTGTCAAATGAATTCAATTTTTTGTGGAAACATTATTGTAATTAGTTTTGAATGGTTGAATGTTTTTGTTTTTTAAGTAGCCTAATTTTTCTTCATTTCTAGATGTTCACCTCAAGAGGCACAGAGGTCAACGTGATTACCCTTGTGACCTGTGCGACTATAGAGCATACACTAAAATAGACAAGACACGCCATATGACAGTTCATACTGGGGAACGTAACCATGTTTGTGAATACTGTGGTAAAGCCTTTGCTAAAGATTCGACCCTTAGAGAACATGTCAAAAGCATCCATGAGCGCAAAGAGAAATATGTGTGTGAAGAGGTTGGTTAATTCTTCTTTCATTATATAGATTTTTTGTTTTCATTTTTGACTTGACAATCTCTTGATCCATTTTTTTCCAGTTCAATTTATGCTTTTTTCCTCAGAGTAGTTTCAAGTGAATTTTTCTTATCTACCAATATTGTCATGTTTAACTTAAATGTTGAAGTTTTGGTTTAAAAGAAAGAAAATGAATGGCTCAGCTAATTTAGATTGTTGTGGAATTGGTAAATTTTAATTTATGAATACCATATTTACCCAAATATAAGACAAGGTCTCTGTTTTTTGTAAAAGGTTGGGAGCTGTCTTATAATCATGAACAAAGAAGTAAATAAAAAATAGTGACTGATTATGACTAGTCTAGCATAGTTTAAATTACATCTATCTTTACACTGCACATTACGATGATAATTTTTAGAGATTTAAATGAAAACTCCAAAAATCTTGTTTAACTTATCTGCTTCAGAATGCCTTATAAAACATTTTTCCCTCAAAATTAGCTTCTGTAAAGGAGGATCGTCTTATATTTTAGGTCTTGTAGCTGGGTAAATATGGTATTTTTGATTCATATATCAAAATGTATGTTAATCGATTTGGATTGAGGAATATCATTGCAGATGTAATTCAAAGGTTGGTTTAAAAGCCAATTATAATTTTTTCCTTTGGAAATGAACAGTGTGGCTTTCTGACCTATCGTGCCAATAATCTACGTGTCCACATCCGAATGGTTCACAGAGGAGAGTTTGACAATCATGTGTGTCCAGTCTGTGGGGCTCAGGTGAAACAGCGAAGTGCTTTTTTGGAGCATATGCGAGCACACACTGGAGAACGTCCATTCCAGTGTAATCTTTGTCCTTCTTCTTTTGCGTGTCCAGCTCGCCTCACAGTTCACATTAACAGTGTACATGCTCCTCGCAGCTTTCCTTGTGACCAGTGTACTAAGGTAGGCCTCATAATACTTTGTTTTTCACTTATTTCTAATGTTGTCCTCCTTTGTTCTGGTTTCCTTGCCATTTTGTTTCCATTGTACATGATCATTTTGGAGTAATACTTCATGCATATTTGTATATAAAAGATTTCTTTTTCAGGTATTTCAAACCAAGCACCACCTCCTTCGGCATCAAATAATCCACACGAATGCACGCCCATTTTCTTGCCCTTTCTGTAGTTATGCATGCAATACTCAAGGGAATATGAGCAAACACGTAAGAGCAGTTCATCACAAGCCTGACTTTTCATTCAGAAAACACAAAGTTGCCACTCTTGCCTCCCGAAAAACACCGAGTAAATCAAAACCAGCACCCCCCACTGCAGAACAGAAAGGCGAATCTGATGAAAACTCAATTGAAATTGATAGCAATGGTGAAGAGTGGGTTCGGAAAGGCCAGCGTGTGACGGAAGAATACTTAAAGTCTTTATCGAACAAGCTAGGAAGAAAAATAACACTGGAGGAACTTCAGGTAATTAATAACAAGTTATTTGGTGGAACATTCAGGATTATTTAAAATAATATTAGATACTCTGAATTAGTTTACAAGTGAAAGTTTGTGGCTTCAATGACCATTTTTTTAATTTTAATTTTGAATTGTTGGTATGCAGTTTGTGTTCACATAATAAAGTGAATTGTAATACCATGTTTGAAAAAATATGGTCTTATCCACAGTACTGTTTTTTGTTCTTAATTTTTTTAATCATTGGGAACAATTATAACCTTTTTTAGACACTTTATTCCCAGTAAAACCATGATGTTTGTGAATCTAATCTGTGACTAAGTGCATATAAATTTGATCTTTTGTTAACCTAAATAACCTAATAACCTGAATGTATAATATGAGAACTTTCTCCTTGTGACTTACAAAGCTATTATTTTGTATTTGTCAAAATATTGTCTTAGTTAACTACTATGTACTTACATACAACATTGTTTTATAGCTTTGCATAAATAATATTTATTTGAATAGGTTAAGGAAGAAGAGAAGAAAAAAAGAATGATAATTGAACAATATAATGCTCGCCTGAAGCGCATCAATCGAATTTCCACTCCTGAACACTCTTATTATAATAAGGTTTGTATTCCATGTATATTCCATTCAGATATCTCCAATTTACTTGCTTGATGTGATGGGAGTTTTTTTTAGTGACTTCTGAGAAGGATTAAGTTTATCCCTTGATAGTTATTAAGTATCTGCAAATTACTAAGTTATGTTCAGAAAATTTTCAGTGAATGCAGATGATCAACAAGATTTTTAAATAATTTTGCATAATTTTCCCATTTCTTTCTCAGATTAGTAAGTCATTTATCTTTCAACAGAAAAAGTAAATGATCATCTCATTACCAAGTATTTTTCTTCATTTCATTTACTCCATTTAGTGTATATAATATAAAATTATCTCTAGACACACAGTTATATTACTCTATTCGTTTTCATCAAATTATGGATATAATAGTAATAGATACAATTTTTAATAGCCACTAATTAATGTTGGCACTGCAACAATATTTTTTAAATATTTTAATTATATTTTATTTTGCTTTTCTAGTGAAGTGCTATTCAAATTTTATTCAATGTATACCGTGGATAGTTTTACCGGCTTCTTGGTACCAGCAGTCCCTTTTGTTATTCAATAAACTTGCCTTGAAACAAAAAATAATTTTTGTTGGTTACCTTTAAGGGTTATCTAGTACCATTTGTGGTCCTGGTACCACACTTTGAATGCCCCTGTTCTAATGTATTTCTGATATCCCAAATTGCAAGAAATGCAAAATTTATTATTGCAGTGTACATTATAGTAAAGTTGTAATGAGTGCTGGAGTGCTATTTTAATTCATATTTAAGGTAAAAGCAAAATTTTGTTCATGTTAAAAAATTTTATAATTATTTTTCCCTTAGAATATTCCAGAGAAGCTTGATGATTCCAAGAAAAGAAGTAGAACAATTAAAGTAAGAGCCTTACTTGATGGTGAGGAAGCAGAAATGTGTGCAGATCAACCAAGTGAAGACGGAGTCATTTCAAATGCAGAAAATCAAACGGCAACTTTTGTTGTCGGGACTGTAGATGGCCAGTCTATTACTGGCACTTCTGGCTCTGTAAGTAATGTATGAGTTTAAGAAAATGTTACTCCATAGAAATTTCACTCACACATTAACACACTCGCGATGTAAGCCGTTTTTACTGTCAATCCCCCAAGCGTAAAATTTGATAAAAATACTCTTTTAATTTTTTGTTTTAAATGGACAAATGAGGGTTCTTTAATTTTGAAAAAGAGATTTTTTTGTTATTTCCAATGCATGGGAAGCATCTGCAGATCGTTTTTTAAGGGCATCACCTACGAGCTATGCAATCACACATTACAAATAATACAATTTTTTCATAATTACTTCGATTTTATATTTATTTAAAAAACATTGATGATGAAATCTGGGATTGAAATATTATAAGATGCAATGTCGAAACAACATTCATACAATAATACACAAAAAGTAATAAAAATAATTTTTATAGTAGTTGCACTGCATTTTCAAAATTTTGATTCACTTTTATGTTTTTTCTATCAAAAGAACCATTTCATTGAGTAGACAGTCTCATTCTTTCCACATCCCTAGCAATCATGTCTCGTGCGCCTGGGTTTTATGGTTAGGGCCTCAAAAGTCAGGAGAGGGTAGGGGAAGTCTCATCGAGGGCAGGAGAGAGTAGGGGAAGTACCTTCGGGGGCAAGAGAGGGTAACGGTCACTTATACGCTTAGCCACAGCATGCACTTTGAAGTGAGTAGTAATCTTTCAATATTACGCATTCTGTGCAGCTGCATTTTTGGAAATATTTGACCCCGAATTTTTGCCAACGCACGTGGCAAGACCCACGTTTATTGTTTACATGCAGCTTCTTATTTTATTGCAAGGTGACCGCTTTCCCATGGCCTAAGCATGCACTTTGAAGCGACGCCTTCAAAACATTTTATGATCAGTTTAGGCTTTTACATCTCATTGGCTAATGTTTATGCTGATTCTCTTTTACTCATATCCTATAGATCAGTTTTGTTTTGGTTATCCTCAAGTGATATTGTGTTCTGGTTGAGTTCCTAGAAAATCAGTCTGTGATTCTAAATATAAAGTCAATTTTATTCGATACCATGTCTGATTCAGACATTTTGATGTCAAGTTACAGTGATTCTGAATCATTGTATGAGCCATCAGAAGAAGAAAGTGAGTTAGCATCATCAGAAGCTGAGGCATTGAAGAAGCGTCTTCCAAAGACGTTGATGATACAGCAAAAGCTTCAGATTTGTGGAGAGATTGCTCAAATGCTGATCATCCTTTTTGCTACACAGGTGTGGATGGTTTGCTGGTTGATAGGGATTTTTCTGATCCAATAGACTCGTATAAACATTTTCTGAATGACGAAGTGTTGGACCTGCTAGTAAAGGAGACACAGACATGCGAGCCAATATTTAGCTTCTGAAGTCCATAAGAGAAGATCCTTTATGAAAAAATGGAAGGAAACCACCAAGTGAAGTGAAAAGGTTCTTAGCAGTATTGATAGCTATAGGTGTAAACCATCTACCAAAAATGCATTTATATTGGTCCAACAAACCTTTATACTGGAACAACCTCATACGAAGCACTATGAAACGTGATCGGTTTGAGATGCTTCTGAAGTGCTTTCATTTCAATAATTATGTGACTCAAACAAGTGAAAATAGATTATCCAAGATCAAGCCATTACTTTATCTGATTTGCAGGTTTCAATTGACAATTACTCCCGGTGAGAAAATCGTCATCGATGAATCAATGGTGCCCTGGAGAGGTAGGCTGATTTTTCGTCAGTATCTCCCTGGAAAAGCGAATAAGTATGATGTGAAGTGCTACAAACTTTGTACACCTGAGGCTTACATGTATAGCCTGAAGATTTATGCCAGCAAAAGCAATAATCCAGGTGGAAGTGGGAAAGGACATGCCGAACAAGTAGTGCTGGAATTGACTGTGGGACTTTTGAACGAGGGCAGAACATTATACGTAGACAACTTTTATACAAGCGTGCCTCTTTTTGATGAATTACTAAAGAAAAAACTTATGTTTGTAGAACACTGAGGCAAAATCAACATGGTAATACAAAAGAGGTTTGCGCGGAAAAAAAAAGGGGAGAGACTTTTGCAAAAGAAAATAATGGTATGAGAGTAATGAAATGGCAAAATAAGAGGCCAGTGCTAATGGCCTCTTCAAATCCTGCCCACATGGACAATTTAGCTACACCAGCATCTAAGTCATGGAAAGGTGAAAAGAAAATTAAACCATCATCTATGATAGATTATAATTTTGCCAAAAAAGGATGTTGAAGTTTCCGACCAAATGTCTTCTTACTATACCTGCATAAGAAGATCGATGAAGTGGTATAAAAAAGTAGCCATAGAACTTCTTCTTGGAACATGTGTAGTGAATGCATGGATTATTTATAATAAACACAGTGGGAATGCCAAGAAAATGGATATGCTCACTTTCAGGAAAAAAATTGTTCACGGGCTTACTCGAGGTGGTGGTGATGAAGTGACTAGGGTGACCAAAAAGAAAGCAGTGCATAAGCTAGGAACATATCAAGGGTTGGCCAGGGATTGTAGATTTTTCAGGGCTGGTTCAGTGAGATCAAATATAATAATAAAAATGATTTAAATTTTTTAATGCTAAAATGTAATAAAGGGAAAATATTTTCACTTGATATTTACAAAACCACTCCTAGCAAAATATAGAATCCGTCAAGATAGGCGTTACAGAAAGAAAAACGTAAGATAAGTAAGTGGGGCATAACCCACTTGTGGGTCCCGGCAGTTGTGGGCACAATCACCAGTGAGTCCCACCACCTACGGGCACGTACAACCGGGACCCACCAGTGGATCCCGGCATCGCAAACGTTTTAATCACTACTTGATTATACTACGAAAAACTTGGTATAATATTTTGGAAAATATTTATTTGTTGTATTTTTTTTGGTGCGATATCAATAAACCATCATAATATTTAATCCAAGTCACTAATTTAGAAATTAAATCATAATGGTTAATGTCTTTCCCTTTAGGTTATACATCTAAATGCTGCACTTGATGGCTCTGTGATTCAACAAGTTTCTACCTCTGCTCCAGCATATCAGACTGTTTATTTGCCTTCAGGAATGGTAATGTCAGATGGAGGTCAGCTTTATAGAATAGTAACCTCTGATGGTGGTGAAATTCAGTTGAGTTCAGCTCAAGCAGATGAGAATGGTACAAGAACTGGAGTTATGCTAGAAACTCCTGAGGAGGAGTCCACTGAACCAACTGTGGTCGTCATCATCAACACAGAAGTATAGAAATATAAAATATTTTTTAAATGGTGTTTGGGCATACCTGTGAAATTTTTTAGTACTAATGCTCATGTGAAAAGATGTGCATTTGGGATTCCGTGCTGAAAGTTTTGAACAAAAGAGCTGTGTTGCGCAAATGAATGTCCTACAATGGATTTGAGAAAATGGGATTTTTAATTGCAACTCTGAAATGGTAAAAAAGGTCATTTACCATTGTGCTGTTCATCTCTTACTTTCATGCTGTCTTCAGTTGTAGCTAATGGAAATTCCCCCATCATCTTCTATTTTTTGTAGAGGATTTTGAGACAAATATTAATTGAATACTTGTCATTTTTGTAAAGCTGTTGTTAATATTGTCACATTTGTTGCGTCATGTTAACCTTACATATATACTAATTTATTTTCAGTGAATGAAATATGCATTAGGTCTGTATAATTCATACTTGTTAAATTCTGTGATGATAAGTATGTTTATAATGAAGCAGTGTGTGCTTTCATTTTAAGTGAGAATTATAGAATAATGATAAAAATTTGAATGAGTGAAATAGAAAAAAACATTTCTGAAAGTTGTAAGGCCTACAAAAATACCTTTATTGAGAATGTAGTGCTAAATTACATTTAAATACCTTTTCCAGACTTTATAATATTGATTTGACTGCAGATTAACTTGAATTATCTAGAAAGACTATTGCTCATAAATTTGTCAATAAAGCAATCGTGGAATAATTTTCATAGAATGAAGATGAAATGCAGTAGCTAACAATATAAAATTTAATTTGATAGTTGCTTTAAACTATAAATTTTTTATAACCAGTGTCTTGCTTTCAGGGCTGTTTATATGATAGGTATTGCACGAGGTATGTATTTCATGGTCACATTCTAATAATAAAAGCCTAGATGTTTGTTTGTGTATAACGCTGACATCATCAATGGCACTTTTTAACGCATTTTTAACAAACTTCCCAATTAGGTGGAAGGTTGAAATTTGCAGGAATGTTTGATTCAGATGTAAAAATTAAATGAAAAAAAAATATAAAAAAAACGGATTCAACTCCAGGGGGGGGGGAAATTTCCATTTCCTGGAAGATAACACGTAAAAAGTGACTTTTTCAAGTGCAGGCTTTTACTCTTTTGGAAATTAAAATTGAAAAAATTGGCGTACAATTTTCGAATTTGAACTATGTTTTAGGAAAATTAATGAAGTTTCTTATTCTATTCATCTTTTTCTGCCTACCATTCGAAATCTCTCATATTAATCATTTAAACCATATATTTTGGGAAAATATCTGCTTTTAAATGGGATGTTACCTTCTCGGCCACGTCATTGTTAAACTTCGAGAATAGATTGTTGTCTCAACCCGCATATGTGTAATATATACGAGTGCATAGATTGCCTTAAATTATTGTTGGATTTTTCAGGAAAATAAGTAATCCTAATGGGACTGGGATTTAGTTTGGATTCTTTTGCCTATCAAAATGACTGTATAAATGTAGAGAGAGAGGGATGTGGGGAGGCAGATAGGAAGAAAGGGATAAAGAATGAAAGGTACATAGAGAATAAGGGAGGTACAGAATTAGAAAAGGACAGGAGGCAAGAGATAAAGAGGGAGACAGAAAAAAAGAGGGAGAGCTATGGATTGGGACAGGAGGGAATGAGAAGGGGAGGAAAGAGGAAGGGAGGGAGATAGGGGCGGCATTTTATGATGGGCAATACACTAGTTATATTATAATTCAGGAAATGCCAGGTAAACATCACATTATTATCATAAAGTATTAGGAAGCATAGGTTGATATGTTTATGTGGATGGATAGTGATACTTATATTTTTACTGTTTTTAATTAAAGAACATCAGTTAAATGTAAAATTCACATTTTGAAACTATTACTTCTAATGCAACCTTGAAAGAGAATTTTCTCAAGGTTATGTTAACACTGAAAAACTAAAAAAAAATGAAGCATGTGACAAATATTGTGCAAAAACAGTTTTAAATGTAAATAGGCTCATTTTTCACGTTTTTGCAATTTTGGCATATTACTGTATTTTTTGGGCTATAAGACGCACTTTTTCCATAAAAATTACTCCTAAAATCAGCCTGCATCTTATAGACACACTTACTCATCCTCAAAATAGAATAACTAGCAGTCATTCTTCGCACAATCATTAAAATATACATCGTTAATAATTAATAGTGAAAAAATTGTTAATATACAACCTTATCTAACATGAATTCTGATGATCTACTTTCACTATTGTGCTTTATGATAGGTCCACTCACCATGATGACAATTTCGGTGCGTTTGCAACATTAGTCATATGACAAACCACTGGGGAAGGCTCGACTTTGTGGAAAGATTCCATAATATAAATAAAGACAATTATTGTCAATTGCATATCTAGTAGAAATTTACAATAATTATCTTCATTTATATTATTAGCCATATGTTTTAGTTTCTAATGGGTCCATTGAATAGCATGATTAATGCAACAGAACATTATAATTGGGGCAGATGTGATAAAACATTTGTAAATATCTAGGATACATACTGTCACGTGTATTGAGATCACAGTGAATACAAGAGTATAAACGGTGCAATATATGTTGCACAAACTTTCTCATGTATGTATATATGTTTGGTTGACTGTGTACATTTATAAAAGAAAAATGCTTATAAATCAAAGTTAACCGTAGTTTAGCGTATATTTTAATGCCACTGGTCGATATTTAGTAATTTTTTGGGCATTATGGCTTAGTATTATTTGTGACATCAGGCTGTATGATTGGATAGATTTTAATCAAAATCCTTACAGCCATTTTTGAGTAAATCTAATTTTGTTTCAAAATATCCAAGAATCAAGTACCCTTAATTGTTGTGCAATATCATTAATCTCTCCCAAGTATCTAATATTAATGATATTATCCACAAATATGATATATTGTTTGATTTAGTTAAAACGTTTAGGCTGTAATAAGATTTTGAGTGGATCGCAGCAGAGAGATATATGGCTTACATAGTATTATTTGTGATATCAGGCTCTACAATTGGTTTGATTTTAATTAAATTCTCTGGAGCCATTTTTGAGTAAATAATTTTTTTCTAAAAATCACAAAGAATAAACTACCCTTTATTTTTGTGCAATATCATTTTTATGAAAAAGGGGTCTGCAAAAGATGATATATTGCACAAATACAAGATATCATTCAATTTCATGTACACATTTGGGCCCTAGAACAGCGAATACAGACAGCATGGTGAAAACCACTTTTATGGACTAATGGACACCTAAAACATGTATTTCCATCAAAATCTCAGTCGAATTTTTTCATGATTACAATACTTCCGCTATATATTACATATATGAGAAAGTAAAAAGATATGCTACAAACTTCAGTTGATTCAATATGCAAAAATGCATGGACCTCGTGCAGCAGAACATCATTTTGGTTCATGTCCCACAGAAAAAATTATCTGTGAATGGAGGAAAAACAATGTGACAGGAAAAGAGAAACATAGTCTTCTTCCTAATTGGCCACAACTAGAGGAGGAAGTAAAAAACAGTAGAACAGAGGAAGTTGGGTATTGCTGTATTGATCGAAATTGTTATGCACAAGGCAAGAAGAGTTGCAGAAGAAAAAGGACTAGTTAAGCATATATACCATTATTACATGTAAATTCTATTTATTAGTAGTTAAAATCTTATCTTGCATTTAAGTTTAAGGAAGTACTAGTGATAAGGGGTGTCTATGGGTGCAGCATGTGCAGCACACTACTACAGCCTAATTAATAAGATTTCTGATTGCACCAAGGGCACATTTATCTATACAAGTTTCAAACCAATTATTTATATTTTAGATCATCCCTATTTACTTTTATCATTTAAGTTTATCTAAAATGTTATATTAAAAAGTTGCCAGATGCAGACTTAATCACAGCTAGAAATGATGCATGACGTGGCCCTTACTAAATGCTTTGGTGAACCAAAATATTTTTTCCCTGCGTTTTATAACCCCAAAAATACTGGAATATTTTTAATATTAGATTGTAAAAACGTTATAGGTGCAACTAAATTTTTATTTGGCAAAAGCTTCAAGTCTATATTCAGATTAGGAACATAAAAATGTTTGATTGTATTATAAATATTGTAAATTATTATAGTACAAACACAAAATTGAATTGTTGCAATAACTAAACTACACAACTCAAGAAGTGCTCTTGTATGTTAAAGTTGTTTTAAAAAATGATGCAGTTATAAATGAATTGACAAGAACTATTTCCAACATATCTCAATTATCTTCTAGCCGAATCAAAAATATTATTTCCTGTCTGTATGTTATAGCCTTTACATAATAGATTTCTACAAATGCCCATAAAAAGATTATGAAAATCAGATGTGCATTTTAGCTATAAAGCAGCCATCATCAGTGATGATTCACTGATAGAAGATTCTAATAAACAATTTTCATGACTTTTTTGCCTATTGCAAATCAATTTTATTTTAGCCTTAAGGCAAGCTCAATAATTTTCTATTGAATGTATATGGCCCTGTTGAATTTTTTGCCAAGACAGGTACTTTTATTGAGCATTAAGATGTATTCATGAATGAACTCTTCCTCATTACACTTTCAAAAATGAGCACTTAAAAATAAAAAAATTGGTGCAATATACATTGCACAAACGGTCATGCGTGTTTGCATGTGGAGATTGTTAGAAAACAAAATGCATGATCAATCGCATACTATTATAAGATTGGCTGTGGATTTACCAAGATAACAGATGGTTTATTTTCAAGGTGAGGAGAAAGAAGAGCTGAAAACAGAAATACTCATTTGACTTCATGGTTTGAACTAAATAAATCAGATGAACGAGCAATATCATTGCAAAGAAATATTATATCACTATGTATTTCCTGCACAAGCAATATGGAATGAAAGACAAAGAAAAGATAATACCAAGAATGTATTCAGTTAGCCCTCAGGACAGAGGTTCTATTGAAGATTGTTATTGTTGCATGCTAGAAATGCTAAAAGTTTCGAAGGTTTTAGAAAATTTATAAAACATTTGAGGAAGACATTTACTAGATGGAACAATAACATATGATGTTAGTTTGCCAGAAGAAATAATTGGAATGCCACCAACATTAACCGAAAGTAACAATTTGATTAGCACAATTTATGGTGAAACTATTGATGTGAGCAATGATGGACTGATAATGGCATTGTCAAGAAAGGTTATCCTGACTCCAAAGATTAAAGATGCCTTAGATTTGAATAATTAAGTGTTAAATTTATTTAATGGAGAAGTAATAGAATATCAAAGTGTAGATACAATAGTAACTGATGAAGTACTAACGAGAAATAACTTCAGAGTTGAGTTTTTTAATTCACAAACACCGTCAGGAATGCCGCATCATAGACTGATGTTAAAAGATGGTGCTATATTTATGCTGCTAAGAAATTTAAACCCAAAGAAAGGACTTTTAAATGGAACGAGACTGATTATAAGAAGCTTACATCAGTACTTTTTATATATGTAGTGAAATTTTAATTGGAAGTCAAAAGAGGCATTAATACCAAGAATAATATTAGCACCAAGTGAAACAGGATTGCCATTCAAACTTAAGAGAAGGCAATTTCCTGTGATAATGGCTTTCATCTTAACTGTTAATAAGTCTTGGGAAAACCTTCGACTGGGTACAAGGTTATGAAAAACCAGACACATCATTGGTGGTAATTCACAAAAGTATATTCATTCCACTTTAAAAAGGTAAATGAAGGTGACACAAACTGGGATTCACTTCATGCCTCAAATTGTGAGCAATCATTATGACTTCATTCAAAATGATCTATAGAAATTACAGATAACTCTTGTTTTTAAAGAATCAAATAGTATATAAAACATGCTGCACTGATAAATACATTTTTATGTACGTCAGGGCAAGATTGGGTTTAGTGACATCATATGCAGTAAACAATGGACTTGGATCACAGAATGTTGTGATATTGTATTTTAAAAGATGTTACAGTTAGGATATGAAATCAAAACTTAGGTGAATGTATTAAAGAAATTACAAGAAAACCTCACCTGCTCAATGAGAAAGTAGTTTCACTTTGATGCAGGGGCGGATCCAGAAACTTCCCAAGGGGAGGGCGATCGCCCCAGTTGCCCCTCCCCCCTCTTGATTCCGCCTCTGCCGACGACCATACATTTTGAAAATCCCTATCCCCATCAGAACCTTTCTTTTCATTGTCATACAGACTTAATCTTCGGTGTAGAAACAAGGAATGTTGCGCGGAATGAATTTAAGAATGTACCCAGCGGATGGCAATGGGGTCGTCCAAGGGGAGGGCGATCGCCACTCCCTTGGATCCGCCACTGCTTTGATGGATGTGAGAGGTCTGGAGAGGCAGAGATCGAGAGCAAGATTTAAAGAAAAAAGATGGCTATGACCAGTAAAGATGATTTTAGGTTGGATTTTTTTTAAATAATCAGCTCTCGGGAGGGGCTGTTTTTTGGAATGCCCAATTTGTGAGATCATGCTCTTTGTGCACAATCATAAATTACGCACTTTTTCAGAACAACAATCAAACTGAATTGTGTCAATCGATGATTGGTAAAACCTATAAATGTAGCTATTTGGTAATTATCATGCCACAAGATTTTGGCTGGTGGTCATGGAAAGGAACCCCAAGTTTTAATAAACTTCTTATCTTTTGTACAACTAGAACTAAGAAAAATTTGGCTGCAACATAGTTTATTTATACATTAATATTCAGGAGAATTTACAGGCATTAAGGGCCATTTGTGGAAATCTGCTACCTTAGTCAAAAATATAAATGCTACCACAGCTTGCAAAGAACATGAGCAGATCAGCAGTGACGCTGCTATAAAAGTGCTGCCTGGGTTGGTCACCTCACACGATGGCCCTAAAGACATTCCTAGATTATTTTACTTTTTACAGATTTTTCTCATTCAATTCAAAGTCCTTGGCAGATAAACATACACATTCCTCTTAACTCCTCCGTTTTACCAGTTTAATTATTTTGTAATAAAAAGCTAATTTTTTTAGTAAAAGAGGATTAGCAGTCAATGTATACACAAAAATGGCACATTCAGAAAGGGCATAGGTATATTATTATGCTTGTCACTGTATTGTGTGTGAGATATCAAAGATAACTTCAAGAATGATATTTAAAATAAAATACGTCAGATATTGTAAATTTTAAACCATTGATAAAAATATAGGACAAAATACAAAGTGAACTAATCTAAACCATTTACATTTTTCGCACATTCTAATTGCTTTATATCAGCCTAATCAACGGCCATTTTGTACAATTTATAGGTTTTTATTAGAGCACATTTTCGTTTTTGTGTCCCAAATGAACTCGAGATATGCTTTCATTGAGCTGAACTTTTTAAGTGAATTTAGATGTTTCTTACTGCAATTACAGCACGCATGTCCCCATTCCCAGGTTTGCGAGCTTATGCCAGAGCCGGATTTAAGCCCATAAGCAATGTCAGAGGTATGAGGCCCCATGCTATTAAAAAATATAATTTTGATGATCTATCTCTAACGATTTAAAAATTTATACAAAAGATGTATGGGCAAATCCTATGTGCGTGTATCTTTTAGCAGCCAATCAAACGATGGTTGCAGCTAGATGGTAGGCAAATATAATCAATGTCAAAATGAAAAGTTGTGGATGGTGGAGGCATAAGATTTCATCACAATATTATCAAGTCTTGCACCCTATCACATTGCATCGATAATACATTTTGTGGCTTGAGACGTCGTTTATCATATTTTGTAATGTTTTTCCATATTTCCTTCATTTATCAACCGACATTAATGCAATTTGAAATTATTTATTCATTTATTACACAAATAAATCTAAACCAGCTCAGTTTCACGTAAATATTTTTAACCAATTTACTTATGCCTGAATGAGATGGTGCTTCAAGGAAGGTTATATCATTTCTTGGTTAAGAAAGCCACCTCAGATTTTGTAAGGTGTTGGAATTCAAAGAAAAGTTTATCTACTTACTAATAAAGTAGAATAATAGTTCTTCAATACTCATTAGTTGCGTTCAGTATATTTTTTTCTTGTAAATTACTTAATTCTATGCATCAGATGTTTTTCTTACTCTAACATGAAAACAACTCGTTCCAGAGTACCCACCATTAAAGCAAGTACCTAGAATGCGATGAGCGCATCCTTCCCAACGTTTCGCAAAGACGCCTATTTATTAATTGAAACTTATTATGACAGAAGATTTCAGGAGCATCCATTCATCTGGAATGGGTAGAGCTAAGGATTTTTATCTTTAGGCAAAAAGAGTACTTCATAAAATGGGCTAAATCGTGAACAATGATGTGATAGCATGGTATCGCTGTTATTATTCAAATTTCAACCTGCCACACTAATTAATATTCTCCATCATAAAATCACTGAAAGTTTTATAGTGAAATAAATGTTTTAGATTTGCCATTCACTATCACACTTCTTTGACGAATCACTGCGTGCAGGATTTTTACCTCCGGCTCCGGTCGAATCTCAAGAGCTGCCACCTCGGTGAGTTCGGGCAAGTCATCTTCTGGCTTCTGGTCACTGAGATTAGGAAAATTTATTTAAAACTTCATATTCAAAAACTATATCAATGACATTTCATGACGAGTTTCCTAAGTTGACACAGTTGAAAGTTTGCAACTCCAACTCTTGAGTGTTTAGTTAGATTAGCTGGGAATTTGTGCATTTGAGGTCAGTATTAGATGCAGACTTGCAATATTTTGTAAGATCATTAATGTGTACTGCATTAAAAACTTTATTACAAAGGAGTACATATAATAAAAATTACCATTTGAAATTTTAATTTCTCCATACGCAATATATAGTGCTGCCACATCACCGGGTTTGATCCAGAATTTTCAGGATAGAGTAAGTGCAAATGTGACAACTCTAATCCCAGTTAAATGAAATCTATGGACTTTTATGACGTGCATGAGCAAGTATTGCCCCTCTTTACGTATTAATTAAATAAAAAAAAATTTCCAGGTAGATATAACACTTATGCTATGGAATACAATTAGTGACCCAAGAAATCATGGGCGACATTAATATTAATTAGCACAAAAATTCATCTGGTCGGTTAATCTAGGGTAATGTTTGGAAGAATTTTCATGAAAAAAACAAGATGATTTTAAAGCATTTCAATATAGCTTTGGCAAACATTTTCATTCTCACATTTAAATCACGCTGTTGTAATGCACGAGTGGGCATAGCGTGGTTGCTGCCAACACCTGAGGTTTACTGAGGGTTCTTGCCTTGGGGGCATTGAGAGAGAAAAACATCTTTATAATTTATTCCGCGAGTGACGGCTTCCGAGCATTGCCGTAGCCCGTCTTCCTCTCCGACTCCTCAGACCACTCTCCTGGCATGCGTTCCCAACACTGCCATTTCCCATCCACAATGATGCCTTTGGAAGAAGCATCCTCCATCTGGAAGGGTGAATGATCCCATCCTCTCTCTGGATGTGCTAAGGGAGCTTTTGTGCACCCTTTTGTTAAAGGAGTTAGGTGGTAGAACAATACCCGCCTAAGGCCTTCCAAGAAGAACGCAGCAGGGGGAGAAGACAACCCTCTATATCAACTCCCTCGATCCTCCATAAATCTAGAGGGATAACTCAGCCATCTATCTGATTTGTTACACTGTTCACAATAATTGCAATGAAAATTTTGTCATATATGCTATAACAATGGCCAGAAGTTATCTTTATTGTATCAAAAAACTTTTCTGTTGGGCAAAACAGGACAATCTATTTCTTGGTTACTGCAGGAAATTAAATGAATAAACTAAAAAATAACACGCAAAACTAAACTGAATAAAGAATCTGACTTACATATCCAAACTATGACATGCAGGTCACTTCCAACCTGCTATTAATTCAACAATTAAAAGACAATGTAACAAAATGAAAATAGAACATTTTTAAAACATCCTTATATCTCTATTCCCAAAATAGATAACTAAAACAAATCAGGTAATATGGACCACAACTCAAACTTTTATTTTCCTTAAACTATTGTTCAACCCAGGGGTGGAAGAGTTTTTTTCAGAACTAGATATGTATATGCTCAGGAATCAATGGAGTAGCAGGAGAGAGGATATGGATAATTACACAGCTGTGTAAAAAAGTCCAACCAGGAACTAGGTATGTGTCATATATGCCCATTTCCATCCCTGCTTCAACTGTGTGTGGCTTGCAGAGTGGCTAGGTGAGACGAAAAGTTTGGCCGCCACTGGTCTAGCAGATCAAGTCTATGGATTACTCAATGCTTAGAAAACTACAACATTTTATCTCCAGAAGTGAAAATTTAAGAAGACCCAATGTATGTGTGACACTTGGAATTTTTCCTTTTACATTCACTCCAAAATATTTTCCCAATTGTATCTTAATAAGTATCCCCAACAAGTAGAGAAAGGTTATGAAAATCTGTTTACACTTACCAATAGTCTGATCCTGCATAGGTCTCAAAGTTTGGGTTCCAGACAGTGGCGGCTCGTGTATAGGCACTGCGGAACTGCAGCACCCCCTATTTCCACTTGATATTATCGATAACATTTAATATAATGAGTCCTTTTTTCTTTAATTCTTTCTTTATTTTTGTAGTACAATATATATCCCTTAAGCTTAATGTCAGTACTTCAGTAGCCATCCCCCAGTTTATGAAAAAGATACAAAAATCTTTGTATGGAACTGTGCGCTTCACAGTGCCAGCGACGTGGTGTTTGACTGTTGTGCACATGCGCACATAGGAGGGGGGGGGTGGGGAGGAAGGCGGGACTGCCAGGTAGAGAGAGCACTGTTGCTCTCGCAGTGCCGGCTCTGGCGTGATGGTGGAAGTTTTTTTTTACTCAGCGTGTGTTGCGCTTAAAAACCGTGTACCATATTCTTGAATGTGATAAAGTGTAGAAGAGTGTAGAATTAGATTATTATTCTGCTTCCAGCTATTCTATTTGATTCATTTTGTTTCGGTTCTTTTATTTAACAGAAAACTTTAACCATGGCCTTGCATCCCCAAGAAATAAGTTCTGTGACTGTAAGTGAACTTCAACAGTTTAAGTTTTCCATGAGAAAGTTACAGTTAAGAAAAGAGGTCGTTCAACACCTGATATTCTAATATCTCAGCCAGGCAAAAGCAACAACAAGAAATATATTTGTAGCTTTAATTCTGAATGGTACCAACGGAAAAGTTGGCTTTGCGGCTGTGAAGTAAAAAATGCACTGTATTGCTTTTGGAGGTGATGTACTGTGGACAAAAGATGGTTTTAGAAATATAAACAAAATGAAAGAAAAAACTGAAAAGCATGAGAAGTCAAAGAAGCACGTTGATAATGTTGTTTCACTGTCACTTTTAGGAACCGTAAGTATTAAGGAGAAACTTAGTGAGGCATACAGACTTTCAATCAATGAGCATAATATAAAAGTTAAAAAGAACCGTGAAATTTTGTCCAAAATAATAGACTGCATTTACTTTTGTGGAAACTTTGAAACTCCCTTACGTGGACATGATGAAAAAGACGATTCAGTAAATCCAGGGGTATTTAGAGGATTAGTAAATTTTGCATCTAAATTAGATTCAGATTTGAAGAATCACCTAGAAACCAGTGCAGTCTTCAAAGGTGTTTCTAAGACCATTCAGAATGAGATACTTGACTGCCTGCTACAAATATACCATGAGGAGATAAGGACTGAAATTAGAAAAGCTTCCTTTGTAGCTGTCATGGCTGATGACACAACAGATGTTTCGGAACACACTCAAATGGTCCTTGTTCTACGGTACGTATTGAATGAAGAAATATTTGAGCGTTTTTGGGGATTCTTTATTCCAGAAAATGAAACTGCAGATGGCATATCAAAACGTATTTTAAAACAATTGGACATAATCCTTCAAGGAAATGGACAAAAACTGATAGCTCAGACATTTGATGGTGCAAATGTCATGAAAGGCAAAAAAGCAGGAGTTCAAGCAAAAATAAAAGCAGTTTATAGTAATGCACATTTCATTCACTGTTATGCACATCAACTTAATTTAATAATGAGAAATGCAGCAAGTATTACACGAAACGCAAGAATATTTTTCTCTAACATTCTGGCTATTCCAACATTCTTCTCAAGATCACCACAACGTGTGTCCATCCATTCTCAAGAAACATATGGACGTCAGCATTCCACGTCCATCCTCTACAAGGTGGAATTTCAACATACGGACCATAAACAGAGTTCATGAAAATTTGCAACCTTTAAAAAACTGCCTTACTGAAATTCAGTCAACATCAAATGCAGATCAAACCATTGCAGAAGCAACAGGAATTTTAAAATACCTGAATGATGATAATTTCAAGTTTTGGTTAGAGCTTTTTCATCAGATTATGCCTCATGTTGAAATAATTTACAACCAAATGCAATCTCGAGAAATTAGCGTGTTTAAAGTTAATGAATATATAACAAATTTCAAAACTGCTATTTTAGAATTGAGAAACTGTGAGAATCCTTCAAAGACACTCATGGCAGAAGCTAAGGAAGTGTGTGACTATATATGTGTTGATATAATGGACAGATATTCTTCCACTAAACACTTAGTAGCTGCTAAATTGTTCAACAAGAAATGCTTCACTAGATTTAAGAATGAACATCCCACAAAAGAGATAGTACTGACCACTGAAGCTTATCCCATGATTGTCAAAGAAAAGCTTGAAACTGAACTAAAAGTATTCTATTGTAGGACTGATATTCATGAATATTGCAAATTAATTGAGCTGCTGAAATTTGTCTTGGAAAATAATCTAGATGTTTTTAGTGAAATTACGAAACTGATAAAAATCCTCTTGACAATTCCCATCACTACATCAGAGGCAGAGCGCTGCTTTTCAACATTGAAAAGAATAAAAACTTTTTTAAGAAGCACTATGAATTCGGAGACTAAATGCGCTTGCAGTACTTTCAACGGAGAAAAATTTCCTCAATTGTCATCCAGAGATCAAGGAGAAAATTATTGAACTTTTTGTGCAAATTAAAACAAGAAGAATGGATTTCATTTTTAAATAAATAGATCAAGCTTGAACTGTAACAATTTAAGTTAAAGTAAGTAAAAAATGTTCGGTTTTTTTTGTTAAGATTTTATCAAATTCCTGAATAAATTTTCTTTTTATACATGTTTTTTTCCTTTTACACAATTTTAAAACAAAGGCTAAAAATTTTCTGGAGCAGCATCCCCACTAACTTTAGCTACGAGCTGCCACTGGTTCCAGACTATCATTCCATTTGCCTCTTCCTTGAATTCATCATTGCTTATTAATAACAACGATATTGCTCATTAAGTCTAAATTTTCAAGAACAAATTAGCCAGGAAAAGCAAATAATGCATGTAACTCTTATAGCTAATCCAAAGATACCAATGATAAAATTTGCAGATCTACTTCGAATAAATGAGCAGCAGTATCTCCCAATAACAGTACTAATAAATTCAAACAAAAAAGGAAAACAAAATGCTTTTCACAATTCATATCATTTAAATATATATTATTAATCACAAGATTACACAGGCATGATAAATAAATGAGCAAGTACACAACTATATCACATTTCTTTTATATCATCAAGAAAATTCAATTAATGATTTCATACTAATTCACAATTTAGCATTTATTCTATTAAAATAGTTTAGCAGCAACTTGAACCTACAAATATTTCAAATATGCTACAATTTGTTTGGGCAGTAAAAAAAAAGTTTGACAGTAGAATTTCTCAAGCAAAAAAATAAATTGTCAATAGAAAAATAAAATGGCAGTAAAAAAGACAAACGCAGAATTCAAGCAGCAGTAAAGAAATTGGAATTAGGGACACCAAATTATGGTTAAGCTTCAGTATAAGTCACCCATGGCGATTTTCGTTCTTCTTTTGTTGTTTTGGGAAATGTTTGCATGGAGGAACATTTTGCTCACCGGGTTGGATAAGTTGGTTGAAGTGTTTTTCATTCCTCCTCAAAGGAACATTTTATTTTTTTACTGACATTTTATTTTTTTGCTGCAATGTTGCATTAAAATACTGCTAGATTTCGCTTTCTTTACTGCTGCTTGAATACTGCCAGTTTTTCTGTTTTACTGCCATTTAATTTTTTCTACTGCCAAATAATCCTTTTTTCTACTGCCAATTTATTTTTTTAATATCAGTTTTATTCCATGCCTTTCAAATACATAGGTTAATTTCTCCCAAATCCATAAAAAATGCAAACCATTTCAAAATACCAGTTTTTCTAGATATGTAAATGACTAGAAACCCATTTAGCTGTCTTTCAAAATAATATAACAGCCTTAGTTGAAATAACATTGATAATGTTGAAATTATAAAATTATATATGATACGAACATACATATTTTGAACATTTCCATTATGGGACTTCTACAGTTTCTCAAGAAAAACAGCACAACAAATATAAAACATAATATGTAATTTCAAAACACAGAGAATTCAGAGCCCTTCTTGTTAGTTTACAGTACGGTGATAACTTTCAAATGAGTATTACAATTTGTTATCTTTAAATAAATCCTAAATCACAGGAATGAAGCCATTATAAAAAAATCATTTCAACTTAATGAGCAGACATTCTAAACCATCCATACAAAAACATAAGAACAAGCCTAAGTTGCATTTCATGCAGTTGGAAATATGCAAATACATTTTCCTATAAACCTAAGTCTTGAATTTTAAATTCCGTCTTGCTTGCTCAAACAGGTCCCAAAGTTACTTTGAAATGCCGCAATTAAGCCTCTGCAATAGAAACGCAGGTTAAATTAAGGAGATGAAAAAACTGAAATAATGAGTGGGTTTAATGAAAAGGTGAGTTACATTTTAGCATTTGGTATTACTGATCACCAAAAAAAGATATTAAACTTTCAGGCATTTACTTTAAAAAGTTACAGCGAAGGCCATTATAAATGCATTGTTAGAATTACTTACCCGGCTGTTGTAGAGGATGGAAAGGAGTGCCTTTGTGTGGTTTGGGATTCCTCTTCATCTAGCTCACGAGTTGATGCTTCTATCATATTTGTCAGATGTTCTAGCTGACGATCCAGAGGAGAAAATGCCCCTCTCTCTTCTTCGGGAACATCTCTTCTCTCCCCACCACGATGGAATCGTCCATCAACAACGCCAGTCACCTGCCAAACGCACAGTATGAAGATGCTATGACTATGATAATTTATATGACTGACTGCAAATTATGCTTTGGATTTCTTGGTAACAAAAATTAATTTCTTATAAGATTTACAAAGTTCTTTTTTATGCATACCAAATATTTTGACGAATAAAAATGGCTGATGAATACATCACATATATTTTAATTCAAGTAACATTATGGTGAATTTAGATGCTAGTAATGCAACTATATAAATGCGGTTAAAATGATACCTTTGATGGTAAAATTCTTACTGTTCATTTAAAAAGCCATAATAGAATTATGATTTAGATGCATTAGGTTAACATATCAAATATTTGCTATGAACAATTTTCTGGACTTCAAGTATGCAAACATTTGCATCTTTTTCTCAATGAACAATATGGAAGATAATTAGAATATAAGAAAAACCATAAAGAAAAACATACCTGAAGTATTCAAATGAAGAACATTTACTCTGTACCAGTGCCACATTCAATGGATTTGTTACATTTTTTAAAGAAATTGATGGAATAATGCGATCCGAAGATCCTATGCAGACAGGCATAAGCTGTAAAGTTGGGAATAATTTTGAAACGAAAAAAATCTGCTATGACCAGGAATCGAACCCGGGTCTTCCACTTGTCAGGCAGATATTCTACCACTGAACTATTGTAGCAGATCAATTTTCTCGTTTCTGAATGCGGATGTTTTCCATGCATTCAGAAACGAGAAAATTGATCTGTTATGATAGTTCAGTGGTAGAATATCTGCCTGGCAAGTGGAAGACCCGGGTTCGATTCCCGGTTATAGCAGACTTTTTTCTCGTTTAAAAATTATTCCCACATTTTTTAAAGTTTTTTCACATAGTTACCTTAAAATTCACACCTCCAAGTATAACCTCATATTCATCACCTAAGTTCACATATCAGCTATTTCTTGAAAAGCATTGTATAAAACTTTCAATAAGAGTGTTTAATAAATGTTCAAGTTATTAGAAATGATAATAATTTATTAGAGACAAACAGGTTTCCCCAATTAAATGGGTTATAATAGATTTATGACAAGCACAAACAACTATGCCCTTAGCAGGATTTGACCTTGCAACTCTTGCATTAGGAGCTAGACATATTAACCATCCCTCTAGCAACATTGTGACTCAAAAATTTTCTTTCGTGAATCAGAGAGTCTTGTATTTGTTTTAATTAATTACACATGGGTTAATTAATTATACATGGATCTTATATGTAGATTTCAAATCAAAAAGTATCTTCCATTGCAAGAAGACAAGCCTATCTGACAGAAATGCTGAGGCAACTACAGAACCAAGAATATCAAATGCAATAATATACTTGTATAATAAATATCTATTACATTATATTTAAGTTCATTGTACTGAAAATTTAATAAAGTTTGTTTATTCATTCACCTTCATGAGGCTGCATACCTTATTAAGGGGCATAGATTCTTGGAATGTGGTATTTAGATGTATTCATTTCAATGCAAAAGTAATTGTACAAGGTTCTTTATAATTTGGAGTTTAATTTAATTGGAGTGTATTTCTGTGACAAAATGTTTAGTGAAGGGAAAATTGCATAAATTTAATAATGTTTGATTTCATTAGGTTTTATACTAACTTTGATGAGATCCTCCAGACTCAAGTCTCTTAAAATCTTTCTGCTTTTTGGTCGAAGTTTGTTTATGCTTATGCTGAGAATAGTTTGGACTGCAGCTTTGAAGGCCATCAAACTATGGCTAAGAGTGAATGACAATAGTTACAGAACAAGCACAACAAAATTCTACTAAAAATTAATAATAATTTAATGGATTTAAAAGATGTTAAATATACCAAATAGCCTCTTTAAATTGAAATTTTACATGAAAAATTATCCTGCCTGAATGATGATAGTAATGCAATAGAAAAATTGACATTGAAAAGGAAAATTTATTAATTCTTTAATAAAAAATTGCTCAAAAATTTATAACGCTTGGAATATTTAATTTTTTAAAGCAAACTTACATTTTCAGTTTGTTTTCCCAGTAACCTTATTTTAACCCTTTCTGCTCGTTTGTTGGGGAAGCCTTGGCATAGTAATTTTCCCATTCAACTTGTATGTCAGGGGAGCCCTGACAATGTATCTTTCTATCTCATTATGTTCCAATAAAAAAGGTGATACAAAAACACTTTATTACCGCAAAACCTGTACAAGAAAACCAGGACTACATCCCGGAGAGTGCTTTGAAAAATACCGCTCCTTGAGAAAATTTCGATAAAAAAATAAATTTGTGGTTTATAATTTATATATATATATATATTGTAATTTACAAATATTTAAGAAGTACTTATAATAACGATATAGTGTGTTGATAATTTTTGCAATATTTTAAACAAGACTAAGCGTTCAATACAATTTTTTTTAACTTGAAAAATGTTGGATTTTAATTATGATCTGTGGAAGAAGCAGCACAAAATATATTCGAGCAAAAAGGGTTAAGGCAGTACAAATGAGATTATTAAGTAAAAAATTCAGAAGTTTCAACAAAGGATAATTTTCAGTTTCCCATGCTGTGTGCTTTGACACTGTATTACTAAAGAAATTCCAAAAATATTTTAACCTTAAAGCATTATTGGGTTCCAGCGTCCATTGGAAATTCTCAACATAAAACAAATTAGATGCAAGATGGAGTGGCTTTGCCTGGACCAGTACACCCATTAAAAGTGGAATAAGGTCATCTGAGGTAGGACGGACAGGAGGAGACCAAGGCTCATTTCCAGCTAGACAAAAAAAAATTTAAAATTAAAAATATTAAACCATAATAACATATTTAGAAAGGAAATGTTATATAACTGCCAATATGACATAATTAAGAGAAATGAGCCAGCACTTAACTAGTAGAAGTACACTAACAATGGACCCACTGTAACGAATCATAATTTGATTGAAATTAAAGGTATGGAGTATATCTGTACCTTCAAATTAATCCAAAGCTAATGTGCTATTGCAAAAATTTGTACAAAACAAAAAGATTTCAAGGATTTATTAAAGAAATGTTTCCCAATAGTAATTTAGTTACATGAAAATCTTGAGTTATAATATTCATCTAATGGAAATTAAAATCTTAAATAATATTAATGATTTTAAAACATGATTAAAATATTCACTTATTGAGAATATGTACTGAAAAATCAATGATCTTTAACTCGATCAGTTATATACCTGATAAATCGATTTGCCCTGTATCATTATGTATGATACTAGGATTGATCAAATATTATTATTATTACTTATACTTACAGTTTTTAGGTCAGGAAGATATTGGCAAAGCTTTTTACTAAGACCAACAAGTACTTCACATTGTTTCCAAAATTTTAATTAACTGTTATTTAAGTAAAGAAAGATATGGGTAAGCTTCGCTTTAAAAAGAGTTAATGAGAACTGGGTTACATTAATAAATGTTATGATAGCAAAATTTTAGAGCATTGCCAAATTATGCATAAAGCCTCTGATAAACAGTGACAAGGACACAAATTGGCTTCCATAGCTCGATTTGAATATTATTATAAAAGGTTTATACCTACATCCAAGCCAAGCAAGTAGCTGAGTTTCAATAGAGCAAATCACAGAATGACATACATGCATACATTTCTAAAACAGCTATCAACAGCAATTACTATTAAAGATCTTGGATTGGTTGAGCCCAAAGTTCGGGAATAATTTTTAACTTCAATGTCATTTAAAATTACTGAACTTCCAGAAATAACATTAAATATTTAGCTTTTCACTATTTATTTCAATTACAATATGGATGTTTTTCAATAATATCCTATTGGATTATTCCAATAGAGATAGAACGTCTACAAATATATCACAAAGAGATTAAAAATTTCCACACACAGCGCAAAAGACAACTACTTAAACTTCTTATACTTTAATATTATTTTTGAAAATCTAGCTTAACCTTTATTGAATGAGCATCACCATATGGTGATGCTAGATGTAGATTTTAATGGCCAGACATCGGTTTGGCAAAGCAGGGTGTTTCTTTTGTTTTGGATATCACTCTGTCATGCTTGATTCTTGTATTTCCTTTTCTACTCAGAGGATAAAGCTTATAATGGTTTCTTTTTGAATACTTGGTGAATACACCACCCTTGTGTTGTTTTCTTACAAAGAAATTACAATCTAAATTCGTCCTAGTTTTGCATGTTTTCTTCTCTCTGAATAAGTATTATGCTATAAGAATAAATACGAGGAATTAAAAAAGTTGCGTTGCTTTGTAGCCAAATCAATGCACACATTGTGTGACAATCTTTATTTGGGTGTTTTCTTCTGGTTTTCCTACCAAACACCAGTCACTCTTCCTTCTATCTTGTATGTTCTTGGTAGCATGTGTAGCAGTGTTCAACTCTGATAAATTATTTTGAAAAGTGATTTTAGTAATTACTTTATATAATTCATAATCCTTGCACCCATTTACATTACGGCTTTCAGTAGCAAAGAGATCGCAGAAGTGATTTTAGAGAGCAACTCCGTTGATGAATGTGTGTGCGACTCCTCCAATGGCAGTGGGGATGATGAAAAATGCAGACCAGCATTGAACAATATCAATGCTGGTGAAAGTGGTACCATCAGGCTGGAACAAGCAAAAGCATCATTTTTCTGCTATTGTTCATCCGTTCACTGGAGGCTCCAGATATTTGAAAGTGCAAGAGGCTTCTGATCGGAGGTGGAACTATGGCAAGGCATTGCCTTGGAGCCTCAAAAAAAGTATGAAATACTCCCCATTTAGTGGTGTCTGCAGTGTAAAATACGACCATTGCTTGTTATTTTAAATGTGTCAATGACAAGGCCGCATTAACAGTGGCTCAGGGGTGGATTGAGCTGCCAGGACATCAGGCAAAATCCTGATGGTCCAATGCTGCTCCTGGGCTGGGGCTCCTTCGGCCAGGAGCTGTTTCTTTTCCATATTCTAAAGCTATTTCAGCTATACATGTGTCCATAAGACGGCGGCATCTGTAATAGGGATGATAGCTTAAGTGGGTGCAAAATATTTTCCGGGGGTTCATGCACCCTTGTGTCGGTCTCTTCCAATTGTCTCCTCAGTTTTCCCAAACTCGAGCCTTCTCACCCCTCTTCCCCTTGTAGTCCTGAGGCAAGAAAGTCCGAGGAGGATGCAGGATTTCCCAAGACCCTCCCTCCTGCAGTTCCTCTTTGTTTCCACGTGCATTCATTCAAGCATGCTCAAATTTTTTGGTTTATTGGTTGCCGCTCTTGTTTGAGCCGCTTTTGGATTTCTTTCACTGCCTCTTATTAGTAATTTCTATGCCTTGAGGACAGGGCACATATTCTCACACCACTGTTTTCAACCCCTTCTCCTTCAAAATTTCCTCCTCCCTTGCATTTCGCATCAGTGACATCGAAGAAGAGCAGTTCATCCGCATTAGTTCCAATACATCCATCGTTGCAGAAACATCAGTTGAGTGGTGTGCATCTTTTAGTGTTTGAAAAATCTGTTATCAAGTAATAGCAGGTTAGTTTTCCTTGGGAATAATTGATATGTTTTTGTCTTTGCTCAAGAAGCTGTCAATATTTAATGTTAATGTTATTCTTTTCCCATTGATGAAAGCAGGGTTTTCACACTGGGAGTTGGAGATATACCAAGTCTACAATCAACGGAGTTTTTCATACCAGGAGGTTAATATATATTTTTATTTGATCTTTTTATTTATATCACTCAGGCAGGGGTGAATCTAGAAACTTCTCAAGGAGGGGGCAATCGCCCCAGTCGCCCCTCCCTTTCCTTGAGTCTTACATTTCCGATTACTCTTTGTCCTGAATATCCTTAGCCTTGTGAGAATGGACCCAGGACAAAGTTTCCTTGTCAGAATATTTCTTTCGTTTGTTGTTTGTACCAAATCTGTAATGTTGAAAGGAGGAATTTAGCACAGAATTGGTTTGAGAATGCATCCATCAAATGAGGACATACAAGGGGGGGATCGCCCCCAACGCCTTCCCCATTGGATCTGCCACTGCATTCATTACCATTGTATGGTTAAATCATTTTTTAATTTTATTCAAATAAATTTGTTGCTAAGTAGTTTAGTATAGGTGTTTTTTCTTTAAAATAAAAATATAGTCTATGTTCATGTCGACTTATTCGTCGTGTAAATTATCTATTCTACTTTCACTTACAAAATGCTATGTGCCCACAAAAGGAAAATGCCCATATTTACATTCATACCAATGTCATAGATAATTTCATGTACTAAACTCTGCATGTGCACAAAAAGACATTAAATTTATCTCTATTAATAAAAGCCTTGCTGTGTTATCAATGGCATTTTTAACAAACTTCCTGATTTTAGGTGGAAGGTTGAAAGTTTGGAGGAATGTATGATTGAGATATAAAAATTAAATGACGAAAAAAATATGAAAAAGACCCGGGTTCGACTCCAGAGGAGATTTCCATTTCCCATAAGATAACACGTAAAAAGCGACTTTTTAAAGTGCAGAGTTTTATTCTTTTGGAAATTAAAATTAGAAATAATTGACGCATGAAAAGAGTCCTGTGTACGACTCCAGAGCATAATATTTATTACTCTTAAGATAACACGAAAAAATCAATTTCTTGTCTTGCAGGCCTTTTTTCTTTAAAATTTTTAAAATATATTTGAGTTGTCGACAGATAGTATGGGATTTGCAAATTCTTACAGAGAAAAGTATGAAGGTTAATTTTCTTAACATGAAAGTTCAAATCTAACTTGAAACGTTTCAAAATTACGTTTAAAGATTTGTTCTCTTTTTATCCGTTTCAAGAGGGCCTCAAAAAATGTGCACCAGGGCCTCACACTATCTTAATGCGGCCTTGGTCAATTACTGCAAAAGAAAAAAGTGCAAAGTGCAAGTACATTAGCAGGAACGGATCATCAGTTTGGGCAAATGTAAAAATGAACCGAAGCACTTTTGTCTCTAAGAAATGATTTTGATGGATTTAAAAATGAAGCAAATCAAATGGCTACAAAATATGGTATATCAATCGAGTTTAGAACAAAGCAAATCCAAATTAAAAAGAAGTTCTTCAATGTTGAGGAACAATTCATTAGAAGTGAAGCAGAAAATTTTAAAATGGATATTTTTTGTAAAACTTTTGATTTGGTGATATCACAAATAGGTAAGCGGTACAAGAAAACAATAGAACTAAGACATTTTATCAGTTTTCTCGATGCAAAGAAGCTTTTAATGTTAAGCGCATCTGAAATTTGTGAACTCAAAAATATTTCATGATAAATATAAAAGATTTTTGACTCGAAGTTTACAAGACGAATTAATAGCACTAACAACAAATTCAAATATGAGGAGTATTAAACGAGTGCAAGGACATTATGGAATTTTTGAAACTTCTTATTATTAAATGGGGGCTAGCATCTGATTATTGCAACATTTGCACAGCACTTATGATTTATTTGACTCTCCCTATTTCGGTAGCATCCAATGAAAAAAGTTTTTCGAAGATGAAATTGATTAAAAATTACCTGTGTAGTTGTATAGTGACAAAAAGATTTTAAAATCTAGCACTTTTGTTGCTAGAAAGTTCAGATTCTAAGAAAATATTCACAAATTTGGATGGAGTATAAGACAAATTTGCTAGCATGAAATCCAGAAGGGTGATTTAAATTTTATGTAATACCTGCAATATAAATAAAATTATTTTTCATTTTTTAGTATAATGTAAAAATATAATTTCTGTTTTTAATATAAAAAATGGAAATGGAAATTCTTTTACTTTATTGATATTGTTAATTAAAGAAATCTTTTTTGAATTGTGTATGTGCAATGTAAATAAATGTGCAATTCAAATACAGTATATTTCGTTATTATGTATTTACAATGTTAAATAAAAATTTATATAACATATATTTACTTTTATTTAATTTTGTTATGGGGGGCCTCGTTTTAATCATTTGCCTTGGGGCCTCAAAACTGAAGTTACGCCTCTGCTCCTGATGTAGGTAAGGACTCAGCACCCCTTACCATATTCCTTCTATTCTTTAGGAAAGTTATCCTAATTTTGGTGGAGACAAATAGTTTCTACCATCAATATTTACTAACTTTTGATGATGACAATAGACCTAAATTGCAAGGTGATGTGACAGTAAATGACATTTACATGTTTCTGGCTCTAACATTACAGATAGGACATGATGCACAAGACAGGCTTAAGGATTACTGGTCCACCCTCAAACAATTTTACACGATTGGTATTTTCATATTTTAAAATTCCTCCACTTAAGTGACAACATCAATTCTCCAGACAAGAATGACAATGATTATGACAGACTGTGGAAAATAAGAAATATATATGAAAAACTAAATGATACATAATCTTAATTTTACAACCAATTGGGACATTTATCAGTCAATGAGGTTATTTTTCTTTTTAAAAAGAGGGTTATTTTCAAACAATACATCCCCAAGAAACACGAACATTTTGGGATAAAAATATACATACTATGTGGCTCGACTGGTTATACATATGATATGATAATTTACTTGGAGAAAGACAGACAAAATGCAACACAAGCAAAGACTGTGACAAGATTGACAAGGGCTTGGACATAAACTTTATATGGACAACTTCTTTTCCTCTCCTACTTTATTTGAAGATTTTCACACAAAGATGATCAACTGCTGTGGGACTTTTAGACCTAACTGAAAAGGAATGCCAAAAGCTTTTTAACCGTAAGACATTGAGATTGAAACGGGGCGACCTTATTTCTCGGGTGAGGGGGCATATGACGGCATTGGTATGGAAAGACAAACAAGAGGTGTACATGTTGACAAATGCATCCAGTTCTCCTCCAGAATGGAACCTCCTTTATGAAAGAGGAATTGCTCAGAAGCCATTCATTGTACAAGAATACAACGATCATATGGATAAAGGGGACAGAATGGCTAATAGCTACATCATCAGTAGAAGAACATGGATGTGGATGAAGAAGTTATTTTTTGGACATAAGCATTCTCAACAATCATGTAATTTTGTCATCATGTGGTGGAGTGAAAACACACAGGAATTTTCACTTAACTTTGATATAAAATTTGTAAGAGATGGAGAAAATCAATTCTCCATCCCAATCCTCCCCAACAGGAAGTAGAATATTCCAATCTGGACAAACAATAAAACTGGAGGTGAAACATTCCGAGTATTGGCTTGTAAAGTGTTCAAGTTTATGTTGTCGAGTATGTTCGGCAAATAAAAAAAGAGTGGGAATAAGGTTCAAGTATGCAAAGTGTAATGTAGGCCTCTGTATACACCCATGTTTCCACATTTTTCATACGAAAGCACGGTTTTAAAATATTAATTAAGGTTTTATTTTACAGTACTCTGTATTATTTATAGGAAATAATCACTTTGTAATATTATGTGTGAATTTGAGTTAATTGATGTAGATCAAATATGAGGTACTGAAAAAGTGGCTTCGGTGAAATTTTACAACTATTTTTTATTTAATGTGTTATTTATTAAAACAATGATAATGTAAGACTCAGCACAGTTTAACACTGCAACACAAATCTCCAAAATTGTGAATACATACACAGATTATTCCATTTGATGGATTATACATTCTTTTTTTAGTTTATATATAAATGCTTCATTGAAAAAAGTGTTATAATTTTTAATATATATAATAAAATATATTGACAATTTTTTTACTTTAAAATGCTTTTTATTTGAATAAATTTCTATGATTAATACAGAGGATATGATATTTTAATCTAATGTATGTCTTTTGAGCTCCAAAACTGTAAAATACATCCGACTGTGAAGGGGGAACTGATTAATGACGGCTGTACGATAAAGGTTAATGAATATTTAAGATTATTTACATAGGCACTACAACTAAATAAAATCTACTATTTTACTATGCCATTAAAACTAATCAAAGACCTAAACCTATTTAATTCTACCAAACCTGAACTATTCTGAAGTTCCTACAAAAATATTTGTAAATCTGTATCTACTCCATAATGCATAACTTCATTTCAATAAAAATCAATGCATTCTAACATACAGGGTTTATAAAAGGTCCATTCTCATAGGGAAATAAGATAACAGAATTAGTAAATAAAATAGTTTTAATTATACTTCGGAGAATCATGATGTATCAGTTCAAACATTTATAGTTAAATTCTAACTGCTGCATGAGTTACATATTTTTAAAAATAAGGCAATGGAAGATACATATGTGTAGTAAAATTTTAATTTTATCACTCAATTTAACAAAAAACCTAAGAATTCAATCAGCTATGGATACATTAAAAAATCCTTTAGCTTTTCTAACTGAAAACTAAAATTTTGAAGAAAACTTACTTGGTAAAACACAATGAGCATCAACTATTGCTCCTTTGATTTCAGCCATTATTAAGTCCATTGTTGTTCTAAGACAGGTCAACTTGTCCACAGGGCTGGTCAAATGGTCAATGGAAGCTAGTTCAACAACCTATTGAAATTCATGCACCGTTTAATAAAGACACACAATATGTACCATGCAATTTGTAGTTGATCGATTACAATGATGTCAACTCCTTGAAAATAGCTCCAATGTCATAGAATAAAATGGTGAGCCTTGTCAAGCACTTTGCAAGCAATCATCCTCATAGTCTCCATTACTTTTTATAAACAGGCAATTTGAATAACTACACCACAACACGAATACTAAGGTAACAGTAAAATGTAGATAGAACAAATTAGAGAGTATAATGATACTAAATCAACATCACACATGCAACACATAAGAACCGAGTTATTCTTAAATTCCCTTTGCATAGTGTGAGAGGGTGGCAGGGCCCCTATAACCTCCAGAGTGACAATGTGTTTGCTGCTCCCAGTGTTCACTGGTCCTAATTATTAGTCACCACTAACTGTTAGTGGAAACTAAATAAGAGTAATATTTTCAAATGCACACAGTTTGAATTTTTGGCAGAGCTGACATATAATGAAAACCTGTTTTTCAAAAAAATTCACTATCTTTTATAATTTCCGAGTGTGGGTTTGCTTGTTTGGTTGTATGTTTTTATGTGCTGTTCCCTTTTTCATAAAAACAGAAGACAACATCCCTGTAAATGTGGTATGGTTAGAAAGCACACACTCCTGTGAGAGTTCAACAGGTGTTCATTTTTTCCTCAAATTTGTTGGTTCGATTCCAGATGCGATTCATTTTTCCATTTAATTAACATGTAGACCTATAGTCGTAAACATTTTTAAATGTCTCAGAATTGAGATATCATCACAGAATTTGCACTATTTTATGCAGAAAAGAATACAGATTCTTATTTTTATCATCTATTCACTTATCAAATTTGCTCCAATTTTAAGATTGTAGTAGAATTTTTCCCGATTTTTTCACATTTCAAAAGGAGGTTACCAGAGTTACTGGTATTGTTGTCCTCTGTGTTTTCAGTGCATTTTCACTTAGCTTACACTAAAAAATTTGCATGAAGAACAATAACTGATTGAAAATTAACATGAAATCTTAACCTTTAGAGACTTAGCTTAGACTTTCAGACTTGATGTAATGGGTGGTTCATATCACAAAATATTATTATCATAATTTTCACAAAAATAAAGATATTAACTATATATTTTATATAATTCCTTGTTCATTAATTTATTGAAAAAACTGTGTGGGTCTCAGCTAGTTTGGTATATTTGGAGGTCCTGATAATGAATATGATACTCCCAATTGTCGGAAATTAATATTACAGCACATATATTCGACATTAAATCATTTAACTTAAATGTACTCGCCATACAGTCAAAATTTGGGTTGTTAACAGTGAAAACGATCATAAAACAAAAAAGACTGATTTTCAAGTACAAATGACACTGTGCAAACTGTTTACTGGGTTAAAGAAATCTTTGAAAGAATAGCAGAGTCGTTTTTTATAATATTAAAAATAAATGTGTTATACAAAGTTGGTTTAGCATTACATAAATAAGAAAGTAGTACCTAATTCACCCCCTCCACACCTCACATTTTGGAACCTTTGGAACTTCTCAAAATTCACTTATAAATGATTATAAATAGAACAAAATAAAGAATTGATTGAATAATAGTGATCTTTTTTCAAAAAAAATTGTGGGGTGTCAGGAGCACTCCATGCGAGTACTGGCGGTTGAAAAATTAACATGAGTACAGCAGGGTTAAAAAGTTAGAAGGCTTAAGTTAGTTTAGTATGATTAGACAGGAATGAGTCAGAATGAGTAATATAGTAATATGCATTAAATGAAGAGTAAGAACTTCATCCACAAACACCTGACAATACTTATATCTCCTATTTTTTATGCTAACTTCAATCATGCAATACAAAAAACTAACGCAATTCAAGCAAGTACAGATAAAAAATGCATTAAAAATGCAATAAAAGCCAATCAAGTACTTTCAATATTTCATAAATTATCTCCATTATTTCAATTTTTGGTAATCAATCAATTACAATGCATTTAGTTAAACAATACTCTAAACAAACATACAGCTGCTGGTAATGGCACAGCAAAATCCTCAGGAGCTCCAAACTGATCAACTGTAACACCTAATTCACAAAATTCCTTGGCTCGGGTATAAATTTTTTTGTCTTCTTCAGCAAGGGCAGCACAGAGCAGAGGGAAGATCTGGTCATGCAGGCGATTTACTATGTATCTGCATAATAACAGCAACTTCTTTATTAATATACACCAGTATTTGTAAGAAAATTACAATATTCAAATTAAATCCAGTCAGTAGCCCTTACAACAATCTGCATGTCAGTCTATAACAGTAAGATTAAATCAACTCCCTTATATATAAAAAACAAGCATTCAAAAATTTAAATTGAAATAAGTATGTACTTACTTTTTATAAAATCTTTTATATGCAATAGTCGTATATTTATAATACATCTATTTTGGGGTAGAACATTTTCAATTTTGATTTTAACAGCTTATTTTTGGAGTTTGACTCATAATATGAGGTTCATAATTCTCCATTGAATCCCTTAAATTTCTTAGTGATACCGTTTCATTTATAACAGTCAACTAACATTTCAATTGCTGATGAGAGAAGTCCTTGAAAGCGAGCATCCCGCTGGCGCTTAAGGGAATGGGTGCAGAGAAGAATGTTCCATTGTGTTGCGACTGTTTCATGAAGCAGACTGCACAGTTTATCCAAGGGAGTGGCCGGATTCATAGAAGCAATTAAACTGTCGGCAGCAGTGTTCAAAGAATTCAACCATCTTTCTCCTTGTGGTTGCAAGAAATTAGAAAAAAACTGCAACGCCCTGCACATAGGATATTAGATAGTTGGGAAACATTTTAATTTTACAAATGAGCAGAAATAATTATAAAATAAATCATCAATTCTTGAAAAATCATAAGTTATCCTTATTACAAAATATTAACCAGTTACAAGTAGTCTGATAAGCCCAAACTGCAACAGTGAATCCATAGAGAACTAAGAATTACAGAAACAGGAAATGCAATACTTTTTGTTGCATTAAATAAAGGATTCGTCATGCAAATTGTAATTAGCCTTGGAGACAATTTTTAAAATCTGCCAGGACTCCAGTTATATCTCTGAGCAAAAATCATACAATTTACATAAGACTTAAAAGTAAATAGGTCAAGCATTTTTTAATTTGGTTAATGTGCATTATGATAAAGATTTTATAATAATATGAATATTTTAATTAATGCAGTTAATTATAATAAATCTATAAATTAGATAAGAATACTAGTAGCTAAGAGCAATTCTGTAGTGATTTTCATTTAATGTACACTATTATTAGTTTTTTTCACTATGGCATCAACCTGTAATGCTACATAAAACAAATCAATTCATATCTTTCTAAATCCTTTTGCATAAACTACTGGCCTTAAAATTGCATAAGAGAGATGAAAATTTTGAACAGATTTCATAAAATTCAACATTTTGGCTTTAACTATAATGAGCATAAAAGAATTTTGAAAATGTTTGCTGTACATACATACAATCAATTATAATCATCTTTTTAATAATAGCTCATTCTTTAAGTTTTGGAAGATGAGTTGAAGTATTTACTCTACTTGGATAATTTAATCAGGGAAAACAATTAGCATGCTTCATCTTAAACATATTTAAGAAGCTCATGTATCCCATAAGATATCTCTTGGTGGAGATATCTTGTGCAAAAAATGAACAAATTTGCAATACCCACATTTTGTATCAAGTTATTAAAAATATTGATAAAAACACTGTGTAGTCAAATGGTCAATGATCTTTCAAATTCTGTGGCGAGCCGTAACTTAAAGGCTTGGGCATTGCAACTTTCATTCAGATTTGTAGAGAAATGGAGAATAACAAAATGCTTTCACCGTAATTTCTTGCTAGCCACAAATTATTAATCAAGTTTTAAAAATAAATTTTTGTCCACATACTCATCTAATGATGTTATGTTCTTCTCCAGTATCAATAAGTCTTCATCAGATGGCTTGGTTTTAAACTCTGGACTCAAAGGTTTATCAATGACCAAAATTGAATAAGTTTCAAATTCCTAAAAGTTAATTGAAATTAAACTTTAAATAGTACGATAAAAATAAAAAAGCATATAGGATTTTACGGATTATTTGTGATCTAATGGAAACTTCACAAATGGTCTGAACACCCACAGAGTAAAAATAAACTTGGAAATGAATATTTGGATAAAACCACTTATTTGGCATGAGGATCAATGGTCTCTCAACATATTTCATTGGAGTTAAGATAATTCCTTTTGACAGTGCATTTTTTCTGAATTTTCTAATATTTCACACAAAGTGGGGATCTAACTGAAGCAGCTACATACTACTTTCAAGCATAAATTAGCAAGGAACCTCATTTCGGTCATAATTAACAGCTAGAAGTAACATAATTCGCATACATGCTTTCAACCATAGCGTTTTGATAGAATTATAACATTCTTATTTACCTTGTTGTACGCTGTTTCTGTGTGAAGGATATTTACTTCATAATTTTCAAAATTGGGGAATGGTGCTGCAGTTATTTTTAAGTTCTCGTCCCCCAATTCAAATGTATATAAACCATTTTTATCGGTGCTGGTACAGCTCCTAAAACGTCAAATGATATAAAACATATTAATCAAGTATTCAACGTTATTTACATTTTTAATATATATATATATATATATATATATATATATATATATATATATATATATATATATATAAGTATGTGAAACTGGCATAATTCACATTAATAAACCAGAGATATTTATTTAATAGTAACCATAATTTAAGTTTTCAAACCCTCACCTTGATTTAGTGGCAGACTTTTTTAGCAAGTGAACATCTGAAAAGTAAAGAAAATCATGACAAATATTTTTCAACGCTTTCTTTCAATAGACCCACAACCACCACATACCAACAAAATTCTCAGAAATGTCAATCCCTCTCAAAGCTGTAGAGCATGGTACACAAATTGTCCAACGGTGAGTTAAGGCTTCTTCATATTTATCCCTGTATCTTTCCTAAAACAAAATACACAAGACTTGAGATGAAAATACAAAAGAAAGCTAAAATTATTGTATCAAATAATAAGCCATTACTACATATAATGATAAATTTCAACGAAATATTGCATGGCCAGATGTCAGATTTCATAGACATTTATCATGAATACCTGTAGCAGATGATAAAACGGATTGTAATCTATTTCGTCTGCTGACATTTTGCCATATAAATCAAATTTCAAACTAATGCTTTAAAATTAATGTATGTATCTATAAAGCCCCATTATTTTAAATTAAAAATTTAAATATCCGTTTATCTTCATTAAGATTTAGTTTTGTTAGATTTACTAGTATATAAACTAATTAAACCAATTGTGGTACAACTGTTGGTTTCCTTTGCGTTTCCGGAAAGCAGAAGACTACGCTGACGATTTCATTCGGAAATATGGCAACTTTAAAGTTATTTGCTCTGCGTAATGCAGGTAAGAAATTAAAAATTCGTGTATCAGAGTATATATAATTAAGGTTTCGTTTAAATGTTTACACTCCTCCAATTTTATAAAATATGCAATATATTCTTGTATTTTACGTATCAGAAGTAACATTCGTTTTGTAAATAAAGGTGCTCCACTGTTGAGAAAATCACTGGGAATCACATCTGTCTGTCAAAAGAGAACTAATTACAAGTATGTTAATGTTCCTGAACCAAGTATGGATATGAAAGATATTACGGATAGGGCTGCTCAAACAATCTTTTGGACTGAGCTTTTCCGAGGTAGGTCGTTAGTTTTTCCATTATTTTTAATACCATCATTGCTTCTTAATGAGAAACATACCGAAAAGTCATCCAGTTTCTGACATTTAAAAAAATTCATTTGTAGGAGCTGGTGTGACTCTTGGGCATATATTCAAAGAGCCTGCAACGATTAATTATCCATTTGAAAAGGGTCCATTAAGTCCACGGTTTCGTGGAGAGCATGCATTACGAAGATACCCGTCAGGAGAAGAACGCTGCATTGCTTGCAAATTGTGTGAAGCCATTTGTCCAGCTCAGGTGATTAATGTTTAAGACGATTTTTTCGAAGATATTAGGTCTAACACAGAGCGTTTTTAATTACAATCAGGTCTTTTAAACACGGATTGAGAATCCCGTCAAAAACGTCGAAATAGTTTACGTTTTACATTATGGAAGGAAAAGTACAAATATTTTTTGCATAAATGAAAAATTGCATTTTAGTGGGAGAAAGTACTGAAGTCATACTACAGTGACTTAAGAATGGGTGTAACAGGAATTTACTTAGTTTTAGTACATTCTTAACATTTTAGATGTTCTCAAAAATGTTTATATTTACTATAAATTTTATTTTGTAAAATTGGTAAGTCAGAATTTACAAAAGCTATTTGTCAGTAATTTAGTTAGTCATTACTGTATTTTTAGTATTAGAACACACTATTGAATGAAAGAGTTTTCGTTGTCAGATGATTGCAGTCCAATACATATTTGATGTAACGCGTTAAACAAAAATTGGCAAAAAACTGCATGAATAACCTATAACAAATAATTTCAAATGGAGATGTTTAGCGGTAGATACATCCAATCTGAATATCAATCGGAGAGTGGCAGAACGCATAGTAATAAAAATATGAAAATAAGACCAAATTTGCAGACCTATTGAAAAAGCCTTTAGGAAAAATTGAGGTAAGATAGAAGAAGGGTATAGTTGTTTGCAAAATTAAACAAGGTAATAGCAGTCATGTCGGATAAAATCAACAATTATTTTGTAGGATATTTGTATATTTCATTTTATGCCTTATTAGAGGAATATGATGAGTGCATGATAATAGATGGACATTGAATAAAAGATGGAAGCTACATAGATTGGTGTTTGCACTCAAACTAGGAAGCCCATTATTTTCCTTCTTTTTTTATAGCTTTGATAGAGTTGTTCACAGAGTTAAATAATAATAATATATTTATTTGTCCAGGTGGTATCACAAAGTACTGCATAAGACATGTCAAAAAAGAAATATAACACTGATACTACAGAAATTCAGTTATACTGTAAAAAGACTTTGTCAGGAAAAACTCATACCTTTTTTTAAAATGATTACTCACTCCTAATATCTAATGGATCGAAGTAGAGCATTATAAAATTTAATACATCTTACTTTAGATCCATTGTCACAAACATTAAGATTTTGTTGCACATGTAGATCATTACTTCTCTTAGTACCATATTTATGGTTATTGAAGTTTTAGACAAAATTGGCTATATTTTTCCTTGCATACAATATGGCATGATAAATATAAATAGATGGGATAATTAATAGACCTTATTTTTCAAAAATGGGGTGACAGTGTAATCTAAATGGAGCATCGCACATTGGCCTTATGATTTTGTTTTGTAGTTTAAAGATATCAATTAGTTGGTAGGGAGAGCCCCACAAAATTATACCATATGCAACATGTGAATAAAAGCATAATATAAGGTCTTTAGTACCTCGGCACTAACCAAGTGTCTCAAGAGTGGAGTTGTGGTAATACCTACACTTGAGTTCCATTTATTACATTAGTGTTCAGTATGAGAGTTCCATTTTAATAGAGGATCAATATACAAATTTTAACTCCTCAGTGTGGTTATTAATTAAATTTTGAACAAGTTCAGCATACAGTTGTTTACATCATTCCTGGGAAGGAGACAAGAACATGGCTTGAGTTTTTTGCTCATTTAATGTCAGCCTGTTGGTCTTACACCACTCAGACATAATCTGCACAGTTTCATCGCCAATATCTATCAGAAATTTATTATTGCCATTAGCTGCTAGAACACTGACATCATCAGCATACATGATCATACTATTTCTGTCATTGATCATAAGGTTCAAGGGCAAATCATTAATGAATATTAAAAACAGAATGGGACCCAATATTGATCCTTGGGGGTACTGAATAGTATAGGATGGGGTCAGATGAGTATTTCTTGCCCTCCTTACAATTGGATACTAATTATTGTGAAAATTGTATGTAAAAGAATAGTTAGGATAGAATCAGTAGCAGACTTCCATGAAGGCCATTGAGACCAAGACCTCAAGATGGCAGATTTTGTTGGGTTGTAAATTGGAAGAAAATTTGTGGTACTTTTGTTGATTTCATTTATATGGAAGAAGTAATGAAATTCACTTGTCTATGCAATTGCTAGGTGACACATTATTATTAGTATTTCTTTGCTCAGTCATTTCATGGTGACCCAAGGGTAATAAATCTACTTCTGTCAGTAATGGACAACTGTGCTGGCAATGTTACTCAGATCATGAAAGTGTAAATGTAGAGTTATGAAAAATTTTGAATTTGAACAATAGATTAATATGGGGGAAAACCTGATATTATATTACGTCAATGAGAATGATAGTAAGATCTTTAAAACTACATCCACCCTGATGAATGGAGAAGAACATGTTTCTTGTAAATATTATTATATACACACCAAATACCATGAAAATCGGTCAATCGGTTCAAAAGTTAATAGAGGGAGAGAAAGACTGAACGACGAAACAATAAGCCTATTTTTCATTCTGGAAAGTACGGTAAAATGCATGTTTCAATGCTTTTTCAGAGCATTATTTTGATGCTATCATAGAAAATTATAATGAACAAAATTGTCCTTATTTACAGCAAGAACAAGAAATTTGAAAAAGTTTGAAATAAAAAACAGGAGATGGAGGAATGGGAAGAAAGATAGAGGAAATGGATAGGGGAAGGGAGAGAAGCAGACAAGTGTGGTGTAAACTGAGAAAGGAGTAAGACTGCAGGAGGAAGACGTGTGGGTTAGAGAGAAGTGGAAAACGAGCAGAAGCGTAAAAGTTTAGACGTATGAGGTTTCATAAAATAGAATTAAATTTAGAAATTTGTTAAAATTTATGGGCACTAGTTTGCAAATAAGGGATAAGAAAATAAAATAACATTCAATTAGGCGCTGCTGAGTTTATCCTAATTCATTATAAAATCAGATACTCCCTTCCTATGCAGATGGTGGACATTGCTATCTTCAGAATCGAACCCAGTACCCAGTGGTATATAAACCGGCATTTTTAAATATAATGACGAAGAAATCTGCCACACTAAATTACTTGACTCTAATTAATACTAAACAAAATATAAACTTGAAATATGTATGAAAATGGGACTGACTTCTTCAACATTGAATGAACTTTGTTCTCCTTATGGCTGTCAAAAAGTCTCCCTGTGACCGTCATCGGTAATTTGAAATAAACTGAAATTCTTAATTAGTAGTCATTTCCAGGGAACAATAACTATCCACTGTTACTATAAACATCTCATAATAATAATAGATATAAAGCAGTATTGACCTCAAACGAACTATGATAAAACGTTCGAATTGTAGATTCACTTCGACCTTTCTTAAATATGTACCTTGTTAAGTTAGACTGACGAACAATGGATGGAATTTGAGATTGGAGGGGATAATGGGAGTGGAACTTGCAGAGCATCGACCCTTAAAAGAGGAAAATCCCATTCCAGTGTAATATTTAAAAGAATGTTTTCGAAATACGAGGCACTGGTGGGAGGATAAGGTATGATAGAGGTCCTTAACTACAAGGAGCACATTTATTGAAGCTTCCTTCCTCATTCTCCACGCTACTTATCTCATGCTTCCTGGAGAAGGATTAACACCAGGGAACCATTCCTTTCACAAATGAAAGGAAAACCCAAAGGACAATCGGTAATGGTCGGGATAGTGTTTCTTTCGCGACAGGGCGGCAAAACTGGCATAGCGGGGGACAAGCAAAACCGGGGAATGGGATTTTAGACCACTTTCCCTTGCTCAAGACACGCCATCTGGAGCAAATGTCACTAGAACATAACCCTTTACCGTCTAATAACAGAATAACCAAGTTTATTTTTTCGTTTTCGTTACATTTTCCACTACAGCTATTTGAAAAATTTTGTTAGAGTTATTCGTTACATTAATCCAAAATAATTCTGTTACTTCGTTACATTACGCGTAACGTTTTCCAGCACTGGCTCACACTATTACCAATAAGCTTCAGGTGATTCAATATGCAAAAACACATTGAGCCTGTTCAGCATTTCGGTCCATGTCCCACAGAAAAAAATGATCCATGGTTGGAGAAAAAAAAGAAGAAAAAACTGAATGTGACAGGAAAAGAGAAAGATAAGCTTCGCTCTAAATGGCCACAACTAGAGGAGGAAGTGAAAAAATGGATAGTAGAACAGAAGAAGTTACGTGTTGCTGTATTAATCAAAATGGTTATGTACGAGGCAAAAAGAGTTGCAGAAGGAAAAGGGCTAGTTGAGCGTATCGTTATTACATGTGTATTACATTTATTAAGAATTAAATTCTCATCTTGCACTTAAGTTTAAGGAAGTACCATCACTAAGGGGTGGCTATACGTTTGCGGTGCACTTCAATAGCCTAATTAATAGGACTGCCAAGTGCATTCTGGGCACATTTAGCTAGAGTACTACTTTTAAAGAAATTATTTATGTTTTAGATCATCCCTATTTACTTTTACGAATTTAGTTTATCTATACGTTATATTTAACTTAATCATGCCATAATATTTTCTTTAAATTTTGCCAGATACGAACTTAATCATGGCTGTAAATGATGCACAACGTGGCCCTTCCTAAATGCTTTGGTGAATCAAAATACTTTATTTCCTGAAAAATCGGGATGCGTCTTATAGCCCAAAAAATATGGTAATTTGGTCTCCAACATTTATGTACTTGCAAGTAATGTATAGTTGGTCAGGATAGCTCCATCAAGACTTTTATTTCTGGGCAGCCATCAGGTTTGCTGGCACCTCGGGCCTGCACTGACTGTATATACCAAAAGATTGTAGGCATGTAGGTAAAGGAATGCTGAATAAATTGAGATGTCTTTGGGAAAGTTTTATTGTTTTTAAATTGAAATATTTATCTAAGAATATTCATTGAGAGTATAATTTCTTTTATTACAGGCTATCACTATTGAAGCTGAGGAACGAGCAGATGGAAGTCGCAGAACTACTCGATATGACATTGACATGACTAAATGTATATATTGTGGGTTTTGTCAGGAAGCATGTCCTGTGGATGCTATAGTTGAGGTATGCTGTTATATACAATATTGATATGTTGGCTGCTTAGTCCCCAAAACTGAAAAATAACTAATTTTTATTCACAGGGACCTAATTTTGAGTTCTCAACTGAAACTCATGAAGAACTACTCTACAATAAGGAAAAGTTGTTGAACAATGGTGATAAATGGGAGTCTGAAATAGCTGTTAATATTCAAGCTGATCATTTGTATAGATAATTTCTCAGAATGTCATAGTGTAAATAAACTTAATACAGTATGTAAATTAAATATTGTTATTCATTCTTAATTAGCTGGTTTTGCACATCTAGCACCAATAAATTTATGCTTTCAAGAATCTCCTCTACTTATTCCCTGAGATGATGTTGAAGAAATCCAGATCTTCCGGTTTAGCCTTCTTATAGGAGAAAAATATTTTGTTTGACAGTTAAATGTTATTGAACGTTGCAAATTAAAGGTTTACCAAAAACTGTCATTTTTCATTTTCTAAGAGGTAATAATATCGTACTTATCTACAAGACCTGAACAATCTATAGTTTTACGTTTCATACCCAAATTATACTTAGTATATGTATAATTTATTGAAAATAAGACTTGGGGGTCCAAGACCGATTGAAAAAATAATCATTTCTCAAGTCTCCAACTATGGGAACTACTTGAAAATTATCCCAGTCTTTGTTGCACTTACTCGTGGTAACATCTATTTAAAAGAAGCTGAATGAAGTAAATATTTTTAAACATTTTCATTGCAATGAAAGATTGTTGGTAGGAAAGTAAATGTTACATCTAATAGTAGTTTTCATTATGATGGTATTGTGAGCTTATTTGTAATGGCGAACGCCGTTACAAATAATGCCTCAATAAGGTGAACTTTGCAAACTCATAAAGTCATCTTTTTATATTTATGAGTTGTTGCATACTGCAAGCACTTAACAAATCACCATACACCAAGATCTAAACTCGTAAATAAACAAACGCGACATCATTTGAACTACACACGAGTGCATTTAAATAAAATAATAGTTTTCATTTTCCCAGAAATTAAGACATCTATCCGGAATTTCTAAATTCTCTGGCAATCGGATTGAATTTCAAGTTTCATGGCTCAGATTTTCCCTTTTTAAGCAATAACTATAATCACCATTAAGACAATAGCCTATATGTTACACTAAAATTTATGTAAAAATTAGGATATTTTGTGTATCCGTGCCTTTTAATACATACCCGGATAAAAAATTAATTTAAAATTATCACATCATTATATGTATATGTCGTTGGCTGAAATCAAATGGATTATATTGCAGCCTGAACATTAAATCAATGCTCTTGAAGTATGGAAAATCAATTCCCATTGAAAGGCATTGGAGTCGTTGCTATGGTAGTTAATATTTTTCATTGTTGAAGACTGAAAAAATTTCATGATTAAAATCAAATTTTTATGCAAATTCAGCAAGGATTTGAATTTTGTCTTAAAGAAAAATAAACTTCATTCTTTCATCCATGGTATGGTGCATGTCCCGACTTTGTATCTTAACTTTAAATTATTTAAAATAGCAATTTTTTGTAGCTCCACATTTTCAATGCTTTTCTCGCGGGTGTTTAAAATTGGACTTTGTGGTCAAAAACACCCCTTAAATATAACTTTCTGGAATTTCGAATTTTTCCAGATGTTGTACCCAATGGCCTCCCCTTAAATATAACTTTCTGGAATTTTGAGCTTTTCCAGATGTTGTACCCAATGGCCTATCTTCCTTCCAAATTTCAGCTCTGTAGCTTTTCTAGAAGTACCTTAGGTTTTATATGATATCTCATCAACACTTAAAAGATTTTCTAGGTTATATTTTAATAAATCAGAACAATTACATTTTCACATGGGTCACTTCCAAGCAGTCAGGGCCAGCTTGATGGTGGTACAACTGCACATGGCGCTTTAAAAAATATTTGTTGTAATTACGATGTACATATTTTTTTAAATCAGGAAAAATATTAAACACTGTCATAGAGAGGTTGTTTAATTTATTAAAATTTACTATTTGAAATTTTTGAGTAAGAGGGCCTGCATGCACCAGGATCCATGATTTTCGTAGCTGGCTCTGCAATCAGTACATTTTATTCACCAATACCTTTGAATAAAGGATTAAAACATCACCTGGCAGGGCACAACATTTCATTGGAAAATAAAAATAACCTTAGTAATGACAATATATTTATTTTGGTTTTAACAACAAGCTTCTCTTGCAAAAAATTAATATCATAACAGTGATGGAACAAGTAAGCTGTGGACCAAAGGGCAAAAGAGAATGGTGGATCGTCCTTAACTAAGATGCCCAACCATACCAATTTACTCAATACTGTACTGATTTGGACAACATTGTACTGATAACTCATTTTTGTGAACTATTTTTGTCCTCGCATGTTAAGAACCATTATTGTAGGCTTGCCCACGTTATTGAATTTATGACATATGTGTACAGCTACTAATTATAGATTTAAGTGGGTGAATGACAAGGCCCCGGGGTACTGTGCCACTAAGTCATAACACCATTACTACACAAAATCCTATACTCAATTGTTATGGATGTCCCATATACAGTGGTGGCCCGAGAAATTTTGGCACCCCAGGTGAGATAACACTCCAGTGACCCCCTCCATTAATGTTTGTTGAGATATTTACCAAGTACATTTCAATTTATTCCTTGCTCTGTAAAAATTGTTGATAATGAAAAATTAAAAGGAATGCTATCAAGATTCTAGCCAGAAGGCTTCATCTTCTGGGTGGTCACCACGTTGGTCAATTTAAAATGATGACAGTTTCGCCAACCTTCCTGTTCGACCTGAATTTGCCAACAGGAAGGTTGGCCTTCAAGTCAGCAACACCACGAAAGCCTTCGAACGAAGATTCTAGCCTGTTTCTTGATATAAATTGGTATCCAATATTTATTCACTTGCAAGTAATGCATAGATAAATGATCGGGATAGCGCCCCCAAAACTTTGGCGCCCCAAGCAGCCGCCCAACTAGCCTGTAGCTCGGGCTGGCCCTGCCTATGCATCCTTCATTATATTGGTCAACAAAACATCACTTGGAAGTGGCCCACGTCAAACAGGCCTTATCTTTCATAAACATTTTCTTGATTTGAATGTGCTTAATGATTAATACCTAAAAACTAATTGCAGAAACTGCATAGGTTTGAATTCCTTTTATTGGCTTTTGCTGCAAGTTCATTAAAATAGTGCTACATTAAATTTCTTACCTTCAACCTTAAAAGTGAGAATTTTAATTTTAATACAGCATAATTTTGGTAATTAATGTTGGAAAACTTATCTTGATAAACATCAAGCCTGGAAATAATTGCACTTGAAAATATATTTTTTAATGAATAAAATAGCTTGGTAGACATATTCATTATAATTATTTAGAAATAGATCTAATAAAAAATGAATCTCATGATTATGGTTTTTATTTAAATGATTATTATGATTGAATAATATATTCTTGACATAACTAGCAGTTTCTGAAGAAATGATGAAGTATTTCATATATATGAGAATGTTTTCCAACACATTTCATTTTTTCACTTTCATGGATACTTGGTCTTCTAAAAAATAAAGTAATTCAGGAGTGTAGTGCTAATATTGCTGAAAAAAGGAAATGCTCACATTTGTGATATTTTTCAATTTTTAAATATTTATTAAAGTGAAGTTTTAAAAATCATCATAAGAATACATTGAATTTCAGAAACAGATTATGTTAATACTTTGGTTCTTGTAAAAGATAGATTTTTTGGTATAATTATGGTTATTTCAATATCAGGACTTTTCAACTAAAATCAACATTTCACACAGCAGTCTCTTCTCACATCACATTGGCCATATAACATCAAGTATAATGTTCACCATCAATGATTTCAATTGACTGCTTTTCATACACGTTTATGTGTGTTGCTGTTATTCTGCATTGTTTAATACATTGAAGGTAAGCAATGCTATTCCTTTTTCTAACCTTTTTAGTCATAAATGTTACCTTTCTTAAGCTGTAAATAATACTTTCGAGTGAAAATTCCACATCTAGTAGAATTAAGGAAGATTGGTTCATTAAAAAATTTTGGTAATTCTATACTCATAGTATTCAAACATACAAATTAATAAAAATCTACATTTGCGGCCATTCCATCCACTGAATATGGACATATTTTTCTAAGTTAAAAAGTAAATCTCTAAAATGTTAATGAAAATTGTTCACAGTTAAAAATGTTTGATGGAAATGTTACAGATGGTTTAGGCATGCGAGCAAATGGTAGGAGGTATACATTGAGAAAGTGCATAGTTATTTATGGAGAATTGAGTATGTAGGTTGCTTCAGGTCTTCTCATGTACAACATTTAAGCACTGGGTAAGCATAAAAAGGGAGAATGAATTGAATGCCACAATTATTAAACAAGGTGTATTTGGGCTGAATACAAAAAATCATTTGTGCAAAATTCCAGGAATTTTATTGCATATATATACATTAACTGATTTAAGGACGGAGCACTGATATATCAGTGCTAGGGTATCTCTTCTGCCCTCTAGCGTGATGGCATGGTATTTACTTTATCTTTTTTTGCCAGCAGCTTGCAGATAGTCTGAAGTTCTGTTCTGCGCAGTTACATGTTTTTTTTGTCTGCGATTTGTTTTACATTTTTTTTAACTTACTCTTTTTACATTTGACAATGGGGACCAAAATAAAACGGTGAGGATTTCGGTCTAGATTTATTTCTAATATGATGGAGAGCAGATGGAACATTGGGATGTTTTTCACTTAGAATTGTACACAGAGAAGGGGACAATTAAAAATAATAATTGGGTTTAGGTGGACATGTCATGATATTTCTTGCCGAGCCTCTCTTTGGGTTGGGTTGTACCATAATTTGCGATAGATTTTTTACATCGCCAAATCTATTTACCGAACTCTCTAAGAAAGGTCTGAGAGTCATAGAAACTGCAAACACCAACCACACAGATTATATCAAAGAATTGGTAGCAAGCACAAAGGGCTGGAAAGAAAAACAAAGGGGACTGTGAGGGGTTCTCCTCGGACCAATAGCATGGCATGATAAAAAAACTTCTTTTTTTCAGTGAGCTATGACTCACTTATATACTCAATGCAGTGTGCAAAAACAGTCCAGAGATTGTAGGGGTATGCAACGAATTCATGGGAGGATTGGAGAGAAACAACCAGCTTTGTATAGCTACTACAGCTTCCATATTTCTTCAAAAAAGTGGTAGGATAGACTGACTTACAAACTAGGATGATAGTAAATTCCTATATCTACTAAAAACAAGCTAGTATTAATTGCCTCTGAAAAATTATAATTGGATGTAATCAGAGACCTCATTGATGACTACAGTAGCAGAAAAGCACGAGGAAGCTGGGCAAATGTTTCTACAATGCATAATTTTAGAGTGTCATTATCCCGATCAAGTAGGAAGAAATAAGCAAAATATAGTAATGCAAAAGGAATTAAGAAGAGTACAAGTTTTGTGTGTTCCATTTGCAGAAAAAGTTTGAGTATTGACCCTTGCTTCAAAGACTACCTGAATCTCCGGTAATGAACAAACCAGAAGCCTACGTGTTTTAAAATATTTACTGTGGACCCTTATCGTAATACAGGAAAAATTTAGAGCAGATCAGAGATAAAGTTTTTTTCCAAATGTACTTTTCTCAAGAAGGTAAAAATTGGCCATTTTCTCCCATTTAATTCAGTCCCCAATTGGTTAAGGGAGTGGAATAACCCTGCACCTAAATCTGAACAACTGGATAACCCTGCTGAGTTTCGATTTTGGAGTAAGCGAACATTTTTGTAGTTGGTATTATTTTTTCTGAATCATACAATTGAATTAACGGAAACAAAACTTGTTAAAATACTGATTTTTGTTTTAAAAAGTTTCTTAAGAAAGTTATTTTTATCCCTATATTCTAAATCAAAGTTGAAGTAGGTGGAATAGTTCCTACATAACCTATGAAAAATTGTCGATAAAGTGGAATGAAATTGTATCACTATGCTAATAGTTTAAATGTAGGGAATAAAATGTATATTGGATGTTTTAATAATAGCAATTTCACAATAGATGGTACAGTTCACAATATGGTTAAGATGATGTATTCTACTATTTTTTTACATTTAAGTTTAACAGTTTCTATGCAGTAAATATCTATCAATTGCTTAAATCGTAAACCAACAAATATTTCTGGAAGAGCAGGCACTATCATGTAGTAAGTTAATTTTAATTATGAAAATACACTAAATTACCTATCCATTTTCAATTTATGAAGTATGATATAAATTGAAAGTTTAATTTTGAGGATAAGAAGACAATCTCTCCCACAAAGCATCATAAATTAGAAGTTATACAGTATATGACGCCATTTACAGCACCTCTAATGCCTTAAGATAATCTTTCTTAATATCTCAAGGAAAATATTTTTTTTTGTTTCACAATTGCAATTGAATAGCAAATCATCTTTTATTTGAGCCATAATGCCAGATTTACATAACTCTAAGATAAAAGTCATATAAATCAGTTAATACCATCTATTACTGAGACTTTAAACATGTTAAGAAAATAAATAAATGTGAATAATATTCTTATTTAGTTATCCTGGAATAGATTACTTGATGAGTTGCATTTAATTTGTTATACTTACCTTAAGTTTCTCAAGGCAAATAATGTAATTTTCACTTAATGAAACTAGAATTTGTAACTGAAATTTAACTATGCATCTTAATGCACAATTATCAAGAGCAATTTTAAGGTTAGACCAACAAATCATACAGTACTCAATTTTAATTTTTCTCGCATTACCAATGCATCACATTAATTTACTGGAACATTTTGATGACTATGTTTTATGAAAAGAATGCTTTGCAGGAAAAAGGAATGTTGCTCTGAAGAGCAAAACTCAAAATAAAAGTGAAAAAATCATGATTGTAAGATTACTCCTCTAAATCAATACAATTTTATAAGTAGGATTTTCCACTCAACTATGGAATTTTCAGCATAAATGAATTATATTTAACTAAATCAATCCTTCAAGGAGAAAATTTCATAAATTTACTGATACATTTTCTTTACAATTATTTTTCTTTCTTAACTAAAATGTTTTCATAACAGTCAACATGTATAAATGTATGAAGTATTCCAAGCAGTTCATTGAGAGGACTGGCACGTTATTTTTTATAAACCATTAAAACTCTTCTTTCCCATAATATTGCTTTATTTTTTACTTTAAAAAAGTAGTCATAATTTTTGGTATTAGTGCTTCGTAATGTACAAGTAGTTATTGAGCATTTTCAAATGTCACAAATCACTTGCACAGGGCTGGAGTTTGCAATTTTGATTAACAATACTTTAGATCAAATATGATTGGAATAAGCATTCACTGAAATATGTCATTTAACAGATGAACCCTAAAATTATTTTGATTAGCTTTCATTCAGTCATTTTATCTTTAACCTCAAATTTAAAAAATTTTCTCTAATATTAGCATCCAATGAACTAAAACAAGTTATTCGTTCATAAAAATGTTCAGTATAAAGCTATTAAATTACAAGAAATTTAATGACTGTGACAAGTAACATCAATATTTTTACAAATTACAACCATTATTAGGATGTGTAGATTAATATACTTCAGAAAATCATTTATTATACTCTTCAACTTGATTTTTTCTATAATCATGTTCATAAAATAAAACCTGATTTTCAGGGCAAAATGATAAAGTAAGCTTTTATTACCCAATCATATCGAAATCTTTTTTTGCAAACTGTTTAGCCTAGTGGTTTTGTTCGCAGTGGTCTAATTAGACAGAATTCACAAATACACCACATGTAACTAAATTAAAAATCAGGAGTTCAATGATTCTGTATTCTTATAAGGCTTCACTTCCAAATACGAGGAATCATAATGTGTCAAACAATTTCAGTCAATATTTGTCTATCTTGCACAAGCAAGTTAAAAAAATATGGCAATTATACAAACAATTTACACTTTCATCGGGAAGAAAGAAAGTAGGAAATAAAAAATAACTATCCAATGCAAACAATCACTCCAAAAGAGGAGAATTACTGCCAAGGCATGTAACATGACTCAAATTTATAGTCTTCAAGGATCTACAAAATGTATAAACTGATGTTGTTTACTCACACACTCAAAATATTTCTAAAAGTCATACTGTTCATTTTTTTAACACAGCCACACGTATCACATGGGCAAGAAACTAATTGTGACCATACAATTAATAGGAAACAAAAATAACAATAAAACAAATTTAAATAGTTTAAATTTGCTCAAAACAAATAAATGATTAAGAATAACATCAAACAATTTAAACAGGATATAATGATGGCTATGAATATGTACAAATGGGTATAAAATCTATTAAGAAATATGAATTAAACAAGGTATGTGAAATAAATTTACACTATGATAGGAATAAATAATGGTTATATGGAGACAACAAGAAAAAGGCACCTCCATTGAAAGGTATTTATGGCAGTACGGTGAGGGCTATGATCAATAAGCTCTGCCAAGCAGAACTTAATTCAGCATTAATGTATGAGATGAGTGCAATCTAGGAGGAAGTGATACAAATCAGCCCATTTGTAACTAGCACACAAACTCAATAAGATTTCAACACAACAACCAGGGAATTTAAACCACCATATCAAGGTTCTCACAGAAACCCAAGCAAAACATCAGATAACCTCATTTAAATCAATCACAATATTATTCCGAGTAAAGCAGAACAATATAGCCTTGCTGGTTGGACTGATTTTATTACAGAGATAACTTCCAATACCCATTCCAAAGCCTGACTAAATGAGCTCTCAAAATTTTATTTATAAACCAGAAATGATGGCAAGAAATACTTAACAGAACAGTCAGGCAAATTTTGATGTAAACTTTGTCTATCTACTGAACTCCTAAATTACAAATATTATATCTACGAGTTCTTCTTGTGTTTCTGGATGATATAATTTCTCTATGAATAAAAATTCATCAATCCTTAACTTTCTTTTGTTCCCGATTTTTCTTGTGAATTCTTTTATGGTAACTTTGAGCGAGAGAGTTGATAATGGACACAACAAAGTATATAACCATGCAAATAACAAATTTCTCAAATATGTAAGATAGCAAGTTTCCTTCCTGAAAAGGAAAAAAACATCCAATTAGAGAGGAAATACATATCAAAACATCAAACAAATTAAATGTAAGTTAAATTCAAATTTTTATAAATATTTAAAGGAATACAGGCATCTTTTGAGGTAGGTATGCTTTTTTTAGTTAATACATCATAGAGATATTAAGGGCACAAATTATAGATACAGCAACAAAAAAATCTTGTTTGTCCAGCATATGAACATGACTTTTTCCATACAGAATAATGAATATGATTGCAATAATGCTTACAAGTTGCTCTCAGTAATAGCACCCCCAAGAATAACTGCTTTGGAATAATTTTTAAAAACTCTGAATAATTTTCATAATGGAAAATACTTTAAATCACTTTTCATATTGAAAAAACAACAGGTAAACAAAATTGCTGTAGTTATTGATAACAAAATATTGATTAGCATTGGCATCGCAATCAACTATTTGAAAATTGTATTATAGCAACAGAAACAAAACTGACACCTAGCAATATTCACTGTACTGAAAAAATTCAGAAGGATAACTGAAATGTCTACGAAATAATCCATCTATGAAAAAAAAATGTTTCAAACAAAACTTGTAGAAAATTATATTGTGTACAACTTTTATTATGACAAATATTTGCATTAATGAAGTTCTAAAGAAGATAAATAGCAAAAATGGAAAAATTACTAGAGTAAACCTCCACTTCCGGTTGAACAATTTCAGGCAAAATTTTATCAGACCATGAATTTCTAATAAAATTTGTAAATATAAAGCCTTGTGCAGATCATATTATTTGTTTTTGTGTTAGAGCAGTCACAAAATTCCTATTGCACACAGGCGTCGAGAAAATAGCAAAAACATATTCACATTAACACATTAGGTATTTGTTGAAATCTTAAATTTCATTTTTTCACAAAAACAATACTCTCTCTATATGTAATGGATATGGAGAAAGTAAAAATCTACTAAGTGAAAATCAACAGTGATATGGAGAATGTATTTGAACATTTAGATTTTAATATCAGGCTAATCTTCACAACCCCCTCCCTATTTCTCTGATCAACTAACAGCCACTTAATCCATTCCTTTACATTCCAATGGTTTTATCTGTTCCAAATCTCTTGTTACTATAGGTATTTTATTATATTTATTGTTGAGTAGATGGTAGCTCGTAATCACTTTGGCTCCAAGTTGAACAGTTGTATAAAACTCCTTTAGCAAAAAAAAAAAAAAGGAGTTTTATACAACTGTTCATATTTATTGTTGTTTTATATTTCATTGTAATTTACCTATTATGATGTTTTTGGGACTCATTATAAAATGACTACTAATAAAACTGTTTGTGTTTATTGGTAGCATGAATAACCTGAGAACTAGTAGTATGATTTCCACAATTTTTTTGCAATATACTGGGATCTAACTCGTGCATCTTTTGATATGTCAACGTCAATTATAAGATCATGGGTTTGATTCCAGGAGTGCTTATTTTCTCCATTTGATTAATACAGTGACGAAGGTAGCATATTAAATAATTAAAGTTTAAAATTACTTTCAAAAATATGCCAAAAACATGATTTTTTGTTTTTTAATAATGAGAAATGTAAGCTACTATGACCACTACGATTGTTGCAGCATTTTAGAGTCCAATGCTTTTATAAGGGGAATAGTTGAATGTTATGCATACTTACTTTGTGTTTTTTCTGTTGTTGTTTGTTTTTCAAGTACATAACTATCATTAGATAGAGTTTAATATGCACCACAGCATACGTATATATGCTTACACTTATGTATGTTTTTCATTCGTCACTCGTTTTTAAATGAAATTCTGAATGTAAGATTTTATATGTATGTCTCACACTGAGAGAGATAGCTATACTTTTGAGGGAAGAGTGAGAAGGGGAGAGCAACGGAGAATGGGAGAGCAATGGAGAATGGGAGAGCAACGGAGAATGGGAGAGCAACGGAGAATGGGAGAGCAATAGAGAATGGGAGAGCAATGGAGAATGGGAGAGCAACGGAGAATGGGAGAAAGAGAATGGGAGCAAGAGGGAGAGAGAGAGAGGGAAAATGGAAAGTGCCTTAATTTTAATTTAATATTGATTCATTCAAACCCGTCATTTTTGAGGGACAATTACTCTATTAAATAAACGTCAGTTAAGATTGGTAACTTTACCACATGGACATGGCCAAAAACAGTATTCTAAAGAAAAATCAGGTCAGGGTATGAGGAGCTTGACCATTTGTCTCCCTGCTGTTACTCATTTCTTGGAAACTATGAGATGCCATATTCATTGGAAAATTATGCTTAACTTGGCAACCTGTATTAAACAGAGGCAGGAGTATTGAGAAAAAAATGTAAATGTTTCCAATTATCTTTTTTCATATACTATGTATTCTACATTTTATTCTTGTCATACTACAACTTGTCTCGATTTATAAAAGCCTTACTCTAAGCCTGATGCTGATGTCATCAATGGCACTTTTAATGAATTTTTAACAAACTTCCCGATTAGGCGGAAGGTTGAAATTTTGCAGGAATGTTTGTTTTGATTATAAAAATTAAATGAAAAAAAATAACGAAAAAGACCCAGGTACGATTCCAGGGGGGAGGGGGGCGATTTACATTTCCCATAAGATAACACGTAAAAAGCAACTTTTTAAAGTGCATGCTTTTATTTTTTTGGAAATTAAAATTAGAAAGAATTGATGTACGATCTTCAAATTTGAACTGTTTTAAAATTAATTAATGAAGTTTTGTATTCTATTTGGAAGGTGCTTCACAAAAAGAAGGGAGAGGGTATTTATCAGAGACAGTATGGTTGATGATGAATGGATGGAAGGGTGGGGATAGCTCGCGCAATCTCAGGGCAGGGGTATGCAACCTTTTTCTGAGGTTAGGCTGCATTAGTATTTCCAAGTACCGTATTTTCTGGTCTATAACGCGCACCTTATAGATAACGCGCAAGTGATTTTCTTCAAACCTGGTACAAATGTATAGATAACGCGCAGTAAAAAAAATCGATTTGAAACAAGCGCTTCCTGAAAAAAATGAATCAATTAAAATTTGCTGTGGCTTTCCGTTATTCAGTTGTTTTCACTGTACACCACATGGTATTATGGAGTCTTGAATTAGCTTGGCGTCGGTATTGAAAATGTTTTTAATTTACCATGGAAAACGAAAATATGCGAAAGCAAAAATCATACACTTCGCAGTTTAAATTAGAAGTCGTAAAATTCGCTATAGAAAAAGGAAATCGTGATGCTGGAAGTTTAACGTAGGGGAATCAAGTGTACGAGAATGGCGTATTGGCGAATTGGTGCTGAATAAGTTGCATCGGAAAAAACGAGCAATGCGTTTTAGAAAATGCTTTTGGCCAGAACTCGAGGAAGAACTGTATGAGTGGGTGATACGAGAAAGGGCAAAAGGCATTAGGATTTCAACAACGAGGGTCTTATTGCAAGCAAAATGCATTGCTCAAGAGATGGACATCGTGGGCTTCAAAGCGTATCCTTCCAGGGGATTCCGTTTCATGAGGAGGAACAATTTGTGTGTTCGTACATCGACAAGCATCGGCCAAAAATTACCGATGGACTGGGAGGCGAAAATGATTAAGTTTAGACAATATATGAAAGAAAACATGTCTGGAGTTGATGCAATGCATGTCGGCAATATGGACGAGGTTCCGGTGAGTTTTGATCTTCCTTGTGCTAGAACTGTGAACCTTAAAGGGGTGAAAGATGTTTCCATAGCAACTACTGGGCATGAGAAGTCGAATTTTACAGTTTTGTGTGCAATGTCTGATGGTTCTAAGCTTCTTCCTATGGTGATTTTTAAACGAAAGACTGTGCCGAAAGAATGCTTTCCTATGGACATTGTAGTAACCGCAAATGAGAAAGGTTGGATGAACCAAGAAATGATGAGGGTTTGGTTGGACAGTGTGTGGAGAAAGCGAAAATCTGCCTTTTTTAATCGGAAGTCACTGTTAGTCATGGATTCATGTCGTTGTCATGTGATGCCTGAAATTAAAGAAGTGGTCGGTAAATATTCAAAGCTAGCTATCATTCCTGATGGTTTAACCAAAAAACTTCAACCACTAGATCTGTCTGTGAACAAGTCATTTAAATCAAAATTGCGAGCTAAGTGGGAGGATTGGATGTTAGCGGGTGTGCATCAATATACTAACTCCGGGAAAGTGAAAAGACCATCCTATGCAGGAATGTGTAAATGGATTGTTGAGAGTTGGGGATCTGTGACGGCTAGCTGTGTAAAAAACGGTTTTGAAAAGGCTCTTAGTGATACACTTATGACAGACACGGAAGAATTTGAAGATGATGAAGGTGATTCTTGTGAAAATGAAGTTTCAAATGTGCCTGACCAAATTATGAGTGCTATTGAATCATTTGACATTGACTCAGGTGATGATTTTTATGGTTTCGAATGAATTGTAAAAGTTAATATACATTGATTTCAATAAAATTTTATTTTCCTTTGTATAATGCGCATGATGTTTTTTCCCGATTTTTATATTTTTTGTGTAGATAACGCGCGTGTTATAGACCAGAAAATACGGTACCTTGGTGGGTCACATTTAAAGTTGCGGTTATTTTGATAGGCTGCAGTGGTGTAGCTAGGTTCTCTGTCCGGAGGTAAGCCAAAGAGATGCGCCCCCCTCCCTTTACTCCTTGTACAATTTTCCAGACAAATGTAATGCGGAAAATGTGATGTAAACCCAAACATACTATACTAGCATTTTAATTCAGCATATATTAGAATATTATTATGGTTTATAAACTGAAACGTTAATTTTCGGTCCATGAGTTTGCGCCCTTTCAGCCGTGCCAACTGTTCCCCTCTCACTACACCACTGATAGGCTGCATTTAAAATTTTCTGATTGTTCGATGGGTTGCGTCAGATTTAAAACCTTAAAGAGGTCGCACAGTATTATGCAACACAAGAGTTGCACATGGTCATTTTGACCTCGTTGAAATCTGATGTGGCCACCACATGACTTTCTCTATACCTGTAATGTTTCTAAAAATTCCAAATAGGTTAAATGATAATAAACATTTTAAGGAACTGCGAGAAAAATTTAAAGACTACAAAGAACAGAAATAAACTCAAACCATAGCCTTCTGATATTGGATATAAACATTAAGCTCCAGCAATTAAGAAAATAAAAAGGAGCATTACTAAGACGTAACTAACGTAAGCGTAAATGTGTTTAGAATAGTCGCCGGTAGGTGGTGTGGTGGTGGCAGCTAAAGAATTATGTATATATCATTTCATTGACAGCTAGTCAATGAATTGATGAATGTGTTTTGTAATGCATTGAGTCACTTATACAAATGTCATTTGTGAAGTCAGGAATTCTAATTATAGCAGGCTGTTTACATTGTTTCATTACTTCTTTATGATTGTCTGCAAAGTTGATGTATATCTGACATTGAGATTGCCAATGAAGGTACGATTTATTCTCGCCCATACTTTTGTTGAAAAGAGAAGCTCTAGTTAACTGTAGCTCTTGGCATCTTTACAAAATATTATTCTATTTGTAAGTGTTAACATGAATAATTCTAATGTAATTAATTAAATTAGCATAATACTGTATAATGTACAACACAGCTTAAATAATCATTTTATATTTTTGGTTTATGCAACATCACTTCTCATTCAACTCTTAAAAACAAGCAATGATTTTATAGACATTAACTTTATGTATTTAATCATTTACTTCCTTTTAACATAAAATATCTTGTTCTGTTTTTTCATTAATTTAGGCACAAATGAAATAGCTGTTCAACTATGAAAGTCAAGAATGTAAATTCTACCTTTACCATTATTTATATGGAAAAAAGATTTCTTTTTTTATCACAGCTTTCGGAAATGCATCTCCAATGTATAGCAGAGATTTGCTGCATATAAATTTCATTGTTATACAATCAATTTATAGAAATAATTACCACAGTAGTATCTTTAGCCACACGATGACGATGAAGCTTTGTTTTCTGCTTTTCAAGGAATTCTTTGAATGGTTCTTGTAGCTTAGTGCCAATATAGGGAATAGTTGCAAGGAGGCTCACTGCATGCTCCACCAGCAATTCATTGAAAGCAATTATAACAAACATCTTTTGGATGTGCATTTTTACAACAGCTTTGCCTATTAAGGTGGCACCAAAAAATGTCCAGAAGGGTACAAGAAAATGGCCACATGTGATTCCTGCCAAATCAAAAAGAGGATTTGGGATCTGAAAGAGATAGGAAAAGAAATACTTTAAAAGTATATAAGCTTCTGAGATAAAAACTGCATAAGGAGGGTTGACATATTTTTTTTTATTCAAAAAAGAATTATCAATCTAGTTCAATGGCTGGAACCCAACAGATAGCTCCAACAGCCACAAAAAAGATGGGAAAACAAAATGTGTGTATTTCAGCTGCAAAACATCTACTGTCAGTGGGCCTTCACCAGCTAAAATGGGTATCTGGTTTTCCCAACTTCTGATGTCAATGGAGCTACCTAATTTATCAATAATGCCACTTCCTTCACAAACATGAAATATTTAAATAAAACCACTTCAAAGAATGTAAACTTGTTAAATTACAAACTGTACCTATTTATATTTTTTAAATGGTATTGGTAAAGATGCAATAGGTAAGGTATTACCATTTACTCTATCATAATCTGCACTTTTTTACCATCACTTATTACCCCAAAAATATACTCCATATCATATTTGCAACTTTCAATTTTACTTAATTCTCGCTTAGCATGATTGTTGGGAAACATATTATACAGCTTAATATTGTTGAGATAATTCAACTGAAATTTCCAAAATTAATGTTAATAAAATGTAAATAAAAATTTTCCAAAATTAAAAAAAATGTATCCAGGTTTAAATTTTTTTCTTGAATTGAACCTTTTAAAATTGGGGTGTGCATTATACTCAACCAAATAGAGTAGGTCTGATATACTCGAAATATAACTGATATGGAACAATTCTTAAAACATTTTTAGAAGAGTATAAATTTATCTTTGTAAAATGAATTTTATACAAACTAAATTAAACTCACCGATGCACATGCTAAAATTCCAAAGAAACCCACTTTCTCTACAAGTCTTTCAACTCCAAGCTTTGCTCTGTCTAAGAAAGTCTGAAAAAATCACAATAATTATTATTAACAATAAAGTTTCCTGCTGTAAGGTTCATAATCAATTTCAATTATTATGAAAACTTCACTCTGTAGCAAAGAATACAAGGAAACAGATAAAATCAGAGGACAATTACTAAAGAGACCTACTGATAAGAATAATAGAATTAAAGCTGAATTAATACAACTATAATATACCTCAATTACTTTCTAACTTAAACTTATTTAATAATATAGATAAATAAGACAGCTACAAAAAGAATAAGTAAACAATTTGCAAATTTAAACCACAGAAACATCCTGTAGTAATATACTCAATACTATTAAGAGTTTAGTTAACCATAGGAGCTATAAATATCACTTTTTTGATAAAGGCCATGCTCCCAGCAAGCTTTTAAATACATTCAATGAAGCACATAGACATTTACGTTTTGCTGGGTGAGGTGAGGTAAAAGTACATTAATGATATTAGTTTTCCTTTCTTAGGAATGGCTGAAAAATTCTTGGCCTAAATAGAAAGGGAATAGGGGAGTGAAGAGTCATTTATATACATTGTAGCTTGACATCTTTCGACAATGTATACACAGTTTAATTATAAAACTTTCTGGGGTTCATTCTTATTTAGTATTGTCATGTAAACCCACAACTAACATGGTGAAATTCAAGCACCAAGCTGTGATTCATTACCTTTTGTTAAAAGGTTTAGTGTTTAGTTGCTAAAGACAGCCATACAGCTGTGCAGCAGACATTGCATCCTATTATTCAACAGTGACAAAGTTATTAGGAAACTCCAAGAGGGAAAGCTAGAGATTGGAGGAGGAACCCCGGGGTGGACGTCCTGTCTCAGCCATAGCAAAGGAAAACATTCAAGTGTGCCAACATTGGGATAAACTATGTGGAAAAAGTCTAAAAAGCAGTAAGTAGTATCATGAAACTGCAGGCTACTAAGTAAACAAAATTTCCCTCCCATATTCCCTTCCTAATTAGGCTGAGAATTTATCAGTCATCTCTCATAGCATCAGACAGGTAAGAGATAAGAGCTGTAGAGGGACACTCAGCAAAAGGAACACTTTTTGTTTTCATTTTTTTAAATTCAAGTTTCGAGCAAAACCATTAAGATATTTAAATATTTACTGTTCTTTTTCCTAAAATTATTGCAAAAATACTGCTGATTTAATAGTAAGAGTGCTGTTAAATTTGTAAATCTATGTGGAGTTTAAACATGGATAACTTAGATGGTTCAGAGAAAAGTTGTGCTTTTAAAATAGATCTGGTGAACTTTTTAATTAGCAAACCTCGCAATTTTTCCATTTACCATGTTTGCCATTGATATTATCATTTATTTTATATGAAATATAGATGTGTATCTTTGAATAATTTAAATTTTCAATAATTAAGGTAAAAATTAATTATCCGACTATCATTGGTACATAGAGTAGGAGCTTGAGATTGGTTAAAATATGATTTCTCTAGATAGTATAAAGTACCATTTGAGAAGGATGACGTTTCTTCCTCTGAAGTTCCTCAAATTCTCGAAGCTCATCTTCATCATCTGGGTCATAGCCAGATCGCCGGGCAGCTCGGGCCATGAAATACGGTGGAAGTTCTCCCAATGCTGTACCTGCTCCCCAGAGGCATGCCTCCAAGCGAACTTTACTCATGATGGTCAAAATGCTAACTTCCTCGTTAGGAAACAGATCATCTTCTGGACAGATGATTCTTCAAGCATTGATGAGGATGGAAATATCAATAAATACATAATAAATTATCAATTTTTAATGAAAAAATTATATCCTAAAATGCTAAAGACAAATATTATACAAGTAGCATAATACAATATAGTTGTTTAATTTAAAATGCAAAGTTAAGTGTTATTTTGTTCATCTTATCACACGATGTTAAACAACATTAGCAGCCAATTTTATAGAAAATTTCAGCTGCAAAAACTCGCTTCCTTCTACTATGATAAAAAAGAGATCAACCACAAGGATGCTCTGAATTAATCAAAACAATGGCATAGACTGGGCAATTAAGAGAAACTAAACAACTTAGAGCAGTGGTCTCCAACGCTTTTGTTGCATCTAAATTTGCAAATACCTTCAGAAACTAACCACCAAGTGCAGCAACTATACTGGTGCAGTTCTAGAATATATTTGAAAATATGATAAATAGCGTTAACAAACATTTTATTAAGAACCTAAGCCAGCCAATCCAATAGATTGTTTGTAAAAGTAAAGAAAATTACAAGGTGAAGTGTTTTGGTACATGCAAGGAGAAATTGTCTATATATATATATATATATATATATATATATATATATATATGCCTTTAGCATATTTTAAAAACAAATTCACAATTTAAAAATTCCATCTTCATCCTATATTAAGCTATATGTTAAGCTTCTGAGGCCTGCAGAAATTAAGTTTAAAGTAAATGTAGTTCCCTTCAAGGAAATATGGTTTACTTTTTTATAATTTAATTCTCTTATGCAATCATAACTACTACATCTAAAATAAAGTCAGTATTAATATTAATAATAATTTATTTATTATTCCATTGAGGTCACAAAATAATGATATTAAAATAAAACAAGCTATCATAAGGAATTGAGTTTATTAAAATACCATGTAGCATTAAAGAATGCTATAAAAAGAAAAAATAATAAAAATGATAATAAAATCAAAGATGAGAATTCTTTCAAGATTCTCTCAAGATGGTAATGAATTGCAAAATAAACAAATCAATCTACAAGTAATTCACTGCATTTAAATTCAATTAAAAAAGAAGCACAGCATTTTTTCTTTAACTCAACTAATTTTTAATTACCTGAAAATATAGGAAAACAGTAACTATTTCATCTTTTAATAATTATTTTTCGTAAATGCACAAAATAAATTGTATATGAATACATTTGATGGCCATTTACACTGATAAAAATATCAGAACTGTAAAGAAGCAAACTGTCCATCAGTAATAATTCCAACAAATACATTATATTATTGAAGTAGTGCAAGGAAATAAAATTTGACTGCTCATCTATCATACTTAAGTAGAGTGCTCAAGGATTAGTCAAAAGCACCTCTTCAAAACTATTTCACAGGTCATATGATTATTTAATTTCTAAAATTTAATAGCAGTCATAGAGATATAGGAAGCTTTAGAGATGTGCGTTGGAGACCCCTGATCTAGTGGTTAAAAATGAACAATCAGAGGAGAAGTGAATGCAAGCTCACTCATCAGGGTAAGGAGGCTCGGGAAAGCGAAGGCTGCCACACTCGTAGGCAGCAAGCGTGACAGAAGCAATGTGAGGACCCAGATATAGGAGGAAGGTGTGCAGGCCCGTTCCTAGGCCAACTGAAGACAACACCCCAAGGCCTACCCAGTAAAGGCACCATAAAGCCTTCCTCTGAACTATGTCAAGGTACTGCAACAAAACAGCAGGTAAGACAATATCTGTCTGCATGAAATCATCACTCTGCAACTGTAACTAATAGACCAATGCTCAAATATAGATGAAAAATTGAGCAAAACTTGCAATAAAAGCAGGTTGTTATTGAAGAAAATACAGTATGCAAGTACACAGATATACATATGCAATAAGGTGCACACCAAATGTTAAACAGTGATATGAGGTATAATTAGTCAAATGAAACACTAAGTAAAAATTTAACCAGGAAAAATAATATGATAATTACAAAAAATTCATCAAAAATATCATTAAAGCTAATATGTATAAAATTATCTATAATCAATTAATATACACAAATGTACAAATCTTAGCATGAACAATAATAAAATCAATCATCACAAAAACAATCATTTGGTGTGTTTGAGTTATTAAAGAAGTTTTCAAACAATGACAATTTTCTCCTCGAACAATGAAAATTTTTAGCTACTTGAACCATATTCACAGGTCTAAATATACACCTGTACATTCCTAACTTTGAGAATAGACAGAACAGACACTCGGTAACCATGCTTTTTGAGTAGCGGACGTTGAAAAATTGCACCTGATTTTGCCAACCATGGTATCGAGTCTTTAGTATCTGCAGACCTATGCATGGCCATATTTAATTGGCTAATTTTACTAATACAAAAATTTATGTTAGTGAAGTAGCTACATACTACCTAGTCTTGATGAGAAAGAGAGACAGAGAAAAGAGGATGTTCAGCTCCTGATAAAAGCATGAGTTAATCAGGAAGTGGAGGTTCAAGGGATTTTATGGAAGCATTGATTTTACCAGCATTCTTTGAAGTCAATGGTCAATGGTGTATGCAGGGGTTGCTCTGCTATCATATTATTACTGCACAGTACTTCTTTGTACTTTTAATGTACATTTATTTTGTATTTATCTATAATAAACATGTTTTTGAAGTACGGCATAATTACTATTAATCTCAGCATTAACATCTCAACATTATAGGGTTTTAGGTACATCCCTCAGGGATGACACCCCATAAACCCCATTTCCCATATGCCCTGGCTCTTGCCAACCGCAATTTTCTCTATCGTGGGTTAAGACAGGAATGTAATCAACATGATTGACAAGAGACTACTGTATTTAAGGGCTTGATTTTGACAGACTTTCCTGAATAACAGGTTTAGAAAAAATAATCAATTTATAATAACTCCCAAGAAATTCAAAACAACAATAAATCGCTCATTTTTTACCTCTTAACAAATTCGCAGGTGCGGCCCATATTTTTCAATTTTACAGACAAATATTCTTGCCTGAATTAATATTTTCCACATCTCACCTAAATTACAAAAAGACAATTGATTCATGCCTAAATTAAATATTTTGTCTTAATAGCACATACAAATTCTTGCAGGAAGTTATTATGGAAGTGGACAAACACTTTGTGTAGCTACTTCCAATCCGATGGTGCATCATTTCCCTTAACTTATGAGGAACTATAAAAGGGCTGCACAAATTTTTTTTATCCACAGGCCACACTTAAGGGTTTTAACATAGCCGAGAGCCACACTATAATAAAGGCTGAGCAATTTAAAATTAACAAAGTTTGGAATGTTAGGATTCTCTTTACTAGTCGCCAAACATAAAATGATTGCGTTATTTATAATTACCAAGATGACCCCGAATCTAAATGACCTCCCTTTTAGCCGACTGTCAAAACAGAAAAAAAATTTGTTCGAATTTCTGATTGACTTGTAATTGGTGTATATTTCGAACACGTATTCAGTATAGATATACTAGTTCGCTCATTAATTGAAATGGTTTGATGCAAATTTTTGTCTAAAAAAGAATTTTAAAAATGTATTTTTAAAATTAAGACTTTATTAATTGAATTCTGGATCGTAAGTTTGCAATAAAAAATGTATGTAGATACAATTATTTTATCTTGTTTCATTTGTTTAAAAAAACATCGATAAACGCGTAACCATACTTCCTACGGTTCTATGACAACTCGTCACGCGTCAATTCATCGACAAATTCGTCGCGAAACAAATTGGAAAGTGAGACACCATGACTGGTGTCACTGGGAGACACTTTTCCAAAAAAAAATATTTCTTTGTACGTATTTCGATAATACCAGAATGATTCGCAATTCTCTTCACACGACGAGTTTGTCTAGCGATGAATTGACACGCAGTGAGTTTGCCGTGCGATGTATAGACGCGCTAAGAGTTTGTCGTATGACGAATTTACGCGCCACAGTAAATGTTTTTCACTAGAACCTTTTCCAGCTGAGGGGATGGAACTGTATCTGCAGATGTCATATCAAAGTAGTTTCGAAAAAACTACACTTTTATAAGAAGGAACTAATCTATTTCATTTTCATTAATTTTATTTCCATGTTATTGCATTTTTATTCTCTTCTATAGGGGTAAATTTATGGATTACCAAATCAAAATTTGTGACATTGTTTAATATTAAACTTGTTGTACAATTCTCTGTAGGCTGCAAGGACATCAATGGTGGGGCACATATGGCCTGCAGGCCACACTTTGTACATCCCTGTATCATAGGAATCATTCCAACATGGAACTTCATTTTAATATATTACAATAAAACCTTGGGGCGATACCTTTTTTATCATGTTCAACAATAAACCAAGGTAAAATCAGACTTTAATCTGCATTTAAGAATGAAAACAGAATAAGAAAAAAGGCATTCAATTTTTTACTTAATATCTGACAGAAGAATGCTTTAAAACTCTTCCATATAGTTTATAATTGCACTAAACAATTTCACAATATTTAGCTGCAGTGGAGTGCAAAGGAATAGGTTATTGCAAGATACAATTTCTCACTTGTTGACATTTAACATATTTCGGGAATTAGAATAAAACCAATACATATGACCTCAAAAGTGAGCCAAGTTACAGAGAAATTTTCCATAAACAACTTATGGGACTACACTTGGAAGAGAAAACATTTTAAGTCTACAACAGGACTGACACATGCAATTTGTAGCAGCTAAATTTCGGTGATTTATTATTAAAGCAAGAAAATATTAACTGTCAAGGGACACTTTTTCATGTATTTTTATGTAATAGTACTCTGGCAATTAACCAATGTAACGATGAAAGAAAGAAAGCATCTTAACATTCTAGTTGTTGATGACTGTATCCTTCTCCCACAGCTCACCCCTCTACCTTCAATTACTTTTCTCTCTATAGGGTTGACAAAATCACCACCAGCTCTGGCAAAGATTGCCACACAAGAAAAATATCTGGTGATTCTATAATTTGAGGAAAAATCTTGCAAAGACATTATTCAAGCAATGAAATGCTACTGAGAGGGAGAGGTTAACATAGTCCAATTTCAGCCAAACTTACAACACATCTTATGAAAGAGAACCCAAAGCATGCACAACACTTAGTCCTCAGGCATAATATATGCAGGAAACAATACTTTTTACATGCAAATATTGTTACTGAAAGTGAAACATCACTTATTTGGGGCAGACTCTAGTAAAAGAGGGGGGATAGAGAAGGGACGAAGGAGAGAGATGGGATGAAAAATAAGAAAGAACGAAGGCGACATTATTACTCAATTTGTGGATAAGGAAATACAGGCATTCTCCTATTACACTGTTCTGACTTGCATTGTTTCGCTATAACATCGTTTAACTAATAGGGAAAGTTTTGTTTAATGTCATTCCTGTCTAATATAAAGTCGTTTTTGGCCAGCATGACTTGAAACGATGACAACATCAACCGCATGGTATCTCAACTAGGGATTGTAATCCTGGCAGAATTTTTCAACCACATGATTTCATGATTCGAAATTTCTAATCTCGAGATCCTTATCCCATTTATGTAATTAAAATTTTTTTAAATAGTTAAAACATGATTTTATAACAACGAGAATATTGCTATAACTATTAATGCTATAGGTTCAATTCTTTATTGAAATCCATTTCTGAACATAATTAGTAGGCAATGGATCATAGCATGGAATGTTGCATGTTTATGGAAGTAACGGTGTATGGAACCATTTGGTTTCACATTTTCTATTACCATTAAACAATCAACATAAATCTATTAAATTCATCGTTTAAAAAGAAAAAATGGCAGGTACAGTTGAGGATTGAGTGATCATTTGCGCTGCTATAAAGAGCTGTATCAAGAGAAGAAGCACAAGGGAATTCAGACTTCCATCCTTGGATTTTTAAAACATGCACGATATTGATGTTTATATTTTTTATTGCTTTCCTGTTTTTAATTTTGATTTATTAAATTTTTGTCTCTAATATTTAGTTGAGGTATAAATTAGATTAATGAGTCCGAAAATTTGACTCCAGGAACGCATCCTCCATCATTACATTAAGAATGTGAGAGAAACATTTCTCTCATGACAATACTCTTGCCTTAGTTCCCTTGGTTATTCTTCTCTTCCTTTTGCGCATCGACATACATTCCATCTTCGTCATTCTTTTCCAGTTCGCAATATACAGCAGAAGTAACCTGACAAGTTATAAATTTTTGTAGCTTTTTGTTTATTTCTTTAGTGTTTAGAATATATTTTACATATTTACAGATAGTATCTACATATCCATAATTTACTTTTTGAATATATACTTCCAAAAATATTTTATAAAATGGCCTCTAAATGCAAGACAACACATGAGGAAATGGACGAAATATTTGTTGATTCCGATGCATACGATGAGGAAAGTGCGGAAAGTGAAATTGAAGAGGATCAACCAGAGGGAGATATTTCCACAAGGAGAAGAGAAAAATCAGAATGGAGACCACCACATCAGGGCCAAAGAAGAACCAGACATGAGCAACCCTTCACTGGTGGCTCTAGTGGTTTGAAAGCTGATGTGACTACTAACATGCAGGCAATTCAAGGGGAGGGTAATTTTCAAGCAATATATACCAGAAAAACACAAACATTTCGACATAAAACTTTATAAACTCAGAGACAAGTCAGGTTATACATACGACATGAAAGTGTACTTGGGGAAAGACCAACAAATTGCAACACAAGACATGACAGCGACACATGTGATTGTTAGGGAACTGACTAGTTTACAAATGGTTTGAATGATTTCATGGTGGTTCTGAATCAATTGAAGATGAACAATAACCAGGTCGTCCGTCAACTTTGACAATGGACGAAAACATTTCGAAAATCAACGAAGTGATTTGCATGAACAGAAGGCTAACAATTCAAGAAATATCAATGATTTGAACATTTCATTCAGCTCAGTTCAACAGATTTTGACGAAAGATTTGAGAATGAGACGAGTCAGTGCGAAATTTAATCCTTGCCTTTTGTCACCAGAACAAAAAGAACTGCATTTGTCGATTTCGTTGGAGTTGCGTGATTGTGCGAGTTCAGATCCAATTTTTTTTACAAAGTCTGATCACTGGAGATGAATCTTGGGTATACGGCTACGATCCTGAGACTAAAGTGCAGAGTTCTCAGTGGAAAACACTGACCTCGCCACAACCGAAGAAAGCGCGTCAACCGATATCAAATGTGAAAGTCATGTTGATTGTTTTTTCGATATTGAGGGAATTGTGCGGTTTGAGTACGTGCCTCGGGGCACTACTGTGAATTCGGAATACTACAGAGGTCAGTTAGAACGCCTATGAAAGGACATGCGTCGAAAAATGCCTCAGAAGTGTACGAATGGATTCATTTTGCATTATGACAATGCTCCGTGTCACACGTCTCTTGTTATCTGCCAGTTTTTGGCTAATAACAAAATTGCTGTATGCCCGCACCCGCTACACTTGTCCAACTTGGCACCCTGTGACTTCTGGCTATTCCCCAAAATTAAATTGATGATGAAAGGAACCCGTTTTGAGTCGATTCCGGAGATCCAAGCAGCTACGACAGAGCATCTGAACGCGTTAATGGCAGATGATTTCCAGCTGCTTCCGAAAGTGGCAGGACCGTTGGAATAAGTGTGTGGCTAATCAAGGGGACTATTTTGAAGGCAACTAACTCAAATTTGTATTATATCTAATAAAATTTTTTAATACTTACATTCACCATATTTTTTATCACACCTCGTACATGGACAACTTCTCCTCTCCTACTCTCTTTGACGATATTCAGTGATATCTCAACCATGAATGTAAAACACAATCAATCACCAGAGAAAAAGAGGAGAGAAAATTGTGTGCAGTTCTTCTTTAGGTTGTAAGAACACCTGGTGATACAGTTGGTTAATCAGCAGTTTTGAAAGCTAGCAAGTGGAATGTGAAACATGACAAAAAGTTCTCTCAGTGCTTGATAGAAATACCAACAGGTTATGCAATTCATCAATCATCTTTTTAATTTTGAGTGTTGCAACTTGAAGTTTGTTCAACTTCCAGCTGACACTGCTGTTACAGTCTATAATTCCAGACTGATTAATTATTTTGTTGAGATGGGTTTTCTCTAATTTAGGAATGCCAAACTCAACGCTACATGTGGTACAAATTGACAGGATAATCACTATAAAAGGGCCATATTTGCATTATAGTTGTTTAAGTCATTTAACACCAAGTATTTCCCCTATTTTGGTGGCTCAATGCTAAGGTTTTCTCTGCAGTATCTGTGATCTTTCTTAAAAAGTAATAGAGCTTTGCTTATCGGCCTATAATTAATTTTTTTCACTGATATCTTTTAATGTTTTTGCTTATCATATTAACTGCAAAATCCATCCTTTCACTAGCTCGTTTTCAGACTAAGTGTAATCCACAATTTCTGATACACCCAAATGAGTATCACTCAGAAGTCATAAAATTACTACAATTAATATAAAATGTATACAATAAGGTCTGTCACAAAGGTATCTTTTAGCAACCATATAAATTTGAAACATTATGAATAACTCAATCACATGGACCAAAGAAACAAAGCTCAAATTTCTTTAAGAAAAGCCTTCCATGAAGTTGATATATGCTATTGTGACCTGATGCATAAGCCATTTATTTACTTTTCGAAATGATTATGATCTCACGTTTCGTTCATTTCCATAACCAGGAAAATAGTTTACTAAATTCCTATCAAATACTGAAAAAAGACAAAGAAATGCCACCATATAATATATCAATTAATTTTAAATAAATATTCACTGTTAATTACTTCTAAGAATAAAGAAGCTAAGTATGCAAGTGAAAAATAAAAAGATTTAATCACTTCATAAATTCATTTTATGATTTCAGACAACAACAAAACATAATAACTATCACTGATTAATTCCAAAAATGTCTATAAATTTAAATATCTCAAAAATGAGGTTTACATAAACTTAATACAGTTTCCAATTAAACATTCAAAGGGCTAGCAAACCTCGGCATCTTTATATAAGAACAGTAAATGTTATAATTTTCAGTAGAATATTAATTTTGAGCGGCAAAACTTTTACTTTTTCATTAATAACAATAACAATAAAATCATTAGGAGCAGCAATAAATATTACTGAAGGCATGATACAAATGAAATACAACTATGTATCTTCAATGGGAAATTTATTTCAATACGACTGGTTGCGCTACAATCACAGCCTCTATTACTCATCATATTTAAGGCAAATATTTTTAATAGAAATTTCATAACTAATAAATCTGCTCACTGTATATTTAATTTTATACTTTCTATTACATGTGATTATTTAAATATTTCTACTTTTTTAGTTCCCAATCTTTTATGTGATATAGTTGAAACTCTCAAACAGCCTTGGGGTCTGACCAGAGCTTCATTTGGTAATTTGCTGTATTACAGGAGGTACTTAACTATAAGTTAAGCCTAGCCTGTTTCTTCATAACAGTTAAGTGTTGCAGTAGAGATACTGCACAGAATGTTATTTAAATACAAAGTTATAATTATAATAATAAAATAATAAACAAAAACATACAAGATACACAATCCATTGTACAGAAAACTATGAAAATTGAAATAAACTCGAAATAAATAAATTCCAGGTAAACTCGCACTTAACAGGTGCTGCGCTTAACTAAGCTACTATGTCAATGTGTCTCCCATCAGGTGCTAATAACTTACCTCATTATGGTAGCAGCAGTGCCTTGGTGAAAAACAAATGTTATGAGCAAATTGAAAGGCAACTTGATATGTTTACACTGTTAACTCTCACTCAAAGGTCCCAATTTAGTTAATTTTATTCTATGGTTGCTCTTATGAGTAAAATTTTTTCCATGTCAGTTAATGAAGTTCAGATAATTTGTAAGAATTCTGATTACCTTTATGACTATCGTTTGATTTGAATTCAAGGCTTTCATATCCAGCTGTATGGATATGTTGTTTTTGTTGTGTTTTATATTTCTTGTTGTTATCTCAATTTTGTTTTAATTCTCATCCCGATCTCACTCAAACTGAAAAAAACTTATTCTTGCACATTCCTAATATAGTAATTCCTTGCCAACCATGGATTTGAGTATCCGCGGTTGATATATTGTATTTTGTTATACTAATCGCTGTATCCAGATCTCCCCATGGCTATGGCTAATTTTGCTAATACTAAAATTTTTGTTAACGAAGAAGCTACTAGTTTTTACAAGAAGAAACAGGAAAGAGGATTTTATAAAGACATTAGTTTTATCAGCATTCTTTGAAGCATTAGGCCAGGTGGGCAGTATCTCCAGAGGATGTTCTGCCATTATATTATTACTATACAATACTTCTTTGTACTTCAAACGTATACCTTGCTTGTATCTATCTATATAAATAATAAGTTGTTTGTAATTCCGTCACACTGAGGGAGATAGCTCTATTTTGAGGGAAGATTGAGAGGGAAGAGAAGTGTTTTAATTTAAATTTAATACTTTATTAATGACTACTGGTCATTTTTGACAGGTAATTATACTAGTTTTTATATACCATATTTATCCGAATCAAAGATGGCCTCAAATCTAAGACTTTATAGCAGACTGTCAAAACAGAAAAAAGATTTTATGACCTAATTTCTCACTTAATGTATTTGGTATACATTTCAAACGCACGTATTCATTGTAGGCATACTAGTTTGTTGATTAATTTAAATGGTTTGTTTCAAATTTTTGTTTGAAAAAAAAAAGAATTTTAAAAATGTACTTTGAAAATTAAGCCTTTATTAATTGAATTTCGTAAGTTTGCAATGAAAATTTTCAGTAGATACAATTATTTTATCACGTGTTTCATTTGTTTAAAAAACATCAATTAAATAACGCATAATCATACTTCCTATGGTTCTATGACAATATGTTGCTGTCAGTTCATCGTCCGTAAATTCGTCGCAGTCAGTACGACGTGCAACAAATCGTCAAGCATCAATTCATCGGATAAAAAATTCGTCGCGCGTCAATACACGTCAATTCATCTCTCGACAAATTCGTTGCGATACACCATGACTGATGAACGGCGGGAGACACTTTTCCACAAAATAATTTTTCTTTATATTTCAATAATACCAAAATTACGCGAGACATATTGGATGGTGTATGGCAAGGGGTGTCACACAACCAAAAGTGTATTCCCCTGTCATATACCAGTCATGGTGTCTATCCTTCCAATTTGTCTCGTGACGAATTTGTCTCGCAACGAAATTGTCACGCGGCGATTTTGTCTAGTGATGTATTGACGCACGATGAGTTTTTCGTGTGATATATTGATGCATGACGAGTTTGTCGTGTTATGAATTCACGCACCATGAACTGAAGCATGACGAATTGATGCGCAATCACCTGACGGTGATGTATTGACGGTATACGATTTCATACTCGAATTTAAGACGACCCCCAATTTTCGCAAGCTGAAATTTGGAAAAAACCTTGTCTGGGAGTCGGGTAAATACGGTAATAAAAATCTGATGTGGCCACCACATAACTTTCTCCATACCTGTAATATTTCTAAAAATTCCAAATAGGTTAAATGATAATAACTATTTTAAGGAACTGCGAGAAAATTTTAAAGACTTGACAAAGAACAGAAATAAACATAAACTGTAGCCTTCTGATACTGGATACAGCCACAAAACTCCAACAATTAACAAAATAGAAGAGCGTTACTAAGACATAACTGTCAATTGTTTACCATAGTCACTGGTAGGTGGTGTGGGGTTGGCAGCTAAAAAATATAGTTTTTTAAAATCTCTTAAACAATGCATTATACAGGAAAATGTCAAACAAAGGTTGTAGAAAATTAAATTTCCTACAACATTTATTCCAATACTTTTTCACATTCATTAAATATTAAAGCAAATATTTAAAAAATGGATGTGACAAGAGTAAACACCCACTTCCGGATGACCGATTTTTAGCAAAAACTAATCAGTGTGTGTATGTATGTATGTATATCCAACATTGCAGAATTAATTTGTAAGCACGAAATATATTCAAAATTAGTGCTAATAAAAAATATATACGAATATATAGTGAAGCAATACTGTTATTTTTTTGGATTTATATTTAATTTCTTTTCTCCAAAATTTATTAAAATAACATTGCATTCTGTAGCATTTAAAACATGCTTGAGAGATTAATATATATTCAAGCACAATGCAATGAACATGATAATCAAATCTTATAAACAAACAGTTCACAGGAGTCAAACTGGACTTGGAGACTATGCCAGATTAGGAAAGTTGCTAGATTGTGAAATGCCAGATTATGGAGAGTTGACTAATATTTTAAACTAGTAGTTGGTGCTTGTATTCTGCAAGCATATCATCTCAACATAAAAAACTATTCATTTTTCATATTTCATCATTACAAATATTTTTTTAATTCTAAATATTTCACCTCTGGAGCCATTTTCGTTTTTCCCTTATGTAAAAATAATACATTAAAACAATCCCAAAACTTTGCAATTATAAGAATTTTGTACTTTCTCCATTATGGGGTACTAATGCTACACATTTCTGCCAAATTTTAAAGTTGTAGTACTTCTAGAAGTAAAATAATATTTTTCTAATTGTTTAAATTTAAATAATTTTTAACGGCCGCCGCAATTCATATATGGTAAATTGAAATGTAAATTTGTGCAAATTCACTACTCTGTAAATAATTTGAAAATTTCAGCTTCCTAGCTCATCCCGTAGTACCTAAACAGTTATCTATTTGTTTAAACTTTAAGAATTTTTAACTGCCAAACAAATTAAAATATCAAAATTTGTATAATCCCTATTTCGTTTTTTTAAGAATTCTACTTATAAAAAAATTTCAGCTCCGTAGCACATTCGGAAATGCCTAAACCCTGAAAATTTGTTTAAACAATTGCGAATTATTAGCGGCCGCATTGTTGCACTTTTTCATGATTTTCGTTTTTTCTAGTCGGTTTTGCACAAACTCCTACCTAAGAAAAAAATTTCGAATCTCCAGCGCATACATTAGTATCCTTCTATATGTTATATCCTCCTCCTCCTCTGTAAGTGTCATCGATATATAATGATAATGATATTGACCTTTTAAAATTATCATTATACACATAATTTTATTATAATTTAACTATAAATTTGATTTTAAATTTATGCATGTAAACCTATTCAAAAGACTACAAATTTTTCACTGGCTAAGTCTTGAATCCTCCAAAACTAGACAAGTAACATTAACCCTTTGCACTTGGATTTTTTTCTTTTTCACGGTTATTCACCTACATATCTTTAGGATACAGTGATAACTCAACACGTTTATTGTTAGGCGGCACCTGAGGTGTAAGAAACTGCAATCTCAAGCATGCCACAAGATATTTACAATTCCCATCTCTATCTCTCGCAAAAACATGTATCGAGTTACAATCGACTTGCAAGCTGCTGCCGAGTCATATTCAACTTGCAAGTTCAAAAGGCTAAAGAAGGTCTCAGAATTCATTCCTTATTATTTTTAAAATATTTAATCACTTATGCAATGCCACTATAACTGCAAATCATCCTTGAAGTAAATTTTTAGACTACATGCAATTCAACACTTGGCGGATTATATTTGGCATACAAAAATGTTACCCCTATTTCTAAGGAAGACAATAAGAAATAATGATTTTGCAATGATTGCCTAATATTTAACTAACACCATTGAAAACTGTCAGCAGGTTGTTTCAGACAACATCCTTTAACAAATAAACGTGCATTTTGCTCCAAAGGCTAATTTAGTTAAGTCAATGCTACAGATAAGCCATAAGTTGATTTTCTTAAGTCTCTCAAAAAATCTCAATTAGATCTCCATTACACATATCAGATGATCAAAAATAAGCTTATCTTACATAGTAACTTACCCTCTGGTGAGGTCCTTCTATGTGAATAAGTATAGATGTAGATACCATCACAAGAATAGAAATACAGACAAGAAATCTGTATTGTAATAATCTGCAAAAAAAAATAAATTTTAACGAAACAATTAAATGGAAATCATTAACCAATTTAAGACTCAACTATATTTGTAGGAATTACTGGATTATGTTTTAATATACACTATTATGTCTTAGATTATTCAGTCTAAATAAACCTCACCTTTTCAAAAGAAATTTTTTAAATGTTTTATTATTTTATTAGCACCTTTACAGTTTCATTATATTTAGACCACAACACTATAGGTGCTGCATTAATTTTAAATTTTTTTACCATTTTCAACTAATAATGCTTATTAAATTCGATTCTAAATGGAATATTATGGCAATGACAGTTAAAAACCTGTGACAAGTACTGAAAACCTCGGCAGCTGCAACAATGTTATGTGAGCTGAACATAATTTTCCATCAGAAACCACTAAGGGATGAAGTATTTTGTCAATTAATTCAATCCTCAGAAGTTCAAATAAATTTGTAAAAATACTGCTTCTGCTTCAAACTAAATCAATCAACCTTAATGAACCACACTAGGAATTGAAAGGAAAAATTAATAACCCTTTATACCCAAATCTTTACACCATTATTGAATACCTTTTTGCTAAAACTCAATCATTAAAGAAATTGCATCCCAATCATAATTTTAATGGAGAGATGTGTCAAAAGAATTATTTTTACATTTAAATTCAGTCCGACTTATAAATAGATCTTTAAAAATAACATCTATCATGAGTTAATGGAAAGCAGGAGAAAAATTCTGCCTTGAATAGGAATCAAACCTAGGTCTTCCATTTGCCAGATAGGCATTCTACTAAAAAAATATCATAGAAATTCTTATTCCAGAATGGAATATATCTGGTTGAGGTAGAGCTAGCAATGCTAGTAGTTGTCAAGAAAGAAACTTTCTCTGACTTTCCATCAACTCTTGTCATCATATACAGTGAAACCCCGATTTAATGTTCCAGCATTTAGTGAATTTCCGTATTTAGTGAGTATTCTTTCTGGTGCCAGGCAAAGTCCTATATAAACAGTGGCGGCTCGTGTATAGGCACTGCGGAACTGCAGCACCCCCTATTTCCACTTGATATTATCGATAACATTTAATATAATGAGTCCTTTTTTCTTTAATTCTTTCTTTATTTTTGTAGTACAATATATATTCCTTAAGCTTAATGTCAGTACTTCAGTAGCCATCCCCCAGTTTATGAAAAAGATACAAAAATCTTTGTATGGAACTGTGCGCTTCACAGTGCCAGCGACGTGGTGTTTGACTGTTGTGCACATGCGCACATAGGAGGGGGGGGTGGGGAGGAAGGCGGGACTGCCAGGTAGAGAGAGCACTGTTGCTCTCGCAGTGCCGGCTCTGGCGTGATGGTGGAAGGAAGTTTTTTTTTACTCAGCGTGTGTTGCGCTTAAAAACCGTGTACCATATTCTTGAATGTGATAAAGTGTAGAAGAGTGTAGAATTAGATTATTATTCTGCTTCCAGCTATTCTATTTGATTCATTTTGTTTTGGTTCTTTTATTTAACAGAAAACTTTAACCATGGCCTTGCATCCCCAAGAAATAAGTTCTGTGACTGTAAGTGAACTTCAACAGCTAAAGTTTTCACAGCTATCTCTCCATGAGAAAGTTACAGTTAAGAAAAGAGGTCGTTCAACACCTGATATTCTAATATCTCAGCCAGGCAAAAGCAACAACAAGAAATATATTCGTAGCTTTAATTCTGAATGGTACCAACGGAAAAGTTGGCTTTGCGGCTGTGAAGTAAAAAATGCACTGTTTTGCTTCCCGTGTTTGCTGTTTGGAGGTGAAGTACCATGGACAAAAGATGGTTTTAGAAATATAAACAAAATGAAAGAAAAAACTGAAAAGCATGAGAAGTCAAAGAAGCACGTTGATAATGTTGTTTCACTGTCACTTTTAGGAACCGTAAGTATTAAGGAGAAACTTAGTGAGGCATACAGACTTTCAATCAATGAGCATAATATAAAAGTTAAAAAGAACCGTAAAATTTTGTCCAAAATAATAGACTGCATTTACTTTTGTGGAAACTTTGAAACTCCCTTACGTGGACATGATGAAAAAGATGATTCAGTAAATCCAGGGGTATTTAGAGGATTAGTAAATTTTGCATCTAAATTAGATTCAGATTTGAAGAATTTCATTTTTAAATGAATAGATCAAGCTTGAACTGTAACAATTTAAGTTAAAGTAAGTAAAAAATGTTTGGTTTTTTTTGTTAAGATTTTATCAAGTTCCTGAATAAATTTTCTTTTTATACATGTTTTTTTCCTTTAACACAATTTTAAAACAAAGGCTAAAACTTTTCTGGAGCAGCACCCCCACTAATTTTAGCTACGAGCCGCCACTGTATATAAACAATGTAATATTTTCCCTTATTTAGTGAATATCCATTTAGTGAATAACCCGCATTTAGTGTAAAAATAAATCGACCTTTCAAAACTCATACCTCGATTTAGTGCAAAAATGATGCTAGTCTCACAGAAACACACTCCTCACCGAATTTCACCGTTTTCGTTTTATTCAACGGCTAAAACTTATCTTATATTATTCTTGCAATGTTTAGATGTTACACGGAAGAATTTGTCAGAAACACGCATTTTTTTTCGAAATTTTATAACTTTTTCATACTCTTTCCGGGTGTTGTCAAGGTGACCCACATTGTTGCCTCCGATTGAATTAGCGTCTATTAAGCCTTCAAATAGATGAAATAATTGCGTTATTCACTTCGCGAGTTTTATGAAACATCGAAATTATTGTTGTAGCAACGTCAAATGTAATAGATAGCAACGTAAATAATAACCTATAAAGCTCATTTGTATTTAAATAATCAGCCTTTAACCCTTTGCATTCATATTTTTTCATATGGTGATTCCCAGCCAGCTCTGGTTTTTTACATGTTAATTCTTACATTTTAACTTCTCTTATTTTCTTCTACTAAACTGTTGGAATCTGAGGTGTTTTAAGCTTCACCCATCAAATACGCCGGGAAAGCACCAAGTCTTTCTTCAATGTAAGCATACTTGGGCGACAAGAAATATTGTTTATAAAGAAATACTATGATATTTTTTGGAACATATTATATGAATCTGTAAAATCTTTTTCTGATATTTCTGTTTTTATTTTAATTTTACTAATACCCCTCAGAAGTTAAATTTAAATCACACCACAAAGTTCCGTTGATGTTCAATGGGTAATTCCTCTAGTATCATATAATGCAGTAAATATATGAGCAAAAAAGAGTTTCTTGATGTAATTTTGCATAATCCCCCCAGAGATTCGTTAAATAGGGGTTTTACTGTAAATAAAAGAAAATGTGTATTTGTGTGTTAACGCTGTAACTTCTAAAAACAAGAAACTTAGAGACTTAAAACTTGGTACACTTACTAATGGGATCATGAGGATGTGCACCTCGGGGCTAGAATTTAGATTTTTGTGGGGAGGGGGGAAGTGGAGAGGGTGCCATTTCCCATAAGATAACATGTAAAAATCGATTTTTCAACTTATAGGCTTTTACTCTTTTGCAAATTAAAATTAGAAATAATTGACCTATGATCTTCGGACCTGGAATGTTTTAAAGAAAAATAAATAACATTTGTTATCCTTATTGTCAAATTTTGCCTATGATACAAAATCGCACAAGTTTTGTTTAAATCCCATTTATTTAAAAAACTAACTTTTTAACAATATTTTGCCTTGCTGACCATGTCATTGTTAAACCTTGAGATTGTATTGCCACCTTAATCCTTATACTATATGCGTAAGGAATGCGTGCTTTGAATGCTTTCCCAATATTTTTCTGTCTTGACTTAAAAACCCAAGCCATGCCGGGTACTTTCATACATGAAAATTAACATCAACACTTCCCATTGTGTTTAAGAGTCAGCATGAGGTTTCGCTCTATATTTAGGCTTGATATTATATGGGCTAATCAATTGGAGTGGGTCAACTTTAAGAGATAGTGTGAAACCAGCTTGTTGACCAACTTTATTGAAAGTCAAAAAATTGAACATGTCAATATTTTGGTAAATAGTCTGAAATTATTCAACCTATGATGTCACTTTTAACTCCAATGAATTAAATCAAAATAGACTAGTGAGAATGTGGCTTTAAAATGTCCTGTTGTCTATCATACTTATTTCATAACTGTTGAATCTAATAGAAACTGAACTTTCTCTAACCTCTTCTCACTATGGGATGAATTCAGAAAGTTCCTAAGGGAGGGGTGATCACCCCTCCTCCCTCTTGAATCTGCTATGCTGAAAACCCCCATTCTGAAAATCTCTACCAGTCAGTCATTTTCTTTCTCATGCCCTATGGACTTAATCTGCAGCGCAAAATTAAGGAATTTCACACGAAATGGGTTTAAGAATCCATCAAATTGAGGCAAATGGAGTCATCCAGCGGGGTAAAGATGATCGCCCCCATTGCCTCCCCTTGAATCCACAATTGATCTCACTGTATATTTGAAGAAAAATCTGCTAAATTATGAGCCAAACTTAAGAAACAAACTTGGCAGCTTGTTTCTTGTGCATTGTAACCTTGAATATTGTTCAAAAATTTAGCTGGACATACTTCGCTCACACTCGAACATAATTTTGGAGGGCATGTAGCACAAATACTGCTTATAACCTCCTGATACCCATCATAAAAGGGCAATATAAAATAAATTCCTTAAATGAAAATGTTAAAATAGTACAATCTTGCCCTGAAATCTGAAAACCACATAATCAGTGTACGTTGATGGGGTATACTAATTCTAGTAAAAAAAGGACCAACTCATTGTCATAAAAATTTTGTTACATTTCTAAGAACACAAAGAATAATATTTATTGTTAAGAGAAAAAATACTCAACTGAGAAAGCAAAGCCATCATATAAAATGAAATGATGAAAATCACTCTATTGCAGACTCACAAACAACATATTAAAATTACTTTCTAACAATAGTAATCAACTTTCAAAAAGTTTAAAAACCACACTGTGTAAAAACCATTAATTATACTATGACCCATCCAGTATCATAACTAAAAAACTAAATTATTCAGCAACATCAAAATTGTCAATATAATTATATTAAAATTACTCCCAAAACTGAATTTTGCTCAATATAACTTAATTATTTACTCAGTCAAAATAATTGTTTATTGAGACAAAAGAGGTGAGCTTATTTCCTTACACAAAATCCTGGTAGCTCTCTAAATTAAAAGCTCTCACTCTAAATCCTATGAAGATTATTTAGCAAAAGAAATCATTTTTCACTATTAGAAATTTTCTACTTGAAGATTAATCAGTAATTTCAACACACACATCCAAAATGCACCATGATGTTCGAAAGCAAACTTGATTTGGATAAACACAAATTAATAAAAATTCAATCAAAAATAAAAACATATGTGCTTACTTGGTTCCATAAGTGTAAAAGTCCAAAAACAGCTCTTTGCCAAAATACTCTAATGTTGTAAGAGGCTTACGCCAGATTACTAATTTACTTTGTTCCTCCTTCTCTCTTCTCCTATCTGCCTGTGAATAATGATGCCTTTTATATGGATTAAAGGTGTCCCCATTAGGTCGATTAGCTCCTCTTCCCTGTTCTATTCCTTTGTGCTTTCCACCACTTGCAGACACTAACCCAGCATCTAAGGACATACTTCCAGTCACTCCAATCTTCTCCAGGCGCTGCAACTATACATTCCAATGACATTAAATTAATATTAATTATTCTGAATCAAAAATGGAAAAAGAATTTTAAATGTACACATATACATACTATAAACTTGGGGTTTTAGCAATTTCAAGGTTTTTCTTTTCTTTTGGAAAGAAATTGTTTTAAATGTAATAAAACATTAATGAAAATTAGTGAATACTCTTGAATATAATTTTTCTTAAAATAACTAGTCTCTAGTAAACTAAACTCCATGAATTCTATAGGGAAAAATTAGCTTTAACCTTTCACTGAAGTGATCCAGAACTGATAAAGATAATATACTTTGTATAAATGGAAGAGATACATGATTAATTTTTGTGTAGATTTTAGTCATAGTTGAATTAAAGTCACTGTTGAATTTTGAACTAAGAATATTATTTAAAGAATGGAAAAATCATGCAGTGTAAGCTCAATTTTTCTAAGATAAACCTAAATTTAAAGAAATTATTACAAACATGGATATGGTAAAACTATAAGTTACAAAAACTAAACTATAAGCTATAATGTAAGACTACATAATATATAATTTAAAAATGTGTGTTACAATGTCATACACAGAAAGCATGATTAAAAGCATCAAAATAAAATAAAAACACAAAATGAAATGAAAAAAATGGGAGAACAAAATGAGAAAACAAATTTCATGCAATAGCTCAAATGGTAAATGAAACTGACAGAAAGATAAACAAAATAACTATTAAGACATTCCCTTGAGTGCTATGCACCAACAGAGTGACTCACTTCTTCATTACCAATTTCAATTACAATATAATCGTGCTTACTGCTAACGCAGTCCAACATAACTGCTATTGTTTTCTTAAAGCGATCAAGTTATGAATGTTTTCTTTTCATGTAATCTTTATCAGGTCATACCAAAGGTCACATAATGGCATTGGTGTCAAATGTCAATAAACTTTGCTATTACAAAAAATATACTCAACTAAAGCGGCAATTCCATATATAGTTACAAGTAAAATTTTTATTCATAAACATGATAAAACACAAAAGATTTCATATTCAAGTAGACAACTATAATTTTTAGTGTTTTCGTACCAATTCAAAAATCGCCCGCACATAGCAACGTTTTTCGGTAGTTAAACACTACAATTTAAATCCTAAAAAATGCTGATACACAAAATGTGAATCGGGCCGAATTAAGGTGGGGCTTTTGCTTTCAAACAAGCGATCAAAATGTGGATCAAGATTTTATTGAATATAAAAATATATATAAAATAAATTTTTGGAGATTTTTAAGGGTAATTTTCTATGCCATGAAGACGACCATTACGGTTTCGTTTCATAGGATTTCCTTTATCTTATCATTACATTGTAATCTATCTATATTCTTCATAGACACTAACCTTTGTACACCTGATATTAAAATAGTAGCGTCATCATTTATACTCGATTTCTCAATTTTATTCGTATTAATAACTTATGACTATTTTTTATCATTATATACAACTTTCAATAGTTAGCTAAGGAAGCATTGAGAATAAGGAACAGGCAGATTTCACGTTTTTGCTGGGGTTTGAGTTAAATTCACTCAATTCTACGAAAACTAAATCGTACAGAGCAATTTTTTAATTTGCTAAGGTCGTGAAATATATTCAAAAAATTCTAGCACACCACTAATGAATCAAACACATAAGAGTTAATATATAAATCAGGCCTACCAGTTCTGTCTTATTTCCAGATGATTTAACCCCCCGTTTCTTCAGCTCTGTTTTTAGCTGTTCTTTAGTTAATTTTTGCAAGTCACTCTGATCAACTATTTCCACACTCTTGTGACTGCGAATATTAGTCACATTTCCCGCATTCTTGACAGAATTTTTTAAAGCACCTTTCGTTTTATTGTTCTTCTTTGAACCCATTTCACCTTAAAATACTTGACTAAAAAATCAAATGTTTTGGAAAGAATAATCCAAAATAATACAGCCACGTCCAGAAAATGTTAGTAAATAATTACGGTGCATGGAAAATGTTAACACCTCAGCATTGAGTAAGGCTTACTTCTACGTAGCCAACAGTGATCGATCCCTACTCACACCACCGCCGTCTTCTTTCAATAAGCGATGAAGTAACTGGTTTTTATTAGATATTTGAGAAGCCTACAACACTCTTTAACACATACGAAAACTGCTACACTGAATTAACTTACACCAAAACACCAGACCGTATCTAGGGTGCACTCGTAATTGCGTTCAGGAATTGTAATTAATCTGCTATCAAACAATTAAGTTAAGACTTATAATACATTTTAAATTGTAATCTTTAATCAGATATACATCAGAGCAAAATCTCACGTCATCAAAACAGGTGAAATCGGCGAAATTAAGCTCATAGTTGACTTTTTACACGTTAGAGGTCATAAGGTGCGCAAATAAGTTCAAATTGGCGAAATCTGCCGTAACACTTACTTGATGGAGCAGTAGAACAGGTAGTCATTAATTCAACCCGGAATTACTTTAGAAATTTTAAAAATATAATCAGATGTATTAAGTGGAATTCCAAAAACCAATCAAAATTGCTAAAATTTCTTTTCAAATAGGTAAGTATTTTTATTTAGAAATTATTCAATTTTTTCGAATAAAAATATTAAGCCTTGGATGAAAATGCCTGTTATCTATAGATAAGATATCGAATCTTACAACTCTTTAACTTTGAATGAAGCTTTAGAATAGAAACGAAAACCTTTTATGAAATTTTACAAATAATATCTTTATGATAATGTCTTCTGTTTAAGTATTAAAAAGCATTTTGTTAAGGTCTTCGTTTGTGATGCGATATATATTTTCATAGTTTTTACATATTTTCTGTCAGTTATAAAGAGTAAAGAATGTTATTTCTCATCAGCAAAAACGGATAGTTTTTAGATGTAACTGTTACTAATTTAGAATTCACTTTTGTAAAAGATGTAACATCTTACCAAGAGTATGAAAAAATCATTTTGCGTATTTATGTAAAAATTATTTCATTAAAATTTATTCTTTTTTTGCTCTCTTAAAATAATGACATATGTAGAAAAAGCTTAATTCTCACATACCTAATCGTCAGGGCCTTGGTAGAGGGGTGGCTAGCAGGTCTAACTCCCAATGCTTGGGTCGCAGGTTTGAGTCCCACCTTGGTCATGGTTGTTTGTGATTGTCTTTGTTATATATTGTTATTTGATCGAATTTAACAGGCCTTGTGCTGTAAGCCGGTTGTTTAAAATAAATTTATTTATTATACGGCTATTTATAATAGATTATTACAACTAACTCCCCATCAAGTGCATGTTGTAAGCCTCTTTTCATAAGAAGAGTCCATTATAAGTATTACTTTTATGACAGATTAAGACTCTCTCTAGTCAATATTTTGGGAATGTAGATATTTAATAAACTCGCACACTGTGCCCATAGCAGTGTTTAAATTTAAGGTGAAGCTAGCATCTTGGCAAGTCACTAGGCCTTTTTAAGTGTGAATGAATTCTTTGATTTGCCATATCATAACTTAAGCCTTAAGGGGCCCACACATGGTCAGTTTTGCCTTCAGGTCGGCCTGGACAGTCCAGGACTGATCTGGTTTGTCGTACATGTGGGGAAGCCGGATGGACTGTTAAGTTCAAAATATTGGCCTTATGGACTGGCAGACAATCGACTGACAGATCAGCCTGAACTGAGATGTTATCACACGTGTGTGACTTGGACTTGGATTGACACATGAGGGGGCTTTTTTAAAAAACATAGCCAAAATACAGTTAACATTTTTTTTAGACTAATTGCAACATTTTTCTTCCTCATTAAGCAGAAAAGAAAGTAATATCATGGAAACATTGATTTTTTTAGTTAAGCCAAAATTATTTGTTCTACGAAAAATGGAAATAAACATGAATGTTTATATTACAAATACTTTATTTACATAATATGCATGTGCATATATAATAATTCATCAAAGGTTGCCATTATGAGCAATTCACACCGAAAACTCGATGAAACAGAAAATGCCTTGAAGCCGACCTGAAAGCAAAATTGAACCACATGTGGGGAAATTGGCCTTCAGGCTGAACTGTTTAGTCCTGGACTGTCAGTTGGCCTGAAGGCAAAACTGACCATGTGTGGGGACCTTTAGTCTTAGCTGAACTATGTCTAGCATGGGATATTTGATTGCTTTGTAATGTGCTTAATGACTATAGTTAGGAGCATGAACGAAGGCAGGTGGCAACTGGATGCGCAGAAGGCAAAGAATGTCATGTGGTTTCTCTTGCTTCTTTACTTGGCCAACCAGCATCAATTAGTTACAGCAGCTCTTGGGATGCAGTTCGTATATTTGAGGTGTGATTTTCATGTTTATTTGCGTGCTTTATGATTGAGATTTAAATGGTCCTGTCTTGTGGTGTTCTAAAATGGAGGGTGATGGAAGTAAATGCAAGGTTTTGCACAACCAAGCAAGAGAAATCGTATATAAAGTGTATCAGTACTTCAAAAACGAGTCTGAGCATGCAGACGATTCAACATGTACAGCTGGTTACAATGTTGCCAGCTGTCAAGAACGAACGGTGAGCACTTGTGGCATAGCGGCATAGGACTTCATGCATCATGCGTTGTTTTCCGAGTGAAAGCTTATGCAGGCTGGCGGAGTGGCAGCAATGTAACATGTATTTCTCTCTCTGCACAGTAATCATGACTCACCTGCCTTCGTTCAAGCTCCCAACTATAGTACATATTATTATTATTAAATATTATTATTATTTGGCATCTCTATACAATCATAATTACTTAGAGTGCATAGGTCATTAATGAGTACAATGTCTCAGGATAAAAACAATGTTTATTTATAGTACATATTATAGTCTTTTTACTAAGAGGGATACTCCTAGAATTATCAATTATCCACAAAAATTTAAAGTAGTTTTTGTTCTTTCCTATGTTCATTATCAGTTAAGGCAGTGTTTTTCAACCTTTTTGCTTTGGTGACACTTTTTAAATGATCCAGCTCCTGTGACACACCATTAAATAAAAAGTCAAGTTTCTTGATTAAAATAACAAAAATACTTAAAATTCCTTATTTAACAATAAAACATCATAAATATGCCTAAAAATATAACAAAATGTTTTATTATGCATAAGAAAGATGATAACTCTCCTTAACAAAATTTACTTTGTTTAATATAGCCATTATTAACTTTTTCGGCAACACACCTCCCAGCTCTTCATGACACACCGGTTGAAAACCACTGAGTTAAGGTATACGAAAATGAAAATATTCAGAAATAATAGGATGCCATTCTAATTGGCATCTTACCAAATTTTTCATTGGCATGGAGCAAATCTGAATAATGCAGTCAAGGGTCATAAAAGTTTGTCTGTATGTATCTGTATAACAGTTAAACAATTCAAGGAACAATTCATTTTTGTTATTGTAAACTTTCTTAGTTTACTGTTAATTTATCCAGCTAGAAGTGAGAATGATTTGAACCTTTTGTGTTATTTCAAACTTTTTATGCTACTAAGAGGTGAAACAGCTGAGCATTTTCCCCAGGCACTAACAACATAAATTTGGTACAGCCAAAGATGCTGAAAACCCAATTCCAGCTGTGATGCTACCAGTTGCCTTTCACAAAATGATTCATAGGTCTTCATTATGTTTTGATAAATTTTAACAAAAAACTATAACTACTCCCTCTCAGCAAGTACATTTAAAACATTTTTGCAAACAGTTTTTATTAACAGCAAAAATTTTATGTATTTGGAATAAGTTAAAGGTTAGACAAGAAAAAGCAATTATGTACAGTATAATAGACCACTTCAGCATGGGTGTCTGCTGGAACTTTTTCAGGGGGGTTAAGAGAATAGGCAAGCTCCTGCAGTTGGGTTTGGCAGGCTATATATTTTAGTGGCTTGTTTCAAGCATATTGCAGGGGCCCCCCACCTGCTTGCCTGACCTCAGAAAGATGACTGTGTTATTCCCCTGACCTAACCAGACATCAATGGCACAGGCCTGATCCAGAGGATACCAATGCACCTCAGTGAGATGTCTCAAGAAGACCCACGAATCTGATATTGCAGGCTGGGATGTCTAATGATCTACTTCCAGAAATATACATTGCATCCTCTAATATTATGTACATTGCTTTTTAGTGTGCTAATAAACCAGACTTATTGTGAATATTCTCAGATTATGACAAAATATTTGTTTTCTATGCTAATTGTCCAGTCTTCTGTTCATATTAGGGTCTTCTGGAAATTCTGGAAGGTATTCAAATAATAATTTAAATTAGATTGGGATCGCTTGGTTAAAACATTATCCTTCAAAGTAGAGATATCAGGATAATATGCAATTTGTAGCAGAGTAAAAATAGACTCTTGCTTGATAATAATTTTTATAATTAATAATAATTTTATTTGCCCGTAGATCATAATACCAAATGATACATAATATAAGGCACGTCATGTCATATGCATATAGCAATAAAATATTCATGAAAGCATTACCATGAAGATGGAAGAGATGAACATTTAAATTTTCAGGTTAACAGTACATAGTGTACAAATAAAAAACATTAGAACAAGGGTACAGCTATAAAAAGAGTCCTATGTAACAAAAAAATGCAAGTATCGTCAGGACTGCATAAACTCACTCACAGAATAAAAACAATCAATCAATCAATTAAGAAGTTGAATACAGCCCTCTTAAGTTGTGCATGGCCCTACATATCCTTAATACATGCTGGCAATTTGTTGTGTATTTTAACACTCATAGATCTATAGCTCTCAGTACACATTTTCAGCCGGAAGTATTGAACATGTAGATTATCACTAACTCTAGTATTATGATTGTGAATCGTACTATTTTTTTTGAAACATTGATAAATTGGTATTAACATCCAAAACAACTTTGAAAATATATACACAGGGCACAGTCAAAATATTCAGAATCCTGAAAAGTGGTTTGCAATGTGCTCTAAAGGGAGCATTACATAAAGAACGTATTATCCTTTTTGTAGCCTAAAAATAACAATTAAATGTGAAGATTAACCCCCGAGTACAACACCATAGTTGATATGAGACTGAAAATGTGCAAAGTAAAGCATTTTTAAGACTTCAACACTAACAGTATGCCTCAGCACAGAGAAAAGATAAAAAATTTTAGTTAATTTATTACATACGTGCTCAATATGAGTATTCCACTTAAGTTGGGGATCAAGAATAACACCCAAAAACTTAATTTCATCAGTAAATTCTAATGAATAATTATTAGTTAAGACAATGGAATCTAATTTTTTCATGACAGGTGAGAAATACATAATTTCAGTCTTCTGACAGTTTAAAATCTGTTTATTCATTGTGCACCACATCTGCATTTTATGCACAATATTTAAGCTAGCATCTACCAGGTTTATGTCAGGGTTACTAAAGATTACACTAACATCATCTGTATACATAATGATGATGCCAATGGCCCTTTTTACCTGAATTCTTAGTCATCCAGGGGTGAAAAGAATGGTATAGAAATTGTTCAGCATAAACTCTGTAAGATATTGCACTATGAAGCAATATTTTCACCAGATGTATGATTTAAACTTTTTAGATAGGTTTTTGGAACATTATGCCAAAAAATATTGTTGTCGATTTAGTAACTCATAACTAATGTAAAAATAAAGAGACTTATTTGGTAATTCCACATAAGCTTTATTAAAAGCGACCTAGGTTTCGTTGCAATGCAACATCATCAGGTCACCTGATGATGTTGCATTGCAACAAAATCTAGGTCGCTTTTAATCAAGTTTTATGTGGAGTTACCAAATGTCTCTTTATTTTTACATTATGAAGAAATTCCACCAGATGATGCCTGAAATCACTAACTCATAGCTGCAAATGTCATATTGGATTTATAAAGAAATGATCACACTTTTCACAAATGACTATTTTTACTTTCTCCATACATAGTATAGGAGAAAGTAGGTATGGTTTCCATGAAAAAATCGATTTCGAGAGTTCAACGGAAATACTCGTTTTGAGGTCCACTGAACACGTTTTGACCATTTTCTCGATGATGTCTGTGTGTATGTGATAGCTTTTTTGTGGGTGCTCTAACTCAAAAGCTATTAATCAGGTCAATGCGAAATGTTATATTTAGCATTTATATGAAAGTCACAAGAACTGATTACTTTTTGGTAAAAATCGGTCAAGCGGAAGTGGGTGTTTACTCTTGTAACTTATCCGTTATTTTGAGATATTTGCTTTAATATTTGATATTTTTAAAAACCTACTGGAATAAAAGTTGTAGGAAATTTAATTTTCTACAACCATTGTTCAAAACATATAATGCATTATTTAAGAGATATCTTAAAAACTAAATTATTTAGCTGCCACCACGCCACCTACCTATGACTATTGTTAACAATTGATGCTTAGTTACATTTTAGTAATGCTCCTTTTTATTTTCTTAATTTTTGGAGCTTTGTGGCTATATCCAATATCAGAAGGCTATGGTTTGAGTTTATTTCTGTTCTTTGTCAAGTCTAAAATTATATCGCAGTTTCTTAAAATATTTTTTATTATGTAACCTATTTAGAATTTTTAGAAATATTACAGGTATGGAGAAAGTCATGTGGTGGCCACATCAGATTTTTTACTTAATAGAATTGAAATTTGGCACACAATTCTTTCTTCAACCAGATAATTTCTCTTGATAGTTAAATTTTGCAATATGCTTTTAGTTATATTACCACTGCTTACTCTGCATTAACTCCAAATGAAACCTAAAATGCTATTATTTATTATTACTGCTCAACCTACAATAACTGCAAATAAAAATAAAAATTCACTGTAACTGTAGCAGAAAGGTGAGATTGTCCCCAAATATGCTGAATTTTTTTTTTAAATTGCTCAAACCACGAAAAATTTTCAACAACTAAGTCCTTTAAGTATAAAAGCAAAAAAATTTAAATGTACATCATCATCTTCACTCATTGACTAGGCTAATTTGCTCATTCCAATCTAGGCATTAATTCTTAGTATTTATACAACCATTTTACAAGTAAACAGCCTTTTGTACAACCATGTTTGCAGTAGATATATGCCACACAAAAAGGAGGGAAACCCATTGTCAGCTTAAACTTCCAAACAGAACCTAGATGGCAACACGGTGTGATCTCTCTTTCTAAGAAAAGAGCACTAATTAGACTGTCCTCCTCATTACACATGGGCAGGGGTGGACTGAGATGTAATTTGTGAAGGACATGTGGTCAGCCCCCTTCCATCACATTATTAGCAGAGAGTGGATCAAATCTTATTTAAAATCAAGTAATATAATGGAGAGAAAACTTTATCATGGAAAAGAATGACTAATTGATAAAAAATTAATATATAAGTTCCAGTAGACAGGCCCTTTATCTTACCAGCCCAGTGATTGCCCCAGAAGGTAATATATACAGCCCACTCCTGAGTAGGGGATAGGAAAGAACACATATTCTAATAATTTTTATAAAAAATTCATAATTTGCTCAAGGGAGCATAAATTAGTTATGCAGGATGAGGACCAAATTGGTGAGCAATAAGAAATTACGGGAAGTACAATAGAGCAGAAATATGTCCTCAAAGCCACAGGATCCTACAGCTCTGTGTATTTGTAAAGAATGCCAGGAAGAGAGAGGGCCTTTCTCTTCATCGTGAAAATGTGTTCTGAAAAGTTTAGTTTAGTGTCTGTCAAGACCTAAATCTCTATCCAGTGTCACCCTTTTTAAAGCAGTTCCATTCATTGCATAATCCCAAAGAATAGGGTTTTTCCGGAGAGTGACAGAGAGAACACTGCATTGGGCAAGTTTAATAGCAATTGCCAAGTATCACACCAATTTGTTACATTATTAATTGTATATTGGAAGGAAAGACAATCAGGGAGAGAATCAATTGGTTGAAAAACTTTACAATCATTGGCATATAATAAAATTTCAGCTTGAGAAATGGATACTGAAATTGCTAAGTCATCTATATACAAATAAAATAAAATTGAATAGGGTCGGCGATAGGCAGCAGCCCTGTCTTACTCCTCTACCGATATTTACTCTATAGAATATATATATATATATATATATATATATATATATATATATATATATATATATATATATATATATATATATATATATATATATTCGGTTTCAGAAAAGGACGAGGAACTAGAGATGCTATAGGAGTAGTTAGAATCATATCAGAAAGGGCAATAGAATACAGTCAAGATATCTGCGCATGTTTCGTAGACTGGCAGAAGGCCTTTGATAGAGTAAATTGGGTAAAGTTGATGAAGATATTAAAGGATATAGGTGTAGACTGGAAAGACAGGAGACTGATTAGGAATCTATATGAGAATCAAGTTGTAAAGGTCAGGTTTGAGAATGTGGACACCTGCGGAATAGATATCAGTAGAGGAGTAAGACAAGGCTGCTGCCTATCGCCAACCCTATTCAATATATATGGAGAAAGTCTAATGCAAGAAGCTTTAGAAGGCACAGGGGATTTCAAAATTGGAGGAAGGATTATAAGAACAGTAAAATACGCAGATGATCAAGTACTTCTAGCAAGAAAGGAAGAGGAGCTACAAAAAATGATAAATAGACTAGTGATAACATGTAGAAAATACGGTATGGAAATAAATACAGAAAAATCCAAGGTCATTCGAATATCGGGTAAAGAAGAGAATCTGAACATAACTATTGGGGGAAAGCCATTAGAACAAGTTTCAGAATATAAATACCTTGGAAGTATCATAACACGAGAGGCAAAATGTACGGATGAGATCAAAACTAGAATAGGAAAAGCAAAAGCGGCTTTCAGGAGAAAGAAACAACTACTTACAGGAAATATAAGGGAAGATATCTGCAAGAAGTTGATAAAATGCTACGTATGGAGTATAGCATTGTATGGGGCAGAAACATGGACGCTAAGGAAAAATGACATCAAATACTTGGAAAGCTTTGAAATGTGGACTTGGAGGAGAATACTGAAGATAAAATGGACAGATAGGATGAAAAACGATGAAGTGCTACGAAGAATAGGAGATAAGCGAATGATTATACAGACTATCAGAAAGAGGAAGGCTAACTGGGTTGGACATTACCTGAGGAGAGAGAGTATGATTAAAGACGTGTTAGAAGGAAAACTAGATGGGAAAAGGGAAAGAGGTAGGAAAAGGTTTCAGCTGATAGACGATTTGAAAGGGAAAGAGAGTTATCAAGATATGAAGAGGACAGCGGAAAATAGGAGTATATGGAGAACCAGGTTTAACCAAGAATAATCACGGACCTGTCTACGGACAGACTACCTATGATGATATATATATATATATATATATATATATATATATATATATATATGTATGTGTGTGTGTGTGTACGTATGTATATTTAATATTTTTGTGCATTTGATGTTTGATTAAAAAAATAATTATTAAGAGAATGGCCACTCAAACTTTCACAATATCATTCTGTAGCTTTAATCCTCACCCATCTCAGTAAAAAATATTCAGCATTCCCAGATTTGATCCTGTGAAACAAATGCATTCACATAGTATAAGGCTTGATAAATTAATTGATTCAAATACTAATAGGTTATGTAAACCAAAACAAACATGGCAATTGTTCAAATTTCATAATGGGCTCTTTGGACAGGAAAGGGTTGAACCATTCTTTTCCTAAAACCTTTGTGACCATTAATTTAAGACAAAAGTGCAGCAAAGATGTAAAGAACAATCAATATGAGGGAATTATTCATTGACAAAAAATTTCAACAGATTTATTTAGTAATATATATTGTTTAGAATATGATTAGTATATAATTAATGATACTATTAGCAAATATTAAAAACAAGTGTATTGCCCGTCATATGATGGATAAATAATAATATTCCCTCCCCCTCTCTCGCCATCCCTCTTTCCCTCCCTCTCTCTGGGAGGGTTAGGTGGAAGATGGGACTTCCTAGTCTCAATCTCGCCCCAAATAAAGACCAAATCAATCAATCTGCCAGTCTTTTATCCCACCTCCACATTCTCTCATTCCTCCTGTCACAATCTAAAGCTCTCCCTCTTTTACTCTGTCTCCTTCTTTATCTCTTTCCTCCAGTCCTTTTATAGTTCTATACCTCCCTTACTCTCTATGTACCTTCCATTCTTTATCCCTTCCTTCCTATCTCCCTCCCCACATCCCCCTCTCTCTTTCTCTATATTCATATAGTTGTTTAGATAAGCAAAAGAATTCAAACTAAATCCCAGTCCCATTACAATTATGTATTTTCGTGAAAAACCCTATGATAATTTAAGGCAATTTATACACTCATATATATTACATGTATGCCGGATGAGACAACAATTGATTCTCGAAGTATAATAATGACATGGTCGGCAAGGCAACATCCTGTTTAAAAGCCGATATTTTCCCAAAATATGTGATTTAAATGTTTAATATGAAAGATTTCGAATGGCAAGCAGAAAAACATGAATAGAATAAGAAACCTCATTCATTTTGCTACATCAAAGTTTAAATTTGAAGATCATACGTGAATTTTTTCTGATTTTAATTTCCAAAAGAATAAAAGCCTGCACTTGAAAAAGTCGATTTTTACAGGTCATCTTATGGGAAATGGAAATCCCCCCCCTGGAGTTAAACCTGGGCCTTCAGTATTTTTTTTCATCATTTAATTTTTATATCCAAATCAAACATTTCTGCGAAATTTAAACCTTCCACCTTATCGGGAAATTTGTTAAAAACTCATTAAATTGATGACATCAGCATTATACACAAACCCCACCGTCTAGGCTTTTATTATAATAATAAAAATATAATTAAAAACTTAAAAGCAATGCTTACCTGAAAATCTATAAAGTTTTTTAAATTACCAAAACAATGTTTGAGTTGAATGCAAGTAATTTTACTGGAAAACCCTAGATTTAACTTGACAATTTTATACAAATTATATTTCACAAAAAATATAATGGCAAAATCAACATTTAACGAGAAGGAGCTTCTCACAAGCAAGAAAATAAATTTAGAAACAAGGAAGAAATTAGCAAAATGCTACATATGGAGCATAGCTCTTTATGGTGCAGAGACGTGGACGGTAAGGAGAAAGGAGGAAAAATATTTAGAAAGCTTGGAGATGGAGGAGGATGACGAAAGTGAAATGGACACAGGAAGAGAAATGAAGAAGTATTAGAAGTGGTTGGAGAAGAAAAGCCGCTAATAAAAACAATTAGGAACAGAAAAGCAAATTGAATAGGGCCCATATTGAGAAGACAGTGTTTACCAAGGATGATCTTAGAAGGCAAGACATCTGTCAATTTTCACAGTAAAAAAGAAAGAAATACAGTTTAATACATATACATTTCTAAGGTTATATTAGGTTATTTATATTAAAATTGCTTTAGTGATTTTTACAATAAGTAAATTAAGTATTAACAGAAGTTGCATTGATTTATTGAATGTACAATTCCACACTAGGAGCATTTTTGGAGGTAAGATTGTACCTCTTTCTTGAAAGTACCAATAGTTTTAATGTTACTGGGAAGAGCATTATATATCTTGCTACATATGGAATATGGGGTATGGTTGTACAGTAAAGCGCAATGTTGCAAGATGTATATGTGAAATTCTTGTCTTGATGAATAGTTATGTCTGTGAGTTTTGATAAAATAGATGGAGATTTTCTTTTACAAATATAGGGGATTCAAGAATGAGAATACAAGGAAGTGGTCATGTTTTGTTTGTAATGAATGTTTTTGTGTGAGGTGAATTTTTTTATTTAAATATTTTTCTAATGACTCTCTTTTGAGAGACAAATAGTCTTGAAAGTTGAGGAGACGAACTCCAGAAAATTATGCCATATTTAAGCATAGAGTAAATATTATATATGCAAAACATATAGTGATGAGTACAGTCCGGGAAACTTTATCTTGTAAAGATTGAATTATAAAGATTGCAGAGATAATTTTTTGGCAATGGATTGGATGTGATGAGTCCAGTTTAGAGTACCGGTGATATTGAGACTTAAAAATTTGGTTTGAGATGATTATAAGATACTATGATTGTTTATATAAATCAATAGAGAAATATTTTGTTGTCTGATAGGGATGAAAATGGAGAAAAGTTGTTTTTGAGAGGTGATTGGAAGTGAACCATTCTTGGATGTCATTTGCAGCTTTGGTAGCTTCAAGTAGTAGTAGATCTACCTTTGGGGGGGGGGGGGGGATAATTGAGAAATATAATCATCAACACAACATCTGGAGATTAATTATAAAGAATTAAAATAATTTGTGAGTTAATTACATGAGTAGCCCTAACCTGTTGGATTCTGTTTGAAATGAATGATTTAACTAGTCAAGTGTATTTCCTCTGACACACAGACTCCAGTTTTCTTAATAAAGCGATTAACTGAGCCAAAAGCTTTAGTTTAACCATAGGCGATGCCTGATGTTTTTTCATTGTCAAGAGAGAGGTAAATTTAACAAAGAAAATTAAATATTGCTGTTCATGTAATTTCTTTTTTTAAAAAACATGCTGGGTTGGAGAAAGGGAGTTACAGCAGTCCAGATAAGCAAGAAGTCATGACATTTTCCAATATTTTTTAATATGAAGAGAAATATTGGATGATAATTTTTGATGCTATTTTTGTCCCCCTTTTTATAAAGAGGATAGATTATACTATGTTTCAATTTATATGGAAATATGCCATGAAGTAAAACTTCATTTATAATATAAATTAAAGGCTCTGTGACCACATTTTAAGATTATGGAGCCAGGAACATTGTCCAAGCAAGAAGTTTTTTTCCTATTTTTTTAAAAATAGCTTCCAGTTATTTTTTTGTAACAGGTGGCAGATAGATTTGGTGATTGAATTTTTTGGCTATATAGGATACTGTTAGGTATTGAAGCATTGTTGAGTAATCACCATTCCAAACAAAAATGATTGGTGCTGTAATATTATTTTGCAGGCCTAGCTACGGATGTTATTTCCGAGTAAACTTATTTCGCCATTAGATATCATTTTCTAAATTACGTTTCGATTCAAATTTGTCAATTCGGTAAATTATAGCAACAATTTACGGATTATTAGAAACTTAATAACCGTTCGTCCCCATTCTTACCCATACTCTAGGATGCTACTCCTCTATTCCTTGCTAAAAACAAATACAACCACCAAAAGGAAACACAAAGAGGCATCAGAAAAATTAAAAGTACAATCTAAATTATTAAATGTACTCAAAAATACACAAACTCGACCTGAATTTCGGCGGAATTCTTGAGTGAAACAAAGATATTCATTATATATATAAATTTTCGAAAGTTGGTTATAATATCTAACGGAATTTTAAAATGCGGAATACAAAACTGTTCGAGGACTGACCAGAAATAAAAAATTATTATATTAAAGCCATTCGTCCCACCATTAGTGTTGTCTATAAATCATAATCTTAATTACTATAGCTGCAGAATATAACTCGTATTTAAGCCAGCAGGCAGTAAATTTATTCACCATATTCAACAACTGTTTAGCCTTTGCCTTACAAAATGACACTCGATATTCTGGCCAAGGATAATTTCATAACAAAATTGTTTTGAGTTCTTAATGCAGTAACGCCACCTATACACTACGCATCAAACCAAAGATCAATTGATACACAAGAATTATCTACGAATGGAAGTATGAGGGCGTTGGTTATGCTGTTGTTTAGTTCAGTGAGTCTTGGGGGGGTTCGGGAGCAGGTCTGGTCAACCTCTCCAAAGTCATTTTTCGTATAAACTACGCGTAAGTTGTAGTTTTAGCATAAATAGTCATTGTATTAGTGTCACTAAATGCTCGTTAATTCATTTGTGAGTTGTTGGATTCGTATTACGCAGGAGGCGTAATTCCTTATAAGTCTGAATATTAAGTTGACAAAAGCCAATTGCAACAACATGGCTGCCCGAACCGGGCGTCGAACCCCTGGCCTCTGGTTGTTATGCGTCTTTAATATGTCTTGTAATTACCTTTAATACGAAACTCATTTTCTTATAATGAGTTATGACCTCCTTAACTATACTTATGCCATTGAAATCTGATCATAGTAATCACGCGAAATGTTATCCTGTAGTTTGTTGTTGTTTTTATCGTCGTATATCAATATTAGTGTGCATACTAAGATGTGAAACATTATTTACAACATATTTGTAAGTCTCGTTATTTGTATTTCAAGAGTCATTATCTTTTATTGCAGTATTGGCTGCTGTTTGCGTCTTGAAGAGGTGCTGGTGTTTAATGCCAGTCATGTTCTAGTAATTAAAAGACTCACATATCCAAGGATGTCTCAGGGAGAACCAATATTTCAAATTATTACATTTATCTACTAGTCCATCGTTAAAACAGTTTTGCCTACTTAAATTGACCATGAAATCTTAATAATATCAAGATTAGTTCAAGATTTAAAGTGTTTATTAGTATGTTTTGTAATTCTAAAGATAACGTTCACATAGTTATTTTAAATAGCTACTTGGGTGATAAATATATCCATATACATGCACCTATTTTACGAAGAGGTACACTTTAATACATGGGATAGGTACATTTGGGAGATGTAGTAAGGGGGTTAGTTTATAAGCAATGTTCTCGTATAGTTCGAATATCCATAATGTACTTTACGTGAAAGGTGTTCATTGCAACCACAATGATGCATAGCATTTCTGCCAGCATAATATTGCACAGAAATGCTTTTTTTTTCTTTACTCCATTACAAAGAAAAGGAAAACTGAAGTATGAGAAAGTGACTAAGTCTTAAAATATGGTGTTGAACACTTATGTTGCAACATCGCTGTATTTTTAATGCAAAATATTCACGGGTTTAGCGATAAGCTTTAGGCAGTTTAAGAAAGATATGAATGAACTTTTAATGATTGTGTTGTAAATAATGCAAAGGTGGGTCGGAGATAACTGTAGTTTTGGTTGATAATGAATGAAAATCTTGAAGATGGTACAACTTCTGGAAAGTCCAGGAGATCATATGTCAATGTTCCCAGTGCATTGCTGCCAGAAACTCGAACCTTTGTACGGGAGACACTTGGTGTCGAGATGAAATCAGAGGACGAAGATGCTACTCATGAGCGTGGAAGTAAGGAGGAAAGTGATAGCCAAGAGAGTGGTGGTGTTGATTGTAGTACCATTAGGAGGAGGCATACAGCTTTAGCAGTTCATTCTGCCATTGGAATCCATGAAACTCAAAGCCTTCACCATGATAAAAGATCAGGAGAGGAGAGTTTACCTCCTGGAGGAGAGTGTACTGTCTGCCTTGGATCTGGGAGAGACCCTTCTGGTAGGCCATGTAGTTGTAGCATTCCTTCCACATCTTTCCCTCCTCTCGACTCCATCATTGGCTTACAACAGGTGGCCATACAGTACATGCAGCAGCAACAACAACAGCAGCAGCAACAACAACCATCATCATCAAAAAAGCGCTTTACTACCTCCCCATCCATCAACCAAACACGCCCTCATGCCTGTCCAATTTGTGGTCAGTGGTTCTTGATGAGGGAAAAGCTTGTGCTTCATGAAGTAATGAATCATGGGATGCATCACTGTCGTCACTGTTCGACTGTATTTTCTACCGCAGATGAAGAGGAGGAGCACCGTAAAGCAAATCACTTACCACCAGTTTGTGAAACTTGTAAAAGACCTTTTCAGAATGCAGTGGCCTTAGCAAGACATCTTTCTGCAGCCCATGATGTCTGTACTTGCCTCCTATGTGGTGTTTTAGTCAGACCTCGTGTTTCTTATGCGCTTCATGTGCGTCGTAAACACTTCTGTGTTCGGGAAGACTATGACGATGAAACTGTTGGTGAGTGGGGCTCTCCAGAAGTCCCAGCAGAAATAGAGGGTGAAATAGAAGAAACAGCAATTTTACCAAATCTAATTGAAGATGCAGATGGTGCATGGTCTTTCATGTGTCGGCTCTGTGGTAAGGAGCGTAGGAAGACGGACCTTTTTGGTCATTTTTTCTCATATCATCGCCTTTCCCTACCCTGTCTTGTTGACCTCCTATGGCAGGAACTTGGTAGGGTCGTCATAGCAGGGGCTCCTCCAGCTCGAAAACCTGGAGAAACTGAAGAGGAGGATGAAGAGTCTGATGTTATGCCTCCACCAATACAAGCACCTCCGCCAAATCGCCATATAAAGTCTGCACCTATCTGTGCTGCCACTATTATGGAAGAGCAGAATGTAGAGGAGAATGAAACTTCTTGTGCAGTCTGTGGTTCATCTTATCCATCGGATGGTGATGTAACTTCTACTCCCAAAGAGGCTCATATGGTGTTTTGCTCTCGAAAACCTTTTTGCAGAGCATGTGGTTATACCAGCAACTTGGAGGAAGATTTAGAGAAGCATGCAGACTCAGGGTGCCCACTATCTACAGCATTATGGCCAGACCTTGGTGGTGTTCCGTGTCCATTCTGTCGAGCTCCAGTCTCAGGGGGTGCTAGTGGCTATGAAACGCATATGGTCACGGAGCATGGATGGCAACGCGTAGGCAGTGGAGATCCTCCCATAGTTTGTGATGATCTTATCCGGCCAGGACCACCAATCACGTGTACCCTTTGTGGAGAGCAGAGTGGGGTTACATTAGCGGGAGATGTTCACTCCCTATTTGAACACCTTCAAAACCACAGCCTTACCCTTGGCCCTTCACTATTTACCCTTTCTGCTATTTCCACGACACTAGAACGGCTGGCTGACCCTGAAGTTCCAGATCTGGGACTGGATGGGGATGACCTGGGCCTTGGGGATAAGGGGGAGGAAGGAAACTATGATTCCAGCGAGGAAGGTGGGTCATCTATAGACTTCGAAGATATGGAGAGCTATGTGGGTGGAATGGATTTCTCAGGAATGGATGCATGTGAGGATGAGGATGATGATATTGTTCCACCAAACGCTTTAGACACTGATCTAGGAGAGGCTGATGTTGATCCTCATGATGTGGAGTTGGTTGTAGGGGATGCCAGTAGTGGTGATGAGGAGGAGTCTTTAGAATCATCGGCTTCATCCGAGAAACCTGAAGAGAGTGAAGTTGCTGGAAAACTGACGTTGGAGCCCCTGGAATGTGAATTGTGTCCCAGACAATTTGACTCTGGCGATGAATATCGTCTTCACCTGCAAGCAGTACATCGCATGACCTTTGGTGGGATGGATGAATCCAAAGCAAAGGATGACCAAAAAGAACGACCCCCAAGTACGTGCCGTTTCTGTTCCCTCCAGTTCCAGAGCAGATGGGAGCGAAGTGGCCATGAGGTTGGAGTCCATCAAGAAGAGCGAGAGTCTTTCTTTAGGTGCTATGCCTGTGAGGACACTTTCTCGAGTAGGGTATGTTCATATACTCTCATATCTTTTATTTTTAAAGTTTTAAAATGGTAATATTCAATAATAAATATCTAGACAAATTGTATCTTGTATCCTCTTAAAAATTTCTTGCCTTATGATGTATAATTTCTCTTAATTCCATTATTACCATAAATTCATGCTGCAATAACTAATTATCTTTGGTAAGCATTAACTTATTGAAGAAATATTACAGATATCCATAGTATTTTAATGTGTTTAATTTAATTAACTTCATAGTTTGGTTTTTTCTTCATAGTTACTGAGGTAGGGGCTTGACAGATTTCTTTATCCATACAGGAATTTTTCATTCAAAGTTGTGTAGAATAATCTTCTAATGTCAAATAATTTTTAGTAATAGATTTGTGTCTAAATAATTGGTTCTTGCTATTCAGATTGAATTCATGTATTTTAGGTTTGTGTGCGACGCCATATGGAATCTGCCCATCCAGATGAATTACCCTATGATAAAAGAATGGGTTTTAAGTGTCGCCGATGCCTTGTTCTATTCCCTCGGTTGGGTGCTCTGAAAGATCATTCCCGAATTAAGCATCCAGGTGCAATAGTATACAATTGTCGCTTCTGCCCTTCTGTGTTAAAGACGAGGAAAACGTTGAGACAGCATGCCAAAGTAAATTAATAGCATCTATATGATTAATGTATTGTATTATAAATAAAATCACTTTATATTCCTGTGAAGTGTAGTATTACCTTTTCTACAGCTTTTATTATAAAGAAAATAATCTTTTTAGATTTTTTGCATTCCTATACAATGTTAACATTTTTAGTTTTTAAGTCTTCTGTTAACTTTTTGGAAAATTTTCCAGTTGAAAATTTTACCTTTGAAATATTTTGGTTTGAATGATTAAGCATCTGTCCTTCAGTAACATTAATCACCCTTAAAATAATTCTAGAGCAATAGGTTTGCTTTGTGTTAAACATTCACAAATTTAATAATTTTATTGTTATTTATTCGAGATATGGTGAATCATTATTGACAACTATAAATGAAATTTATTTGTTTGAGTTTCTTAGTCTTGTCTGTTCTTGTTTTGTAATGACAAAATCGGTATTAATCCGATTATTTTCAATCTTTGCAGGTTGTTCACTCTGAGTCACGCCGTCGAGAATGTTCTCTATGTGGAAAAGTTCTTTGGAGTAAACGAGCTTATGGAATCCATTACCGGATGAAACATAGCAAGACAACCAAAGTTGGATTCAGGTGTAGAATTTGCCAGAAGAGGTTTGATTCTAAGGATGAAAGGTAAAGTATTACAAAATTAAGCATAAGTTTTTTGTGAACTTCTATTTAAGAAAATTTAAATTTTTATCGTATCCTATTAATAAATCTTAAAGAAACTGAGTGAATTTACAAAGGAAATTATAAACTGAATGGAATGTACCAAGAATATTTATTGGAGTTGCAAGTCTAAATTTAAAACTTTTAATAAAAAAACTATTACAAGTGAAAAAGTTGCTATAGAAGGTATTGTATCATAGCATCTATTAATTTTTTTGGTAAAAGCAGAGTAAAGAATTATGTATTTAATACTGAAAATGTACTTTTCTAAATCAGAGTTTCCCAAATAGGAGTGCGCAAAAGCTTGCTAGGGACCATGACACTTGTAGAAAAAATAATTTTGTATTAATTTAGAAAAGTGATTATTAATTAATTAGTAATAATTTAAAAGGAATATATTTCCATGGAATCATTACTCAGTTGGCACATCTTTTAAAGCAAATATCGTGTACATCCACTCTTCAGTATGTTGTCAGATGTTAAATCCACCTGTTCAAGGGGTCCATGGGATTTCAGATGTTCCCAGTAGGGGTCCACAGGTAGAAAAACCCTGTACTAAATCCCTCGATGAAACATTTTTGGAAAGTTATATAGTTAAGAATGCTATTTAAAACTATTATATTTCAAGGTCATCAGTGTAACTAATGGAAATTTTTAGAACCATTTTATGAGGATTCTTTGTTGAAGTGGTTTCGATTCTTTTATATTTTATTAAAATTCTTGTGTTTGTAAGTACATCATTATAAATAGCTGCTTCTTACCTGTATAGGATATATATATAGATTACGAGTAGTCGGTGCTTGCATACTGCAAGCGCTTCAAAAATCACCATACACCAAGATCTAAATACTTCGTAAATAAACCAACGCAATCTCCAGGGCAACAGCACTTCAGTCACATGGAGCCTATATGTATTAAGTAATAAATTCCATGGGTAATAGCAGTATATTTATAATTTTCCGTGAAATTAAGGCAACTATCTGTAATTTCCAAATTCTCTGGCAACTCATGTCCAAGTTTTTGTATTTCAAGTTTCATGACTCAGATCGCCTTGCATGAGTAACAACAGTGCTGTTTATTAAGTTAAAATGTTAATTCAATTAAAGAAAAATGAAAAAATAGATTTCTGTAACTATAATTTTTGCTTTCCTTTGAGATTTGAGTTATAGAAGTTCCACTGTATATATACAAATATTTAAAAATATATTTCCATGACTTGAATTTTCTATTACTCGAATAATTATTACTTTTCCTTGAGATTCGAGTTATGGAAGTTCAACTGTAATTCGTTATGATGGCATTAATTTCCATTAAAAGCATTAAATCACTGCATTCGTAACGTATAATATCAGATCCCTTTAAAAGCATTGAGGTCATTGCTATAGTATTTAAAGATTTTCATTGTTGAAAAGAGGAAAAAATTCACACTTTTTTTCTGATTAAAAGCAGATATTTACGCTAATTCTGTATGTACAGTAGAAGATCGTTTATCCGGAATGTCCGGGACCTGGCCTCTTCCGGATAAATGATATTTCCGCTGTTTAGATAGCTTAACTACAAAAGAGCACAATCATCAAAAAAAGACGTTTAAGCACGTAATATGTATAATACGTAATACGGGACTAAAGTAGGGTAAGAAATAAACGAGTTTAAAAAGAGTATATGTTTTAGAAAATCTTTAATTTAATGCAAACTTTTCATGCGATGAATTTGAGAATGTATGTATTAAATATTGTCGTCAATTTTGCAGCAATGGAAGACGTAGTTGGGTATATCTGAAAACGGAAAAAATAATATGTATGTTACAACGTAAGTTGACAAAAACATTCGTAATTACATAATTTGAAGTAGACATACATAACTGGTTAATATTATTTTACTATCATGCAAATAGATTTCACTTCGGATACCATGCTGTGTGCGTCCTCCCACACGATCTGGATGTAAGCCAATCTAATTCGCTCGTCAATATGCGATAAACACCCCAAAACAATTTTACAATGATCGGTCTACTCGTTCGTACATAAAATAATAACTATTTTATACTACATATATATAATAATCATTATTAAGAAAATTCTCAATTTTCAAAGCCCACTCATTTCTGTAAAAACAGCAAAAAAGAAGCATATAGAAATAAAAATTGAAATTTTATTTACCTGGAAATCCTTGTTGATCTGCAAATAGGGATGTAGAGAATCACTTAACAGTAGGATTTGTGGTAACAGCATCTGCAGAAACTGAAGGAGAGGATGATGAAACAGTTCTTTTAAAAACATCTGTCAGTGTCATCTGCTTGCACTTGCTACGCCCTTCTTTTTCAAATTTTTCTTTCAGCCTGTACATCTGGAGTACCTCATGCTCAGTTGTAAAGGACCTTTGCTCCATGAACTTGATAAGATTATCACAACATACAATAGCCTCGGACATAGTCATTTTCTTCTCCTCGTCAACTAACACATCACTGTCCTCGCTGTCTTCACTCTCATTTAACATGGGGCCAATAACAGCATCGATAATTTCAATGTCAGTAAAAGTTTGACAAATAGGAGCATTTTTATCACATTCAATCCATCCCTCAATTTCATTATCAGTTAGTTCTGGGATAGCATTAACTCCCTTCGTATATTGCACAAATTCTACAAAATCATCATTAAGTTCGGATGAATCAAATCCAAGAAAGTCGTCTGTGTCTCTGGAATCTTCATTAAATTTTGATTCTGGCAAAATATTACGCCTACACCGTTTTAAAACTGAGGGTGTTACTTTATTCCATGCACGTGAAATACACCACACCGCGTCCTTCAGTGTTACATCCTTTTTGAACCGTTCGTAGCTGAAAGATCCCTCAAAATTTTCAATTTTTCTCATTAATTCACTTCGATAATGGCATTTAAAATTTTTAATTATGCCTTGATCCATTGGTTGGATGAGAGACGTACAATTTGGGGGTAAATACGACACAAAAACATTCTCCTTGACGAGAGTTTCTACTGGAGGGTGAGCAGGGCAGTTGTCCAACAATAATAATATTTTTGCATTTTCAGGTAAGCCAACCTTCTTGAAATGATCCCTTACCTCAGGTAAAAAATGACCATTAAACCACTCACCAAAAATGTCTTGAGTGATCCAAGCACGTTTGTTTGCACGGTAAATCACGGGGAAAATCTTTATGCCTTTGAAGACTCTAGGTTTTGCACTTTTTCCTATTACCATGAGCTTGCACTTGTGTGTGCCGGCAGAATTGGAACACATCATTACAGTAAGTCTCTCCTTAGACTCTTTTACTCCCCACGCTGCTTTTTCATCAATGCAAACAAAAGTATGTCGTGGGAGACAACGCCAAAACAAACCTGTCTCGTCCATATTGTATATTTGCTCCGTGCTAAGTCCATGTTCTTCAACCAACTTTGCTAAATCATTAACATATTCCTCCGCGGCTTCATAATTTGCTGACATTTTTTCACCGGAAACTTTTAAATACCGTATACCATGTCGATTTTTGAATTTCTGTAACCATCCCGTAGAATAATCACATTCTCCTTTGATTTTTAGGTGTTCGTGGTAAGATTTTGCCTTCTCCATTACCATAGGACCTGAGATAGGAATCCCTTCACTCCTACGTTGGCAGAACCACTCATACACTACTTTGTCTGGGACCACGTAAAGTTTTCCTTTTTGAGATACCGTCCATTGAATCTGATTCCGCAACAAATTGGAAAATTTTATCTTTCTGCGCCTTTATGTCATATATTGTAGATTGTCCTACACCATACTCCTGACGAAGTTGAGATACACTTACGCCGCGATCTATTTTTCTCAAAACCTCCACTTTTTGCTGGATAGTGAGATTCTGTCTTTTTCTCTTGCCGGCACTTGTTCCAGTCCCAACGTCTTCTGGATGCGTCTTCTTGGGTATTCTCTCCATTATTACGGTTGAGGGACAGGATGAATAAAATATTTGCAAAACTGCTATTTACCACTTAAAACAAAAAAGTTTTAACACCTTGTAAACACACCTTTAACACTTCTCGCGCACGTGGTTAGAAAGCAACAAGCGGTGGTGGTGGCTTTCGGAACTAATATGGCAAATCGTTCTTCAATTATGTATTAAATTGGCGCTACAGAAAAAATGGACCGTTCTAAAATTCTTTTAGAATAATTCCGTTGTTTGGAGGTTTCCGTTGTTTAGAATTCCGGATAAACGATCCTCTACTGTATTTGAATTCTGCCTTAAAAATTAAGAACTCCGTTCTTTCAGCTACACAACTGTCCTTGTGCCGAATTCGTATCCCAATTTAAAGTAATTTAAAAATGCATCTTGAGATAGCCTTGCACTGAATCCTAAGCTTTTATTATGGGGCCTTGAAATGGAATATTGTGGTTAAAAAGACCCCTTAAATATGAACTTTTAGTGATTTTCGATTTTTCTCATCGGTTGTGCCACTTGACCTACCTACATGCCAAATTTCAGATTTCTAGTCCTTCTAGAAGTAACTTAGAGTTTTGTGTCAGTGAGTGAGGCACAAGTAGCTATATTATTACTTTTTCCATACATAGTATAGGGGAAAGTATTGTTTTTATGAAAAAAATCGACTTCAAGATTTCAACGGAAATACATGTTTTGGGATCCCCTGAACACGTTCTGATCATTTTCTCGATGATGTCTGTGTGTGTATGTGATAGCTTTTTTGTGGGTGCTCTAACTCAAAAACTATTAATCAGGTCAACGCGAAATTTTATATTTAACATATTTATAAAAGTCAGAAGAACTGATTAGTTTTTGCTAAAAATCTACTACTAAATTTACTCTTGTCACATCCATTATTTTGAAATATTTGCTTTAATATTTGATAAATGTAAAAATGTATCAGAATAAAAGTTGTAGGAAACATATTTCCATATAATGCATTGTTTAAGAGATGTCTTATATTTTAATGGGCGAGAATAAATCATACTTTCATTGGCAATCTCAATGTCAGATATACATCGACTTTGCAGACAATCATAAAGAAGTAATGTAACAATGTAAACTGCCTGCTATAATTAGAATTCCTGACTTCACAAATAACATTTGTGTAAGTGACTCAATCCATTACAAAACACATTCATCAATTCATTGATAAGGTGGCAAAGAAATGATATATACATAATTCTTTAGCTGCCACCACCTACCAGCGACTATTCTAAACACATTTACGCTTACATTAGTTACGTCTTAGTAATGGTCCTTTTTATTTTCTTAATGGTTGGAGTTTAATGGTTATATCCAATATCAGAAGGCTATGGTTTGAGTTTATTTCTGTTCTTTGTCAAGTCTAAAATTTTCTTGCAATTACTTAAAATATTTATCGTTAAATAACCTATTTAGAATTATCAGAAATATTACAGAAATAGAGAAAGCCATGTGATGGCCACATCAGATTTTTTATTATAGGTAGGATACATCGTATAAAACCTAAGGTACTTCTAGAAAAGCCACAGAGCTGAAATTTGGAAGTAAGATAGGTCATTGGGTACAATATCTGGAAAAAATTATAAATTCCAGAAAAAGTTGCATTTAAGGGGTGTTTTTGACCCCAAAGTCCAATTTTAAACACCCATAAGAAAATCATTGAAAACTCTGCAGGGCTATATAAAATTGCTTTTTTAAATGATTTAAAATTAAGATACAAAGTCGGGACGTGCACCATGCCATGAATGAAAGAATAAAGTTTATTTTTCTTGAAGATACGATTCAAATTCTTGCTGAATTTGCATAAAATTTTGATTTTAACCATAAAATTATGAAATTTGTTTTGGTCTTCAAACAATGAAAAATATTAACTATCATAGCAACAACTCCAATGCCTTTCAATGGGAATTGATTTTCCATACTTCAAGATCATTGATTTAATGCTTAGACTGCATTATAATCCATTTGATTTCAGCCAACGGCATATACATGTGATGGCATGATAATTTTAAATTAACTTTTTTTTTCTGACACATACTAAAAGGTCATGGATGATGTTACCATAATCCTAAGACATGAAATATCCTAATTTTTAATTAATTATGATTAATGATGATTATAGTTATTGCTTAAAAAGGGTGATCTGAGCCATGAAACTTGAAATTCAAAAACTTAGATGCAAGCCGATTGCCAGAGAATTTAGAAATTCCAGATAGATGCCTTAATTTCTGGGAAATGAAACTATTATATTTAAATGGGCTCTGTGTAGTTCAAATGATGTCGCGTTGGTTTCTTTATAAGTTTAGATCTTGGTGTATGGTGATTTTTTAAGTGCTTGCAGCATGCAAGCACCAACAACTCGTATAATGAAATCCTCTTGAGGAAAGGGATGTTTTGTTTATGGTGCATTCTTTTTAGAAGCATTTTACAAGTTAATTTGGGCTCCACATTGTTCAATCTTTATGATTTTGCACATTCACGCAACCTACCAGTATATCAGCAGTGATCCACCAGTGGGTCATCAGGTTTCCTTCCCTTTGTGGCAGGGTAACTTAACTATTTTCCCTTACCTAAAATTCAGCTGACTCTCCACAAGGGAATGAAAGTGGGCAACTCACTAGTTCAGGGGTCGGCAACCTTTTCTGCATGGCGGGCCACATTTGTCGTTGTGAATGTTTCGGAGGGCCGCATTGGGAGTCAAGAAAGCCTCGGCGGGCTGGATGAGCGAATAAATCAGAAGTTTTCTAGAGATTCTGTGATTGCATATGAACGAAATCAAGTCGACGTAATTTACTAGTGTTAAAACTTCACCAAAAAAGGCTTTGAGACCATAATCTTACTCAAAACATATAAAATTGCCCATGAGAAATTTTCCTGATCACTTTTTCATTACAGCTTTGCGGGCTGCATAAAGCGTTCTCGAGGGCCGCATGTGGCCCACGGGCTGTAGGTTGCCGACCCCTGCACTAGTTGGTCACCCTGACATGAATATATTAAATATTTTATCTGTTCATGGTCTTATTTTGTATGTTACCTATTTCCATTAAATTACCTACAAAAATCCATTAATGTACAGGCAGGGTCCACATAATGCACAGATTGTTTCTGAAAACATGTTAAGTGTATGGCAATTATCAATATACACACAGGTTATAAACTATAAAGGCCTACTTCTGTCCCTTTGTCAGGTTGTCCCTTTGTGGCTCCCTTTGTCATGCTATAACTCGATAAAAGATGGAGGTATATTTTTAAAATCTGGCAGGAATACTAAATTTGCGTATTTTAAGGTGATGACGAAAAAAGTTTCTTTTCCTCCCATTGATTTTTTAATGCATGTCAAATTCATCAACATCACTTTTTAGTGCAAGAATTTGACACATTCTTAGTGATTTGCGTTGTTGCTGGTTTTGTGTAATTTGATATCATTGACTTGGACAATAGCTTCGCGTCGCATCCATTCACAAAATTTCTTAAAAAACCTTGCCCATTGAATTTCAACATGTTATAAATAGAGTTGCATTTCTGTATAAGTCCATGAATTTTTCCCCCCAAATTTTAGCTGGATTATTGTACCACTGCATTTATAAAACAACAAACATTAAATTTAAGCATGTAAACAAATTACTGTGGAGAAACTTCATATATATGGATAAATACTCATTTAAAAATAATTTATTGTATGAAATCATATTTAACGCTTGCTATAGTTGACGAGTTGTTATAACGTAGAAGAAAAATTAATCGCAGGAAGAAGGTGGGGTTATCAGAGGACTTTGAAAGAGATTTAGCTGGAGAGAGACTGGATTTGATTTTGGTGGTGATTTGGGAGTTGTTTAAGGAGTTGCTGTTTTTGGATATTTTATCAGCCATTGTGATTAAAAATTACATTCAATTTTTTTAAATATAAACACATAGGAAATATCCATAAAATCAAGATGGTCGACTATATGTTGCACAGCAGCAACATACAGGTGGTGAGATGCTAGACAATATAGTCTGTCTGAATATGATGTACGTATCAGTGGACAGTACGTATAGACACATGGTATCATTACACATTGTATGTATTGACTGATGTACGTTAAGCGGACACTGCCTGTATTCTAAATCCTATTTTATTATATTTTCTAGAGCAGTGGTTCTCAAACGTAAGGTTGCAACCCCCCTTGGGGGTCACGAGACACTTTTGCAGGGGTCACGAGCAGTCTTCGCTATGCCAACTGATTTTTCCTTATTCTCTCAATCATTCAATTTTAATTTATAGTTTATTAATCTATGTTTTTTGTCAATCTTTAGCACAAGTCAACCTTTTTGTCTTGGTTGATAGAAACATCCAATTTTATTATACCCAAATCGACAAGTTGTATTCAAAAGATAAATAAAATTCTGTAACCTATAAATTTTTTTAATGTGTATAAATGTAAATATAAATAACAAGTAGATATGTCACAGTAATGATAAACATCTAAAAATGTATCTATATGCATAAATATTTATAAATAGAGTAATTTCAGTGGTGACATTTTAACTTATTATCATAAATTCCAATTTTGGGAGAAGTCATTTTTTTTACATCTCAAAAAATCATTGGGGGTCGCGGCAAATGAACATTGGCATGGAGGGGTTACAAGGTAGATCTGCATGAGAAACACTGTTATTGAGTATATAATGACTGATTTTTAATATCTTATTTAAAGTATCAAATAAAGAGGTAAATTTACTGTTTCAAATCCCTAAATTGTCTGCTATGTTAATCTCTATTACAGGAAGCTACATTACCAAATTGATCATGAAAATGAAAGTCCATACCATTGTCCAGATTGTGGAAAGGGCTTTGCATCTAAATCAGGGATGTATGGTCATCGGCAGCTTCATACTGGCACTGGGATATCTCGTTGTGAACATTGTGGCAAAGAATTTACTGTAAGTTAAGAAGTTAATGGAATGGTTGTTATACATATTTAATTTGTAAGTCCTGACAAAATGAGTCTGAATTTGTATAAGAAATTCAAGATGAAATTCTGCTGCATGTTTTTTTTCATCAGAAAATTGTGATGGCTCCATACCCACTTAGTATATTTCTTGGAATCAGCAGGATATTTGAATTGATGTAACACATGATTAGTTAGTCTAATGCTTCTTGCTGGGAATTAAATGATATGTTTATTAACAGGGTTGTGCCGTGCCAATAGGTGAGGCAGTGAAGTGACTCCCTCAGGCTCCTTTGAAAATCTTTCAAAACATAATTTTTCAATATTATTTATTACTCCCTCCCTAAGGACTGCATAACCTTACAGAGGTGGGAGGGTTTGTGTACTCTTATGAACCAAAGTGCTATGCCGGCGGGAGATAATTCTCCTGGTAGGACAATTCAAGCCGGATAGGTCTGAGGGGAAGAGTCAGACTAAGAAGCAGTCTTGGGGGTTTTACATCCCCCTGTGCAAGGGCAGCAGCTTGCACAGTACCTCTGTAGGTGGTGATCATGTGGATCTGAACAGCTACAGATGGGTAATCACTCTGTGAAACTGCGATGAGGAAAGCAAGGGGAAACTACCTCATTATATTTCCCATGATAGGCTGAAAAGCTGCAAATTCCTCTATGGATCTCTCTGGGGTAAAATATTCCGGAGGTAAAAAAGTCCCCCAATCGGATCTTCGGGTGGGGACTACCCTAGGGGATGCACAGAGGAAATGGAACATTAATAAGAAAGCAAGTAGTGAGAAATTAAGAATAGGCACATGGAATGTTAGGACTATGAATTCATGGGGTAAACTAGAGAACTTAAAAAGGGAAATGAGAAGGAATAATGTAGGTATAGTAGGTCTTAGTGAAGTTCGGTGGGAAGGAGAAGGCGAGATAAATTCAGACGAATTTAAGATTATTTACTCGGGAGGAGAGAAAAAGGAAAGGGGAGTGAGGATTATAATGAGAAGAGAGATAGCTGAAATAATTAGCAAGGTAGTGACAGTTAATGATAGATTAATAGCCGTAAAACTTCAGATGGAGCCAGTGGAAATGCTTATAATTCAAGTGTATATGCCAACAACTAATACTGGCGGCGACGAAGTACATGAAATGTATGAACAGATTATGGAGATATTGGAGGAGGAGGGAAAAGGAAGGATCATCACCATAGTAATGGGAGACTGGAACAGTGTAGTCGGAGAGGGACAGGAAGATAACATAGTGGGAAAATATGGACTAGGGAAGAAAAATGAAAGAGGGGAGAAACTTGTGGATTCTGCCATAGAAAGAGATTGATTGTAACTAATACATGGTTTAAGCATCACCAGCGGAGACTTTACACATGGAGAAGCCCAGGAGACCAGAGACGATACCAGATAGATTACATACTAGTCAATGAAAGATTTAGAAATAGCATTAAAAATGTGAAAACACTACCAGGGGCAGATATCGATTCCGACCACAACCTTTTGGTGGCAAATACACAATGTAGACTGAAGAGCGTTAAGAGAAACATAAGAGTTAACAAGAAATGGAACTTAGAGGAACTCCTTAAGAACAAGGAGGCTATCATAACCCGAGCTGGAGGAAAGGTTGGGGGAGAGAGCTGAAGAAAATAGGAAGAATGTAGATGAGGAGTGGAGATACATCCATAGCAATATTAAAGATGTAATGGAAAAGAAGATAGGAAAGATAATGGGTGAAAGAAACAAAAAACCCTGGGTCACAGCAGTCATGCTGAAAAAAATGAAAGAGAGGAGAAAGTGAAAGAACATAAACACTGAAGACGGCCAAAGAAAGTACAAGGAGTTAAATAATGCTTTAAGAAGGGAAACATAAAGCCAGAGAACAGTGAATAAATGAGGAGGAGGAGATTGTCGTGAAAGAATTTGTAGAACAGACCTCATGTATTGCAAAGACTATTCAAGAAAAAGGCAAGAAAGATAGGACGTAAAGGAATCATGAACAAAAGTGGTAAAATAGTCTCGAAGCCAGACAATGTAAAGAATGTCTGGAAAGAATACATTGAGGAGCTGTATGACAAAGAAGTAAAGCCAAGAAATATTGAATTAAATGAAAAAGAGGATGTGGAAAAAGACCAGCTAGGACCAAGTATTCTCGAGTCTGAAGTTAAAAGAGCAATTGATGACATGAAAAGAAGGAAGGCTGTTGGGAGTGAAGATATACCAGTGGATGTTCTTAAGGTTTTGGGGCCTAAAGCAGTTAAGCAACTCACAAAATTCTTTAACCAACTATATGACACTGGCATATAGCCTGAAGATTTTTTAGATGTTGTTATGGTACCACTGGAGAAAAAACAATGCAAAAAGTTGTAAGGATTACAGAATTATTAGTTTAATTTCTCGTACAGCTTAAGTTCTAACCAGAATAATAACCAAAAGAATTGAAGGTAAAATAGAAAAGGAGCTGCAAGATAATCGGTTTGGTTTCAGAAGAGTAAGAGGGACTAGAGATGCTATAGGATGTATGAGGATGATGATAGAAAGAATGCTAGAAGTCAATAAAGATATGTATTTTTGTTTTTTAGATTGGGAGAAAGCTTTTGACCGAGTGAAATGGAATAAAATGTTGGGTATTTTAAATAAAAGAGGAATAGATTGGAAAGATAAAAGACTGCTTAAAAACCTTTACTTTGATCAAAAGATTAAAGTCAGGGTTGAAGGAGAAGAAACAAAGTACTTCAATAGGGAGGGGAGTGAGGCAGGGATGTCCTATTTTACCAGCGATTTTTAATATTTATGCAGAAACAATAACAGAAGAAGTGTTGATGGAAGAGAAAGGATTTAAGATAGGAGGTGAAAGTATTACCACAATTAAATATGCAGATGACCAGGGATTAATAGCAGAAGACGAGAAAGAACTTCAGAGGATGACAGACAGACTAGTGGAGGTTGGCCAACAATATGGAATGAAGATAAATGCCGAAAAAATGAAAGCCATGGTGGTTTCAAAGGAACATAAAGAATTAAATATGATGGTAAATGGCCAAAAATTGGAACAAGTAAGTAGTTTCAAATATCTTGGCAGTATTTTAGCGCAGGATGGAAGTAGTACACTGGACATCAGAAGTAGGATTGCAATGGCAAAAGCAGCATTTAATGAGAAGAAGGAGCTTCTCACAAGCAAGAAAATAAATTTAGAAACAAGGAAGAAATTAGCAAAATGCTACATATGGAGCATAGCTCTTTATGGTGCAGAGATGTGGATGGTAAGGAGAAAGGAGGAAAAATATTTAGAAAGTTTTGAGATGTGGGTATGGAGGAGGGTGATAAAAGTGAAATGGACAGAGAGGAAGAGAAACGAAGAAGTATTAGAAATGGTGGGAGAAGAAAGGATGCTAATAAAAACAATCAGGAAAAAAAGCAAATTGGATAGGGCACATATTGAGAAGACAGTGTTTACAAAGGATGATCTTAGAAGGAAAAATTAGCAGAGGAAGAGGGAGAGAAAGAATAGGAATATTAGAGAATATAAAGCAGGAATATAGTTCTTATAGAGGTATAAAAGAGGCTTCTAGGGAGAGAGAGATTCTTTGGACAGCAGCATGATGATGATGATGATTTATTGCTAGAAAACCTTTTTTTAACATTGTTGCCAAAAACTGTCTTTTAAGCAGATATATTACTGAATTGACTTTGGGCTGAGCAATAGTATTATTGTACCTGAATTCCTTGGCATGCACCCGCAGAGCAGAGTAGTGTACTTCTATTGACCATTCTTGTATTTTATGTAACAATGACAATGACTTATTTATTTTCTCTAAATACATCATAAATGTTCTCTGTGTTTATTTATACTTAAATTGCAGGTATGATTAATTTTGCTTATATTTTTTATCTTTGACATCTGCTGTGTATGTGTAAAAAATTAAAGTGGCATATTTTATTTCACCTTGGGTGACAAAATATCTGGGCACAATCCTGCTTATTAATATTGAGTGCATACATAATGAAAATAAAGCATATAATGAGTGCTACAGTTAGTTAGCTAGGTTAAAATTACTGTGAATGTCAAAAGTGTAAATGATAAAACCAATAGCTTATGAGTAAAGAGGGTTAGTGTGAACCACTCCAATGGAGACCTGGGCTCATTAATATGACAGTATAACAAGTGCAATTCAGATGCTAATCATGAAAAATAAATAAATGCTACAATGTAGTAATGTTAGTTACAAAGAATGAATCAAGTATAAATTTGTACTAAAACATTTTATTCTCTGACGACATTGATGGTGTATGTTGGGATATGCATTAGAACAGTGCCATTCAAAGTGTGGTACCAGTACTAAAAGTCTTGACAGCCGAAACCCAATGGGTTACCAACAAACTTGATTTTGCATGTATGAAGGCAAGTTTACTAGATCAGTGGTTCTTAACCTTTTGCACCTTGCATCCCACCAACCATTTTGTCAAAAAACCTTGGTCCCACCAACCATTTTGTCAAAAAGATCTTGGTCTCACCATGATAAAAACAATCCTCACCTTTTCCAAGATGTGGATTTATATGTCAACTACATTTTATTATTATATTAGTCATTAATGTAATTTTTAATGGCTTTAAATATTGCTGTAATTTTGTCGACAAAAAGTTTTATAATTATTATCTTCGAAACTTTGCGTCACACCTAGACGACCTCCATGTCCCACCGGTTGAGAAACGCTGTACTAGATGATGAAAAGGAGTGGTGGTACCAAGGAGTTGATAAAACTATCCAAGGGATACATGAAAAAAAAAGTTTGAACAGCTTTGGAGTAGAAGGATGTTAGGAATGATAATAAGAAGGGAGAAAACTATGCTGAACCACTTGTGTAAAAATGCTTTGACATACTGCTGATTTTTGAAGTATGAAACTCGGACACACCCACTGTGTCTACAATTTTGGGGAAAATACAAATAGAGAAGACGCTAAACCGGAAGAGTACACAGTAAAGAAAAGCCCCCTCGGTGGTGATACAGATGATGGATGAACTATCACCTAAATATTTTTAACCTACTTTCCAGAATGGAAATAGACTTATAGTTTTGTCATTGTGTCTGTCTGCCCCCTTTTAACATTTGAACCAATAGACCGATTTTCATGAAACTTGGTGTAAAATCTCTTGCTATATGGACTGAGCTCCCGAGGATAGTTTTTGTTGCGAAGATTAAAGTCCTGGGTTCTATTCCAGGAACTATCCTTCCCATTTGATTTACATGGGAAATCTGAAATCCATCGTGCAGGGTAATTTTCTCTTGCACATTAAAATATCTTAGAATTGTAATATCGGAGCGAGTTTTGTACTATTCTCTGAGGAAAGAAATGAAGATTCTAATTTTTATCATAGAATATTGCTTATCGATTGTATTTCTTAGAATTTTGCATAAATACTGGCGATTTTGCAGTTTTTATCACTCATTATGAGAGTGTTGCCATAGCAACAACTATTGTTGGACTCAGATTCGGTATATTCTAATACGTACATGCATTATTTTTACCGCACAAATACGCGTGATCAATTTAATATTCCATTTGAATGTACTCGTAGTATTTTATAATGCTAAATTATGACATTTGGGAACACAAAGAGCTACATATTCGCATTGACTTTGAAGTAGAGATGGGTTCTGCCAGTTCTCTCAAGAACCAAAATAACGGAACCAACGGTTTATAATCCTGTTCTTCGGTACTGATCCTTATTTTAATAAGAAGCGTGGAAAGATGCACACATCATGCATGTATACACGCGAGGCAGAGGCATTCTTTACAATTTATACAATCATGTCACAAAAGATAAATATTAATGGCTTAGTATAATGTCTACGAGCTGAAATGCCAGTAGTGATTCCAAGAAAATGTCCAATTTTTGATTCACCAACTAATTTCCTAATCAATTGTGATTAATAAAACAATCGAAAATTGTTTAAAACTTACCTCACTGGAATAGTAGTAATGTAATCGTTATGTTCACGTTCATTCCTCTGTCGTAAATTACCCATTTCTTTTCACTTGCAAACACTGTCTAAACATAAAAAAATACTTATTTATGTTCATTTCGTCATCGTATATTATCCATTTTCCTAATTTTGCATCTGCACGAAAGAAAATTGACAACAAATAAAACAAAGATCCTAAGTGAATTACGACTTTCTCGTTTGATTTTCTTGAAATCGGTTATTTGATTAGTTCTACGAAGTTCTTTAAAGACTTTTGCATTATAAGTTATATTGTATGAGATATAAGGAATAGATTATTTTTTTCACCTGTAAGGTAGCACTCCCTATTAGGTCGCGTAAACTATGTATTTATATAATTTTCTTTGTTTCTTTGCCCCTATGTCCTAAATACCAAATTTCATCAACATTCGCCCAGTAGTTTTTGAGATGAAACATGCGGACAGAAGGACAGACATGACTTGAACATATGCTGTTCTTTTTTTATTTATTGTATAGAATGCCTAAAAATGATTGTCTCTTGGAAGCAGATGCTAACCGAAAAGCGACCGCCTCACTCCGCCATATTTTTCTGCGACGGCATTCGAGTTTCGATACATATATCGATGATGGAAGTTGTTCATTGACTATGACATAAAATAAATTTTTATGGTGGATGTGTTATCAGTTTCAAACACGATGAGCAAGTCTGAATTTCCTTTATTTCATGAGGGAAAAGAGCTTTGTAGTGCATACAAAAATTGGGATGATGAATAAGTTCAACGAACCATAGTTCCACAAAAATATTTATCAAAAAAATCTGATGTGGCCACCACATGACTTTCTCCATTTCTGTAATATTTCTAAAAATTCCAAATAGGTTATATATTAATAAATATTTTAAGAAACCAAGAAAATTTTAGACTTGACAAAGAACAGAAATAAACTCAAACCATAGCCTTCTGATATTGGATATGATAGCCACAAAGCTCCAACAATTAAGAAAAGAAAAAGGAGCGTTACTAACACGTAACTAAGCGTCAATTGTTAACAATAGTCGTCGGTAGGTGGCATGGTGGTGTCAGCTAAAAATATAAGATACCTCTTAAACCAGGAGTCAGCAACCTGCGGGCCACATGCGGCCCTCGAGAACGCTTTATGCAGCCCGCAAAGCTGTAATGAAATAATGATCAGGAAATTTTCTCATGGGCAATTTTATATTTTTTTTAGTATGATTATGGTCTCAAAGCCTTTTCTGGTGAAGTATTAACGCTAGTAAATTACGTAGACTTGATTTTGTTCATATGAAATCACATAATCTCCAGAAAACTTCTGATTTATGCGCTCATCTGGCCTGCCGAGGCTTTCTTGACTCCCAATGCGGCCCTCCGAAACATTCACAACTGCAAATGTGGCCCGCCATGCAGAAAAGGTTGCCGACCCGTCTTAATGCATTATATGGAAATATGTTTCCTACAACTTTTATTCTGATACATTTTTACATTTATCAAATATTAAAGCAAATATTTCAAAATAACGGATTTGACAAGAGCAAACAAACACCCTTTTCCGGTTGACCAATTATTTCCAAAAACTAATCAGTTTCATAAAAATGTTAAATAAAATTTCGCATTGACCTGATTAATAGTTTTTGTGTTAGAGCATCCACAAAAAAGTTATCACATACACACACAGACATCTTCAAGAAAATGGTCAAAACATGTTCAGGACCTCAAAACGTGTATTTCCGTTGAAATCTCAGTCGATTTTTTTCATGAATACAATACTTTCTTTCCCCTATACTACGTATATGGAGAAAGTAAAAATTCAAGCAATATTTTGAGTCATATCCATCAGTTTGAAGTGTTACTATAACTTATTAAAAGAAATAAGTTTTATTTTGTTGTGTAGTAATTTTGAATAGATACCTGCGGATAATTTTTAAATTAAGCTGATTTAATGTGAACCATTAGAATAAGGCCATGTCAGACATTTGGAAGAACTTCAAAATTGACAGTACAAATGACAAATACACTATATGCAACTATTGTAAATCTAGAATTTCCCATGGTGTATCAAATAGCACTTCTAACCTAACAGAACCGAAACCAAGAACCAGGGTCAGATTAATGGAACCGGGGAAAAAGTGGAACCGTCCCATCCCTACTTTAAAGCTATTAAAGCCAATATAAGTATTAAATAAATTATTAAATGGAAAGTAGGCATCATAACTTCTGTTTGGATCATCTTGTTTATCTTTCTTTCCACTCACATTTATCATATTCCACTCATCATCACAACCTTTTTCATCTCCCTAACTTCTTGTCTCTTTATTAATCATCTCTCATTGTTCTCAGCCACTGGAAACCACTTAATTGATCTAGTGTCATAAACGTTTCCCTTTTGCTCTCCATTGAGATCCTGGTCTTCTCACTATTTTCCATCATGTCACACCGTCTACGTCTTATCATCACTCATTGTTATTTACATTAACCATCAGTTATCATTGTATACATTTTAGCTGTTGCTTTCTGATCTTTTATATCCAAATTAAAGGGCGTTTTGTGCTGGATGGAACTATATATGGCTGCTCTGGAGTCTTACATTCTTTCATCTATTCTATTGGCATTCTATCACCAAAGAAATTCTCATTTTTAAAATAGCTTGACGGCAGTAGTCTTTGGTTATGTGTATTTTCAGGTGTTTTGATGGTGAAGTTTAAGTTAAGGGACTTTGGAAATATATATTGGAGCACAGATTCCTGTAGTGAGGGCTGTGTCCTTTTATGTCGCTTTTTTATAATACCCTAGTCCCTCCTATGACCTTCCAGTTTGGCTAGTTATTCAAACGACTATTTTACTCCTTAACTGCACATTGTCATACATTTGGAGGGAGTGACATGAACTTTAACTATTGGAAAACTTTCAGGTGGTGCCAAACTTCTCAGGGGGGAAAGACTCATCTTAATCGGCCATCTTCTCTATGGCAGTGTTAAACCTATGAATAGCCAAGTCTATTTACCTCAAATGTTGACTAGGTGTACACAGAAACCAACCTCGAATAATCAAAACTGGGAATTACTGTAATTATGTTGACTTCTTCTTATTTATAGCTTGGTATGTTATCAGTGTTTTTGATATAGCCATTTTCTTACTTACAGCGGAAAGACAGTTACAATGAGCATCTTTTAATCCACAATGGTCCTCGCCACAAGTGCCCTCACTGTCCAAAAGAATTTGTTCAGCGGTCAAATCTTGTGAGGCACATCAGAATTCACACTGGTAAGATAAATCATCAGTAATAGTTTCTTATTAGTAACTCTTCAATTAGAATATTATTTTAATCTAGAGTTTGAAATCCATTTGGCCAGTTTATTTTATTTTTGGCTTAAAAACAGTGATGTTATGATTCTAGGTATAAATCCTGTTGTCTGCAAACATTTTTGCTCTTCATTGTTTCTGTTAATAATATTAAATAAATAATAAGCACATCTTTGTTGGCAAGGGGTGCTTCTTTGTGAGAGAAAATGAAAGATTATCTAGAAGGCTCAATTCACAAATTATATAAATATAAACTCAAAATTCTTTAAATGTCTCATTTTTTAATTATCCATAACAAATGTTTTAATTCAACTGCTAGGCTATCGTGAAAGTTTGAAAAATGTTGATATTTTTTCTTTTGTTTAGGGGAGAAGCCTTACAAATGTACCCATTGTGACAAACGGTTTTCCGACAAAGGGGCTTGCAATTCTCACATCCGTGTTCATACTCGGGAGGAGACTTGCAGCTGTCCATATTGTGGGCAAACCTTCTCTAAAAAACAGGTGAGCATATTTTCTATAATTGGCTCGTTTTCATGTCATGGTTACGACTGTGTGTTTTCATCTTTTGCTTAGAATTAGAATGTTTAATGTTAATGGTGAATATAATTTGTTTTTGAAGCAGGGTGGATAACATTTTGGTTTAAAAGCTACTAAGATCCATTGGAACATTATTGTTTATAATTATTTTTCAAGTTCTATTTAAAAAATTAGATATGATTAAAAATCCTTACATGATAGAATGATACAATTTTACTTCATCATTAATTTGTTCCTTGGTAACATGATGATTTATTGTTATCAGATTGCTGGATCAGATAGAAATGTAATTTTTACTACTTTAGTATGATTCACAGAAGTGAATTTTCTTTTTCAGAAATTAAAATACCACATAAGAAAACACACTGGAGAAGGACTTATTAACTGTGAGATATGTGGAAAGGTGAGACTCATTCCTTAAAAGATGACTTTTAACTTATATTAAATTTGAACTATAGTTTTCCTATGTTAAATGATGTTGAAAATTTCTTTTAAAAGTTAAAGTAAGGAAGGTAAGACTAATTTATTCTTTTTGTTATTCAAATTACTTAATTTTCATTGTAGATGTGTTTTTAAAAGCAAGTAATTTGTGAACTCACACCATTAAAATTCTGAAGTAGGCATGACTGTTACAATTCAAACATTTATATTTGTGTGTTTTACTTAATTTATTTTCTTCGTTCCTCTGCATACTATTGCACCTGTGATATTCTGCCCATAACATGCTAATGAATCACCTGGATTCCATCTGCCTGCAGTCATTCACGAACAGCTTTGCCCTGAAGGAGCACAGAGTCATCCACAACCGCCAGACCCAGATTCTCTGCCCTCAGTGTGGGAAAGGTTTCAACAGTGAGAAGTACCTCCAGCGCCACATCACCATAGTCCACGAGCCGTCCAACGCATTTCCCTGTCCCCTGTGAGTTCTTGCCACGCCTTTTCTTCCCCCCCCCTTTTTCCCAGCCATGCCTAGATCTTTGGTCTCCCAAATGGACTTCCCCCTATAACCCTAAACCTACTCTTTTGAGTCCACCGACTTCCCACCGTCAGTGCTGTTCGGCTGGAAGATGTGATGCATATGTCTTGAACTAAGTCCCAAGTGTCAATCAAGACTGTTTTAATGGTCAGCATGGACACTTCTTTCAAGTTGACCACATGCACATTGTTTGATTTTTTTGAGGGGTTCATGTGATGTTGGTCTTGGCCACATTTTTCTTAAATTTATATACGTGTTTTTCAATGTTAAATATTTGCCTCAGGACAACCCCTTTCTCGTATTCATTATTGTCTCTGAGTCTATGTACAGCAAAAAGTGGCTTGGATCAATTATCCATGGGCTCCTTTGAAGTAATTAATGCAAAATTATTCCTTTGGGTCACAGACCGAAAATTATTCTCTTGATTAAAATTAAATTGGTAAATGCAAGAATATTGAAAGTAGAAGAAATTCTTTAAAATTTTATATTTCTCATGGGGCTTATTACCCATTTTTTATAATACTTTGAAAATTTTTCACATTTAAAATTTCCGTAAGCAATTATTCAAGCCTCTTTTTGATAAATTATGGAATCTCATGAATGGCATTTTTGTAGCTAGGATACACCTTTAATAATTGATTTTGTGAGTACATAACAAATTCAGACTAAAAATGATGTTTCATCACTGCTGTGAACATTGTTTTTCTTTTAGCTTGCAGCTCAGTATTGCTAGAGAATTTTTACTCAAGTGTTTTGTCAACTTTATCTGGAACTCTTTTGTGAGGGATTGGAAAGCGTTGTAACGTAATTTATACATTCCTGGGGCCAAAAACCAAGCATTGCCTCTGGCATCATTTGCATGTGAAAGTAGCCTGGGCATTACTGCATGTTTAAAGTCATATTTGCATGTAAAGTAAGTTATTGTTCTTCATGATGCTCTTTGGCAAAGCTTTCCAATCTCATTACTACGGTTATTGAATGTGATAATATCACAGTTCATACACTACAAGAAGGTTAGGATATTTTGTTCCTTGTTATAGCTATTCTCTGTAACTTTGTCCAGTCTTCCTTAATACTATGGTCATTTGTAAATCAGTATTTTTTCCATTGGAAGATTTGTTAATAATTCCAAGTGCTGAATTACATTTGACTATCACATTTCCTTACACTTCTTCTTTTGCTATTGACATTTTTATGATTTTTCTTGTTTCTGAGCCAGTAATGTCTCTACTTCATACTTTGATGCATCTTGCCTTGTGCTTGACAAAAGTTTATGATTTATTTTATTGATTTAAGTAAATCAGGATTTATACTTCTGTAGAACCTATTTTTATTTTTAAATACTTTAATTTTGGCTTAAAGAAAGCTTTAATTTTATTAAAATGAAGTTTAATTTCCAGTATTTGTTTTAAGTAAATTTTAACAATTTATTTTCTGAATATACTTTCCGTTATTCTTGTAAAAATTTTGATTAATTTTGAAAGACTGTAGAATCATTCATTTTAAATTAATTCTGCACTCAACATAAACCCTACTTTTGCCTCTATAACTTAGAAATTTTTCTGGTAGATTCAGGAATAGAGACACTAGTTATGAGTGATTCATAAGTTTTTTCCCGTTTTACTTGGAATTATTTTTAATTTCAATACTGATGTCTCGAGGTTGAAACTGATACTAGAGGATTTAAATGAGAAGCTGTTACTTAATGTATAATTTCTACATCAGCCAAAGAATAAATTAGATGTTTTGTTGTTTCCTAGTTATTGTACAATCTGATAATTATATTTGGCATTTATTTATGATTTTCAAGTAACCAGGAAACTTAAGAATCACCTAATGTATATACCTTTTGGGTCATTATAGTTTAATTACTTGTATATTAAAGCAATCTAATGTACATCAACATCTGTCTTAAATTTTACCTTTGGCTCTAGCCTTTTCTCTTGTGTCCATAGTTATAAGGAACCATCCTGACACTAGCCTTCTTTGCTACTTGAATAAAGACTATTAAACAGATATTACATTTCTCTCTTCATAATATCTTTACCCTTATGGCATACCTTGGGCTATATTTTCCTGGGTTTGTGTTGTATGATTTTTTGAATGGCCTTTCAGTAGCATTATATAGTCTGTCTTTCTTATCAACAACAACTGATACCTAATTTCGTGGTGCTTTTGATTATATTTTTATACGAATTAAATTAAGTTGTCCATCTTCTTTAGATCTTCAAAAAAAATGAGTGTTAACCAGTCCAACTTTATGGGTGTCGTGTGCGTGTGTGTGTTGTAGGTGCGAGAAGGTGTTCTCCCAACAATCCCGCTTGCGAGCACACCTCATGACGCACACAGGACTCAAGCACATGCGCTGTTTGCTGTGTGACAAGGCGTACTCCGTGCGCAAGTCTCTGAGGCGGCACCTGCTAGAGAAGCACCACATCTCTCCAGAGCACCCGCACTACAAACGCTGTTTCCACGCCATGTCTCCCGAAGAGGCGGGTCTACCTCTTTTGGCTGCTGCAAGGGCTCTGGCATTGGGTGCAGCTGCGGCTGCAGCCCACGCTGCAGCAGCCGGAGGAGATGATGCATCTGGGGGTGACTCGGAACCCAAGGCGGGGCAGGAGGAAGAAGAAGATGAGGATGATGAGGATGAGGAAGAAGACGAGGAGAGCGATGGTAGTCCAGATGGGGAAGGAGCGGTTAATCTTCCTCAGCCGTGGCCCGTAGACATGACCTGGACGGCAGGGAGGGAGTTGTCGGCAGGGATAGGGAGAAGAGCAAGGAGATCGAGGGGTCGAAGCAGCAGTCGTAGGGGAGAGGGCACCACAAGGGGAAGTACGAGAAGGTCGCCAGGTAGGCCAAGAGGGTCGAGAGGGAGTTCTATGAGCAGGGGAGTTTTAGGTGAAGGTCCAAGTGCTCCGAGGAGAAGGGGAAGCACAACGGGTAAGAAGCGACGGGTTGAGGCAATTGCTGAGAGTTTGATGCAGAACACCAAGGGAATTTTATTGTCGATGGGTGAGGAGAGTGGAGAAGCAGGGGTGTCCAGAGGAATGGTTGAGGGAGGGGAGCGACAGAGTGGGGAAGATGTGGCTGGGGGAAGCAGTGGAGTTGTGATGGACATCCCCGAAATGGTGAGCATAAAGCAAGAGTCCTCTGCAGGAGATGAAGAGAGAATGTTAGGGAATAATGGGATGGAGAGGAAGAGGGGCAGGAAGAAGACTCAGGTGAGTGATTTGGGTGCACATTGGTTGGCTGGGGAATGAAGCTATTCCAGTCTGCTAGGACCAAAAGACTTTATTTATTGCACTGTTATCGGGAATTTTTTAATGACTAAATACCTCTTCTGCTTAATAAGCAGACATTTTTTTTAGGTAAATATGTATTTACAATGATTTATCAGAAAATATCTTTTCACTTCAATACAGAGTTTATATTTTACAGTTGACCAATTACTTTATATGTTTCACAGTTTCTAATAGTTGTTCTTCACCAGTTGTGGGGCTTGTCCTCGTTTTGTCACTGTCATTGAAGATATTTATTTTAAATTTTCTATAATTGTGACAAATGAAATGTGATTGTAATCAATTTTCATGAAAAGTATTCATGATCGACCATTTTCTATGTGACAGTTTTTCATGCCAAAATGCAGACTTCTATTATAGTTTTTCATAATTATGCTCCAATCTCATGGTTTCAACTCTTAATGCGGGTATTACTGTGGTGTCAAATGTGAGGAACTCACTTATCTTTATTGAGTGGTTGTGTGATTGTGATAATATGAGTGGGTGTGCCTCTTTGCTGATTGAAAGGAAGTTCCAATAGGCATTATTATTGAAGTCACAAAGTTTTCATTGCTAAGTCTGGTGGTCATATGTACTTCTTGGTCAGTATAGCCCAAAGCCATTTGGGTGTACAACTTGGGAGAGGTTATCTTGTTCCATACGTCCGACAAATAGCTTTATTTTTTTCTACATTATACAGTGCTTACATATTGTTTACTTATTATAATTAACAGACAAATCAAAACATTCAGGGCAGTTAATATTAGCCAATTCCTCTCACAGGGAATTGCTGCTACACGCACCAGTTGTTGATAGTTTAATGGATTTAGCTACCCATATTTTTTATTTTGTTACAATTTCAAACTATACAATCATATTTACTTTTGAATTAACTGTAGTTATTGAACATAGAGAACTCATTTTGTCTTCAAACATGTTATATGTATTTTCATTCATGGATGCTTGGTTTGTTGATCTTATTTGAAGGGACATAATATTAGCCCTTTCCTGTTGGCCTTTATGAAGATGCTTACAAGCATCTTCATTTTATCTTTTTAATGGTATAGTTATCTAATTAGAAAAACTATGGATAGTACAGTACAAAATATTGTTTTGGGTGTTATTTTTATGAAGGAAATGTTAATTTTTGCTGATATAACAGCAAGTTACTGAAGGGAAAATTGCAGGTGTCTGCTTTATTGCATATTAAGTCCTTCATAGAATAAGGTCTGAATGAGAGAGTTCAAGTTTAGGATAAAGGAATATGTAGCTCAATTTTATTTTGTGGATATGGCCTTAATAATGCATGCCAATTATTAGGTAACTATCATCTTTCTGGGAATGAAAGATTTAGCTGCATTACTCTGCAAAAACTATTTTACCTTAATCACTTTTCACAATTTCCAAAGAAATTTTTTATAATATTCATCAACGTGCTTTTGTTGAAACACTTATTAAAACTTCTATCTGGATTTCACTTAAATATACTTGTTGATTAATTTAGCTACCTCTCAAAATTGCTTGCTTGCCTGCCATTTTAATTGGCAGTTAAATCTGATACTGTTGGCAATATATTTGCTTTCAATTTAATATAGTAGAGCAATTCTAGATGGAAATGTTTTTTATGGAATCATTCCTGGAATTTAGGTTATATTTGTAAATTTTAGAAAATGTGATGGGGAGGAGAAATTTATACTGCCCATTTCTTTGGGATTTTAATAGTAGCAACTGAATGGTGTCTATATTCAGGCAATATTTGTTAATAATTATTTTTGGTGTGCATGCAAGATTTTATAGTAATTTGTGATTCTACTTACAAGGACAATTTGACTTTGATATTAAATCGTCTTTCTGGGAAATTTCTAGTTAATTCGATGGGATTATAGGAAGGAATTCCATTTATACTATAAAGAAAGCACGTGATGTCTTTTATACCTCTTACAATTTATATATGTGGGCATTTGACTGACTTTCTAATAAAATCAGGTATTCTCAGAGTTATTTTTTGTAAACAAGCTAGGATTTTTTTAAATGGGCGATGTAGAAATATAGTTTCTACCTCATTAAGCTGCGATAGAGAGTTTTCCATTTGTTGGTGAGCAATCTCATTAGTCGGCTATATATTGATTCATCTGAGTTTTGCAGCTCCATTCCTACGGGCTGATGGGCAATAGTTTATAGGGGGAATTTACTTGACGCTCCTGTTTAACTCATTCCTTTATTTCTAACCATTCTTTCACTATTTCACATCTGCCATACTAAGCTATTATGTTATCTTATTTGTTCATTTGAGTTAGCTTTACTATGCTTTTAAAGCTATGCAGATTGCTCCAATCATGTGTGAATCTGCAGTACTTGGAGTCAATTTTGTAGCAGTAAATTTGTAAGGTTTCCATGGGGTGGGATCATATATTAATTATTTATATAATAATACTTATTATTAAATTTAGTTAATGCATATATTACGCTGTTTTAAAATTTTTGAATGACAGGTAAATCGGTCATTCATTATCACCCCACGTTGGATTTGTTGGGGTTGGTCTATTTTGCTTTATTCTTCAGGTTTGGTATGCTTCTTGTCTCTTTGCACTAATGGCCATCCATTTCACCTGACTTAATTTTTACTCATTAGTGAATGGCTCAATTTGATCAATCCAAAGGTGCCCAGTGGTTCTGTTGGGCATTAGTGCCAGATAAACAGTTAAACTTCATTATTGTGGATGCTCTTGCAGTTTGACAATTTTTGTTGATTGTGTTATGATTGTAAAAAAATAATTTTTGACACTTTGTTTATCTGAATGGATTGTTTAATCTATCCATATTGTGCCAAGTACACGAGTGAGAATACTTGATGTGACACAAAAATGGTTGCACCTGGGTGTACAGAGTAATGGCAATTAGTGTTTTAATAAAAATTTCTCAACTTAATCAATGCAGGCAGTCATAATATTTTATGCTGAAAAATTCTCCATTTCTCTTTATAAAATTTTAATGACTAAGAGTTGAATAATTTTCATCGACTGGAAAATCAAAGCCCTCAATTTTGTATTCTTAATAAAAAAATAGTTTTTGTTTGTGCTTTTCTATATTAGCTCAGGTAATCAGGGAAGATATACATACAATGTATTTGCTTAAAATATATTTATACAAAAAACTGGTGTTATTCTAATCAAGATAAATTTTGGTTCAATGTGTTTGTTGTACAGAGCCATTCATTTTTTGATGGGGTATTAACATATACCAAAAAATTGTAAAATTAAGATGAGTAAATTAGGATAGTGTATTTTTAGTCATATTAAAATTTATTGTTAATTTTTGCATTGAAAATTTGTGTATTATCCATTCTTTTTATTGGTTTAGCTTTATGCAAATATTTTATCTTGTATTAATATTTAAAAATTTATTTGGCACAATATGGCATATTTGGTGAGAGCTAATCTTAGTATTTGATGAATTTGGTTGTATTTTTTACATTAAGTGCTAGTGATGGACCAAAATATGAAAATTTTAACAATATATGCCTTAAACATGAAAATGTTTACAAAGAACATGTATTGAAATCCAAAGAGGTCCTCGATAATGAAGATTGACTGTACCTATGTTATATTGTTTTAATGCTGCCAGTTTTATATTGAAGAAAAACTGGAATTTGAGTGCATTTTATAGCTGTTTCTACCTCACTTTGTCTACAGTAATAATAGTAATAGAAAAATCATAATGATTTTACTGTAATGTTAGAAAGGCAAGTATAAGAGAACTGCCAAAGACACTCTTTGTTAAGCTTCTCTTGATGAGCTTATATAAATGCATATATTGTGGAAGACATTTACTGAAACTCATGGTACAAAATGTTTGAAAACATTTATTTAATTCATAAATGACAATGATTTTCTAAGGAGTAGTGACAGTCATTGGTGTAATATATATATATTTACATGTACGTTATTTTCCATTACTTTCTTACTTTATATCTGAATATATTTGTCTATTAAACAAAATATATAAATACTAAACATCAGTACCTCTAATTATTGTACTTCTTTGTTGTAAATGTGTTGGTAAGAGTGGCATATTCAGGATAAAAATGAAAACCATATCTTTTTGAACTCTTGACATATTGTCTTATAAGTCATAAACAAATATTTACAAATAAATATATGTACAGCCCAAAAACCTTTTGGAAATTATTTAAGGGAGATCATAAGCTACAGGAAGACCTCGGTAATTCAGATTTCAGGGACCAAAAAATAAAATTAAAAATAAACTTTTTTGAAATTTTTTGTATTGATTTTATTGATAAAATTCTCCCTAAAAGTCCTCTTAAGTATTAATTTAATGATATTTCATGAGAGTAATTTGCAATACTTTTGCCTCATTTTTCAGATGGCAATCACACAAGCAGAATGCCCTTATCTTGGTCACAAATGTTTCATGTTTTTATGCAGGAATTTATATCCTTAATAACAGAGGAAATATCCCTTTTAAAAATTTGCCATTGGTCTTAACTGGTGGCCACACAAAAATGCTGCATCAAAATCTTTCATCTTATTTAAAGTAATATGTACCATGATTTGATTTTTCTGTGTTAACCCTCGAGTACTTGCGCAGGTTTTTCAAACACGAGTACTTGTGTGGGGTAGATTTTAACCCTATATGTATTACATTGAAAATGCATGACAAATGTAGTTCATTCATCAACAAAAAATTACAAATATGTATATAATTTAATAGAAACAAAATTTTTAAAAAATATTTATTAATATTATTTTTTTTTTAAATTGACAAAACTTGTCAGTATTTGTCAAAATAGCGAACATATTTTTGGCATGCGAAAACAAAATACAAAATGAAATTTGGTAAAAAATGGTTAAATTACAATTACTTTTAATGTAAATATATAATAAATACAAAAAGTTTATAAAAGTACAATTGTAATAATTTTACTATTTTTTTAAATTCCTCATTTTATCATTTGTTTCATACACACCTATATTCTCATGTCTCATAATTTTCTCAATGTCAGAATTTTTTTCAGGTGTCTCATACACAACCACAAAGTATAAATTAATTAATGTGAGACAATTAGTACATACAAATTTAATTATTTACCATCAATAATATTGCATATGGAGAAAGTGAAGAGATCATAAGTTTTTTCTCACCTCAGAAATTATAGGTATCGGTTAAAACTTGAGTGAAAAACAGACATAAAAAAACTTGATTGTTGCATTTAAAACATTCACCAAAACAGCAACAATATTTTCCACACGAGATATATTACAGGTGTTTGTCTCAAATCACCGTGCACCATCTAAGAAAAAGCTTCCTTACTCAGAAACGGTTGATGCAATACTAAAAATTTTTGACTAAAAACCTTTCATATGTGTCATCCCAGCTACTGGAAAGGAGACTGAAAAAAAAACTGGGAGCGTAATCATCATAAAATGTGAGGGGTGGGGTAGAAATCGACCCCGCACGAGTACCAGAGGGTTCAAGACAATTTCATTATCGTTGGTCAACGTAAAGTTATAACTCCTTGATTCTCATTTTATCTCAAAATTTGTAATTTTCAAATATTTTTATTATAAAATGTACAGTATGTAATTGTGCATTGAGGGAGGGATAAATTATAAGTAAATAATTTTCTATTCTATCCAATAATGAACTAAAGAGGTTTTCCTGTACATCAATTTTAATGGTCAATTCTTGGCAGATAATTTATTGGGACCAAATATTATTAATGCACATCATCATTCATCTGTACACTGTAAATCCAAGTATACATTATCTGGCATTCATGTTTATTTTTCTTATTTACGAATCATTTGTCTATGAAAGTCTTGGGAAAATTATATTAATCTTACTCTACAACATATCAAGTAATAGAGAATCTTAAGGTACTCATCAGGAAGAATGATTTTTTGTGCTAATAGTTTGAATATCAACTGAAAAATCAATATTATCAGCTAGAGGTAAGAATATGTTTGATAATACATTGAATTGAAATGGGTTTATTAACAAGTTCTCTAAGTTATCAAGCATTTGGTTGATGACATATTATTGACATTATTGCAGTCATACTGGTAAAATATTTCTATCTTGTACTTTAAATACCCATTTATTTTTAATGTTTGTATATGCACAAATCGCCTAAATAACTTCATTAATGTAAACCATAAGTTCACTTAACATTCAACTTTGGCTTTATCAATATCAATAATTGAAATTTTTGATTACTCCAATATATTTTTTCCTTAAGTCAGCAACTGCCAAAAACAAAGATCATTGTATATCCAATAGCTTCAATAATTTTAATTTAATTGCATATTTTTTCATTATTAATATAAACAAAAATCTTGAATTTCCCTGAATACATCACTCATTTTATATTAAATTATAGATGGATGGGGTCAAGGATGGATCAAGTTTGGGAACTTTCTTATTTTGACGAAGTTGTATGACTTGAATTATCTTAGCATTCCCTAAAGATGTAAGGATGTAATTTGAAATATATCTAACGTCAAATGACTTCTGTGGATGCACAAATAAACTTTAAAGCAAAGCTTCAATTTCTTTTAAAATGACAATTACTTAAGATAAAATTAAATATATTGTTTAAATGAAACGAAAGCAGAAGCCAAACAGCCATTCACTCATACATTCACAAAGAGCAAGTAGTATATTGATAATAAAAGCACTTGTTCAATTCATCCAAATAATTCAACTTTAATTCTCTGCTTCAATAAATTTTCTTTATTATAACCAGCAGTTACAAAAGAAACCATAAATTGCCACATTTCCTTGACTTTGGTGTTTATTAGGTATGCATTAACCTTTTGAGACTTGATTTTTCTCTTTTGTTGCTCCCTCAGGTTCAAATAAATTTGTTAAAGAAACTGGCAAGGTCAATGGAACACAAGGCATTTATTGCCCACATGGTCCAAAACGATTTTTAGACAAGGCATTTATTGCCCACATGGTCCAAAACGATTTTTCAGATGTGGCAAAATGAGAGAGTGACAAGAGGACTGGAATGGGAAATTTAAGATGTAATACTCAGTGTGACAGAGGACTGCCTAGCATTGAATATCCCCACCATTAATTTTGTTTGACATATTCATAACCCAAGGCATTTGACTGATGCATTACTAAGACACTAAATTTTTCCGTATTCAATCGATGAGACACTTTGACCTCTGGTAAAGATGCTGTATCTCGTTGGCAGGACAGATTAGTATGAACGTACAGATGATATTGCCATTAGCGTGTATATTTTTGATATTCAGACATTGGTGAAATACAATATCTTGTGACCTAGTTTTGCTGCTCTTCTGTTATTCTTAAATTTATATGATACATGTCCTTGTTCCATTTAGTTTATTTTTCCTACCAGTTGTTTCTAATTTTTCAGCTCTTTTACAGATAAGGGACATGCATCATGATTAAAATGTAAGTATGCAATGCTGCAAATATTATTAGGTCCGCATTAAATAAAAATCCATGGTACAGAAAGTTACTATAGATTTTTCTTTCACAATCAGAGAAATATCCTCCTGGAAAAATGTTACTTCAAAGCTTAAACAGACAACTATAAAATAAGATTCCTCTAAACTTGTCCATCAAAAAACATATCTCCTACCTAAAAAAGGTACACAAATTACTCTCATTCACATTCTCTGAACATAGTGTTTACTTATTATAAGCTATGTTCAAATAAATTAAAATATCAAATAAAATTTTATTTAAATTTCTTCTGAACAGTTTTGCATTTAATGATGTATTCTATCACATTTGGGCATTTAGTTTTGAATCATTCCCTTACTAACAAACATATCCGAGTTAAATATACTGTATTTGACAGAATGTAAGTGATAATGAGGACATTTATTTGTTCTATAATTTATGTTTGATGGTCTAATAAAATTTTAACATATTTACAAATATATTAGAACTTGGATATTCAATCACTCATTTAGTCACTCAGATAGAAATTCATTCAAGAAAACAAATCTCTCCTGTAAATTTTTTTTAAATGAAGGCATATTAACAAATGCAGAACTTTGTTTAAAATAAAATCAAGTCTTTGAAGGAGCCATGCAGTTTCCATCTGGATACCTCTTTCGGAAAGCTTTAATTAGTTCAGGGTCCACAAGCCGAACCCCATCCAACTGATTTCCCAGGGTTATCCTGGAATATCCAGAAAAAATAGACTAATATTGGTATGCTGAGGTGAGTACATTCAAACATTTTGTTACATGTATAAAATTCTGATTTCTTGTCATAAGACATTTAAATTCTAATATAAATGTAGGATTTCTATTTTACTAGGCAGATATAATAGCAGCATGCTTAAGATGCAGTATTTAAAATAGAGGCCTACACAAATAGGGTTATTCTTAATGAATTAAGTATATCAACTTAAATTATTTCAGACAAGACTTAAGGAACCAATATTTGTAATATTATGAGGTGTATACTGCTGATGATGTAACAAATCAGGAGAACATTTTTTATACAATAGAGTCCCAGTTATGACCCTCAATTATCTAAAGTTCCATATTATCTGAGGTGCATGAATAAAAATAGCAAAGTATCATTTTGAAAATTTGCAATTAAAAAGTACCATATTTGATACAACTGTATCAAAGTGGCAACATATAGGCCTACATGTTGAACGTAGACATCAGGGAAAATATGCAACAGCTTTCATTAATGATATATCACACACAGAAGTCTTAATGTATTTTCCCGATATGGGCAGCGTTCCATATTATGCAAGTTTTTGATTATCTAAGGTCGGTGAGGTCCCATCGACCTCGGATAATCAGGACTCTACTGTACTTGAAAATTTAAAAAATTCCATGTTACAATATTTTTAACTCTCCACTGCAACAGATCTCATAATACTTTAACTAGGCTATATTAAGACTTGTTATTCACTCACCAATTTGGCTGAACGTTATGTGGTCGCCCAAAAAGCTCTATTTTACGTGTTCCAGGAGAAAGACGTTCAATAATACCATAGATTTCATCTGGCTTATGACTAGTTGCTCGTACTTCTGCTACAATCACATCACAATCCAGCCCTCGATTGAGATTTGATGGATTCCCCTTCATTCCAACCTTTGAAAGCACATTTCAGACGTGTATTTGCATAAATATAAAAACAATCAACATAACTTTCTCAATCTGAAGTTTTCTCTCATACATGAACTACTATTTTCTTTCAGAAAATGTTTTGGCACAATGAAAATTTTAAAAATACATAAAATTTATTTTTACCCACAATCATGCATTGTAAAATTTCAAGTAAATATTTACCTTTTTCAATTACCATTTATACTCATGTATATGTTGATCTCATGTATAAGTCAATCCCTGATCTTTTCTAAAAATTTTTGTTTTTTATATATCTCATGAATAAGCCGACACTAGTTTTTGAGGTGTAACAGAACAACATACTTGAGTTTACTGTATGTATTGATCCATTTGATTCAATAATACAATATAATTCAATGCACTTATATGTAATAAGTAAAACAATACAATAAGGTATTTAAATTCCTCATTTGTAACAATATCCTGAAATACATAAATTTTTCTGAACACCAAAGTCAAAATGATAGTTAAGACATCGTCAAATATAAAAAACAACTGTATTTCTGGAAAGAACTAATCTGCCTACATTCCTTTCAATACAATTTTAATATATAACAAGTAGGGGTGTACACAGGTTTCCTGTGGTACAGAAGTGCTTTTCATCAAATTTGCCACAGTATAATCGTATACTAATGTATTTGCTTTTAAATCAGAAAATTATTTTTCCTTATATTGTGGTAGCCCTACTTTTTTTATCCGTTCTAAACATCTCATTTCCCCATTAAATACTTATGCTATAAATGAAATTTCTTTGAAATCCGTTCAGCCAATACCTTCCAACTTCATAGTTACAGAAAAATTCTAACCTTGATATTGTGGTAGCCCTGTTTAGACAACCTGGTTGAAATATATTTTGGTTATTTATTTATATATGAAGATTAAATATACTATATTTGGTTAAAACCCATTAGGTCAGTTCTTTATAAATATGTGTAAAAGAAATATTACTTAACTTTTTACTGTGGTAGCAATGCTCTTAACTCTGCTTTAAACATCTTGATTTCATCATGGTATGCTGTACAAATCTTATATACAAAATTTAATTGAAATCCATTCAGCCAATTCCTTCAAATCCTTAATGACTGAAAGAGTTTAATTTGTAATTGTGGCACACCTGTTTGGCTTATTCAGATTAAATATGCTATGCTAGCATGGTTTTGTATATATGCATATATTATAATTATTAAATTTGGTTAAAATCGATGTCAACAGTTCAAAACAAATGTGTAAAAAGAATTTTTTTATTCCTTGTATTGTGGTAGCCCTGCTTTCTATATCTAGACTAAACATCTTCACTTTGTTATTTTATGTTGCATGCCTACTTCATACATAATTTCACTGAAATCGGCTGGGCCAATTCCTTCAAAATTCATAATTACCAAAAAGATTAACTTGGCAATTGTGGTACCCCTGCTTAATCGATCCAGTCCAAGTATGTCACTTTGGTCATTAATATAGGTGCATATTCTATGTACCAAATTTAGTTGAAATCGGTTCATTCACGTAGGTGTTAGGGACCCACACACGGACACCCAGGCGATCTCATAATACTACTTTCCATTTTTTGGAAAGTAGGCTAATAAATATTTTCTATCAATTGAATTTATTTTTATACATTTATCTTTGCATTTAATTTATGTTTAGTTTACTACACTTATTTTTGTAGGGTTTAGAAACGGTGGTTAAATCGTTTAAGAAATGTGGTATATCCAATCAACTAGGCGGGATAATATTTTGTGGTGATGAAGAGGTTGTTGCTGACAAAGAACATCTTGATGATCCTTATGATGATAATATTCAAGAAAATGATTGGGACAAGCTATTTGAATCTGATAATGTGGACTTAAAGCTTTATGCGAATGCAAATGTTTTCTTTGAACTAATTCAAATCGTAGTAGCTCTTTCTTTTGTTTACATTGATGTTTACTCCATAAAAGTATTAAAACCGCCGGAACAATAACATCATGGGTATTATTCGTGTTTAAGACGACCCTCTACTTTTCACTAAAAATTTGGTCTTGAAAACTCGACATATACATGAGTATACACGGTGTATGAGATGCTGTGTAAATTACTTACCAAACAATGTTCCTTCCCATGGTTCAGCCAGTGGCCTGTTCTTCCAGTTCGTATGATTCGCTGAAGTTGATTTGTCTTAACCCAAATAATCTCATCCACACGTTCATAACCCCAGAGCTTTAAGCATTCCCGGCCCAATTCCATAGCCCTGCCTGTGACCCACAAGAATATCAGACCGTCATCCTGAAGAGTTGGAATGCCTAATTGCCTCATTTCATCGTCAGACATGGTCCCATAAGGCAGTTCCATGTGAATATCCCATGGAGGATCAGCCATGATCACTGCAAACTTACCTACAATGCAATTTGTAATTTTTAATTTAATCAGCATGACTGTTAAAATATCATATGATAACATACTGAAACTTTTATAAAAAGATACTACAAAACGGAATGGTTAGCTAGTGTAATGCTAGCTTTCATTGCATCAATTGTTAAATTAAAATAGTACAAGCTGTAGAGTAAGAGTTAATTTAAAATATCAACACAAATTTGTGCCCCAATGTCAAAATTTAATGAATCTTATAAAATAAATGTTAATTACACCTCATTACCATATTTATCCGAATCCAAGACCTAATTAGACATGATTCCTGCAAAAATTAAAAAGTTACAAAACTAGCAGAAATTTTTATCGGATTTCATAATTTTCTTGAATATCATATATCGTTGTATTATATCAGTCATCATCGCTCTCTAGGCTTTCTTCATCACTGTCCTCACTATCTTTATCACCGTGAACTTTGTCCACAGGTTTTTTTCCACCCCCTTCCTGTGCGGTGTTTTCCTGCAATATGGGTTTTTTCCTCAAGTAGCCTTCAGTCACCGAGGTTTTTTTCCCATAAACCCACTCTTTTAGTCATTAGTTATTGTCTTTACTCTGTTCACTTTGTCTCCGGTTTTAATTAGTCCTTAACACGACAATGTATTTTAGAATTTAGTGACATGAGGTTAGGTGGAAGAGAGGCCCAACTGGACCTAACCTCACCAATCAAAGGTCAAGTCAATCAATCAATCATAGACTCCCAAAGAACATCATCTTCCCTTCCATCCATGGCATTGGATAAGCAGCACTTCTTAAATGCAATCACTATTACTTCTGGATTTATCTGTTGCTATGATGCCTTGATTCATTGTGAGAGCATTACAACAGTAGGTTTCTTTTTCACTCAGAATATAAACCCTTAAAATTGTCTTTAAAAAGCCCGTTGACAGCAACATCAAGAACTTGAAGCTGTGATATCATTCCTCCAGGTATTATTACAAGGTTAATGAATCTTTAACTTTAGGAGTTGTTGTCCTTTGAATGCATCTAGTACAAGCATCCCTCTTTTTCTTAACCCTTAGTTAGTCGCGTGAAAAAAAGTTCCGTAATTAGTCGCGTGGGGTCAATATGACCCCAAAATAATTTCTTAAGATAAGCAATAATATATTAATTTATTTATATTTTACTGGAAATAAAATCAATCTTACATTATAATACAATTATTTATTAATAATTTTTACAATAAACATTGATTAAAATAACTTAAAATATTTTTTTGTATTTTCTAATCACTTTCCCTCTCCCCACATTCAATGCACTTCATTATCATATGGTCTTTGCAAGTAAAAGCTCCACAATTTCCACATCTAGTGGACACTTTATTGTCCTTATTTCTTGGGCAATGTTCGCATCTTCCTGTTGATAGTCCCGATCCTGGTGATGGACCTTCCTGCGCAAGTCCCTGTTGAGTGCATATGCGCTTTTGGAGATGCCTAGATATAAACTGACTCTGAGACCTCAAAATCTGTAGATCCTTTATTAATTCCTTCGATAATGATTTCAAGAAATTTCGCCTTGTCATTTCCTTTTGAACGTTTTGTTTATAAACAATAAAGGCATTTATGGCAGAAACGTTCAGCTAATAAAAAACACAGCTAACGGCCATCTTTTTCGTTCTTCTGCCAACATTATAAGCAGCACAGAGCTGATCGCACTTTTTGTTGCATTGTTGCATGAAGGTCGCGTTGAGGGCTTTATTAGTGATAGGACTATTTTTGCGGAGATCACTCACACTTGTGGGTTAGACATCGGTCGCGGCACGGTCGCTTTCCGGCCCCCACCTACAGCATGAAGTAGTTTATGGCTGCCCCCAACAAGCAGAAAGATTCAAGCTCACTTCTGCTGTCACCGAGGATTGCCCTCGATGGGGCTTTGGACAAAAGTTGCCTCCTCAAGCGACCCAAGGGGTTCGTGCCGAGGTCCAACCGCGTCCTCCCCTATAAGTGTGAACATACTTGGGACTTCTCCATAGAAACCCCATTGGAAATAGGATTTTTGTATTTTGGTCTAAAACGTCCCAACCGTGACCATCATGCGACCGGTAGGAGATCCAAAAACTTTGAAGATTGCCGATCTCATTCGTGTTCGTGCTTATTCCGAAAAATAAGGGAGAAACTCGTGCTAAAAAGGGTGAGCGGTAATGAAAGGCAAACCGCTTTCTTTTATCCTTTTTGCACATGGGTACTAAGAGCTTCATCCAATGAGGGTGATAAAAAAGCTGCCAAAAGTCGCTAGAAAGATGTTCCATTTTTGAGAGTATTTCACAATAATGACGAAAGCATGTGATAAATAATTACTGTACAGAAAAGGGAATAATATGGATGTAGTTCAATTATAAAATCTAGAAAATAGTTTCAAAAATCATGCATCGGTCTTGATAGAATACGTGGAATTCTGCGTCAAAGAAGTCATCCTCGGGTCAATTCTTCGACAGCAATTTCTAGAGAGACCACGTGCGTTTGTTTGTGACTTTTATTGCGGGTAGAAAACGGTTGCATGTGTGCGGCTGAAGTAAGAAAACACCCGGAGAATTCCGAAAAGAGGGAAAAAGGTACATTGGAGGGGGGAGAGGGAGATGGGAGGAAGAAGGGTAACCAACCTATAGTGAAAATTAGAGAAGTAAAAATGTATCATAGGAGAACTAGTGTTAAAACAATGAAATACTGCTTATCAGGAAAATTATTTGTATTTCTGATGTGATAATAATAATCTGTATTGCGTTTAACCCTTCTAGACCAATAGAGAAAAAAGCAACAGGTAGAGAGATGTCATAATAAAAGCAACTTTTTTAACCTCATATATACATAACAAATGGATACACACCAAAATAGCACATTAAAATAGTTTAATTTTCTCAATAATTACAATATTTATACTATATGTATAAATATAAAAATATCAAAAATAACAAATTAAAAAAAACAAAGAAATGCTAATTTCTCTTCTAGAATGTCAGTTTCGAAGGTAGAACAAGTTTGGGTTAGATTGACAATACATTTCTTTAGATATTGACGAAAAAACATTGCTTGGGGTCATATTGACCCCACGCGACTAATTAAGGGTTAATAGTGCTCCTGGTCTTCTATTCCAGATGTGCAACCAATCTCTCATAAGTTCTTTTGACATGAGGCATTTGTTACTTTAACCATTCATCAGGGTATGTAGTATATATACGTCACGCTGTTTTCTCAGCTGTTTGCTATAGGTATACCGTAATATTCCATCACACAGCTTCCCCAGCAATTAGCTGCATCCTTTTAATTTACCATCTCGGCAGTAAATAGACTTCACTTCTTTATTTGGAAAAGACCTTGACTTTGCTTTGCGGGTTGCATTTCCATTACCTTAATTTTAAAATTAACATTTATATGTTATTTATAATATTTTTAATCACTTAGTAATTGTGTAAATTTTTAATGTCTTTATACCATATTTTAGGAATTTGTGTTCATTAAATTTTTATTGTAATAATAAATGTATATTAACATTTTAATTCATGTCTTGTGGCAGAAATAGTCGAAGATGGAAATTTTAAGAATAAACAACTCAAATACTGAATAATTAACGTATTTTTTAATTGATTTGCGATTTGATTCAGCTTAATTGCAATTTAAATGCTCACCTCCAGTTTCAAAAAATTAAATACCCAGATGAGTGGTTAAGGATAGCATATGGTGGTAATTTTGCTCCATCTGCTAGACAGCCAACATTACTGTAACTCTCATTTTTTCCTTACCTGTCATTATTATCACAGATTTTGCACCTTTTACATTGACAGTGTACATAATTGGATGCCATATCAAATAAAACCGGAGTTAGTTTCATCAGCATAGCATATTTGACTCAAAAGGTAATTGTTGGTTTTTCTAAGTCCAATTACATTTTTGATAGGCAAGACATTTGGTGTATATTTCAAACACATATTCAGCATAGGTACTAGTTTATTCTTTCATTGAAATAGTTTGTTACAAATTTTTGCTTGAGAAAAAAATTTTTAAATGCATTTTTAAAAATTAATACTGTATTAATTTTTACTTTCTCTATATACGAAGTATAGAGAAAGTATTGTTTTTATGAAAAAAATCGAATTCAAGATTTCAATGGAAATACATGATTAATAGTTTTTGAGAGCACCCACAAAAAAGCTATCACATACACACACAGACATCATCGAGAAAATGGTCAAAACGTGTATTTCTGTTGAAATCTCGAAGTAGATTTTTTTCATGAAAACAATACTTTCCCCTTTACTACGTACATGGAAAAAGTAAAAATAAAGAACAAAATATCTTAAAATTTTTTTTTCTGGAACTGAAAATCCCGTACTTACCAAGAACATTCATGTCCAAATATCTAAGGTCACATTGGATCCATTGCGGTGGGCAGAGGATTGTGGTTGTGCGACTCATTGTGTTGGTAGTCCCTGCTGTTGATAAGATATTGCTCACTCCTGCCTCACAAATTGCAGCTCCTCCACTTGTGGAACTACTGCTGGTGGACACGGTTCCAGAAGCTCCAACTTTAAAACCCTCCTTCGGAAAGGGCACTGTGGGGCCATCCACCTCATAGTGAACATATCTTTGTAACAAAAAATATATACTTGATTGTCATACAAATAAAATAATGAGAATTCATGTCCTTCGGTAGTTTAAATGTATAACAAAATCTAAAATTGACTTTTTTGTCGATATTTAATTCATTTCTTATAATTTGCATTTGTTTGTGTTACAGAGTACAAGAAAAGATACATGGCTAAAAAGAACCACTAGTAACATATTAAGGGCTCAAATTCATATCCCTTTAGAAAAGGAACTTGCAAAAATTAACAATGCAATTTTTATGTTGAATTTTGCACTGAATGCTACAGGCGTGAACGTGGAAAACATAAAATAAGTGGAAAGCGCATTTAATCTACACAACAGTATGAGGAATATCCTTATAGAATCTCTCCCCATTGCTATCAATACAAATATTTGTTTTACATCTCAAATGAAAAGAAATTTATAACATTGCATAATTTTCCAGAATTTTAATACCTAATTTGATTTCCAGTCAACTTTTCTAGAAATAAAATTTTATAAAAAATATCTCACTTGCAAGAATCCATGTGGAAGCAGGTGTTAAGGAAAGAGCAGTCACCTAAAGATTCATCTGTGTGCTTCTGAATGATCTTCTTAAAGTGTAACTTCTTGCAAGGCTCGGAAGCGCTGCTTACTTTAGCACACTCTCCTTTTGTCCCATGAGGACAGAACTCCATAACCTGGGCACCTATGAAACATTTATCATCAACAAATACATTCTTAAAGAAGTAATTACTTTTGAATCAAAATACAGTAGAAATTAAGTACAAATCAACCCAGCAGTTCTGATACCTGAGAAGTACTATAAAACCAGGTCCTCATAAAATACCATAGTATATCCAATTCAACCCTCTTTCATTCAAATTGAAAAGCATTGTCCTGAACCTATTATTTCTTGTAAAATATCATCTAAGAATCAGTCGTATGCAGTTCCACCTGTATATAACCTAGTTCATCTTTATTTGAAGCAGACAGTAAGAATTTAACAAAAATAAAACTATATTTCTTTAAATCTTTCACTATGCATTATCACTAAATCTTATTTTCATGTATCTCTTAATTCATTAAATTAGGTCTTGGTTAAGTAAGATGATTTAACTTCATATTAAATCTTAAAACCTATAGGGTCTGTCCTGAGGTCAAATCATCAGAATTGAGACATATGACCGGTATTGATTTTATTTTACAAATTTTATTATAGCATCCTGCTTCATCCTCAATTTTTAGTAGAAATGCTACCAACATTTCAAGCATCTTAGAACTCCAGCCAATGCTATAATTTCTATTTGTCTCAATAAAGTTAATGTAAATTTATTTCAAACCTATGATAACTCATTTTCTTAGTGATAGCTCCGATTAGTTTCATAATACTTCAGATATTTCTCAAAGAAGTCTAAAATAATCTATAATCTCTTAAGCAAATTTAAACACATTTATAGTATTTGACCATATATTTACTGTATATAGCAGAATATAGGTGGACCTGGCATATAACTCAATCGCAATTTTTTAGCATATACTTGCCTTATAAGTCAACTCACCTCTTTCACTTAACAAATACTTTTCATGTAATCTTTCTTCAGCCAAAATCGAGATCCCATACAATTAAAATTTGAATAAAACATCGAAATAAGGATCTCAATAATAATTAGCTGATTTGATGATCTGGAAATATACCAGAAATTATTATTTGGAAATATGTGAGAAGTTCCACTTAGTCCACATGACATCACATAATGCTATTCTTAGATATCTGTAGCAATTTAATCAAAGTGACAACCCTCATCATGGCCTACTGGCAAAAAGAATAAAATATGTCGAGTTTTGAGCTGCCTTCAATTTTTTTCCCAGTAATTTAAGGTTCCTATTTTATACTCAGCGTATAAGTAAACCCTTATTTTTTTAAATTTGGAAAGCTTTAAAGGTCAACTTATATGCTGTAATATATGGCAAATTTCCTTTCTCACCTCCCTGTGATCGGAATCTCTCAGCCAAGGAGCGTTCTTTTGCCGTGGGCTTGCTAAGGAGGTCTAATATCTCCTCTCCAACCTTCTTACTCTCCTTCTCTCGGATAGATGGCATTGACAGCAAAGACTGAAATTTTAATAATATGTGAACGCAGATAGCACAACAATGGAATTTTATCATTAAAAAAGCATTTCATTAAATGGAGAAATTTAACTTTGAAAAGCATTCAGTAAATCAACAATAACAATTTAATAATAATGATCCCAAACTGAAGGAGAGAAAAAAATGGTCTAAAAGCCATGGATATGAAATGAAGTAATGAGGTGTGGGATACTATTTCTGAAGTTTACTAAGTATTATTTTTAGAAAAAAAAAATAGTTTTTGGCCACACAATTTGGACAAAAACCTGAAATAAAACAAAAAGATATAAAAAACATTTCTCAATCCATTGAATATCCCAGTGAATAGGAAAACATGAAAAACATTCCATCTGTGGCTTCCAGACCATGTGCTGGCATGATTTCCTCAGGTATATACTGTTTTGCACAGGGTCCTGGCATCATCATCATCCGAATTTTCTTTGAAAATCAAATTCGTCTTGAATTTACACATCACTAGTCGGAATCAATTATTTTGCTTTTTCCCTCTAACTTCTCACAAATACACAGTGATGAAAAAAACATCTTAACATTACCTAGAAAGAAAAGGATGAAGTTTGGAGTACCTAAGTATACATAGATAAGAAGTGCAAACACTACTTAATCATTACTGGTATTCTTAAGTACTACAGATCTGCCTGCAATTAAACAGAAACATTTATATACCTGCTGATAATTTTTCTCCAACTCTGATTTTGTAAGCAAGTGGTTAGCAACCCAGTCTGCAAAGATATTTCTGTGGTCTACAAAACTATGATGATAAGCAATCCATGGAGCATAACACAATTTTATGTTTATTATGTCAAATCATGTCCTCGACATCTTTTTGTTAAATTTTAGCACCAGTCAACTATTTTGAAATAATTTTTACTAATATGATTGAATCTTAAGGTAAGTTCTGATGTAAACATCCGTCCAACCTTCCAGAGCACTTTATAATTTCAAATATGGTTTGCCGTAACATTCATGACTACATATGAGGCATACCGTTTAGAAAAGGTTGGGAACCATTGTTATTAAGTAAAATGATCATTGGTGCAGAAATCTCCTCTTCCTGTGAATGCATTATATGGTCAATAAATGATGAATCTCCACCAATGATAAGTGGTAAAAGTAAAAGTCCCTAATATTTATTCCAAGAAGTCTCTCAATACACCCTTTAAAAATAAATTCCAGCAATATATTTCTCCAGGTGTGTATATTTGAAGCAATTTATAATGTGACCTTGATATAACATTCAGGCAATGAATGCCATTTTAGAGTTTAATTTTGTCCTAAAAAAAATGAATGTTGAACAAACATGCATTAAGACATGATGCTTACAGGAGCCTTGACAACAGCATAATTCTATGCAAAGATAAAAGCGATTATTTATCATGAGAAGTGATAATACCATTATATCAGCATCCTTTGCTTCCTTTTCTTTTTTCTTTTCTTCTTTTTCCAAGCAAGCCACTTTTGGTGCAGATTCATCTGTAGTATCCCCTTCTCCTATAGTAATGAATGCAAAGAAAAAAGTGATGACAAAATGACCTTAGTTTCATGCTGAAAGCTAAAGAGTGAAGAATTTTTCAATGCTTTAGAAAGTTATCCCAACATTTTGGAGTGGATGCAATGATTGTTAACTAACTGTATGAATATATGTGCATTAATGGGTATATCATTTGCTCTATCTTCTTAACTTTAATATTCTAAAAGCTTATACTACAAACTCAATAATAATTTTGCATGTCAGCTTTACTTCATAATTTAAATTACATAGATTTTAATTATTAAGAAAGATGACCATAATGATACCGAATTTAACACTTCAACTTTGACAAGTAAACTGGATTTTCAGGAGGTTACCCATTATTGGACAATGTAATATAATAAATGAAATACAAATCAAGAGAATGCACTTAGTTAAATTACACATATTATATACAATACCTTTTCTCTTATTAGAATTATCCTCACTTGCTTCAATGTTTGAGCTTTTACCCTCTGCCCCTAACTCATTAACCATTGCAACAAGCTTGGCATGTTCTGCTGAAATCACTTCAAGGAACATCTGACCATTTTTGCTGCATTCTTTTATGCTATAAGATGAAAAATCTCATTATTTAAATACGTGTAGTTTAAATCACTACAAAAATGCGTTGTTATATCCTAACTCCTCGTAAGTGCTGGATACTGGTTTAATAATACTGCCTTAATTTAACCGACAACATTTCATATTGCATCTTTTGAATTAAAAGTATTGTAATTATTTACCCGATCAACTGCTGTGCAGCGAATTTCTGAAGAAGATTGATCACAGCAATATGTACAACCTGCATGGATATTTGTTTTCCCACAGCCGATGCAAGCTGCCATGATGAAGTAGGTAGTGTTAATGAAACTTCACTTAAACATTGTAAGAGTTTACTTTCAACCTCTGGATCTGATCTTAAGTCGACATCCGGTTCCCTACTTTCATCGTCATCTATGAAAGGGTACAAATACATAAATACATCACGCTGTCACTAGTGACTGGCAGGATAAAAGTTTATTTCACGGATCCATAGGTGCTCTAAGAGATATACTCTTGATTTTACACACCTGAATTTTTTGTCACAGGAGAAGGTACATCACTTCCACTTCCATCAACATTGATGGCACCGCTCTTGGAAAGGGTAGACTGTTCTGTAAAGCGACTTAAAGAGTGAACGTATTCTTAAGCTAATCCAATGTTTATGAATATATTCAAGCCATTACCTGAACCTAAGGAACCAACCGACAAATTCAACAGATCTTGTCTTTCTTTTTTCCTTTTCTGGAGTTTTTCTCTTAAACTATTTCGTTTACTTTTAATTTCTTGTATTGCACTCCAAGCGTCCGACATGATAAATTCTAAATAAATACGAGAAACTGTATGAAACCAAATATCATAATCAATTCACACTATACATCTTCGGAAAATTGTAAACAAACGTGAGGACCGCTTTCACATGGCGTGCGCGTCTTCCTTAATTCATTTGTCATCTTCAATACAAAACTAGATCGCAGGTATACGTCGAATCTTTTAGATCTAGGAAAGAGAAAAGAGGCTTAACTAACTTACTATGAACGTAACTTTCCAAAATATTTTACGACTTTTTCAAACAGATTGAAATAATTTTTTCAAGTTCAAATGTTAACAACTTAAAAAATTTTCTTTCTTCCTATTCAGAGAGTGCTGGGGGAAACCAAAGAATATATATTGAAATTTTTTCTATCTTGTTTCTCCCAATAATGAACACCATATATGGAAAACTGTATGACTTCTTATGAAGTGGCACTTTCGCATGTAGAGATCAGACGTAATTTACTGTGCCTATTATTTTCGATATGACTCAGCAGTGGTTGCATGTTTATAAATAATATTACGGAAATACCGTTCAAGAAGTGGCAGATAACGAATGTATTCCCGCGAAGTTACTGTAACCTGTATATCTTTACTCTGTTAACATTTTACGTTTTTGTATGAGTTTCGTTTACATTTTCGAGTTTTAAATAATTTCAGTAAGTTTTTAAGAGCGCATTTGGAAGACTGATAAGTAAATTGTTCGAAATGGTCTTCACAAAACAATTTATCGTATTTCTAATATTCTATCTACTATTTTTACGTTTCCTCAATATTTTATTATATTTGGTAAAGAGATTTATCTGAATTTCCAGGCTCATCCATATTTTAATCCTAAATCGAAAACTGTTATTATTGCAGATGAAAACTACTGAGGTATTATTGTAATACCCCAAAGCAATCGAATGGTCTTCCAAATATATTCCATAGCGTTGCAATAGTTCCTGCTTTATTTTGTATCAATGTTTAAAAGAACCACAATGTATTTCTATGCGGATACGCGTTACAAACCAATTTAATCATTTAAAAGTAAATATGAACGGTCGGTGTTAAATTTTCCCAGCCATTTTCCGATTCGAATTAGGGTTGGTTTTGATTTGTTTTTGGATTCATCTTCAATTCACTAAACAAAATTAATAGTTTAACAATACTGTTTCTGAACAATGTTTTGTTGGAGTTGAAACATGAAATGACAAATAGGGCTGTCACAAACATGAAAAGAAACATTTACACATTCTTTTTATTGCTATGAGTTAAATTAGAATACATGTATATAAAAAATAAAAACTATATTAACTACTTATACAATATGTAACTAAGCTCATTAGTTTTTCATGGTTCAGTGAAATACACATAACTCACTCAAATAAAAACACCAGGAAGAACTCCATGGAAATATTTACAGTAAAGTAATGTCATTTCTTAAATATAGTGGAAACATAACATGAACTGTGACAATCAACGGGAACTGCCAGTAATTTAAACAATTTCAAAGGATAAATGACATTACTTTTCTATAACAAGTTTTCCTGGGCTATACATCGATCCAATGGCTGCCTATGAATAAGGAAAAAGTAGTTAGTATCATACTTGAAATTGTGTCAAAAATAACAATATTTTACCTGATTTAATCTGTTCTGGTAACAAAATTACCTGTCTTTTTATTATTTCTAGATTCTTCAGTGCATACTCAACTTGCTTTTGTATTTGCTCTGGATCGGCTACTGTTTTGTTCTCTTTAAATGCATCCTTAACTCGTCTTAAAGCATAATTTCTAGAATATGCGAGGGAAAATACCAATTTAAAAAAGTAATGATATAAATTTCGTCTACAGTACTATGTATACTATTAGGCTAAACTATGTGGGAGAGTGTCATCAATGTTAATTTCTAAAAGGTACTTGCCTGAAATTGTAAGATTCGAATTTTTCGCTCTCCCGAAGAAGTTTTTTGTACAGATGTAAAATGTTTCTCTTCGAATACATCACTAGTGATTCAACCAATCTAATATCTGAATAAAGGTGACAACACTCACTCCGGTTTATTATTTATTTGATAGACAGTTTTAAAAAACATGCGCTTCAGAAATCTTATAGGCCATTGCAAAAAAAAAAGCAGAGCGAATTGCGCTAATCGTGCTCTGGTGCATCGAATTTATTTAAATCGCTCACATTCGTGCCATGCACAATATTATGTGAAAAATGTTTTTTTGTAGAATTCTAGATCACATATACCGTGCATCTTAAAATGAATTGCTTTTAGATTACACATAATCGTAGTGTACGTGGTTCAATTGTCATGTTATATTATTTGGATGTATTTCTACTCTGTCCCTGCAGTGTTCTGGAGAAATTGATAGAAAATTGAGTCTGTTATTAAAAGAGAAAGAATCTTGGTTGTATCGCATTTTTATGTGGTATAGCCAGATCAAAAATGCGCATCATTTCTCGTAGGTTTTTTGGCATTTCTTCGGCAATTAATTCTTCTACGAAGAGCAAGCAGGAGTTGATTCCCAAAGCAGGCAGTTATTTACAAGATAATGGAATACTGGAAGTATGCGGGAAAAAATATGTACCGGATGAGTGGACCAATGTAACCCCTCGTATATTGTCGCACTTGGGCCGCAACATATATCTCAGGAAACACCATCCTCTGTCAATTTTGAGACAGAAAATCGTGGAGTAAGTAATTGCTCTGTTTGCTGAAGAATTGAGTAGCAGTAAATAATTTAGCTGTGTAACAAAAAATTAAGATGATAATTCAAGTTCAGTAATGAACCGTCATTTGGAACTAACTTGACAATTTCTTGCTAAGATGACAATTACATTAGCGTTACATGCATCATATTTCTTTAAATTTTCCCTCTGATTAGTTTTCCACGTTCTAGTATGACATTTAAAAATTCTTTTACAGATATTTTTATTCAAATTATTTGGGTCGCACTGGAACTCCTGTTTTTTCAGTTCATGAAACATTAAGCCCTCTTGTCACTACTAAGCAGAACTTTGACAGTCTCCTTATCAGTGAGGATCATCCAAGCCGAAGAAAGAGTGACTGCTATTACATAGACAAAGAACATCTTCTTCGTGCTCATATGACTGCTCACCAGGCAGACTTGATTAAGTCGGGATTAGATCGTTTTCTAATTATTGGTGATGTTTATCGTAGAGATCAAGTAGATGCTTCCCATTACCCTGTTTTTCATCAGATTGATGCTGTTCGACTCTTTTCAGCCCCCGAGGTTAGTCATTAACATATTGGCCAAGTACATTAGACTATTTTTTATTCAATATTTCCAGTATAAGATCGAGTTAAAAAAAACAAGCACTTAAAAAATACTTGCCTCGCCAATAGATTCTAAAAGAACTTATTTTAGAATCAATTTTTGGTGAATTCTAACAAATTCTTAAATAATTTCTTTTACAATCTATTTTCGGTGAATTGCCACTGAAGGTGTAGCTGAAATGCGCATCTGGTTTTTTATAACATAGTTGTGGATACATATTGTAGATACCTGAGAAAAGTATTTTTTTTAAGTGCTTGTTCTTGAATTTTCACCCATAAGATAAGCTCGGTAATTCCCTGTTGAATGAGTCGGAGTATTTTAGTGTTTAGAAATAGATGGCTTCTGCCAGACAAGGGAACCATAAAAATAAACCTACTCTCCAGGAAAAGTTGGTATTTTAGTACTACCTAGAAACTAATAATAAAAAGAAATATATTACACTTTTCTAGATTAGAAATTTATATTATAAATATTTGTCATTCAATTATTTTAGAATAATGAAAAATTATATTAAATTAATTCGAGTCTATGTGGGGGAACCTTTTTAAGTTTGTAAGCTTCAAATGAATGTTCCCCATAGCCAAGCTTTTAACATGATAGAGCTCTAACTGATGAAAGTTATTTACAAAGTAGGAAAATTTTTAATTTTAGAAATATAAAATTATTGACGGTAGTTCATTGGTAATTAAAATATTGACTTAATCTCTTAATCACACAGCTTCATGGTGAGAAGTGGGGTACAAATGGAATTAAGCTGTTTCAAGATGGAAAACGGACTCATGATTGCCAAGAGTGCCATTCTGAAATGTCTGTCAAACTTGTGGAAATGGATCTGAAAACTTGTTTGATGGGATTAAGCAAGAGTTTATTTGGAAAGGGTATGGAATTGAAATTTTTCCTAAATTTCATTTCTTTATTTCTTAACTAGTGCAATAGACTATCAAGAATGATGGGCATGCATGAATAAAGTATTAAAATAAAATTAAAATACTTCCCATTCTCCCTCTCTCTTTTTCTCTCTGGACCTTATGGTCTACATTTTGCCTGAATTAAGACTATCTATCTATCCCTTTCTCTCTCTCTCTCTCTCTCTCTCCCATTCTTCCTCGCCCTCTGATTTTCTCTCTCATTCTATCCCTACCCCACTCTCTCTCTCCCTCCCTCCACTCTCTCTCTCTTCCATCCCTCTTTCCCTCCCCCTCTAGACCACGCAACCTCGTCGTTCTGTCCTTCAGAAGGAATGTTAAGCCATTGGCCTCCTTGGTGCTCTTCATTAAGAGTAGGCTAATGCCGGCACCGGGTTTCCCTCCTCCCTTGTGATTGTGTTTGGTGTGGAAGGAGTTATGGCTATAATAATCAAAAATGTTGATTAGCCAAAAAAATACACACAAACACACACTCCCCCTATCCCTCCCCTTCCCCCTCTCACTCCCCTTCCTCCCCTCCCTCCCCTCCCCTTCCTCCCTCTCTCTCCCCTTCCTCCCTCTCTCTCCCCTTCCCCCCTCTCTCCCCCTTTCCCCTCTTTCTCCCCCTTCCCCCACTCTCTCTCTCCCCCTTCCCCCTCTTCTTCCCTCGCTCTCCCTTCTTTTCCCTCCATCTAAATTCAATTTAACGTACATTAGTAGTTTAATGAATCTTGTAACAAAACCCTGAAATTTTCATGTGCAACACAATTTTATGGACCAATCAAATCGTATATGAAAATCAATCTTTTATAATAAATTATCATTCTTCTGGTGTTCTTTGGTACAAGCCCTGAGTTTGTACATGATTATAACAAATTTTAAAATGCAAATAAAAAATATGGTGCACCAATTCCAATGCTATTCAAATGAGGGAATGAAATGTGCCTGGGATCAAACCTAGTCCGTTATTGTACTCTGCAACAATCCGAGTCTTCTTTTAGGTGTAAGGTTGACCGTATGCCCAAAGAATGGTCACAATCGATTGAGCCAATCTCGAGTGAAGGGTTTGTAGGAAAGACAAAACCTGCTTATTATATAATAAGAAGTGTGGCTAACTTTCTTAACACTTAAATCAAAATATGATTATTTAACTTTACAAATTATTTGCATTTTTCTGTATGTTTTCCTGAAATGATTCAGCTAATTTGTATTATTAATTTTCAAAAATTCTGTGTAAAATTACATTGTTATATCTTGTGTAGGTATGTTGTAAAATAACTTACTATGAATCAATTTTATGAAGTTGAGCTTTCATCATCAGTTTCAAGTTTATTGTAGACTGACTCAACTTCTTATTTTTATCACTTCTGTCATCCATCAGTAATCATTACCTGTGCTGTTGTTTCGCTCTTTCATTATTACTACATTATAACCTTTCTCCGTCCATTCGATGCCTCTCTTATGGAATCAGTGCAAGAAACATCTATGTTTTGCTTATATTTTTAGCATGATATTTATTGCTGCATAGTATTTTAACTGTTTGTTAGGCTGTAATATGATGGCCTGGGTCTATAGCAGTGGCATACTGGAAAATGTGTAGGCCCCCTTGCAGAAACTAATTCCCAAAAAAAATTAAAGAACCTCCCAAAAAAATTGGGCCCCCTTTGGCTATGGGCTCTCCTGCCACCTGGAGGGTGCGGGGATGTCCAGTATGCCACTGATCCATAGGAATAGAACTCCTATTTGTAGAATTGCATCTTTGAGAGAAGGGCCATTCCATCCAATAATGCCTGTGGCCTTGAAATTTTTCTCATTGCTTAAAAAGAGGTCATTTTATTTTGTATTTATGCATGGTAACCTCTGCTGCAGTACTGGAGAGTAATCTGGGCTTCATGCTTACAATGTAAACACAGAAACTAAAACAAATATTCTAGGAACAGGCAGTGACATAGGCAAGAAATCAGCAAAAGGGAGGGAAGCTGAGGCCAAACAAAGCGCTTAGAAAACTTTTTCCAGAAAGTTATGTTGACTCAGTTGGTAACTGTGGATTTCCATATTACTAGGTTAGGGTTTGAATTCCAGAAAAAACAATGTTTATGTTTGAGTAAGAACTCTTGCTCTGTTCTCAACAAGCCTATTGGGATAGAGGGTTCTGTTTATAACAGTTAAACCAATATTTATATTTTTAACATTTAATGTTCACTTTTATTATAATTGTAACATTATAATTATATTATTACTAGTGTATTGCCCTTCATATGATGGATAAATAATAATATTCCCTCCCTCTCTCCATCTCTCTCTCCCTCCCTCTGTCTCCCTCCCTTCCTCTGTCTCTCCCTTCCTCTCTCCCTCCCTTCCTCTCTCCCTCCCTTCCTCTCTCCCTTCCTTCCTTTCTCCTTCCCTTCCTCTCTCCCTACCTACCTACCTACCAACCAGCGACCCAAGCCCAACCAGTGACCCAAGCCACCCAGATTTCCTTTCACCTCAGGACGACGCCAACCCCTCCCCTCCCCAGGGAGCCGGAAGGAACCCTCCTTCTAGAACCTTGAACTCTACGGGGGACCTACTCAGTAAAGCCTTCAAACCTTTTCGGCATTGTTTCAAAGCCTTTCACATAAACGCGCAGAGCCTCATAGCACATGTGGACGAACTTCGCTCATCTCTGACCGAAAACACAGTACACTGCATCGCCATATCTGAAACATGGCTAAAACCTAACCTTTCGTCATCCCTAGTGGAAATTCCAGGCTACAGAATTCTTAGAAATGACCGTGTGGGTAAAATCGGAGGCGGTGTTGCACTATACATACGCGAGGACTTGAAATATAAAATACTTAGCCTTAGCGAACCACATTATTCAAAACGCCCAGAATTTATTTTTATCGAAATTACATTAAACTCCCATAAACTCATTGTCGGCTTGGTTTATCGGCCACCTAAAATAGGCCACCTAACGGACATTTTTGAGTCTCTAACCGAACATATCCCTAACTCAGATCACATAATTGTAATGGGTGATTTTAATGCCAATCTTCTTTCCGCAAATAGCTACGACACACACTGTTTAAGAAACTCCTTCAATTCCTTAGGGCTAGATATTCTTCCTCTCGATGCTACACATCACACCCCATATTCTTCCACCTGGCTTGACTTAATAGCGACCTCCAGTATAAGCAAAACAGTATCATTCGGGCAACTACCGGTTCCTGGTATTTCATTACATGACTTAATATATATTGTTTTCTCTCTTAAGGTCCCAAAACAAAAATCTAAAATCATTAATTACAGAGACTTAAAAAACATAGACGACACAAGTTTCTTTGCGGACGCCGCCAACATACCCTGGTATTTCACTGAGTTTTCCGAGGAAGTAGATGACAAGGTAGAGGCGTTAAATAGCATGATAATCAACATTTATGATCGACACGCTCCTATGAAAACGGTTCGCTCCAAACGGCAAACGCCGTGGATAACGGAAGAAATAAAACACTTTATGAAACTTAGAGACGCTGCTTTTCGTGACTTCAAAAGAACGAAGGGGTTTGTTGATCATGAATACTACAAGCAATTGCTCAATAAAACCAAGCAGATGCTAAGAAACTCCAAGTTAAAATATTACCATTCAATCATTGGCACTAACAAATCGCAAGCATCAATTTGGAGAAACTTAAGGAACACGGGCATAGGTAAACAAAAAAACTCGATTCCCAATCCTAACTTCTCCCTCGACGCACTTAACCAATTCTTTACTACTACACCCTTAACTAAAAAAAGCAGTACCGTCTCTTCCCATGACAGAATGAAAAACTTCCAGTCAACAGCTAGTCTAACTGATTTCAACTTCTCTCCTATCTCACAGATTCAGACACTCAGGTGCTTAAAATCTATTAAGTCCAAATCTTACGGGGTAGATGGGATTTCTATAGAAATGCTTAATAAACTCACACCTTATATCCTGCCGTCAATTACTGACATCATAAACACATCACTAATGCAAGGCAAATTTCCTTCACAGTGGAAAAAAGCTATGGTCATTCCTCTTCCGAAAAAATCAGCTCCTGAAAATTTAAACGATCACAGGCCTATAAGTATTTTACCAACCCTATCTAAAGTCTTAGAACGACTGGTCCACGAGCAACTGACTGACTTCCTCCAATGATGCAATCTTTTAGATCCTTTCCAATCTGGATTTAGAAAACACCACATTACATCCACTGCCCTTTTAAAAATAACTGACGATATACGCGCAGCAATGGACACAAAACAAATTACAGTTCTAACATTAGTCGACTTTTCTAAGGCATTCGATTCAATCGAGAAGGATATCCTCATGGACAAACTCAAAGGCATGGGTTTCTCACATACTACGTTAGATTGGCTCTCATCTTACCTAAATAACCGTCACCAAAAAGTAACTCTAAATAATTCCTCCTCCTCTTGGCTCCCCGTCACCAGAGGCGTCCCACAAGGATCAATTCTCGGCCCTCTTTTGTTCTCCATCTACATTAATGACATCTCCACGGCAATTACATCGTGCTCCTATCACCTCTACGCCGACGACCTTCAGATCTATATACATTCAAAATCCTCAGAACTTCCAGACGCCATTAGTAAACTGAATGCGGACCTTAAATCACTCGTATCCTCTCTTCTTCTGCCTCATATAGATTACTGCGACGTGGTCTACAGTGATCTATCAGTAGAGCTGTCCAATAAAATTCAAAAAACTTTAAATTCCTGCGTAAGATTTATTTTTAACCTTAAAAAATCAGATCATATATCTGACTATTACAAAAAGATGTCATGGCTTAATCTCGATTCCCGCAGGAAACTTCATATCCTTAATACACTATTTCGGCTACTGTCTTCAAACACTCCCTCTTATCTTTTGTCGTACTATTCCTTTCTCTCTTCCCTACACGAAAAATCACCCGTAACTCAAGAACGCTAAATATTCCAACTCATAGAACAAAGATTTTCAGTAATTCATTTCATGTAGCGTCCTGCAGACTTTGGAATGAGTTACCCATAAAGACAACAAAGCTAAAGTCACTGGAAGGCTTCCGCAACTCCTGCTTTCTTCATTTGATGAACAAGTGCTAAACTGAATGATGTAATCCTACACACACTTAACTTTCTGCCAGATTTATCAACTCCAACATGGAAACATTGTATTGTACGCAGCCTCTGGTATTTTACATACTCCGACGCTCAAGTCTATCTAGTGTGGTTTTAAAAATATATTTTAATTGTAATTTTTTTTATTTTTTTTTTGTTTTATTTTAGTTTTTTAAATTTCTGTTAAATTTTCTCCTAACTTTCTTTTTCATCTTTTATTTGTAATGCAAGCATTTATATTCGAAAGTATAAAATGAAAATTCTCCATATTTATAATTATTCAAAATTGTCTCTGTTGTACTTATTTACATATGTATAAGAGAATGTATATGTATATTGCTCTCGTGGTAACCATTTTTTGTGAATTAAGATTGTAAATTTAAAAAATTGTTAATATGTAAATCCTGATGTAACCAAATTGTAATGGTTAGGTGGAAGAGGGGGCTACTTAGCCTCAACCTCGCCAATAAAGACATTTTTCTTTCTTTCTTTCTTTCCCTCCCTTCCTCTCTCCCTCCCTTCCTCTCTCCTTTCCTTCCTCTCTCCCTCCCTCTGTCAGTCTATTATTATTGGGTATCCCAAACTTCTCTCGTCACTAAACTTCTCAGAACTTCCCCCAATTCTGCTCAATAACTCTGTCATTCGTTTCCAAAAAACTGCAACCAATCTCGGGTTAGTATTCAATGACACATTGACCTGGACTGATCATATAACTAAAATATGTAATACTGTTAACAGTTCACTTCACTCACTTAAAAGAATTAAAAGCATTACCCATTTCTCCCTTCGCAAGCGACTTATCACCGCTCTTGTCCTTCCTCACCTTGATTACTGCGATACGGTCTATCAAGATCTATCTAACGAGCTATCTCTAAAATTGCAGCGTGCACAAAATTCCTGCGTAAGATTCATTTGTGATCTCCAAAAGAGAGACCATGTCACTCAACCTCTATATACGTTAGGCTGGCTTCGCACTGAAGCTCGTAGACGTCTTCACCTCCTCTCGTTATTTTACCGAATTAGAACTCTTCAAAACCCGCAGTATCTGAACTCCAAATTTTCCCAAATGAACTCTGTACACAACGCCAACACTAGGGGCACCAATCTCTTCCAGATCCCACATCACAGGACGGAAATTTATAATAAATCCTTCCATGTTACAGCTTGTAGACTTTGGAACGCCCTACCTACTGACCTCCAAAACGCAACATCTCTCCACATATTCAAACATAAATACTTTAAATTGCTGTTCTCTGCCCAAAATTCAGGTCAGCTTTAACATTTTCTTCTTACCAATTGCAAGACGGCTTCCTTCACTCTTCCTTACTTAATTAACATTAATTATTTTTTTTGCAGGTTATCGAGTTCGCAAAGTGTACGCCTCCTTCGACTGTTACCTTTTCATTGTCTAGTGTCTACTATGTTATAGTGTTTATGACGGTATACAACGATGCTGTATATACGAAGACTTACTGTACATACTCCTTTCTATTTAATGTTGTATTACTATATCATTTTATGTACACTATCTAGGGTTTTCGCAGGTTTTTCACACCCCCCTTCTCAGTGGGTGTTTTCCTGCGTGGGTTTTACTAGGGAGGACATGCCTGTTTTACCTAGGTTTTCCCCACCATCTCTAATCTGTCTTCAATTTTATATATATATATATATATATTTTTTTTTACTCTGTATGATTTAGGTATATACTGTTTATGTTATGCGTATTGTATATATATATATATATATCTTACTTTACCATTTTTTTATATTTTTTATATTGACGAAGGGTTAAATGTAAGAATGGACCTTATGGTCTAAATTTCGCCCGAATAAAGACGATTATCTATCTATCTATCTCCCTCCATCTCCCTCCCTCTCTCTCTCCCTCTCTTTTCTCCCTCTTCCCTCCTCTCTCATTCCCTCCTTTCACAATCCGTAGCTCTCCCTCTTTATCTCCGTCTCCTTCTTTATCTCTTACCTGCCATCTTTTTCTAATTCTATACCTCCCTTTCTATGTATCTTCCATTCTGTATCCCTTACTTCCTATCTCCCTCCCCACATCCCCCTCTCTCTTACTCTACGTCTATATAGTCCTTTAGATAAGCAAAAGAATCCAAACTAAATCCCAGTCCCATTAGGATTACGTAATTTCGCTAAAAATCATAAGATAATTTAAGGCAATCTATGCATTCGTATATATTACACGTATGCAGGTTGAGACAGCAATTGATTCTCGAAGTTGAACAATGACGTGGTTGGCAAGGCAACATCCCTTTCAGAAGCCGACATTTTCCCAAAATATGTGATTTAAATGTTTAATTTGAGATATTTCGAACGGTAGGCAGAAAAAGATGAATATAATAAGAAACTTCATTAATTTTCCTTAAGCAGTTTAAAATCAAAGCTCGTACGTCAATTTTTTCTAATTTTAATTTCCAAAAGAATAAAAGCCTGCGCTTTAAAAAGTCTATTTTTACATTTTATCTTACAGGAAATGGAAATCGGCCCCCTGGAGTTGAACCCGGGTCTTTTTTGTATTTTTTTCGTCGTTTAATTTTTATATCTGAATCAAACATTCTTGCAAAATTTCAACCTTCCACCTAATCAGAAAGCTTGTTAAAATGCGTTAAAAAGTGCCATTGATGATGTCAGCGTTACACACAAACCCCACCATTTAGACTTTTATTATAGTAATTATCAGTGACATCATTATAAATAAAATTTCTATAAATAAGTACAGCAGAGTGCCGATTATCCGGGCCCCGATTAACCATGGAGTGGATTATCTGTGGTTGCAGGTGGGGAGTCGAATTATTTTCACATTTACATTGTTGGAGTCTGATCCCATTACATTTTAAGTTTAGTTTGTCGCCGTTCTTTGGTGATCTATTTACACATCTACATTCTTGGAGTCTGATCATATATAAATTCATACTCCCATTAAAGCAAGAGTTAGTGAATCGAGGTGTTTTGTGATATTTTGTGGTGTGAAAAAGTTCCTGGTCTTTTGGAACTTTCAGAGGAAAATTAATAATTTTTTGTCTTCCAAGCAAGATATATTTAACATGAAAAATTTTCTCTTTGTCGAAGTTATTGTACACCCTTTAAATTGTCGATCAAACAAAAACGGGTGATTTTAACAGTTGAAAGGAAATGTGACACAATTAAAAGATGCAAAAAAGATGAAAGTGTTTAAAGCTTAGCAGACGAATTTGGAATTGGCCAACAAACAGTGTGGGTTATTATCAAATACAGATCGAAACTTGAAGAATTTGTCTCTAACTGTGAAACATTTGCAGTAGCATCTCAAAGAAAATCAATGAAATGTGCGACATATGAGGAACTTGATTTACCCATGATTAAAGTGGTTCCACCAGCAAAGAGCAGAAGGAACTCCAATATTGGGGCTGATGATTTTGAATCAGGAAAAACATTTTTTCCAAAAATTAGAGATTACTGGGACATTTGAATTTTCTTTCGGTTGATTAAAATGGTTTAAAGAGAAGTATGGCATAAGGGAGCTACAAATATAGTGTGAAGAACTCAGTGCCAATAATGTTAGAGCTACAGTGTTCGGTGAGAAATTGGAAAGACTAATCAAGGAGAAGAGTCTTGTTCCGGACCAAATCTACAACGTTGATGAGATGGAACTTTATTGGTGAGTGATGCCCACTTGAACGTTAGCATCCGTCCAGGAAATGTAATTGACATGGAAGAAATCACACCATTAATTGTTAAATCATCGAAATAAGTCAAGGGATTCCAAGATATGGACGAAAAAAGTCAATGAATGGTTAAAGGTCGATGAAAGTGAACTGGGGTATGAAAGAATGGTGGATGATGATTTGATCCAAAGTGTACTAGAGCTGATGGCTGATCCGAGCAATTCTACAGAAGGAGAGGATGATAAAGAGCTGCAATCATCCTGTAACGTAAGCTGTAAAGAGGCACTCTCAGCTGCAGAGATATTATTTGAGTTAATGGAAAATCAAGATGATGTTGTCTATGCTGACTTGTTACAAATTCATGGATAAATAAGAAAAATCAAAAACAAAATAAGCAAACAAAAAATTACGGACTTTGAAAAAGTGACTGGTTTTAAAATAGTAAATCTTTTTATTTTTACATATGTTTATAATGTAATTGCATATGTGTAATTTTGTTTTAATTATGTATTCTATTAATGTAACATTAATTCTAAAAAATACATTCAATTTAGATTATCCGTGTTTTTTTTTTATCTGGGTTCTGGTTCCTCCCAATTACCATGGATAATTGGCACTCTACTTGAGTGTTCCAGTGTAAAGATTGTAGCTCTGCAGCCACGTCTTCAGAAAAGTGCACAGCTTCTAGGAGATCAATGTCTGGCTGCTTCAGGGGCTTACATAGACGCTGTAACTACATATCTTCGTAAGGCATTAAGGTCACTTTGCTGGAAAAGGACCTGAACTTAATACTTTAGAGCAATTAGAAATCCTAAAATGTAATAAAGACAACAATGTAACAGTGTTAAATGAGTATTTGTACCTTTCCCCTTCTCCTCTCTTATTGGCTGTCATTAATCAGTATGAGGCCACATATATTCCCTTTCCCCACCTCTAGCCAATAGTGTCGTCCTCATCTCTTCTTCTTAACCTCCCCACCTCTCCCGTGCCTAAGCTATATATAGCGAGTTTTTTTTACCCCTTTGTCATTTGATGACAATGCTATGCATCGAAACCTAGGTCGTGAGTTTTGTAAATTAAATTTGTGGTATTGTAAAAGTTATTTTTGTTGTATATTTTCTAAATTAAATTATTACCATATTTCCTCGATTCTAAGATGCACTTTTTTCACTTTTTAATGTCTCTGAAATCAAGGTGCATCTTACAATTGATGGCATCTTATAATCAAGGAAATACAGTAGTTTTATTTCTTAAAATGTTTAATACGGGATGAAGACATGAGCACTGCCTCTAATGCAGGAGAAATTTGGCAGCTGTGCATGCCATAAGAGTAATACTTGCTTCTTAGGATGGAATAGACTATAGAACATAAGAGGACTGAATTTTAGTGGGGGTGAGATGGAGGAGAGGAATAGAAGATATCTTTGATCATTGTGTGCCATTTGGTGAGGTCATAAGCTGGTAAGGTCTTCGTATGTCTGCACCATCTAATCCAAAATCAATGCTACTACTTTACTAGGCAACTTTCTTTTCTATTGAAATATTTAACCGTGATTAGTATATTTCTCCATTTCCTTAAATAGGTGTGAAGTCTTTCGAGGTGGTGTGCTGAAAGTTCCAGGGCTTTGCAAGTGTCTTGCTGTGTTGTCTTGTTGATAAGATGACATCGCCAGCATTATAGTCAGCTTCTTCAGGTAAAGAAGTCACTGTAATGCCGGTGAAACGTTGTCATATCAACAAAACAACGTGTTGAGTTACCCGCAAAGCCATAGAACCTATTCCCTTAATAAATACTTCAATATTATATATTATATTATATATTATAATATTTAGCTTACCTATCTGTTTTAGCCTCAAAAATCAATGGAAACCTTATATAACACATTTAAAAGTTACTCTTACTATGAGAGCCATAAATTTTCAATTGCATGTACATATTGTCATATTTCTTACATTGATTTTTCAGGTATCAGACACAGATGGACTGAGACCTACTTTCCTTTCACACATCCTTCATGGGAACTTGAGATTGACTTCAATGGAGAGTGGCTTGAGGTTCTTGGTTGTGGAATAGTAGAACAAAGTATCCTGAAGAAGGGTATGATTAATAATCAAATCATTGAGTTTTTTAAAACACTAATTATTTAGAGCAATGGCAACTATCGCTTAGCATGTGTTGAATCTGGTCTGCTGAATATTTTTATCCTTTCTGCTGTGAGCAAAAGAAAGCAATGTTACATAAAATGAATATTACATTATATAGATTAATTGAGTTTTTACAAAGAAAGCAGGAGCAACTTTGATTTACCTCAGGGGTCGGCAACCTATGGCCCGCGGACCACATGCGGTCCCCGAGAGCACTTTATGCGGCCCGCGAAGCTGTGATTAAAAAGGGATAGGTGAAATTTAATATAAACGATTTCATATTTTTTTAGTAAAAACCTTTTTTGTTGATGTTTTAATGCTATTAGATTATTTAGTCTTGATTTTCACTTGTATGAGACCCCAAATTCTCTAGTTAACTTCTTATGTAAACACTCCTCCGGCCAGCCGAAACTCTCGCGACTTCCAATGCGGCCCTCCGAAGCATTCACAATTACGAATATGGCCCGCCATTCAGAAAAGGTTGCAGACCCCTGATTTACCTCATAAAGATTTGGCTTATAAAATGATCCTCAGGAAAAAAGATTGTTTCAATGATGCCAATTGAATATATATAGTTAATGTAATATTTTAATTTATAAACCAGCTAGTTATGTGAATTAAAATGATTAATGCTTGTGATTTCTTTTTTTTTAGCTGGTGCTGGTGATAGAATTGGATGGGCATTTGGATTAGGTTTGGAACGTTTAGCCATGCTACTCTTCAATATCCCTGACATAAGACTGTTTTGGAGTAATGACTCGGGTTTTCTATCTCAATTTCAAGAAGGAAAAATAGTGAAGTATAAGGTATTTAATGACACAAACGTAAAAACATTATTAACTTTTTCAGTATTTTTAATCAATCTCAAAGGACAGAAATTAGATAAAAATTTGTAAAAACAATCCAATTTAATATAAATCAAATTTCAGTACTATGCTCACATGGTTAACTTAAGTTTAACAGTTCATTTAATCTAGAATCATGAAAAGTACCGAGTTATTCTGCTTGTTTTTAGGTTGGTTTCCAAAGGAAACGTAACCATATGAATAGTTGTGTCTGTGTGTGTCTTTGAACAAAGATTGAAATCGCTAGTTAAATTTCAGGAATATTCTTTCCCTATTTGATTTACATAGTGTCTGAAATCCATCGTGCAGAGATTTTTTCTTTGGTACTTGAAAATAATTGAAAATTGTGGTATTGGTGCAGGGTTAGTACTGTGTTAAGAGGAAAAGAATGTAAAGTCTAATGCTTTTCACAGAACTTTTATAATCAATTGTATTTCCTTGAATTTCTAGTAAACAATAGTGTTTTTGGCATTTTAAGTCATTTTATTGGAGTGTTGCCATGGAGTCGATTATTGCCAAACTCAGTTTCAGCATAGATGAGTGCACAAATTTTCCACTAGATTACACTTCAGCCATGGACTGTTGATATGAGTGCATGAGAATTCCCTGAAATGACTTGTAAAAAAATTTCCTGCCAATATGAGTAATCAATTTAACATGTCAACATTGGGAAACCAGCCTGGATTATTCCTGGCCAGGACTTCTTGTCTGATTTTCACCTTGTAGTTTATTGTTAGCGTTTATTTTTAAAATCACTCATGTATTCAATTTGTCCATCCATCGTTGGTTCAGGCAATAGCTCTGGAATCCTGCGACTTGGAGAAGCCTGATTTTTGGGGTAGATTGGTCTAAATGAGGGCATAAATTTTGTGAATCTAGGATCAGCTGCTGGGGAGTAATTGGTGTCTTTTTCCTGCTCCTCAGTTTCATTTCTGGGGTGGCGGAATGGTTTAGAATGTTGGTCTTCCACGCATTGGTTCCAGGTTTGGATCCGGCAGACGTTGGATTTTTAGCCTACTTTCCAGAATGGAAATAGGCTTATAGTTTTGTTGTTGTGTGTCTGTCTGTTCCCCCTATTAACATTTGAACCAATAGACCAATTTTCATGAAACTTGGTGGAAATCTCTTGCTACATGGGCTGAGCTCCCGAGGATAGTTTTTGTTGCAAAGATTGAAGTCCCAGATTCGATTCCAGGAACTCTCCTTCCCATTTGATTTAGATGGGAAATCTGAAATCCATCGTGCAGGGTAATTTTCTCTTGCACATTAAAATATCTTAGAATTGTAATATCGGAGCGAGTTTTGTGCTTTTCTCTGAGGAAAGGAATGAAGATTCTAATTTTTATTGTAGAATTTTTCTTATTGATTGTATTTCTTAGAATTTCGTGTAAATACTGGCAGAAGATGATATAGAAATGGGACAAGGCAACAATTTTTTCTAATTCCGTAAAATGATCTTTTTCGAGGTGTCGGAATTATAAATAACGATATTGGAATTATTCAGACAGAGGACCACAAAGGGTTAATGTATGGCTGTGAAAGTTGGACATTGAATCAGGAAGACAAAAAGAAGATAAATGCAACAGAAATGGATTTCTGAAGAAGTTGAAGAGTATTAAGACTACATTGACTAATAAAAGAAGAGCTAGCAATAGAAGGCTCTATGGCAGAAAGAGTGGAGAGTAGAATCTTACAATGATATGGACAAATGAAGATGACGAAAGAAGGAAGATGTTAAAAAAGAAACCTTGAATGGTAGGACAAAATAAGACCACGGAAGTCATGAAGAGATGGAGCAGTGGCGGCTCGTGTATAGGCACTGCGGAACTGCAGCACCCCCTATTTCCATTTGATATTATCGATAACATTTAATATAATGAGTCCTTTTATCTTTAATTCTTTCTTTATTGTTGTAGTACAATATATATTCCTTAAGCTTAATGTCAGTACTTCAGTACGCAATTTTAAAACAGGCTAAAAATTTTCTGGAGCAGCACTCCCACTAATTTTAGCTACGAGCCGCCACTGAGATGGAGTAGGAGAGTTGGTGGAGGAGAAAGGGGATAAATGGAAGAACAGAGAAGAATGAACATTGAGGAACAACACCTAAAAATAGAGTTGGAAAAGCTGGATAGATAAAGACAATTTTTGCTATAATCTCCCAGTCATTACTTTAGCATAGCTCATGCTCTTTTTAATAAAATATATTAGATTAGAATGATGCTGAAATAACATAATCATTCTTTCATAACTGACATTAAATCTAAAAAAAAAGATTTTGCAGCAACTTATAATTACCAAAATCTTACTAAAAGCAAGCATTCTTTGAAAAAGAATTGATTTAAGGAATGTGTTATATTTTTTAACTCAAAATTGAATTATTGTTCATTCATTATCCATTATGCAAAATTATCTTGTATTTTACCCTTTCAATATCCATATTATTATTAAAAAACTGGAATACGAGGATTTATTCTTTTGCTATTATTTGGGTTAAATATAAAAGCTTAAATCATTGGTAGCATATCTCAAGTAAAATTAGCAGTACAAAAAATAATTTTTATTATTCTTCCAAGTTATTTTGTGGTGGTATTGCAGGTATCAGTACAATTTCTTTTATCTTTTTTTTCAGCCAATCAGCCAGTATCCACAGTGTATCAATGATGTCAGCTTCTGGTTGCCAAAAGACAAAAACTTCAGTTCAAATGATTTCTATGACCTTGTTAGAGTAATAGGTGGAGACATTGTAGAACAGGTAAATTTCACATTTAATATAAATTTTCTATGAAATAGCTTTCTCATATTTTTCAATTTATACATGGCTTATTTGCCCCTAATTATGCATTGCAATTTTAAGCTTCCCCTAATTTGGGTGTTATGTTATAAAAGGACTCCGCTCTTCAGGAATCCATGTTAGGGGAAATCATTAAACCTATAGGAAAAGGGGACTAGGTTCCAAGTTCGAAAAAGTATACCCTATAAATAATATTTGCCAAATAAAATAATCTTGTTTATAATTCCTTGCAAACATTATATATAGAATCTAAATTAATCCTGTACTGCACCATGATGTTTACTCAGTAAAATAGTTATAAGAGTAAATACATACAGTAAAATGTTGGTGTAATGAATGCAGGATTAACAAAATATTCAGTAAAATGAAATTATTTTTCATCCCCTGCGAATTTACTATGTAACATTATGTAAAAATGTTTCATTTTAATTGATATCATTGTAACGGAAATATCGGTTTAGCACAATAAAAATTCATCCCAGTACAAAAAAGTACAATCATTATAACGAAGTTTGTAAAAAGAAAATCCTTAAACAATATGATGTACAATTTTTTATCTTTACTGGGTTTGGTTCTTAGCATCTGGCAATGCTGCAATGATTTAAACTGCGAAATCTCAGTCCAGGCAAGTGTATTGGATGATTACTTGACTAGCAACCAATAGGCAGGTTCTTCACAGCTCTATCGAACCGTTCAGAAACAAATTACCTACTTTTTTAAGAAGTAAACACTAATTCATATTTTCTTTCTTTATATGTAACCATCGTTCTGACATTTTGGCTAATCAGCAATCGAGAGAGCTCTCAGCCAATAAACGCATTTGATTAAATGTACTTTACTGCAGTTCCTGTACAGCGTTTCTCTGCCACACGTGATTTTTCTTCCCCCCTCTATTTTTATATATTTGTAGTGATTTAAAAGCGAAATATTTACAATGTGGCTTCAAAAATAAGCAGTTGTTTCATTGTTATTATTATTTAATTCTATTAAACTGGTAATATCCCTTAAGTTTAAAATAAAAAAGTTGTAAATTCCGTGACAAAAATACCTATCCCTAGACAATAGGTACATGTATTTTAGACCCTGATAAACGTGAAATTCGATATATGCACTTTTTCCAGGAATGCATCCTTCGCATATATTTGGGTATTACTGCACTGTGCAGGTTAAATTGTTTTTTCATCCGTACGTAAAATTAACATCTGCAAAATGCCACGGAGCTACATGGCTGCACTTTATCATGTTCCGACATAATAACCTCTTCCATTCCATCGAAAAATGGATAGATTATAAAATACATAGTACTGTGGTACCGCAAATGACTATGGACAAATATAGAACTACGTCCTACAGTAATATGTTCTTGTATGAATAAAAACTGTTTGTACATCAAAAAACTTTTACTTTATATTCCAATAAAATCTTCTGTTACGATGGATTTGTGTTGGGTTGGGTTCACTTTATATATCAATATATTACTCATACTATTTCTAAATTTTTAAGTTCCTTTTCCTACTATGATTACAATGACGGCTTAAGTGCTATGCAGTTCTCAGAGTTACCATTTTTTGCACGAGTGTCAGGGGAGGCTATATTGCGCTTCGTCCGAATTTTTAAAATTGCATTTCATCATAACAAATATATTTTGGTCGTCCACAAGATTTTGTTATACTGACATTTCGATGTAATATGACGATGCTTGTTGTGTAAGTCTACCTGCTTCTTTCATTCAACAAATATTTATATGCAATCTTCAGGCAAATCAAAGTACCATACAATCAAAGTTTTAAAGAAAACATGGAAGTAAATGTCTCAATTATGTGTAACCAGTTTGATGATCAGAAAATCCATAGGAAATTTCCAACATTCACATGATATCTATTATGTTACATTATGACTGTATTTATCCAAATACCACGTATACTTTTTTTCTGAAATTTTCACAGAAAAATCTCGTGCATGTCATATTCGAGGTTTTGTTTTTGAGTAGCAAAATTTCCTATGCATGTTGGGATATCAGGTGCCACCTCAACAATAGATCGCACAAAGGCTTCTTGATGCTTAAGAAGAAAAATTGTTGGCTTTTTAGAAGTATTATTAGATTGCAGAAGCAACATTCGTATATTTATTAACAAATTGTGAATGCAGATCCCAGCATACTTTGAAATTTCATATTTGTATTATTGTTTACTGAAAAAGCATTGTTTCTTGTATTGTAGAGACACAACTGTCCAAATGTAGTGTCCAAGGATGAAGAATAGTGTATCTTAATGTTATTATTTGACAAATGTAAACATTATTGCAATTGCAACAACTTCAGTTGAACAAATTCAATCTGATGGTATTTGGATAAATACAGTACTATTCATTGGTATTTATTGCGATTTATAATATAAATTACCTACAGTCATCATTTAAGAATATAAAATAGCATTATATATGAATAGAATAACTTTAAGTTTTTTATATAGCAGGCTAATTTGTTCTTTGTATACCTAGGCATGTGGTATAAAAACATTTTATATTTTTCTCTAAGGATTATCAATGAATTTAATTATTTTTTTACGCAGGAAATTTCCTTTTTTATAATTGTTTGTGTAGTAGCTTATTGGCACTCCATGTTATCTTTATTTGGCACCTATATCCTGGGCCTAATCCATCATAGTCTCAATATGAAGGGTACACAAATGCTCTTTTGTTGATAAAAATGACCCACTGCTCCTGTACCTTGATATCTGAATGCAAATTGAAATCTATCTCTACAAGTATACATTCATCTCCATAATGAAGGAAGGTACTGGTGGCTAGAGAAAACTATTATAGAAAACATATAACCAGCACTTTTTTATATCGTGGCAATTTGACTCGCACCAGACGTGTGACAGATTAAATGAAACAATAAAGAAAATTGCTAAAATCTAGTTGAAATCTGCAATTATGATAATTTTTTGCAATTTGGCCATTCAGTGTTGAGCCACATAAAAGTTACATTGCACAGCTGGTTTTTCATAACCTTGTTATGGCTATTGGAGTTACCTGAGATAAGTAATTTTTTCAATTTCTCAAATTTTAAGTGCTATTCTTGAATTTTTTCAGCCATAAGACAAGCTCTTTAGTGAAATCATCAGAGCAAATATTTAGGTGTAATTACAGGAAGTAGCTCTTGTTTTGAGAGAGTAAATAAAACAGAGACAAATATCCTATTCCATTTTATTGGCAGCAGTGCTGCAAAACAATTGAAGGGTGCAAAACATTTTCACAAAGATAGGAATGCATTCATGTTCAGAATAAGGACAATTTTTATTTTGACAGTGTGGATGCAAATGTTTTCAAATGCTTGTGGTAGCAAATATTGTATTGGAGCATCATTGATTCTCAAAAGGATTTAAACCCATTCATTTGTTTTTACTGTATCAGTGATTGTAGAGATGACCTTTTTTGAAATAGTATGCAGTTTCTCTTACTTTTTTGCCCAACAATTTTGTAAAAATTTATAATTTGTTTTTCTTAAGTAGTGGTCTTATTTCTGTGATAATTTATTGTTTACTTCAGAATCATTTTCAATCCCTTGAAAATTAAAATTGCATGTACCTTTTCATAAAATTTTAGGTTAATATTACATTTAAAAATTTCAATTCATCCAGACTAATTGTCTTCCTTTATATTTAGGTATCTCTCGTGGATGAGTTTTCTCATCCCAAGTCTGGGAGAACAAGTCACTGCTATCGAATTGTTTATCGCCATATGGAGAGAACACTAACTCAGGAGGAAGTTAATGTCATCCACTCTCAGATTGCTGACACAGCTAGAAAGGATCTTGGAGTAGATGTGCGGTGATTATTATTGTGTGGCAATACCTTGGTCACTGTGATACTGTTAGTATGCCTTATTTTGTGCAGTGTTTTTATTTTATGAAAGATTTTATTAAGTGAAAAAATAAATTTTCCCAAATGCAAATGTTTTTCATCTTATGAAAAGGTTAAACCATTTTTGCTTATGTAATACTTACATTTTATCTCCAAAAAATTCCCTTATAATTTAGGATGTTGGCATTATACAAACTTTGCCTTAGGTGATCACAATTTGCTGCCTACTTGGTCCATTTAAAAAATTACATAGCTTGAATATAAAATAACTCGGAATTTAAGAAGAATGAAAATTCCTATTCAAAGAAAAAATATTCAAACTAGTACCAAACATAATTATCATTGGGCCTACAGAATATTATTAATGGAACACTTCAGTTTTCTTTCCATTTTGTACAACGTGCATTGGCTTCAGTGATGCCATATTTTCATGCTTTAATGAAAAATATTGCTCTACATGGAATTATTCCACATAATATGAATGTTTATCTATGCATTGATATAGTCAGTTATGAACATTGAAATTGCAACAATGTTTTTGGATCAACAAGCTGTTCCTCAAAAACTATCAAATTAAAGAAACAGGAAAGGTATCTAAGAAACCAGAAAACAATAGGGTTTGATTTTAAAAATGCTTAAAAGAGATCAGAGTTAATTATGAGACAATATAACATATCTGAGATAGTTCTCCAAGGTGTAACATGAAAAATTGATCAATTAACCCCTCAAGCATGTACAACAGCATGTTGTCATGTACACCAGGAGTCAGCAACCTGAGGGCCACGTGTGGCCCTCGAGAACACTTTATGCGGCCCGCAAAGCTGTAATGAAAAAGTGATCAGGAAAATTTCTCATGGGCAATTTTATATTTTTTTAGTAAAATTATGGTCTCAAAGCCTTTTATGGTGAAGTTTTAACGCTAGTAAATTACATAGACTTGATTTCGTTCGTATGAAATCACAGAATCTCTAGAAAACTTTTGATTTATTAGCTCATCTGGCCCACCGAGGCTTTTTTGACTCCCAATACGGCCCTCCAAAACATTCACAACTGCAAATGTGGCCCGCCATGCAGAAAAGATTGCCGACCCCTGATGTACACCATCCACTTTTACAGTTCCTTTATCCTTAGTGTGTTGAGTTACTGCCAAAAATCACCTTGTATCTTGGCTTGTTGAATTAGTTAACCTTCCTATACTAATAGTCTCTCTCCTTGATTTAAAATTATACAAGCTGCCACATGTGGTATTTGCAGTGCTTTTTTTCTAGAAAAAAGGTGCCGGAACTCAAGTCTGACGATTCCTCATAAGGGTTAGGGTGTTCAATTATAATATAAATAACAGTCTTTCAACACTTTCTTGGTGAAAAGCGTTTCAGTTGAACCACACATCTCATATTGACATGTGAAAACCACCTAAAATACCTAACAATTTTACCTGTACATCACTCACTAGCAATGGAAGACAAAAATATAAAACTCACCCATGGTAGAAGATTATAAGACTTTCCAAATATTCTTCATGTCTTCAGAGCCTTCGTTGTCTCGATTCCATTTTTTGCTCTGTGTAGCTGTTTTGGAATGCTGTTTGCGAAGTAGCCATGATTGGACATATTTTGTTGGATCAAATTGAGTCAAGAGGTCCAACAATCCTGATGAATAGCAGTGTTAGATCTTGATGGAGTAACAGCAGGAAGAGCTGACGCCCATTTTAGGATCAGATTTCGCACGAGAGCGAGACGAAACTCTCAATGCGTCATCTGTCTACCAGATGACGTCAGGAGAACATAACGATTCAGGACCGTGACATTGAGGAGGTAGAAGAAGAGCTTCTTCGTCCACTTCCAACTATGGTGGCTGACCTCGTAGCTAGTCGCCATCCTATTCCCCTTGTCCACGTGAAATGAGAAGGATGAGACTGCCGCACTCTACCTTACCTCTGTTTACAGTTGGTGGGAGGTCTTCCCCACCCCCAGTGGTGAATCGGTGGCATGATTGCCTCAATGATTCTTGAGAGCATGGCTAAAGGACGGGCCCTGCAAAATTTCATGCCTCTATAATGAAAACGACTTCCAAACAAAGGGTTCTTATACGGGTACGGTTGGCAGCAAACTGTCATATTTTTCGTTCCCGTATGGGTATGCTCGGCATTTAAAGGTTAATAGCATCTACTGCAGACTACTGCTGAACAACTTGACATTGAGCAGACAACCAAATATCATCTTGAGATGGAATAGGCCAAGACAATTAAAGTAGGGATGTCTTACGCTGACCATCAGAGGGTGAACATCGGGTGTCATTCCCTTCTGTTCTGCCTTTCAGAAGTATCATCTGTTGAAATCAAAGTTTTTTCCTATGCATTTACTTGTCTTTTTTCTTTTAGCGCTTTACAAATTATAGTTTGTTTATTGTTGGGCTAAAATAGCAGAAAAAAAGTGCCGGAATGCCAATCCAGTGCATTCTGCCAGAAAAAAACACTGGGTATTTGTATCACTAAGGAAACCCTTTTTTAAAATCTCACTTGAGGAGTTAACGTGAAAGAAAAACGGAATCTACACTTAGATAGTTCTCCACTATCCTCATAAAATGTCAAAGGAATCAGAATATAATAAAACCCTTATTCTCTTGGTCATTCTGTCCGTAACGCTCAATATCTCAGCCAGTTCAACCAAATTTGGTAGGATTACTATACTATAATTTTATAATAAAATGGTCTGATTTGTTTTTTATATTATTTGACTACAAAACCCATTTTAAATGGACTAATTCATCTAGTCAGTTAAATAAAAGGCTTTTAAACACAACTGCTAATAGGGATGATCAAGAATATTTGAAAAGTTTGTGGATGTGGAGACATTTAAATACCATTGCCTTATCTATAGTAATTGATGTATTCAATCAATTTTAATTTCCCTCAAAATGTTTTGGTAGCGATATATAGGGTATAAAAATTGGTTGAACAAAAATATAATATATAATAATATAATATATACTGTTTGGAACATCATTCTTCGAAACTTATTCGACGGAAAAACCGTGTTTGTGATGTCTAATAGGAATTCAGTACATATTTATAAGCATTGAACAGTCACAGCAAAATACAGCTATGTAATAATTTCCACTTCACTGCGTGGAACATTATAGCTCAAAGCTGATTAAATGAAAAAATTCGTTTTACTAAGGAACTGGCAGTAATAAAGTCCTCCAAGATAAAAATAGCAAATATAAATGAAAAACACAATATTTTTTATAAAAACAAAACCTTTATGCCAATAAAAATGACAATGTTTCAAAAATCACTGCAAGAGTGTAGTAACAATGCATAGATTCTCTGTCAAAGCTGAGACATTCCAACTTGGTCATTTATCTTTCATCTTCCTTTTCTTTTTCATGGGTTTTTTAATCTCTGGCATTGTTTCTTCTTTAAGCCCAGGTACTGTCTTCACCTCACACTCAGCAGAATTTCTCTCAGCAGATGCTGTGCCAGTTTCCTTTTCTACAGCAGATTCTTCATTCTCTGTTTCACCAATGATTACATCAGGTTGCTGGAGGAAAAATATAAATAAATAACAATGATTCCTTCTCGCAACACCTAGTTGCCATGTGTGTCTGTGACATGTATGTGTATATATATATATATATATGTGTGTGTGTGTTCCTCCACTCCCTCTCTCTCTGTATATATATATATATATATATATATATAACATGGAAGCAAAAGAGAGAGACAACTGATGGAAGTGACACTTTGTGAAGGCATGGAGGTGGAAGAGTAGTATGGAAAGGTCAGGGATTGGAGGATACAGAGGGAGTGGAGGAATGGCTGAAAAGGAGTGAAATTCTAGCAAAGGTTGAGGCCAGGGAGAGAGGTGAGGGAGCCGGAGCATTATTGGGGTGAGCACGAATTGCTCTCACCGTGAACCAATCATTGAATTTCAGATTGTGTTTATTTGCATGAATGGCCAGGGGCAGCGGTCATTTAAGAATGATGCTATTGCGGAGGACGTTCATGCAGATGTTGAGGGGATTGCTGGTAAGGCCAACATAAAAAGCAGGACATTAAGTGCATCTCAGGAGGTAAATGATATTGCGGGTCGTGCAGTTGGTAGAAGTTATGAGGTAGGTGATGTTAGTGGTAGGGCTGGAGAAGGAATTGCATGGTGGGTTTATTAGGCATGTGAGGCATCAGAGTCTACTGTAGGGGGTGAGATCTGGCAGGATGCAGGGGAATGGGTGCTGGGGGTTCTTTTTTTTCATTAAATGTTAACCAGATTAGGGGGTTGGCAGAAGCAGAGGATCAGTGGTATAGGAAATGGGATCTGGTGGGAGGAGGATAAGGTGGGCAGCTTTTAGAATATTCTTCAGAATATCGTGTATGCCGGGAAAAAATAGGGTGTTTAGGGTGAGTTGAGAGGTGGAATTGGTGTTTGCGTGGGCATTGGGATAGGGGTGGCAGGTGTGACTGCCTCCCAGATTTGGTCCTGGATCAGATCTGGCGGGTATCTGTGCTGAAGAAATGGAGATGTTCGAGGGTGGAGCAATACTTGGACAGCAAGTCTCTGTTCAAACAGATTCTCCACCCTTGGTGGGCTAGGGCTTAGGGAATTGAGGTTTTGGTGTGGAGGGGATGGCAGCTGTCGAAGTGGAGGTACTGAAGGCAGTTGGAGGACTTGAGGTGCATGCTGGTGTGGATTCTGTTTTCCTGGATGGAGAGGTCAACATCCAGGAAGGCGATGTTGGAGGCAGAGAAGTGGTGGGTGAAGTAGAGCGTGGGGTAGGAAGGGAGGTGTCAAAAAAGGATTGTAGGGAGTCATGTCCATGCGTCCAGAGAAGAAATATGTTGTCAATATACCTCAGCCAAAGGAATGGTCTGGGATATATGTCAAGAAAGCATTCCTCCCATTCACCTAAGGAGACCCATGAAAGCTTCCATGTTTTTTGTATGTTTTGTGTGTCGCTTTGACACCTCCAGCAGCTCGCCAACTTGACATCTTATTGGTGAGTGTTCACTGGGTTTCCTTATCCCAACTTGGTGCCATTCATTTATCCTATTTACCTTTCCTCTTCTGTAAGCATTTATATATAATATATGTATATGTATGTATATTATATGATATATACACAGACAGTAAAATCTCTAGAAGTGATCACCACCCTCAGGTGACCACCTCCCAAGGTGACCAAAATTTCAGGTAATGGTTTCATAAGATATCTTTTTTAGGTAAATCATTCTCTCTAAGATGACCACCCTCTGACCCGACCACCTCCAGAGATGACCACAATTTTGTGAAATGATTTCAAAAGATATGCACGAGAATGATGAATTGCCAGAGTAAATATAAAAGTAGTTTTTCAATTGCATACATTATATTTGTTTATTGATATGAATACACATTTTGTGAAAAATGTTGGGAATTTTTATGAATGAAACAACAAACTACTGCAGAAAAAGTTATTTAAAATAATTATAATAGATTTTAAACAAAATTTACAATTAAAGTTTTTTAAAAGAATTCCTTAAAACAAACTCCTAAATGGTATGAAGGAGTTTGTTTTAACCCCTCAATGCAGTCTGACGTGTTATTACATCGAGCAAAAACTTAACATGCCGCTGTCCAACGTGTTACTATGTTGAGCGTCATTGGTATGTTTATTTATTTTTTGCTGCACTGGAATTGATTCAAAAATCCTTGGCATATTTCAAAAGAGGAAGTTTTGGCTTTAATAATTATATTTTATTCATCAATTTTTATTGTATTTCTTATTTTTTTATAAAGAGTTGAAATTTTGTGAATACTATACAATTGTTTTTATGTGATTTCTGTAACGATTCCAAATAATGACAAAGTAACTCAAGAATAAATGAAAATTATGAACTGCCTTTAAAAAAAACAATTGTAACATTTATCTAAAATTTTCAGTTGAGACATAAAAAAGTTAACCTGCAGGAAACTTTTCTCTAATTGGTTTAGAGGGGTACATGCAGTGAATGAAATGTTCAGAATAGTTTCAATTTATCTTGAAAGAAGATTCCATCCAAATAACTTCTATAGTTTTCACAATATTGATTATTATTACATGAAAGTGGGGGCACACGCTGGATAGGTAACAGATCGGTGTGCAAATTGCTTCTCTCCAGCAAAGAGTCCCTACTTATTTCAAGCTAACATAAAAGTTATAGTTTTAAAATATCATGTTTTGCATAAATCCTCAAAATATTTCATAAAAACCCAATAAAATGGTAAAAAGTTACGAGTTTTTGCAATTTTTGCACCTGCATCATTAAAACAATCACCTTTGGCATCTGGGGTGGGATTTGTATAAACATCTTCCTGGCTTGAGTTTCAAGACTTAAAAAAAAAAAAAAATTTTAATTTCAATTTTTCACCATTGTCTTATTTCTCTCATATTCATATAGGTTTTAAATAGTCAAAACTGTTCTCAAATATGCTTAAATAAGTTATACGAGATATTATAATTTGTCTTTTGGAACATTTTACATGAAATTAAATTTTTACTTAAAAAAATAAAGTTGCCTCATCTTGTGCCCACTCAAGGGGTTAAGTATTCTTAACAATTAAATTCTCACCTCATCTTCCTCCAGCTTTATGACCTCTTCAGTTTGCCCTTTTTTCTTCTTCTTTTTCATTCCCATGTTTGGAATACACAGTGTAAGGCAAGTAATCCTACATGAAGCATTAGCCCCACCAACATATTTTGGTTTCTTTTCCCATTTATCCTGGAATTTATTAGAAAGAATAATTAAATACAACTATGGCAATAAAAGACACAAGACAAGAAAAGACATTACAATAGAACGGAACTTGTTAAAATGACAACATATAGCAGCAGCGCGTTCAAGATTAAATGACAGCCATTTAATCACCAAGAATCGTATCACATTTTCTGAAATACTTCTTAAAAATATTTTCAATTACCCTGCCTTAAAAACAATTTCATTACAAAGGTATTTTAAATAAAATATTAACTATAACTTTTAAAAGAAAGCACCATCACAAAAACGTTTGATGAGCTCAAGAGGATTCTTTTTGCAGAAGATATGATGACAAACAGAATGGAAAATTTAACACAAGATCTGATATGAAAATGCCAAGAAATACTCTCATGGTTGCTAGCCAATCACTCAACTTCCTAAATTGGTTAGTTAAAAATGTATAAGTTTCATTTGATTATCGGTAATTATATTTAATTTCGATTTTATTCCAATTAAAGTTACAATACAAGCAAGTTCAATGAATCTGAAAGAGAACATTATGATTTAACTCGAGAACTGAATGTACCATTATTTAACGTTAATAAGAGGCATGTAGCATGAATTATGATTGGAAAATGTGAGAGAGATGATGAGTGGTTGATTAATTAAATGTGGTTAATAAGTAAATTAATTATTGGAAGCCATTATTGGTTTTATGGCTGGAATAGTTCACTTTATCCTACATGTAAAAATTGACAAGCCAAATGATCTAGCAATTCCTTTTGACATGCATTAATTTGCGATCAAACTGTCTTATGCCAAGAGAATAAATACATCACAAGGCCAAACCTTAGCCAAAGTTCGTATTTTAACGCCTGAACCTTGGTTTACACATGGAAATTAAATAATTAAATTAAATAATAACACAGAATTGAAATAATAGGCCCCTAGTCTAGGTAGAGTAGTGCACAAAAAACAGATGGGCCATTTTTATAAATATTTTGTGATCTAAAAACAGCCAATCTTTCTCTTGGTGTGATTACATTCTTCCAGAAAGTATCCTGCTTTATCAGTAAAGCCTCTATTTTGTTATACAAAGTGTTAAATGTGTACTGTGACAGTCGGAAGTATTCATAAAATTTTGTGTTGTCCAATAGTTCACAAAAAAGCGTTGCATATTCCTCTTCAATCTTCATTTTTTCCAGGCATTATGCACCCATGTCCTTTTCCTTTTTAAAGATGCATCTTCCTCATTTAATGCTATGGCAATTAATGCTAAGTCTTCCATATCAAAGTTACTGTACATTGTACCAACTCTCTGAGCACACTTGATATTCTAACCACAGTCTGCAAGCTACTGAGAGAAATATTTGATCAGCACCCCAAACCTGTCCCGTTTGTGTGAATCGACCATAATTTTTCCCATGCCTGTCCCATGTCCTTCCCGGTCATGTGCGAGTGGGCCTTAATGCTAGTGCTTTTTTGAGGCTTGGAAATATTTATTTCAGAACCTAAGAAAACATCCGTGAATCATGTACTCAGCATCCATTTCAGTAGTTAATTCATTTAAATTAAAGCATTTCCTTTGAATGAACAAAAGAACATCGAAAATCGCATGCGAAAATGTGGTGGAGGTAAACTGCAAAAGTGCTGAAAGAAGTGTAATTGCTTTGTAATGCTGAGTTTTCATTAGTACGCATTTTGATAAAAGATTTTTTCACTTTATGATGCTAGGTTTTCATTTGTTGTTAAGTTTTCTTTTATTTTCTGTTAAACTGATAAAAGGTGAATTTTTTTAGGTTGACTCGGAATCGACCTCTCATTTTTGCATTGCGTCCTATGGGAAAATAGGACAAGAACTTAGCGAATTTCCATTTCGCATCAGTTTTCCAGAACCAAGCATTGGCGAAGTTCAGAAAGGTGGTGTCTTACAGACTATAGCAAAAAAATAGAAACTAATTGTGTGTTACTGGTAATTTCTGGCCCAATATAATACATACAAGAAATCCAAATCAGGACTAATGCAGGATGGTTTTCCTAAGTTGACGTTCCAAACTAATTACTTATATTGACAGGAAATGTTTCAGTATGTGTTAGCCATTCCAAGGAATTCTCATACCATAAATACCATTTGTAATTCATAGTTTATCAATGATAGAGAAAATTGAAAAATGAATTAATAGTGTAATCAGGTTTAAAATACTAAATGTTACTGTTTACATGCTAATATGTCTGGATCAACTGTCCATTGCTGAAGAGTAGTCGAGCAGAAAAGAAAATAACCCATTTGTTCACTCGTCTATGTTTAAGCTGAGGTCGGTAATAATCGTTTCCATGGCAACAATCCGATAAATGCGATTTAAAATGCAAAAACGCTGTTTTAGTAGAAATTCAAGAAAATATGATCAATTATCAAAATTCTGCGATAAGAATTAGAATCTACATTCTTTTCCCCTCAGAACAGTACAAACCTCACTCCAATATCACAATTTTAAGATATTTTAATGTATTAAAGAAAACATCTCTGCACGATGGATTTGGGATTTCCTATGTAAAACAAACAAAAAATGTTCCTGGAATCGAACCCAGAACTTCACCAAATAAAATATAACCCAGAGGTGGGCACAAGCCTCATACCAAGTTTCACAAAAATCGGTCCAATGGTGCAAAAGTTGTTAGTAGAGGACATACATACAGACAGGACCATTTCATATGGCTGTTTCCATTGGAAACCAGCCTTAATAATGATCTTTTTGGTTCATCTGAGCTCCTTGACTCTCCATTATTACAGTTAATCAGAAGTATACAGCATATTATTACACTCCTTGAGTTTAAAACTTGAAAAACCCAGAAAATATTACCTGGTTTAAAGTCCACAGTTTGATTGACCCAGTGCTGGAAGAAGTCACCATCAGAATCTTATTTTCTTTTCCTTCAATTCCAATGCATGCCATGCAGCGCACCCTTTCCTCTTCAGAGTATGCTTTCCAACTCAAAAACCTTTTGCTCTGACTGACACCATGGAACTCAATTATGCCACCTTCACCTCCCACAGCAAGAACATCTCCCTACAAAATATTACATTAGTAAAAGGATGGACTAAATTTACAATATGCAGGCTGCAAAGGATAAGTGTAAAGGTAAAAACTGCCTTTGAATTTTCAGTCAGAAATAAAGATTTCTAATATGATATGCAAATGTCACTTAGGATAGTAACTGAGGCAGTTTTAAAAATTACAGCGGTAGAACTTAACATTTTGCACTCTCAGGTCAAGTGTGACTTGACAGCAGCTTGCAAGTCGAGTGTAACTGAATATGTGTTTTTGAAAGAGAGAGGCATGGGATTTGTAAATATTTTTGTGGTATGCTTGCGATTGCAGTTTCTTATCTCAGGTACCTCCTAATGATAAACAAGTTGAGTTATGACTGTATCCTGAAGATAAGTAAGGTGAATATGTAATAGCAAAAAGGAAAAAAAATCTGAGTGCAAAGAGTTAAATATAGGACAAAAATTTCCAAACTAATCTAAGTTATTATAATTAATTTTAATTTAATTTTGAACAAGTAACCTTAAAGAAAAATTCCCTACTTAAAGAGTCAAATTTGATTAAGAAGAATATCAAAACTATGACAATGCATATTATATTTTCAATAGCAATTTTTGCTTCTCACTTCATAGCGCATTAACAAATAACTGTTGATTCAAAGAGACAGAGAAAATGAATTTAATCAAAAGAATGATAACGGGTCTTATCTGTGCTTTAAAGAGTAGACCAAACATTCAATGGCAATAGTAATTTAGCATCAAAATTTTAAAAGTAACCCCTAAACATTTAAATCAGAAACGTACAGACGTTATTAATATTTGTAAACAATGATATTTATTTTCGCCTTTTCTTTAAAGAAATTATAAATCCCTTAATGGGAGTTTATGTTGAGAATATGTCACAGCAAGGAATTATATTTCAAACAAGTAGAATCGTTGTTCAGTAACAATGTATGGACCAGCAAATAATAAGTTGTCTCATTTATAACAGCAGTTTGGAATCTTTTCATTCAATACGATGTCCACGAATAAAACTGAGTTAAAGAAACACTAGTTACCGAGATAAAGGATAGACAAGCAATTCGGCCTCCGTCAAAATCCAGCGAGTACACAATTCCTGCAACATTGACATCGTAGACATCAACTTTGGTTCGGTACATCACGGCATATAGCATTCCATCTGGAGACCACCTTACTTCTTCAGCACCAATGTCTACACCACACTTTTCACTTTTCAAGGATGCAAGATTGGTTACATAGGCTGAACGCCCCTTAACAAGATTCCAGGTACGAAGAGTGCGATCGCGACCGACGCTTAATGCCAATTTGCCAGAAGGATGAACCGACAATGATGTGACAGGTCCACGATGACCTTTAAGAATCTTCTCACACTGCCAATTTCCAACTCGCCACACACACAAGCTACCATCTTCGCTCGCACTTAACATGTGAGTTTGACCATGGAATTCCAAACATGTGATGGTACCTAAATAGAATTAATGCTTTGAAATGCTACACACAGATTTATCGAGATCGCTTCATAACTAAACAAAAATGACAAAATAGATATCTCCAATAGTTTTAAGATTACGAAAACCAGATAAGCATTTCGGCTGCAAAGCTGCCGTAAACAGAGGCGATTCGCAGACAGTAGATTCTAATAAAGAATTAATTGTTATTTCTAAATGCGAGAACGTCAATTTATTGCTAAATTTTGGTTACCCTCTTGCTGCATCAAACATCCATGCTCTTTCCTGGTGCTCATATTATATAAATGTATAGTATCATCAGCACCTCCAGACGCTAAAAACTGCCCAGATGAAGCACAACACCTGACACTGGCTTGATGGGAGTGATTTGCAAAGCTGTTGCTTAAATTGTATTCCTGAAATTTGGACCACATGAATGTAACATGATGTTGTTTAACCACCAAATTACAGTATAACGAATAATATAAGACTTACTTTGTCTTCAGTTTTGCATATTTTGTACCCTATAAGAAATTCTTCGTATGTTCCCAGAATAATCTCAATGTCCGATACGTATCTTACTTTAGCCATTTTTTCGAGCGTACCGCATTTCCTAAAAACAATATCTAAGAACCAGTAAGAACTGAAGTTGTTCTATCGAAGTGATTCGATTGCAGTATCGATGAATCTAATCTACTTTGCAAAAAGCAATATAGGAGGCACGCAGTGGCACGTCCCCTACTTTATGTCCCCCACCATTGAGTAATAATATATATAGAGACTGCCTACCGGCTGCGCAGTGGAGTGAAAGTTGCTCCAACATCTGTCAGCGCTCGAGTCATGTGACTGCTGGCAAAAGACCGTGCCAGTACATTGGGAGCGCTACGTTTTGCGGCTTTTGAAAGTAATAGTCATGTTTAATTGAATCACTAGTTGCATTTTCTTATGATCATTAACAAATATAATCATATATCTATTTTTAAATATAATGTTGTAGCGATGTAGTTCGTCGTTAAGGTCGCCTCATCATGCGGTATCCGCTAAGCACGACACGTGTATTTTTCATTTGCATTTAAAAATTATGTACATTGATCGTACGAATTCGGGGCTTGAACCGTAGTAGGTCTAAAGGAATATAAAATAATTTTCCTACCGTCGATTTTTTAATACGTGACGATTAGGGTAACAAATTCGTTTTGGGCGAGAAAATTTGACGGTTTTTTAGGTGAAAATATGTTGTCGTCCAGGGTAAGGCCAGTCCAAAGTATAAAGACCACAATTTTCAAGTGATTTATTTTATGGAACTTTTAAAATGAATAGGTCTTTATTAAGCAAAAATCCCTTTCTGCTTAAATTTTATTTTTTAACTAAGTTAGACGTAATCTAGTATTATTTTTGCGTCTTATAATTTTAAATGTTTCAAATTGTAGAGGAATTTTTGTGATTCTATCACATTGACAACATTTTTCCATCATTAAGAGCAATCACGTTATCACTATCTCCATGAGATCAAGAACAGGAAAAAAACTTTTGGTTTGTCTTGAATTCATTCTGATTTTAATAAAATTTAAAATACTAATGAATAATATGCTACAGTCATTCCCATGTTATTGAAGTGATGATAAAGTTCTGGAATCGAATGCAGACCATTATCATACCTGGTGATTATTCGAATCTCCTTTTGGCATCGCGCTGACAGAGTACAAGGAATGGTCAACAAAATAACTGCTTTTCAGTTATTTGTGTAATACAAACAGTAACCTAGAACAATTTTTCACAAAGTGTATAGGATGCAGCTTACATTGCCACTATATTAATAAATGACCAATATTACATTGTGATAGTTATTTTTATATTTTTAATAGCCAAAGCCTAATACAAAAGTGTACAAATAATAATAATTTATTGCTCCAAAGATCAAAGTACATCAATGTAGGACAAGTCAGAACAAAAAAGACAGTACAAAGTTTAAAAAATTTCTTTTTTATTTTATTTTAAATATACACGGCAATCACCATTTTTTACATTAGATGACAAATAGTAATAGTAGAATGAAATACATAAAAGAAAAAATAATAGTTATATAATTACTGTTGTTAAAAAGATAGACAATAATAATGATAGACGCTTTCCTTGCTTTCCGGGGTGATACCATATCTTCCTCAGAGAAATCCCCAATGTACCTTGAAAAAATATTAACCTCATTCTAAAAAACCATCATTGATTTATAAGCTACATTTGAAACAACGGGAAGAGGATGAAATTGGTACTTACCGGTACATTTTTCGCTTTCAATTGGACGTTGTTAAGGTGGTATTTATATTAGAAATGCCTATTTGTAAGGTGGTCATGGGCATATCACTAACAGGTACTGTGGTATCTTCCCGGTCTGCACCAGCTGAGGAAGTAAACATGTAGGAAAGATAAATTAATTTGAAATATGTAAACACATAGTTAATGGAACACAAGTAATGAAGCATCTTAACATGAACATCAGAAGTAGGACTTACGTCGATACTCAATGTCCTTTCTTTAGGGAGCTTTCGTTTCAGTTGCTTAGGAAGATGATGTTTGGGAAAATCGAAAATTGTTGACACAGCATCTGTTTTTAACCAAGTACCACCAAATTTCTCTCGGTCAAAACAATCTTCTGTAAAGTGTTTGGAACAGTCTAGATCTTACTGTTGGTACAAAGTTTTCCCATCTCAAATTCACAGTCCACACTTTCCTCCTACATTCATCTTTAGGAAAGCTACAATAAAAATCAACATCAACGATATGGTTAACTATTATTGAAGATAAATATGTTCCCGTTTTTAAAAGGATAACTTCTGAGTCGGAGATTAGAGCTTTATTACTATGCCCTTTGAGCAAAATTTTACCAACACACAGAATTATCTACTTCCATACCATGGGGATGTGTTCCCTGTATAATTGATCGAATTAAAGAATACGATTTTATTTAGATGTATAGCTACTAAAAATCAAATTACAAATATAAACCTCACCTAAACAATAATATAAAAGCCAACAATAAGCAACAATAATTTCTTCCTTGATAAAGGCAAGTTATATAAATATATTTACATTTTAACAGTACTTAAGTTATTCCGGTAACATATTGAAATCCATAAAGACACTACTAAATAAACTTTCTAATTATTTGCCTCCAAGTTATTAAAATGTTTATAATTTCTTTATGCATAACAAATTCATTCAAGTAAGCTCGTAACATTTCTCAACGACACACACCGCAGTATTACGTACCTATGGAATGTTAGCAGCCCTCCTTTAACAAATCTTTCTTTGCAGTTGTATGCACAACACGAAACAACCATTGTGATTGTGATAAAATAATCAAATACAGAAAAATTTGCTTAATAAAATAACCACGGCAGCATACAGACATACGTACAAGCGAAACGCTACAGAAGCTTGCCAAGCGTCACGTGATCATCGGCTTCCAATGTTGGAGCACATGCGCAGTAGACCATTCTCTCTCTGTATATTATTACTCTATGGTCCCCACTGAAGGACGAAGGCAGACTGACTGAGTGGTCAAGTCTTACGATAGATGGCGCTTATTTTTCACATAATATCTTATGGCGGGGGGCTGTCGTGCATAATTGAACTTGCACAGTGTCTTATAAATTCGATTTCCAATCACAAAGCGGTATAGCTCGCTGAGAGTAATGCGCTTATTGGGTACTTGCGTCCCTATAGCCTACTTCCTTGCACTACGTCTCGTCGTGCTTTACCTCATTATCCTGTTCACCTTGATCTTGACCTTGCTTTTCTCGGACGTTGATTTTGGCCAACGGATTTGCTCTTTCGTATTTGCCCGTCGAAATAGGCGGAGGCTAACAGAGTTCCTCCTTCTCACCTATTTCGCTTCTCCCCCATTGCGGAAGCTGGGTCCTGAAAAGGACCTGATTTTTCCGCTCTTGTGCATTGGCCCTGAAAAGGGCCCTTGCTGTCCTCCCTCTCCCCATTTCGCCCTGTAAAGGGCTTCGGTTTTTCCTGCTTTCTGCAGTGTCTGTGGCTCCGTTACTTCTGTCATTGTCGCGAACCGGGGGGAGGCTAACGCAGTCCCTCCTTCTCACCCGATTCGCCTCGGATCCGGTCGTGGACCCCGCTGGGGACCTCTCATTCCTGCTCCGCAGTTTGATCCCTTGTGGTCGTTGCCTGAATGGATCCATCTGCCTTTCTTTCGCCACTCGCAATGTCGTCCTCGCCTTCTGGAAATGCGCCTGCCAGCATGATTCTCCGCGGGCAGCACAGGCGGAGTATGTCATGCGACGGCTTAATAGCCTTCAAAACCCCTGATGGAGCGACAAAGTACGTCTCTCAGGACCGCCTGAGAACGATGTAAATCGCCTCCATCCTTCGGTTGGAGAATCCTGTGAATCCCCGCAATACACCCCGCCCCTCTCGAAAGGACTGCTTGGTGACTGACACGGCTGCCTGTTCCACCATTCAGTCACCCACCGCAGGACAGGGCGCTGCCAAGTCCAAGGGGGGGAAAAACCCGAAGAAAAAGAAGGGTGCTCCTTCCATGGGGGCTCAAAACCCAAATGCCCCTACCACATCGACGACTCGGGCCCCATCGCACGTGGCGATGGTTCTACCTGAGCCCGAATCGGGGCAGCCAGCACCCCTACCTTCTCCAATTGATACTCACCCTATGGAGACAGAAAACCTGGATGCTCCATTGCAAAAGAGGAAGCTCTTTAAATCTCTGGCAATGCATGCACCCAAGGAGTCCGCCACCAAGGGTGCTCATGCAAATGCTGGAGAATCCGCCCCAGTGACGCCTGATTCCTCCCTACCTCTCTCTGAGTGTACCATGCCCGTTCCTGCGTCACTCACTGTGAATGCCGAGGATATGGAGACCGAAACTTCTTGCTCCACACTGAAGCGGAACTTTCGGACTCACTGGAGGTAGTACCCTCATGGCAATCGCATCACCCCCCGGAGCCTGCTACCCAGGGAACGGAGGCCGCAGCCGATGAGCCTTTCGAGATCGTGACCAAGAAGAGGAGGAAGAGAACCTCCAGAAAGAAGGTTGAAAATCCCTCCTCTAACGCCACCCAACCCAGTAGACCTAAGGTAAGGCCGATTAACGTCTATGGTGTACGGAACCACCCCGACCTCATTGACTCGCTCCAAGAGAGATGTGGCAATGAATTCGAGCTTGTGATCAGAGATGTCTCCACCAGGGTCATCGTTACCTCGCCGGAACAGCAGGAGAAAGTCCTGCAGATCCTCGACGAGAAAAAGCTCGAGTACTTCTCGCACCCGACAGAGCATACCAAACAGCTAGACTGCTCATTAAGGGACTGGCCAGTGATTTCCCTCCAGCTAGAGTGGCCGCGGGGTTGGCGGCGTTGGGAATCACGGTTAAATCCGTAAAGCACATGGTGCAAACGGCAGAGGGGAGGACACAACTTGACAAGACCAGGAATTTCATCGCCGTGGTGGACAAAACTCCGGGCATCCCTCCTCTTCACAAGATCACCCACATACAAAACTGTCGGGTGCAGGTGGAGTACTTCAAGGGAGGAGTAGCGCCGCAGACCTGCTTTAACTGCCAGAGGTTCGGGCACTCCTCCCTAGGGTGTAGGATGGTGGCCCGCTGCTACAAGTCCGCGGGAAATCATCGGTCCCGCGACTGCCCCAACCCACCCACGGCACCCAGGAAGTGCTGTAACTGCGGTGTTGACCATCCCTCCACATACAGGCAATGTTCTGTTTACCTTGAAGCTTTGGACAAGGCGCTGGCGGCAAATAAGCGCAATGATGCGCTACAACGAAAGGCCAACAAAGGCAGGACAGTGACTCCGACGGCGGTTGCCAAGCGATCCTCCACTGTCGTCCCGGGCAGAAATTTTGCGGCCGCGGTGGCCAGTGCCAGCATGACTCCTGATCACGAACTCCTGAGGAGGGCTGAGCCTGCTATTCCAAGCTGTGCCAGCACCAAAGTGGCGCCCGAACCTCAGAGGGATCCTCCGCCTACGGCAAAACCACAGGCATTAACACCCTCCGCGGGGCAGCTAGTGCCACCTGCGCCGCGTGGCGCCCCTCCCGCCACTCGAAGCCAACCTGTTCCCTCTGACGATGAGGAGCTATGGGATACCATAGTTTCTATAACGAGGGTCCTGAAGAAGCACATTTCCAGCTGCCAAGGGCTCCTTCTCCTGGCGTTGCTGGAGGAAATTGTCCTTTCTAAGTCCGGAAATGGAGATACGCCGTAAAAGGGGGTGTTTTTCGATAGTGGGTTGGAACGCCAACGGGATTCGCCACCGTACCGACGAACTCCTCCCACTCCTTCATGACCTTGGTGCCTCGGTCGCTGCCATCGGCGAGACGAGATTAACGCCCAATATCCCCCTGAACCTGCGAGGGTGGGCTGTGCTCAGAAAGGACAGGACAGGCCGCCCTGGAGGGGGCGTCGCCCTCCTGATCCACACGTCCCTAAGGTTCTACGAGTACCAGCTCCCGGAGATGAACCAGCTCGAGGCAGTGGCCGCGGTCATTCGCATGACCAAAGGGAGGTTGCGAGTGGTGGCCGCGTATTACCCTCCTGGAGAAGACCTTGATGAGGATGATATGTATGCTCTTTTTCCCCCTACCCTACCTACCTTCCTACTTCTGATGTTCTGGACATTGTCATTTCCTGCAATGCTCAGTCGTCTCTAAACGTGTCCACCCTGAACGAGCTATCGTCAGACCATCTGCCGATACTCCTTCATTACGGCAACCTCCCGGTCAGGCTCCCCCCCCTTCAACGGCGCGACTTCGCCAAGGCGAATTGGGTAGCCTTCCGTGTCCAAGTAGCCTCTGCCCTCCCGGCAAATACTGAGGAGCCACAATCCCCTGAGCAAGCTGATGCCATGGCAACTTTTGTGTCTGGTGTCATCCGAGAAGCAATGGAGGGGAATATTCCCTGGAAATTCACTCCCAGGCTGTCCTCCCGACGGCTCCCTGAGCCAGTCCGGCGGATCATCACCCACAGGAACAGCGTGCGGCGGTGGCAGCGCCACTGCACGCCGGATTTGCGCAACCTGCTCGACCGCCTTAACAGGGAGGTCCGAGAAGCGATCCGGGAGATTAAAACCGACGCCTGGGAGGAACAGTTGGCGGAGGTGTCCCTTGCTGATCACTCCATCTGGCGGGTTTGTCGTGGTTTCAAATCCACCCAGCGGAGGGACCCTCCCCTCTCAACTCCTACAGGACTTGCCTGCTCCCCCAGGGAAAAGGCGGAAGTGTTTGCAGAACACCTTGCTTGCACCTCCCGGATTAACCCTTCCACTGCTGACTCGGCGGATTCTGAGGCGGCGGTGGAAACAGCCATGAATGCTATTCAGAATTCTGCTGATGACGATCGGGATTTCTTTTCTCGGATTGGCACCGCGGAAGTAGTTGCTGTCATGAGGAACCGCTCTCTAGGTGATGATGAAATCAGCGGGTTGGTGATTAAGCAGCTCCCTGTTGCAGCTGTACAGTTCCTTACCGCGCTGTACAATGGCTGCTTACGCATCCGGCACTTCCCTGAGGAGTGGAAAAGGGCGAAGATAATTGGGATTCCCAAAGCTAATAAGGCTGCGGGTGTTGCCAAGAATTATCGCCCCATTTCCCTCCTCAATAACTTTGGGAAGATGTTCGAGAAGCTGATCCTCCCAACACTGCGGAGACACCTCTCCGATAAGAATGTCATCCCTGGAGAGCAGTTCGGCTTCCGCCAGCAGCATTCCACCTCGCATCAGCTTGCCAGGGTCGTCGGCTTCATCACCGACGGCTTTAATGTCCGGCATAGGACGGCGGCGGTTTTCTTGGACATTAGCCAGGCGTTTGACCGAGTCTGGCAGGAGGCACTGATGGCCAAAATGCTTTGGGCTGGTATGCCTCTACCCCTAATTCTTCTTCTGATGTCCTACCTGGGGAACAGAAAATAGTGGGTGTGCTGGGAGGGAGAGCGATCCGGGACTCACCTGATTCAGGCGGGCGTCCCCCAGGGATCCGTCCTAGGTCCAGTGTTATTCAACACCTTCACCCATGACTTCCCTAGGGACCACGGGCCTCAGGTCATAGTTGGCCTTTATGCCGACGATGCAGCCATCCTTGCTAGATCTACGAACGAGGCACAGGCAGTCAAATACCAGCAGCGAGCTCTGGATAAGGTCAACGCCTGGTACTGCAAGTGGAGAGTTGCAGTAAATCCATCAAAAACCGTCGCCGTCATGTTCCGTGCCCTTCCTCGGGTGCAACCGGCAGCCACGCTCACCCTGCAGGGGCACGCTATCGCATGGTCCTCTGAGGCTAAATACCTCGGAGTGACCATGGATAGAGGGCTAACCTGACGCCTCCACATCTCCGGCGCGAGAGGGGCTGCAACAGGTGCAGAACGCAGACTTGGCCCTATCTTTGACTCCAGGGAAGTCACCCTGGAAACCAAGGTTAGGCTATATAGGGCCTGCGTACTGTAGATCCTCACCTATGCCTCGCCGATATGGTCCGGCGCGGCAGCCACCCACATCAAGAAGATTGCCGTAGTGCAAAACAATGCGCTACGGATGATCATAGGGGTGAGCTGGAGGAGCTTCGTCCGAGTGACGGAGCTCCAAGCCACAACAGGGGTTGAGCCTGTAGAACGCGTCCTGGAAAAAAAGGCCAGGGCATTCTACCGGAAGACCGCTGGCTCACAGCATGCCCTCATACGGCAGCTCTCAAGGATCCGCGTGATGCCCTGGGACTGGTTCAGGCGCCCGATAGCGTCAATGGGGGCGGAATCTGCCCAAGCGGCTGAGGCGGCAGCATTTCCTACCGCCGCAACATAACCTGTAATATCACAACCTGCAGAAACCTTCTCAAAACCTGGCAGGCTTATAGCTTAGCTGGCAGCCTGGAATGGGGAAAAGGCCACTGCCTTTTCTCTAACACCCGCTCTGCAGGACAAAGCGGTAATAACTCTAATTTTGGTAATGTTGTATTTTAGGGGCCTGCCGGTGACGTCTTGAGTGGCCAGAAATAGAACTAGGTAGCGTACATGTTTATTTCTCATAACGTATGTCTGTTATTTTTATTAATAGACTAGCGGCAATGTGTTAAAACTTGACACACAGACATGAATGTAAAGGTCCCAAAGCAGTGTTATTGAAATTTTCAAATTTTCTGTGTATTTACTCTGATTTAATCGATATTTTGTAAATAAATTGGTGAATATACATGTTTTATTCTGTACTTATGTTATTTGTAACTATTAGTTTTCATATTGATTTTCATCTTAATTGTATTTTTGGAATTTATGTAAATTAATGGCTCTCAATTAAATTATTCCTGTTCTAAATATATCTATAGAACTTGCTTGGATTTTTATTTGAGTTAAAGGTTTTCACTGTACTTTTGATTGCTGTTTGAATGATATTGGTTTACTTGACTATCAGGTTTAAAGTTTATGGTAGAAAATATTTTGTGATAAAATGAATAAACAGACTACTGTTCTCCAAAATCTTAATTGAACTTGTATTGTATCTAGACATTACCCTGCCATAGGCATGTGGGGGAGGATATGAGAACATCAGCCATTTTAAGAGAAAAGATGTTTCCCCGTGTTTTTCCCACAAAAGGGCAACAGGTGAGAGGATACCAAAGATTTAATATGTTCTGAATCATTCGCTTTAACCACCCTCCAAGTCTCTTATTGAAAATGTACCTGACACCTTTTCCTAAAAATCGTCTTTCTATAATTCAAAATGTATGCCAAAATCTCTGTCTGTAAAAACTTCATTGAATGTTTAATGACAATGTAGTTAAAGTTTTCTTCATGTTTTTACATTAAATTATGATTTGAATCTGAATACAATGAATCTTTACTTTGTGTTTGAACCGATAGTCCTTAATAATGTAACATAATAATTTATAAAAACATCAACTGGAAGTTTAAGATACGTAAATATATTAATTTCATTTTGCTAATAATATGAAACATTTACTATAACGTACCTTTATATGTCTTTCAAATGAACGAGATTAGTGAAAAGACTGAATCACTCGTTTTTAATCTTAATTAAAGTTCAATAAAGAATAATTATTATGTCATCAACAAGGTGTTTACTGCAATTATATTGCCGCTAATCCATTAATAAAGATGTCATACATTATGAGAAATAAACATGTACACTACGTAGTTCTGTTTCTGGCTACTCAAGGCACCACGCTCAGGCCCTTAAAATACATGATTACTAGAATACCCTTATTTTAGGCTGATAAAAATCTTTTGCAGCAATGAAAAGAAAATTGACTTATGAAAGCGACGAAGAGAAAACGGATAATGTTGACAAGTATATCGCTGATGTTGAATACGACACAAAATTGTTTGAACCAATTCATTTCCTCCGATGCCATTCTCGAAAAAATGACCCAGCTGACGTTCAAACGCAGGTAATGTAGATTTATATTAGCACGGTGTATTTGCTTATGTAATTCATCGGTGTGCAAGGTAAAATTTTTTGTAATTTAAGGTATGGCAATGTGCATTTGAGCCCGACATGGATTCGCCTGGGCATAACACTAGCATAGTGGCGACTTGTGGTGGAAATAGTGTCTGCTTTATTGATGTGGTCACAGGAAACGTCTTTAGCAAATTTTACCCGGAGAGCCCTACGTAAGTTATGTTATGTTTGAATTACCAATCATTGAGTATTATGTCATAACAATATTATTCCATTGATTTTAAAAACAGGATTTTGCTTTACTCATTGGCTTGGACTACTATCCATCCTGGAGCAGGACGACGTTGCAACATTCTAGCAGTTGGAGGTACACAGTATTACCTCCAGCTTCTTCTTCCCGCAAAAAATTGCTCACTTTTGACTACTCAGAAGTTAACGCTGCCGTTCACAGGGAAGTTTAAGAAGAGAGAGTTTCTGTCTTTCATCGTATTTCATCCAATCAGGCGAAGTTTTCTTTTCTGTTAGTATGATTGTTATTTCCAGTAGTATTACTAAGTACATATTTCTCTTCCTTTTAAAATCGACCAATGTTTCAATAACAGTTGTACTAAACAAATATTTGTTATTTGACCAAGTTTAAAGTTTTATTATTTATTTTGCGATAATTTTTGAAAGATTTGATTTCTCCATTGGAAAAATAATTTTGATGTTTAAAAACCAAATATCAGGAATTATGCGATATAATCTATTTAAGTCGAAATTCTCTGAAAGTATGTAAGCATATTTTTGTGCAAACAAAAATAAGTTTGTTCTTATGGTAAACTTGAATTTGAAAGCTATATATTATTATTATGCATTATGGGTCAGATTTACATTTCCGATGTAACTAGGCCTGGAGCCCTTTTCCCATGCTCCATGCTTTGGACTGCATTCTCTCCCCACATTTTCTCTTTCCCTTAATACTTATCCCCCTTTACTTTACTGTGGTAGATATTGCATGCAGATGGACTGACTTATTTTCTTGGCCTGGCAGGTTTCTGACATGTGTATTCAGTGACCATTTGAGCTAGTGTCCCTGCATGGCACACTTTCCTTTCTGTTTCTTATTTTTTATTAGCCCTTTGCCAGATTTGACCATAATGTATGGGCACTGCTTTGCGCATTGTCTCTATTTTGTTATGGGAGTGTTTTATCTGGATTATAATTTCTCATGGAGCTTTTGCTGCATTGAGTTGAAAATACCATAATATTTGAACTAAAAAAGTAACTACTACTTTTATCATTATTTATACAGAATAATATCAATTGTAATTGGACTTTTGCAAAAAAAAATCAAAATTTTCAAGACTATGCATTACAAAATTTATTAGTCCAAAGATCATATACAATGATATAGGATAAGTCATTAAAATTAAATTACACTCATAAATCAAGCATTCCGTTAATAAAATTATTATAGTAATTCGTATTGCATATTGTTACCTGTACAGTAGTCATAATAATAATTTTAATAATTAATGAACAGGCAATTATTTTTTATTACATGGATAAATGCAATTATATGATATTTGCTATAGATTAAATTTCTACTTAGCTGGAGCATGCCCTAATCATCATCCCTAGATTTATGTCATTGGGGATACTGCCGATTGTTTTGCCTCAACTCCACAAGAGATGCTGGCATTTATTTCCTGGCCTGTATCTTTTGTCTGGCTACTGACTTTCCCACTAAAGGGCTAAGTCAGATGTTTATTCAGTGCAGATAAATTGCTTTATACCGGCATATATAGGTCCAAATCCATTTGTCCTTATGTAGAAACCATTTTGGTCCATTCCTAGTAGGCATGTAAGGAAATGGAAGCTATTTATTAGACCTCGGTCTTATTAAATTTAATTCACAGCACACAATGAAACATTTCATTAATGAGGCATTTATTTTTAATATTGAAGTTAATTTTTTTTTGGCTTTGTTCATTTAGGCAGTGGCAGCAATGGTGTTATTACAGCCTGGGATATAGCTGATTGCCATCCTTGGGGTGCTTCTTCCGAACCAAAGATGCCGCAACTGTTGCTCTCTGTGTCAGCTCACTCAGAGGTCTTCTCGCTCTCAATATCAAAGAGCTTGAACTTTCTGTTGTGTGGCTGTAATTCAGGTCTATATGGATGGTCTTTAGAAGGAATCTCTTGGGAAAAAGAAGTTGATAGTCAAAAGAGGTGTGCTAATTCTATTGAGCCTTGCAATCCATTATGCTAACATGATTATGTAATGGTGTGATTCCTACTTCCTATGAAAGTCATCATAATTGCTTGGTGAATTTTTTTATATGTAAAATCATTAGGTTTCTTTCATACGGTATATTGGGGAGAAAGCATTTTCCGCTGGTTGTAATTATCATGTTATTTGTGCTGAAGATCCTACATGAATAAAATTGGTTTAGAAATAGCCATATTTACTCGCATATAAGCTGCACGTTTTCCCAGATTTTACCTTTGCAAAATAAACATACAGCTTATATGTTAGGAGAAAAGCATTGGAAAAACTTAAGATAATTTTCAAATTTCATGAAAACGCCGGTAAAGTGCTCTCATGTTTCAATGTGCAATATGTGACAAAACATTGCATAATCATTGGAAAAAATAAACAAGTTAAGGTATATAGGTGCATTTTGTGAGATGGTGTATTTGAAATTAAACGATATACTTTGAACGAACGCACACCATAAAACAGCTATACACCACAACCCGATTATGTCTTACTGTCCACTAAAAACTTCTTCCTCCCCTAAGTTGATGCATTAATAAACGTTTTTTCATAATTTTAGTATAATGACTAAATACTGCAGAACAGTATATCAGAAATGATGCCAGAGAAATATTAAATTTTTCTTTACTGATTTATTTTTTTAGTTGTAATTAATCAATCAAAAATTATATAAAATTTATCTTACTTGAGTTAAGTAGTTGTAATATTTATGTTTTACATTCATTTCTTTGTGAAAGATAATCCTTTCCTTCCACTTAAAAAATTCTGCATGCACAATTAAGGAAATTAAATGTATTTTCTAAATTATAGTAAATCTTATTTCCTTCAATTACAACTAAGATTAAGTAAAAAAATTTTTAACCACTTTATACACAAAAAAATATTTTCCCTAATGTTCCTACTAACGATGGTATCATTGATGTTGAAATGCGCATTTAGGGTTATAAATAAATACTGGTGTACTTATCTGATTTTTTGTGTTTGTGCATGCGGGTGAGTTCCTGGCATGGAATCCCTTTCCCACAAACTCGCACGCATAATACTTCGATTTCTGGAGTGAATTAATTTTCCGTAAACCAGGTAGTTGTGCCTGCTTGTGTACTATCACCAGTATTTACTTATTAATATATTTTTTTGGCGTATAAGGTGATTAAAAAAATTTTTCACTGAACTTCACACCAAAGTCTAGCTCGCATATTTATTTTTACAACTAAGATTGTTTTCATTGGCAACAGATATCCATAGGTATTCATAACAAAGGATAAAAAACTTTAAAATATTAATTTTAAACCCAAATATATTAGGATATTTGGCACTTCACTTCACTTATGCTTTGGCCAATAAAAATGAACAAAGACTTTGAATAAAAATTTTTCTAAAAATTCCAGTGTGTACATTGTTATCCAATTGGAATATTGCACGAATGAGTTACAGAAAATTATTAATGTAACATGAAGGTGCATTCTCATAATACCTGAAAAACCAAAAATTTCTGCTGCTCAAAGGATATCTTCAATTTGTTTTTTATCTTCAGTAATTTCTTTGAATGATTTAAGAAACTCCTACAGCTACAAAATGATTGAATAAGGCAGATAAGCATTTAAGTTGTACCCATCCTCATTGCTAATTCATTAATTGCTTCTGTAATAATTTCACTATTGAAGACATCACTAGTATAAGAAATAGAGTTGGTATCACAGGTATTTTCATGGTTTTCACAAATTGCCAGCTTTTCATATTTAGTTGCAAGTCCTGTAAGACCATGATATTAATATATGGACCTATATTTCCTACAAATAAGTATTTACCTCATAAGTATGTTATATATTAAGCTAGTCATAAAACTAAACAATGGAATTGATGATTTAAAAATGTTTCTCGACCTAGGTTACTAGGCTGCATTGAATTTGAATTGCCTAAGCCTGATGTTGAATCTCCTTTGAACAAGTTGGATGATGTGGAAGAATCTCTTGTGGACTCTGTTGTCTGCATCCCAGGAAGCAGTCTAGTAGCAACAAAGTATGCACTCAGAGGAGTCATCTACATATGGGATTTGAAGGACTCCCTTCAAAAATTGAATTCTTCCTCTAAAGGAAAATTAGGCTTCAAGGAAGCAAAATTGAGCGTTAATCCTGTAAGACTTTTGCGATGGAGTGACACAGATGACTACTTCATGTCGATGGGTTGTACTCTAGGTGTGTATGACTATCTGAAGCAGGGGTCCCCGAACTATGGCTCAGTGTGTCTATCTAACCTATATGGTGATTTCATTTAACCCAACTTACCTCATAAATTTTTGAAGGCATGCATACTCCTGTGTTTGCCAGCAGAAGGTGTCATTAGATATCATTTGTTAGATCTTAATGATTGTGGATCCAATATACTTTTTGTCTGCATATGACACATTACAAAATCATAAAAATTCTCAAACCTAGCTTTTTGAAATTCACACATGGCCCTATCGGTCATGTGAAAAATTATATGTGGCCTTAACAGTGGTACATATACCAAAGCTCTAAGTGGCACTATCAGCAGAAAGTTTGGTGACTGCTGACTGACTGCTAAAGGATTGCTGTATCGATTCTTCTGCTGGCATAACCTCTTAAAATTTTGAAGAATAATTATAATGCTATTTTAGTGTGAAGGCTTTTGCAGTGTTCTGCTGTAGGCTGCATGGTTTTCAGTTTCACCGCTTTGTTCAGCTTTATAGACGATGTTTCGCTGGCATTGCAGTCAGTGTCCTCAGGTCAGATGAGTTGACTCATATGACCTGAGGACACCGACTGCAACGCTGGCAAAACGTCGTCTAAAAAGCCGAACAACACGGTGAAACCAAAAGCCATGCAGCCTAAGGAATGATATGTTTATATTTTGTTTTGCATGAGTTTAGTAGATATCGATCTTTGGGTTTTTACCAAAAACTTCTCTGGAACAAGCACTGTAGTGCTTGTTCCAGAGAAGTTTTTCTTTATTTGTCTTGTACTCATGCTTTTATTTTTCCTTTTAGGCTTAGGTTTTGACCACAAGTCCCTGTTAGGCCATTGTCCAGCAAACTTGTATTTTTTTTAATTTTAAACTTTTTTCTTTTGAGCGCTTCTCTGGGTAAACGTTACTGTTTGGAGTTAGTAATTTTTAATTCACCTATCCACCGTAGTCTCCTCTCCCTTTTTTCACAATGACACATCGGATGGCATTGAGGGGTTAATGATAAACTTCGGCTCAAATTTGTGGAAGGGGTTATTCATAATTGCAGAATGAAAAGCTTTGTAAACTTCTACAAAAAAATAAATTTCATTATGGCCTGTTACACTAAAACTGATAATGCTGGTATTTTAGAAAAAAGTGTTTGCGGTGAAATACATTGATACATTTTGATTGGGAGTCAACAGAGTTTCTCCTTCCTACGATTGCATCAACAGTTCTACATGCCTATTTCATATGGTATTAGCAAATGCTAAAAGTTGTTTGAAGTTATAATAATAGCATGTCATTTATTTTTTATTAAATGTATTAGAAAAATTGAGCTGTTAAAATTCAGAATTGCAAAGGTAGTTTTTTTTTTGTTTTAGCATAAATACTAGTTTATAATAAAGTACCTATTTTAATACAATTTTACCCCCTTATAATTGTAGTGACAAGATTATTTATGAATAACTGGTCAATCATTTCAAAATGTTATAAAATGCCAAAAATAAGACCATATTTTGAGGGTTTATAAACAAAAGCTATAAATCTTCATGAGAACTGGTCTCTTCTTTGACCGTTGCTTTTATGACTATGCTGGTAACTGGACAGCTGTTTTTGAGGTGATTACCACAATCCCTCACTATTCATAGGGTATGCCTATCTGCATACAAACTTCACCAACACTTTCATTTGTGTTTATCAAGGGATTTACCAATAAGCATTTTAGTTGTTTAATGTTGCATGTAAGGGAAACTGTGTGATGAGTGAGATAGTGGTATTACACTTTGTGGTAATTGCCGTATTGACCCGAATATAGTGCGATGTTTTTTTCCTCAATATGTACCTTTGAAAGTCGCATTCGCACTATATTCGAGTACTTGTTGCATTCATACTATATTCGAATACTTGTATCTTTAAAAAATAACTGCGTATCGGCGCGTTTCATGACGCGTGTTTCAGCGCATATTTTTATAATTGCTACATTGTAAGTGAATTGGACGTTCATGTTACGATGCTACATTGTACAAATATACTCGGTAGTGGTCTGAGGAGACTAGAAAATAAATCAAGGTCAAATTGCAGCAACCACAGCACCGGCACAACTTCACGCAGGGCCGCGACACTCAATGTTAGAAAACGAGGACCGTCTAAACGTGGCGTCACATTACCCCCCTTTAGTACATAATTCGTGAGTTTACAGGTAATTTAAATGTGCAAAATAGAGAAAATTAAATGTTTTTCGTCTTTTTCTAAAATTCCTTTCAAAATACTTGGGGTCGCACTATATTCGGGGTCGCATTATATTCGGGCTAATATGGTAATACAATATCTCAACCTCTCTGAACACTCAAAGTTGGACCAAATAGTAAAAATAACTTTTTTAGTGACAACATTTTTCTGGAGTTATCATAAATTCAGGTTTGTTTTCCATTTGTGAAAATTATGATAGCTTTGGTGGAAATATGCTAATATAAATCTACCCAAATTATTAATATACATATGATGTAAATATGAATACTTTTATAGATATTTAAAAAATAAATTTTCACTGCAGATGGAAACTTGCTGGCTTGCGGTGACGATGAAGGAGGAATCTGGTTATACAATCTTGATTTTGATACTAAAGAAAGAAAGGCAAAAAAGGCAAAGCTAGAAGTTGTTAAAGAAAGTTTGAAGGAACCACAACAGAGGTTACTTTGGCCCACAAATTTGGAAGATGCAGAAGTCCAGAATGCAAGGAAGGTTAAAAGACTAGAAGGACATGGGGGTGTGATAGACCAAGTTTCATTAGGTGTTGGACAAAATGGGTCAATACATTTGGCAGCTGTTACCAGTACAAATTTAGTGTGTATTTGGAGAGCTTTTGATGAAGAAGATTTACAAGTTCCTGAATATTCAGTTGAGTGAACAAGAATGCATATATAATTTTACGTCAATGGAAGACTGCTGTTGTGATTGTCATTTTTGTGTAATTTAATGACTTTGTATTGAAAAATACTTTTTATGTGCCAGTTTATGGCATAATAATATATTTTTGGAAGAAAATCATTTCATAGACATTTTAAAACATTTCTATGGACTTGGATGATGGAAATGATTATTCCTTCAATACAACATTTCATAAGTAATATCTAGCTGAATCATAGATAACAATTTTGTATTTTCGAGAAAATTTTTAAATTTTTAATCATATGCAAACATGAATAAATTTATTTTTGGGTTTTGATTGAGTTATCCATTTATAACAGTTTATGTATGCATAAATTTCTTTTGAATTATTGCATACATTTATTATGTGTGTCTCAATATTCTGTAATAGTCCAAGAAGCTGATTAGCCAGTAATACATACAATACAATATGTCTCAGTACTCAGGACTCTAATTGTTATAAAAATTAAAAAGAATACTCACACGTACAGCCTAGACCATTGTTTTTCAACCTTTTTTCGGCCACAGAACCCTTTTGAAAACCAAAATTTTTCGCGAACACCATTATCTTTCAAAATATTAATACCTATATTTATGCACAAGTGAACAAATTAAATTCGCATTGCTGTTGCTCTACATGCACAGACTAATTTATTTATTATTAAATAGTAATTTAAAAAAATAATTACAAAATCTTACAAATTTTCAAGATTTGCGAAGCCCCTGAGACCCCTTTGAGGAACCCACAGACTAATTTATTTATTATCACTAGTAATTTAAATAAATAATTGCAAAATCTTACAAATTTTCAGGATTTGCCAAGCCCCTAAGACCCCTCTGTGGAACCCAGGTTTGAAAATCACTGCTCTAGACATCCATAGATTTACAGGATGTTATTCCTCATCAGGGACCTTAGTCACACAACATGCACGCCTACTCACATACCAAGTTGAATTTTTTCACACTGGCACACAAAACACTCGGGTTTGTGGGAAATTAATCCTTGAACACCATTCATCTGTCTCCACACAAGTTTGAGGGATGTTACTCCATGGTAGGAACTTAACCAATCACATAACGAACACACGTGAGTTTAGGGCTGTTTTAACCTCTCCAGGAACCTGGTCGAAGACAGAGACACAGTATTAATCGATGAATATGTATTTCAGTCAGAAAGTGTTCCTCTTCAGCATCATCTGAAGGAAAAAACCAATGAACTGGCAAGAACGGGTATATATATCGAGAATGACCGTTAAAGAATTAAGGGGAAAGGTGGAAAGTAAACAAGCCAATGAAAACAAAGTTGGGAGGGATTGGTTGGAAAGACATTGTAGTGAAAGGTAGCAGTGAAGGACATTAGATGGAAAGGAGGGGGAGTTAGGTGAGTAGAGCTACAAATAAACGGTTTAGAAATATGTAGGATTTTTTTCTAAGTTGTCCATTGAGGGGAAAAGAGGATGTGGCTGATTTGGTTATTCATCTAATCTTTTTTGTGTCATGAAATAAGCTTTCGTATACATCTAATAGATGGTTCGGGGTATGTTTAAGGAGCTTCAAGTTATTGGGTGTTATTTCATATCGTGTCTTTTTAAAAACATTTCTCAATGCACATTTCATATACATATCAATACTTGAGTAGTTCATTATTACTAGGTTACTAGGCATCTGTCCTTTGGGCTGCTGTAAATATAAATAATATTCCTCATTTTAGAATGCCTCTTTTGGAGAACATTTTCCTATTTTTCAGACGGATGACCATAGGTATTTGTAATATTATATATCACGTACAGTTCAAGTTTGACTAAAATTAGATGAGTCACTAAATATAAGTCATCTTAAATACATCAGATTAGGGATTCAAAGGAAGATCATTGGAAAATTGAATTTGCAGTTTGCAATTGTTTTGTCATCTCTACAGGGCAAAATGGCTCAAGTTTTTGTTAGAGAAGATGAAAATACCTGTGATGGAAGATGGCCTCAACATTGTTATTATCTGTAACTTCTGAAGTCTATAAACAAAATTTTCAGAAGTTGAGATATTTAACATCCTCCTTTTACTCATACATCAGTTCATTTCCATTAGGCATATTACTGTGATATGTTTGATAAACATACCTTAAAGTTTATCTTCAAATTAAGAAAAATTACTCTTAAATAACTTGATGAGTTGCTACAGTTTGATAACAATGAAAAATATGTTTATAAAGTTGAGCAGCTGAAGTACCCGGCATTGCCAAGGTAAATCCAATATCTATTTAAATGAGCTATGTTTGTCCCTCGCGCTCAACCGAGAACTATTTGCAACTGACTCGAATGCTATTTTAACAAACTTTCTGAGTAGGTAGAAGATTGAAATTTGGTAGGAATGTTTGACTCTTACAGTAAATGCAATTATGAAAATTATCCTCAAAAAAGACCCGGGTTTGACTCTATTAGATAATTTCTATTTCCCATAAGGTAACCTGTAAAAATCGACTTTTGGACTTGACAGGCTTTTACTCTTTTGCAAATTAAAATTAGAAATAATTGACCTACAATCTTTGGATCTGTTTTAAAGAAAAATAACATTTCTTATTCCTATCATCACATTTTGCCTACGATACAAAATTGCTCAAGTTATACATTTAAATCATATTTATTGGAAAATTTTAAGCTTCTTAACGATATGTTGCCTTGCTGACCGTGTCATTGTTAAACCTCAAGATTGTACTGTCGTCTCAACCCCTATACTATAGATGTGCATAAGGTAAGCGTGCTTTGAATGTTTTAATACGTGAGAGGGAAGGAGGGAGGAAGAAAGAAGGAGAAAGGGTGAGATAGATAATGTTGAGAGTGATCCATCTGATCATGGCTCAAAAATTCTAGCTCTAAACATACAAGAGCAAGAATCTCAAGTTGCGGTATGTGATATTCCTACAACCTCACACAAAAATAAATGTATTTCTGATCATTTAGGCATGTCCACAAGTAATAGTTTAATACCTCCCAAAGTACTAAAAGTATTGCATTTGAATATACAGTGCCTAAGAAATAAACTTCTAGAACTCAAAATTCTAGTGAGTGTACATCAACCTGATGTTGTTTGTGTTTGTGAGCACTGGCTTAACCAAGATGAAGTATCTGACATCACACTTCCTGGATTTACTGTAGCGGACCACTATGCACGCTCGGCCTGTAAAAACGGTGGTGTTATTATTTTTGTAAAAAATGTGTTACATACTGTACCCATAACCTTCAACTATAGTTTTTTACTTGTTGAAAGAGAATTTGAGTGTTGCGTAACTTTAAGGTTTTTATCTTGTCTTTTTATAGGTCACCATTGGGTGATATGAGTGTATTTTTAGAAAATTTTGGTTGCCTTATGGAACTCATATTTAATATCTATCCTAATATTATTGCTACTGGTGACTTTAATTGCAATCTTCTTATCAAGAATGCTGCTGCAAACGAGTTTTTAGATGTCATTAATATTTTCAAATTAACTGTGACTAATTCTGAACCAACAAGGGTCAGTAACAGCTCTGCCTCTTTGCTAGATCTTGTTTTAACAAATTTTGATTTACTATATGTTAATACTACTGTAATTAGTTCTGATATCTCCGACCATTTTCCTCTTTTGTCTACTTTTTCACTAAACATTAATCCACAACTTCAACCAAGTTATAAACGTTACTTCACAGAGGAAAATAAAACTAATTTCATAAACTTGTTACTTTTTGAATCATGGAGTGATATCTATAGTGCAGGTTCTTTTGATGATGAATTTGAATTATTGTATACCAAATTCTTGTATTTTTTAAATATAGCCTTCCCTTTAAAATATAAAAATAATTATAACTTATATAGGAAGCCCCAGAAAAATTGGATCACAAATGAAATCCATCAACTGTCAACTCAAGTGAAAGATCACTTTACTCTTGCTAAGGTATCGAATGATAACGTAAGCTTTTTAAGGTATAAAACCCTTAAAAAAATACCACAAATATATTTCAAATGCCAAAAAATCTTTTAATAATGATAGGATATTAATTTCTGATAATAAAACTAGAGAATTATGGAAAATCATAAAAGAATCTGGACAGCAGAGAATGCAATGCGCTCCCATTCAGCTGTCTACTCCTTCCGGTGAACTTATTTCTGATGCTACATCCATCTCTTCTCTTTTTTCAGATCATTTTTCAGTGAAACCAAGCTTTAATGCCTCTTCTAACTCTGACATGCTTCTCGCTCCCATCTCCATTGCTAATTCTTTTTTTCTCAATCCCTGTCAGGAAAATGAGTTGAAAAATATAGTTCTCAAACTATCTCACAAGAATGTGGCTGGTCCTGATGAAATCCCAGGCAGCATTATCTTATTATCTTTTGATTTCATCAAACATCCTCTTTTATATCTTATTAATGAATCTTTGAGCCAAGGTGTTTTCCCATCCTCACTTAAATCTTCTAAGATTAAACCCATCTATAAGAACAAGGGAAGTGTTTACGACATTAATAACTATCGGCCAATTACTCTTCTTAACCAATTTGCAAAAATCTTTGAGAATATCTTTTATTCCTGCCTAATTAGATACCTGGAAACTAATAAGATCCTTTCTAATTGCCAACATGGCTTCAAACGAAATAGATGTACAACATCTGCTATTTATAATGCAATTGATTTCCTGCTTCTATCCCTAGACCATAGACTTAATACTCTGGGATTATTTTTAGTTCTCAAAAGCTTTTGATCATGTAAATCATAAACATCTGCTCAATAAACTCAGCAGGATAGGTATCAGAGGTACACTGCTTAACTGGATTCAAACTTACCTAGACAGTAGAACTTGTAGAGTAGTCATCAATGCTGGTGGCACAAACCATTCTTCAGCGATCAAAACAGTAAGTCTAGGTGTTCCTCAGGGATCAATACTCGGGCCTGTCTTTTTCCTGATTTATATAAATGACCTACCTGAATACCTCAGTTCAGTTAATGGGTCTAAAATAATATTGTATGCAGATGATACCAATATTTTACTATCTGCTCCATCTTAAAGCAGTCTAATATCCAGTATTAATTATGTCCTCCAACAGTTGACTAAGTGATGTGATATCAACCGCATTAAGCTTAATGTTGACAAATCTCAAATGATATATTTCTCACCTAATTCTCGACGTGAAAGTCTACTATGTAGAACCAATAGAAAAACCATTAAACAGGTTAATCAAACAAAATTGCTGGGCCTTTATAATGATGCAAATTTTAGCTGGGAATCCCATGTCATTGCCCTAGCAAGCAAACTAAGCTCACTTTGTTTTATGTTAAAGTTTTTAAAACAATCTGTAAGTAATAGTGTTCTTCTCACCGTGTCTTTCAGTGAATTCTATTCCAAAATTATTTATGGAATCACTTTTTGGGGTAATTCTTCCTACTCCCTGAGGATATTTAAGTTACAGAAAAGAGTTGTTAGAATTGTAGCAGGGAAACCCTATCACTCTCCATGTCGTTCAATTTTTACAACCCTAAAAATCTTACCACTGCCATGTATATATATTTTCTTTTCCATAATCTTAATCAGGGAAAATATTAATCTATATCCTAAAAATTCTAATATACATAACTATCCTACTAGGAGGCAGAATGACTTACATTTATACCAAACACATAATAAAAAAACTGCGCTGGGGCCCAAAGAGCTTGGTCTGTACAATAAATTGCCTGTTGTTCTGAAATTGATATCAAGCACAGAGGTGTTCAAAATTGAACTAAAAAAGTTACTACTGAATAAATTGTATTACACTGTGTCTGAATATTTGACTGACAATCTCTATAAGTTAATCTGTTTGTGCTTTTCTGTTATTCTACCTTTATGGTGATTATGTGTAAATTATATTTATGTGATCTCTTTTGAATGCATTTCCTATGTTTATATTTTATTTTATATATGACCAAATAATGTTTTATGAATATCTTTTTTTTGCATAGTTGAACTTATTTGTATCTTTAACTTGTACTTTTTCACTTTTATGCTAGCCCTTGTATTAATCTCCATATGTACATTCTTGTTTGTATTATTTTGTATTTTATTTGACCTGTCTTATACAACAGTACAGTTGTCTCTTGGACCAATAAACTTCTATTCTATTCTATATTAGGGTGAGATTGAGACTAAGAAGTCTGTTTTCCCAGAGTAGGATAGGATAGTAGGATATGTACATTCTTGTTTGTATTATTTTGTATTTTATTTGACCTGTCTTATACAACAGTACAGTTGTCTCTTGGACCAATAAACTTCTATTCTATTCTATATTAGGGTGAGATTGAGACTAAGAAGTCTGTTTTCCCAGAGTAGGATAGAGGGAGGGAGAATGGGAGAGAGTAAGAGAGAAAAGGAGGAAGAATGGGAAGTGCTTTAAACTTAATACTTAATCCATGCATACCCGTCATATTTGATGGGCAATTTTGCTAGTATAATAATAATATTTATTTATTCCCATAAAAATTGCATAAAGTGAATAACAATCCTCAGGAGCCATCGGTAATACAATACATAAGAAATATAAACAGAATAATATAGACTTACATAAGAATATAAACATAGTTAAGAAATATAAAGTAAAAAGAAAAACTGAACATTAAAACTTTATTACATCAAACATCAATATTATTTACATATCCTTGCCATGTATTACAAACTCTTACATAATCTGTGAAACTGATTAGAAAAATATTTGGAGACCATACAACATTTACCTCAAAAAAGTCAGTGAGAGCACATAATTACAATTTATGGTTTTGGAGATAGAAATTCAAGAAAGTGATAAATATGCCACTATATTTTTCTACTTTGTTTGACACCAATGTTTTTTTGGTGAATGCAGTAAAAAAAATTTCCTCTCCCTAGGTATTATATGAGCTGTGAGGTAGAAATTAAAGAATTTATTCAAAGAAGAAAATTTGATAATTTTGATCCCTTTATGTTGCCAAGTTTGGTGGAGATTGGTGAAATAGTGTGGGAGACTTTTGATGACACAAACATACGATTTCACTTGTATATAGATGTATAGATAATAGGTTAAAAATATTGAGATACTGTGATTAATGAAACAAGAAAAATGAAGCTCAGGACTCAAATGAAATTCAACAATACTGATCTCAAATTGGGAATGCCAATTATATTATTAAACTTATTAACAATGATAATTGTTTTCTTGGGCTCTTAACCCATTTCTGCATGGTGTATCATATATGATACAAAGTGAAAATGTGCTGACATTGTAATTCAATGTGACATTGTTTCTCTCAATGTGTTATATTTTGTTAATCATATGTTCAATTTTCCCTTCTCACCAAAAAATGTTAGTCTCTAGACTTCTTGGAAATCAGCCAACTTTTTGTTTAATGAGAGTTGTTATTTTAAACATATGGGAAAAGATAAATAAATTCACCATGATTAATAGTTAGAAATATAATTGAAAATAGCTATTGTTATAAATAAAATTTGGTGTGTATCATATATGATACATCATGTAGTTATGTTATAACTTTGTATCATATACAATTTATTGTTCAGCTATGGATCCACCATCATTTTATGTGAGGAATCGCAAGTTCATTATGGAAATACCTGACAATGAACTAAGTGAAGCACAATCATGTGATGAGATTATTTATGTCATGATATTTTACTAAATAATGAAATAATATTAGCTCCAGAGAGTGACAGTAACGGCAGTGAAGATGATTTCCTCTTGAGTAATTTCATTCAACAGCATCGCATGGTCTCAGAAACCAATTCTGATGAGGTAATGTCACTACACTACCAAGTAAATTTATTTATTTCATTAGGTATAATAATAGGGAGCTTTATTTTGTAAATATGCAATATCTTTCCTAAGTGTTGCAGTACACCTTTGGAAACAAAAACTAAAATAAATAAGGATAAAGGAAAAAACAATCACAAGGAATGAAAACAACCTGCATAAAGCCCAAAGTTTAAAATTTTCATCAAAAATATATAAAATTTCAATTTAAATATTAGGAATGTATTCTTTATACGTAAGTCATCGACATATTTTTTAAAGTAAAATAAGAAGATCATGCAGAAAGGGGTTAATATGATATTTTAGACACTTTAAATGATGTTTATGTAATCCTTCAGTGTCAAATCTAAATCTATGTAGTAGATTTAAGTATATTATAGACAGCGTTCATTTAAAACATTTCCCAGTATAAGTAAGAATTGAAATATTAGGTCACAAAGTGCTTTACTTAAAAAAATAATGTTATTTCAGAAATAAAATTATTTTAAATGAGGGCTTTCCAGATGTCTTTTAGATACGGAATGAATAACGCTATCCCATAAAAATAAGGTGACCAGACGTCCTCCTTTTGGAAGGACAGTCCTTCTTTTTCAATCGCTGTCCTCCCTAAACCTTTTGTCCTTCCATGTCCTCCTTTTTGAACATTTCTCTGCTATTGCCCTTCCTTTTACTCAAGCCACGCGTTCTTTTAATTGGTGTATTTGTGTATTCTCAAGTCAACTGGCTATAGATATAGAAGTAATCCTTCCACAAATATACTTACATTTTCATCGTTTCACTGTGAGAGTAAAGAGTCAAACTAAATTTTGTGAGGTCGCTTCAGTTGAGCATAAGAAATTATTAGGTTACTCAAAAACCAGGTGGTTGGCTTTAACACCTGCCATTGAACGTGTTACTCAATTATTTGAACCATTAAGCTTACATTTTTTAAGTTTAGATAAATGTCCCAAACTTCTAAAAGATTTTTTTGAAAATCCATTAGATGAAATTACTCTGCATATTATGCATAGTAAGGCAACATTGTTTCAGTCGAATATAGAGCAAATTAAAAAGAACAAAATATGTGCAGCTGAAGTAATGTCAATTCTTCACAGTTTTAATGATCAATTGGAATCCAGATTAAATATGAAATGTTTACCAGTAAATGCAGATAATTTATTGAAAAAACTAGAAGAGAATAATCCAACAGTTAGAGGGGCATTCACGGACGAGGTTCAACTATTTTATAGAAATTGCCTTGATTATTTGATCAAATGGACAAAATTTCTGGATGGAATAAATTTTTTTCAGTGGACTTTATTAAGAAAATCGATCGAGTGGGAAAAAGTGGTAGAATCGGTGAAATTTGCAAATCAAGTGTCTCATAAAGATTGATGACAATACTGTTTGATGAGGTTCAGAGACTAAATGAGCACTGCTCAGCTAATAAGTTTTCAGAATGGTCTGAAAATAAAATAGAAGTCTACAAAAGATGGGAGGAAATATTTCAGTTTTTAAAAAACTGATTATCTTCCTTTTATTAATTTAAAGATATTGGTTGAAATAGCTTTATTTTTACCTGGGACAAATGCAAGTGTAGAGCGTGTATTCTCGATAATTAATGATGTGTGGGACTGTGTAAAGAGCAGTCTTTCTTTGGAAACATTGACCTTAATCATAATGATAAAAGTTAACATGGATTATAGCTGCGAGCGATTCTCAGAAATGTTAAATAAAAATGACGATTTTTTGAAAAAAATTTACAGAAATGACAAATATTTCAATACAAAACAATCATGTCATTATTAGAATGAAAACACTTCATTTTTAAAAACATACTACATATTTCACCCTGTAGAGAAAAGATATGTTTCAGTAAATATATATTTTGAATAAATATATTTTCAATAAATATTGGCTTATATAAAATAATTTTCAAGCAATCAGGATATAATTTAGAATAAATAACAATTTGTAGGATTGATTCTATTATTTTCAATTTTAATTGCTTTTGAACTTCGTTTAAACTTTTCCGTGTTGGGGTTTATTTTTCTCGAATATGTAAAACACACATAATTAATGAACACTTACGTTTAAAATTTGTGCAATTCACCTTTGAACTTCTGAAATTGAAATTCGTTCAATACGATTTGTCATTATGTAATTTTAGTGTTTCACTGTGAAAAATGGTATCTAAAATTATTATTTTTCTTGAAAGCTTACAGCATTTTTTAAAACAAAAAATTTCATGTCATGAGACTATTGTAATGTATGTTCTTTTACAACCTTTAGTTTGTTTGAAAAAATATGAAAGATAGCATATAAACAGTTTTTCTGTCATGAAATGTGTCCTTCCTTTCTCCTTTCTTTTCCCTCCCTTTGTCTTTACATTTTGTAAAAAAACGGGATCTGTCCTCCCTTTTGGAAAAAATATCTGGTCACCTTAATAAAAAGGCATTTCATAATGATTAATAAATAAATTAGGAGATTCAAGGACGCGAAAATGTCTATTTTTAAATCTACTGCTAAACAAGTGTTTCGTATTTTGCCGCCACTTCTTGTGTTCAAATATGGTATTTCGATAGTAACGCAAGGAACGCAAGTAATCGAAGACGTGAGAAATGCGGCAGGCTGATTGTTTCTGCTTATGGCTAATTATTTAGTAAATAGAAATTGTACGGAAGATATCTAATGGGAGCTTAGTGTACGCTTTGGATATATACCGTTACTACTGGGAAATTTAAATAATAATTAACATGTCTACTGTCAAGGAAAAGTATTATCTGGAACTCAGCTCCAATCCCATTAGGTTTCAATCTGTTAGTACTGTTACGAATGTTTTCTTTGATGATTCTAATCGACAGGTATGTCAATTATCAGTGATGAGACTTGTTTAGAAAGCATTTGAGTTGATGTATTAATTATAAATGTCGGTGTCAAAAAAATTACTAATTACTATCGCTTTTGAACCATACAGGTGTTTGCGGTGCGTTCGGGTGGAGCGACAGGAGTTGTAGTTAAAGGACCCACGGAAGAATCTTCAACAAGTTTTATTATGGAAGATAAAGGGCCTGTGATATCAATAAAGTTTTCTCCTAATCAGAAAGTTTTAGCCATACAAAGATCAAAAACCTCTGTGGTATACAAATATAACGACCTACAGTATAGTTCTATGTTGATATGTTTTTAACTTTATTTAACTGATTGATAGCTTATGTTCTTGTTCACAGGAATTCGTGAATTTTCCTAATGAAAGGGATTCGGTGGAATACTCGCAAAATTGTAAGGGTAAGAACACAGTCATCCTCGGATTTGTTTGGACTGGAAATAATGAGATAGCTTTCATTACCGATCATGGAATTGAATTGTTCCAGGTACGGTGTTTATCTTTTGTATTATCGTGGCCTTTTCGCCGATTGTAAAAAATTGTTATCGATTGATAAAAAAGTATTTCAGAGATGGAATTCTTGCGATTTACTGTTTTATTTTCCATCACTACAAAAATGTTATGTAATATAATTGATTACTTCACATTTCTTTAATAATAATAAAACCATTAATATGGATGGACAATTATAAATGTCTATATTACTCTCACATTCATTGATAAAGTATGAATATTTTGTGTAGGAAAAATCATATTGGATATTAAACCAATATAAAACCACTTCCTTTAAAAATATTTTGCAATTAATTTTTGAAATAGCTGACATAAATGTGAATGAAAACATTTAAAATAGTAACTGCATCATATAATTTTATTTAATATGCTAACTGTATCACCCAGTATTATTTAGAATGGTAGTGCTTACAGAATTGCATTTGTCGTTGCAGTTGTTGCTTCAAGATACCAAAGACATTGACAAAAAGTGTAAATAACTAAGTGGCATCATTTATTCGATTTCAGAAATCGTTATACCTTCACTAACAAGTTTATATTAAGCAGAATTTCAAATTTAATGTTAATTTTCTTAAAGACGTGTTTATGCATTAATAATTAAATGAAAGATATGATTATAATGTTCAATATATACACATGCATTTTATAACTGAATAAAGTAACATAACTTTAATGCACTAATCTTAATTATGTACTTATTATTTCCTAAATGTATCAAAAACAAAACAAAAATTTATTAATTTTCATGGTCGGTCAGATAATGATGGAATACCTGAAACACAAATTCTGCATCATAAACATATTTGTATTCACATTCTGAATGTTCATATTCATGTCCTTTCACTAAATTTATTTTATAACAGGTAATTTCTGAACGCAGAATGCTTAAAGCTTTGCGCAGCCAGAATGCAAATGCCAACTGGTTTGTCCATTGTCCACAAAGTGGAATGGTTCTTCTCTCTTCTGGGGCACTTGGGCACACTTTACAGCCATTTCTCTTCAAGCCTGGGAATATCACTCGACTTCCCAAATTTGAAGGTAACAGCATTATGAATTTTATGCACTTACTTTTGTTGCTGTTATAGTCTGAATCAGTTGCTAATTTTAAATTTCTTATTGTTGAAGTTTAAATGGCTAAGGTAAGACATTGTGTTGTACATTACAATAATACATATTTCATAAAGTGTAAATATCAACAACATTCAAATAAAAAACTCAAAATACTGATCATATATGCTGTGTAATATTTTAAATGTAAATAGCATTAACATCCATGAGAAATGTTTCACATTTCATTCAATTTCATAAAAAAATCGAGCTCTTTCTATATATTGCATGTGAAACTTAAATTTCCATCCACAACAGAATCCTTCTCAGGGATTCTTTGGGCCTTAATAGGGCAATGAAGCTAGTAGTCACATAGAAAGAAACTGACTCATATTCTTCCTGACAGCTTGAGTCATAAAGTTAACTTGAGCTAAAAGTATGCTTCGAGTTAATTGGAAATATACTGCATTCAGTTATTCACACAATTGCAAAATATAATTTTTCCACTTGTACTGCAGTTGACCCCCCTACTGGTGCCCCACCATCAGGGATGGGAGGTACAGGCCATGGTGTGGGCTGGGGTGTTGGAGGTCCTCGAGCTGTTGGAATGCTCCCAGAAAGGGATGTTACCCTCGGAGTCCTTTATGGTCATCCCTCAGTTCTTGTCTTAAGACACCATAGACCAAGGCCCTCACCTTCTCAACACTCCTCTGCTCCAGCTTCTATAACTTCACCAGCAACTGCGCCGCCTCGTTCCCTGCACTTTTCTCGCCCTCCATCCATTCCTCATATGCCTGCCAACAATCCAGCCTTGGGTGCAGAAATAGTAATTTACACCCTGCAAGGGTAAGTGAAAAAAATCTGGTGTGTACAGCACATGACTTTCTCCATACAGAGTAATAAATATGATTGCAATAATGCTTGCAAGTTGCTCATGACAACTGCATCCTCAAGAATAACTACCAGTAATTATAGTTGAGAATAATTTTTAAATATTTTGAATAACTTTCACAATGAAAAATACTTTGAATTACTTTTCTCATTAAAACAACAGTATGTAAACAAAATTATTTGTTGTTATGGATAACAAAATATTGATTAACATTGGCATCACTTTCAGCAGTTTGAAAATGTTATCGTAGCATTGGAAACAAAGATGTCACCTAAAAACATTCATGAACAAATTCAGTTTCAACCAGTTCTATGACTTCATCTTTAAGTTAGGTTGCTCACCATTAAAGTACAGTAGACCCTCAGTATAGAGAGAATTTATAAAAATACTCATTTTAACAAGTACTTGTAATATCTGAAAGTTAAATTCTATATATATAACAATAAATTGATGGTGAAAGCCTCATTTTTTGGGTGGTCACCATGTTGGTCAATTTGTAAACTGACAACAGTTTTGCCGACTTTCCTGTTGGCATCTTCAGGTCGACCTGATGATGCAGACATGAAGGTCGGCAAAAATGTTGTCAGTTCACAAATTGACCACCCGAAAAATTAAGCCTTCAAGTCAAGAACACCATGAAAGCTTTCGAACGAACTTGATGTTGATGGTGTTTTCACTCGCAACAATGAATTTCTCGTTATATGCTGTACTTGTTCTATGAAGGTTATGCTGTATGTATTACATTTTTTATGAGAAATAAGACATTTCCACCACTTTTCCTCTGCATTTTAATGGACAATTTAAAAAACAAGTGGATTGTTCTGCATGCTAATGATGTGATATTATTATGGTAGTGAATATTTTTTTAGCTTAGAAAAATTGTTTTTTTTCTTCTGTTCTTCTGATGTTGCGTTTTTCAAAATAATGAAAATATTTATGTAATTAGCTCCATGTATTTGAATTTACCAAATCTATATATCATGAGCAATATTATCTCCTTTATTAAGTCTTGTATCTGGAAATTATTCATAGAGCCATATGTTAACATGTGTAATTTTCTCTTGGCCCATAGGATGTCTAATCCAAAGAAGACCCACATACTTGAGCTGAACATGAGTGGACGTTTTGCAGTTAATATAGTGGACAATCTAGTCATAGTTCACCATGAAGCCTCTAAGGTTTGAAAGTTATCCTTTCGACTCATAATATATTTATTTGTTACTATAAATAAACAGCATAATTCCCCCATACTTCATTTGTTAACTTTGTGAAAGTTTATACATTAAAATTCTTGTATATTCTCAATCTTTGCATATTCAGATATATATTTACTCACATAAAAGCCATGCTTTTATCCTTATTTTTTCCTTTTCAAAATAAGGATGTGACATATCTCCGAGTACAAAAAAATGATATTGTTGCAAAGTTTGAAACACTACATATGCAAATCAGTTCACTTAAAAAACCACAATGTGGTATCTGCTGTTAAAAATACGAGTTGAATTCTATATTCATGTGCAGTGGCAGATTTGGAAATTTCCCACCCCTTGGCCAAATTATTTTTCCGCCCCCTTTTTGGCCCTTTTTTGTCTTAAAAGAATTGATCATGCATTCTCCCCCTGAAATCCCTTTTTTATTGCTACCCAAAAATCTTGTTGCCCCTGGTCCATTACTTACTTTGGCTTTATTTCGAATCCGTTACTGTTCATGTGTTATTTAAATGCAAGTAAATATGGTACATTTTTTCATGCAGCTTTAAGTTAGATGTTTACAAATGTTAATGATTTTAATCCATCACATGAGATTGTCAGGCAAACTGTGACACGCATAAATTGAATTTTTTCCATCAATATTATTAAAATTTATTTTCATTCGCATCTTGTAGACATCAGTCCTATTTGATATTGGATTGCCAGGAGAGATGGACTGTGGCGTGACTCGTCATCGACCTGTGGCACCTCCTCGTCCTATTCGTCCATTCAGCTTAAGACTTCCTCAGCCTCTTCCTCATGCACCAACTGAACCGACTGAAATACCCTGTGATCTTTGTATCCTTTGATGACAGAAAATACAGCTATTGAAATATATCTCCTTGTAAATAATTTGAAGTAGGCTTTTAAATGACAAATGCCAGATGAGTAAAAGTATTTTGGAAGTTTATATAGCAGAGATGATTGGTTAAACTTTGATCTAAAAAGTTGTGATTTAAAGTAATTTTTAATGTTTAACACCATGATTTACAAACAGTTAAAGACTTGGTTTAAATCATTGGGAGTTATGTCAGACAAGAGTTTAATTAAGGATATGCATGTTACATCTATCTATCTTCTTTGCTGTGTACCTTTATCTTTATCTTCAGAGGACATTTTATTTTTTTAGCAGTACATATGAATTTTTAAATGTGCATAAAAGCTGATGTCAAACCTCAGTAATTTAAGAACTTTGAAATGATGAGTAGTTCGTGTTCTATAAAATTTGAAATATGGAGCTTGAAGATAATGTGTAGAAATATCAATTGCAGAAAAGTCTTTTATTGAAGTCACGACTGTACTTTAGTCTAGATATCATTTAAGAAAACCTCCTTAGCATTATTTAGATTCTCCTAACTGGGTAGTCTTCCAGCCAGATGTCATTATTGATGCAAAACTGGGTTGCCTTTGGTGTGTGGGTATTCAGCTTGAGCCCTTAGCACACTTACTGCTGCCCTCACATGCTCCACGTCTAGCTCACTTTCTCACTCTTCGTTCGGCTCTTGGAGGAGAGGCTAGGCGTGTATTGCTCAGCATAATCAAAGAACTAGTCCTGATGCCTAGTGGTGTATCCACAGAGACAAGCTCTTATGTTGATCCAAATCCTGGTTCTCGACTCACTTCCTTAGCAGCTATTTTTGATCGCTTGAATGTTGTTTACCATGAATATCTGCGAGCTAGGGCAGCAGGCCAGGTAAATACATGGTTACTATATCTGAAATTCCTCATGATGGTTCCACATAATCTTTTTTATTAAAATCTCTGATTGTAGTATACATTTTCAGTCAGTTAAATTTTTGTATAGTGTTATTCAGCTATGAGAGATGAAAATATTACTCAACTCCTATTAGTTGCTTTTTTATTGCCTGATTTATCATTGCTTAAGTAATCCATTGATAATAAAATAAAATATAACCCTATAAGTTATATAACAAGAGGTCACATATTTTTTAATGCTGTGCAAAATTTCAACATTGAAAACTTTTCCAAATTTTTTAAACATTTCCATGATAAATTAGTTGTATGATTAACATTCTGATAAAATGTGGAGCATGCTGTCAGATGCAAAAATTGTTTTATATGTAATATGCAAATCATGAAATTATTTAGAGAAGCTTTATTTGTTTAGGCATAGAAAACAAAAAGAACTTCCAAAGTTCCCATATTTTAAAACCTGTCCTGAAACTTTTCAGACATACCTTGTATTTTAGAATAACATGTAAGCATAAGAATTCTGTTCTGGTTTTGCTTTTCAGATGGCTCTCCCTGCTTCAGGCTCTGTGCACTTAACCTCCATGCAATCATCAATACCATCTTCTCATTCTACACATGGTGGTAATCAAGGAAATCAGACCAGCAACCAGCAACATGTTAGTTTTCTTTTATCTCTTATGATTTTGCTTGATGTATCATTTTTATATAGAAAATATGTTCTTCATCTACATCAGTGGTCCCCTATCTTTTTCTGTATAAGGCTGTCTTTTACTAAATATGCAGTGTTTATAATTTCTTTGCAATAGCTGCTGCTGCTCAGATTTTTAACTAATTTACCTTTTGTTAAACTTTGATACTTGCAAATCACTTCGTTCTATCTAGCAACATCTAGATGTAGATGCTAACTCTTCATGTTAAATTTTAGTCTAAAAATATATTTTTCTATCTTAAGGTGGTACTGGACCAGTCTGATATGTACACCAATATATTTTGTCGAATGGGTGTGAACCGTGGCACTGGAGAGGTTACCATAGGAAACTCCCAGCCATCAAGAACTGTTGAGATATCTGAGGAGGCATGGTGGGCCGGGCCCTGTGGACGTTTTGCATCAGCAGTTCTCGTGGAGTACATCCGCTCCCTTTCAGAGCACTCAGTGCCTGTGCAGCACTACCTGCATGAAATGCTGATTAATGCTCTCGTGCGTCGTGGTGCTTTCTTCCAGCTGCACCAATTCTTACAGTACCATGTCATCGGGGACTCTAAGCCGCTGGTGAGAGGTGGCAACTTCTTTTGAGTTTTATTTTTGCCTAAATTTTAAAGGAGTGTAGCAGTGAGAAAATACATCTTTCAGCAGAAAGTTAATTTTTTTGCAATTAACCCATTAACCGTCGACTTGACGGGGTCACCTCCTTGTGCCTTGCCTTGCCTAGCTGCTGAATTGATGAGTTTGCCCAGCACTCTTTAACTGCATACAGTGATGCTTATTTTTTCTATCTGAACCACTCACTCTCAGTTTAACTCTTATGTATTCTCATATACCATTGCGTAATTAACTTACATTGTTGCAGTTGCGTACCATACCGGCAGTATTATAACACTACACAATGTAACATTCATATGTATCAGAACAGTATCACATTTCTTCAATTCTTCTTTTGTCTCAGTATATGAATCGCTCTGTTAGGCGCTTCACGTGTTACGAGTCTTTTTACGTGTAGTTTACACCTCGTAAATTACATGAATTTTTACGTATGTTTTATACCTCGTAAATTGTCAATTTTTACCAGTAAGTGGGGTTATCCTCATTTTTGTCATGGCTGGGCACAGAGGTTTGAAAAGAAAGGAAGTGAAAGAAATGTTGCAAAAGTGACAGTTACATTTACAACATAGACACACACACTAGCACAAGCATTTACAACAGTTTGTCATAGAGAAGTGCTGTAAATACCATTTTGCTTCTGCCAACTTGGAGATCCCAAAAAAAAACTAATTTTGCTTAAAGAAATGTTCCAGGTTCAACTCTAGGAGACGATTATATTTTCCCATATGTTTACACAGGATTTTTGATTTTCCAAGGTGCAAGATTTTTTTCTTTCTTTCATTAAAATAGGTAAATATGGAACAATTTTCTCTGTTTTTGCTTTATTCAATGGCTAAAACTGTAAAATATCTTTCCAGCTATTGCCAAGGTGACCCGCATTGTTGCCTTTGATTTAATTAGTGTATATTAAACTTTCAAATAGATGAAAGAATTGCATTATTTACTTCATGCTTTTTATGAAGAATCAAAATCATTGTTGTAGCAACATCAAACTTAATAGATTGCAACATTAATAATTGCAGATAATTACTATTCAGTAAACTGTGTGGACTGTGGGCATTTTAACGATCTTTTTACTTTATTTCAATACTGGAACATTACCTTATTCGTAAGGGAGAAACAATTAAAATTGCACATCTAAATTATAAAAACAAACTACATTCGAAATGTGACTAATTTTTTTAAGGAGAATATGGCATATTATTAATAAACTAGAGTAATTTCCCGTCAAATATGATGGGAATATCATAAGAGTATTCCAAATACAGGGTGTTTCAAAATTATGTATACACAATTTAAAAATTTATATTTCGTGAACCAAATATACAATTTGCACAATTTTGCTTTTATTTTAAAGCAAAATAAATTATTTATTTTAACAATGTATTATTATTTACAAATACCCATGGAAACGATGGAGAACATGCAGATGAGTTTCAATGAGAGAAAGTTTATTCTAAAATGGTATTGAAAATTTGAAAACGTCACAGACGTTCAGCGTGGATGGAAAAGAAAATGTTGAACAGAAGCACCAACTCGTCTAACGATTACCCGTCTGCGTGATAAATTTGAGGAACATGGAGCTGTGAACAATATCAACAAGACATGCTGTGGGCGGAAAAGAGCGTCAAGAAGTATCGAAAATGTTGAAGATGTCAGAGATGCAATTACCCACTCCCCAAGGAAGTCTACAAAACAGTGATCACGTGAGCTACAATTGAGTCATACAAGTGATTTAGAATCATAAAGGACATAAAATTGAAGGCATTTATACCTCGATTACTGCATTTAATCCAAGAAGATGATCCAGATCGACGAACACAATTTTGTGGGTGGTACATTCGAAAAAAATGGTGGAATCAATGCTTTTAAAGATTTAATTGCATGGTCATACAAAGCCACGTTCAAGCTGAATGGCCATGAGAATCGTCATAGCTGCGTTTACTGGGCAGGTAAAAATCCACACTTCACATTGGAGAAAGATGTCAATCTACCAGGTTTTACTGTGTGGTTGGGATTCTCCTCTCGTGGAATAATCGGGCCTTACAGATTCAATGGCACTGTTAATGGAGAAAGTTACCTTGATATGTTAAAAAAAATATGCAGTACCTAATATCAAAACATTTTTCTGGATACATTGGTGTATTTTCAACAGGATGGTGCACCCCCACATTTTCATACAACTGTGCGGGAGTACCTGAACAATGAATTTCCTGAGCAATGTATAGGTCGCAGCGGGAGTGCTTTTGAATACCCTCCAAGGTCTCCAGACCTCACTCCTTTAGATTTTTTTGCATGGGGATACTTAAAAGACAAAGTTTACGGTCAGAAACCGCAAACATTGGAGGATCTGTGGATGGCAATACAGCAAGAAGCACACAGAATTTCCACTGACTTGTGCACTGTAGTATGTAATTCTGTTAAAGAGAGATGTCGCTTATGTATCTGTGCTGGTGGTGGACATTTTTAACATCTTACTTGAGTTTTGTTCATTACAAACATCATTATGCATTTAAGCTTTAAAATTAAAAAAATTGTGCAAATTGTACATTTGATTCACGAAATATAAATTTTTAAATGGTGTATACATAATTTTGAAACACCCTGTATATTTGATTTTGATATGAGAAATCAGTAAGATAGGCTTTGATCTGGTTTGGCTTTCATGCACAATCAAACAGTGGCGGCTCGTAGCTAAAATTAGTGGGGGTGCTGCTCCAGAAAATTTTTAGCCTTTGTTTTAAAATTGTGTAAAAGGAAAAAACATGTATAAAAAGAAAATTTATTCAGGAACTTGATAAAATCTTAACAAAAAAAAACAAACATTTTTTACTTACTTTAACTTAAATTGTTACAGTTCAAGCTTGATCTATTCATTTAAAAATGAAATCCATTCTTCTTGTTTTAATTTGCGCAAAAAGTTCAATAATTTTCTCCTTGATCTCTGGATGACAATTGAGGAAATTTTTCTCCATTGAAAGTACTGCAAGCGCATTTAGTCTTTCCGAATTCATAGTGCTTCTTAAAAAAGTTTTTATTCTTTTCAATGTTGAAAAGCAGCGCTCTGCCTCTGATGTAGTCATGGGAATTGTCAAGAGGATTTTTATCAGTTTCGTAATTTCACTAAAAACATCATCTAGATTATTTTCCAAGATAAATTTCAGCAGCTCAATTAATTTGCAATATTCATGAATATCAGTCCTACAATAGAATACTTTTAGTTCAGTTTCAAGCTTTTCTTTGTCAATCATGGGATAAGCTTCAGTGGTCAGTACTATCTCTTTTGTGGGATGTTCATTCTTAAATCTAGTGAAGCATTTCTTGTTGAACAATTTAGCAGCTACTAAGTGTTTAGTGGAAGAATATCTGTCCATTATATCAACACATATATAGTCACACACTTCCTTAGCTTCTGCCATGAGTGTCTTTGAAGGATTCTCACAGTTTCTCAATTCTAAAATAGCAGTTTTGAAATTTGTTATATATTCATTAACTTTAAACTCACTAATTTCTCGAGATTGCATTTGGTTGTAAATTATTTCAACATGAGGCATAATCTGATGAAAAAGCTCTAACCAAAACTTGAAATTATCATCATTCAGGTATTTTAAAATTCCTGTTGCTTCTGCAATGGTTTGATCTGCATTTGATGTTGACTGAATTTCAGTAAGGCAGTTTTTTAAAGGTTGCAAATTTTCATGAACTCTGTTTATGGTCCGTATGTTGAAATTCCACCTTGTACAGGATGGACGTGGAATGCTGACGTCCATATGTTTCTTGAGAATGGACACACGTTGTGGTGATCTTGAGAAGAATGTTGGAATAGCCAGAATGTTAGAGAAAAATATTCTTGCGTTTCGTGTAATACTTGCTGCATTTCTTATTATTAAATTAAGTTGATGTGCATAACAGTGAATGAAATGTGCATTACTATAAACTGCTTTTATTTTTGCTTGAACTCCTGCTTTTTTACCTTTCATGACATTTGCACCATCAAATGTCTGAGCTATCAGTTTTTGTCCATTTCCTTGAAGGATTATGTCCAATTGTTCTAAAATACGTTTTGATATGCCATCTGCAGTTTGATTTTCTGGAATAAAGAATCCCCAAAAACGCTCAAATATTTCTTCATTCAATACGTACCGTAGAACAAGGACCATTTGAGTGTGTTCCGAAACATCTGTTGTGTCATCAGCCATGACAGCTACAAAGGAAGCTTTTCTAATTTCCATCCTTATCTCCTCATGGTATATTTGTAGCAGGCAGTCAAGTATCTCATTCTGAATGGTCTTAGAAACACCTTTGAAGACTGCACTGGTTTCTAAGTGATTCTTCAAATCTGAATCTAATTTAGATGCAAAATTTACTAATCCTCTAAATACCCCTGGATTTACTGAATCGTCTTTTTCATCATGTCCACGTAAGGGAGTTTCAAAGTTTCCACAAAAGTAAATGCAGTCTATTATTTTGGACAAAATTTCACGGTTCTTTTTAACTTTTATATTATGCTCATTGATTGAAAGTCTGTATGCCTCACTAAGTTTCTCCTTAATACTTACGGTTCCTAAAAGTGACAGTGAAACAACATTATCAACGTGCTTCTTTGACTTCTCATGCTTTTCAGTTTTTTCTTTCATTTTGTTTATATTTCTAAAACCATCTTTTGTCCACGGTACATCACCTCCAAACAGCAAACACGGGAAGCAAAACAGTGCATTTTTTACTTCACAGCCGCAAAGCCAACTTTTCCGTTGGTACCATTCAGAATTAAAGCTACGAATATATTTCTTGTGAAGCGCACAGTTCCATACAAAGATTTTTGTATCTTTTTCATAAACTGGGGGATGGCTACTGAAGTACTGACATTAAGCTTAAGGAATATATATTGTACTACAAAAATAAAGAAAGAATTAAAGAAAAAAGGACTCATTATATTAAATGTTATCGATAATATCAAGTGGAAATAGGGGGTGCTGCAGTTCCGCAGTGCCTATACACGAGCCGCCATTGCAATCAAATCACTTTTTTTGAAAGTTATCTTTGTTTTAATTATATTGTTTAAATAATTATTATCAGAGAGGCCAAATGATTATCCAAATATTTGCTGAAAATAAGAGGAAAATCAAAATAATAAGATATAATAAAGAATTTGCAGAAATTCACTTGAAATATTTCAGCAAATTATAAGTTATTTAAAAGGTATAGAATTTAACTTAATAATTGAATTATTTTACTCTTATTAACAAGTGAAAACAAGATAAAATGTGAATGAAGTCAATTTACCATTAAAGGAAAAATGTGTAGTAACTTACTATGAACTAAATACTTACTTGAACTGAAATGAGTTTTAACTATATTTTAAGATCGCAATTTTCTTTTAACTACATATATGTAATAGTTTTGAATTTTTTCTGAAAATTGGCTTTATTGAAAGAAATTTAAATAAAAGTCATAAAATGTTATTTTATCAGTCCTATTAGAAATTCGGTTCAAAATATTTCCTGTTTTATCATTTAAAGAAATCCGTTGAGTTTTATGATTTCCCACCATTTGGCAATGGTGCATGATTCAGTAGTATAAAAATTTTTATAATCAATTATAATTTATTATCGTTATTTTTTTACTGCAGCTCCTTTTAATCCTATACAAATGCTACGTCCTCTTCCTCTTTCTCCATTTCCACTCGTTCCCATTCTCTTTTCCTTCCTCCTCCTAATTACTTTATAGATTCAGTAAATAAGTTATGCCCATGTATAAAAGTCTGATCAGTGTTAAAGCACTAAATTGGTTGATTTATTATGAAGCCAAGAATAGAATTCAACTATTGGAACAACAGCACAACAGTGGTCCAATATAAAAGCGCAAAAAAATGAAAAAATCGTATTAAAACGTAATTTTTGGAGATTTACGAATGAGATTTAAATTCTTCTCTTCTCTTCATGACTAAGTTAAATACCACATCCTTGAAATATTTTAAAATGTAAACGAAAAAGGTCTGCATGTCAAGGAATGGCTTTTTGCATGATTCATATATGAGATGCGAATTTATAACTCGGGTAAATTATAAGATGCACTACAGGAAAACTATGAAAACAATTATAAAAATACAACATATCCTTAAAAAACTTAAATGTTTCCAATAAATATGATTTAAACGTATAACTTGAGCGATTTTGAACCAAAGGCAAAAATCAACGATAAGAATATGAATCTATGGTTATTTTTCTTTAAAATGGTCTCTGTCCGAAGATCGTGGGTCAATTACTTCTGATTTAATTTTACAAAAGAAAAAAAGCCTGCAAGTGAAAAAAAGGGATTTTTAAATGTTCTCTTACGGGGATTTGTATAGTGCATTCTGGCAGATGGACCAATGGACAGAATAAGGATATTATGTATATAAAAAAAACAAATTGTGAAGTACAAAAAAATTGTTGGTTATTATATATGAGTAATAAATGAAATAAACGGTTGAATTAATTGTATACAAAAAAGTTGCATATATTTTGACAAAAAGAAACAATTTTAAAGCATTAATAACATAAAACTTTGAAAATAATTGCTGTGTATCATTATTTTCCTTTCTAAGATGACTTTAAAGCATGCAGATTTCTGACTGACTTCACAAGTTTTTGCAGATACCACTAGTCAATATTAATGTTTTAATTTAATTACAGTTAATGGTACTTACTAGTGATTTTTAGTTTGCTGTAATTTAGTAGACCTAATCACGATGTTTCTTCATTTATTTGTATTCTCCAGTTCACTGTATGTTTGAGATTGCCTTGTAAAACTGGGGCGTGGTTTACATTCAGGTAATTTTTTCTTAGTTTCAGTCTTGAAAAGCAAGTGTATGCTTTATAAGTAAGTAAATATGATATACTGTTCAAATTTGTTATTTATTCACCATTTAGTTTCTTGTATATTTGTAACCATAAAATTCTTGTTTTATGTATTATAGACAGAGGTTGATTTATTGATATTCCTTTGCAGGCTTGCCTCTTACTTTCACTTGAGAATGTTTATCCAGCTGCTCACACCTTAGCTCTTGACATGCTGAGGCGTCTCTCCATGGCACAGGAAGAGATTGTTGAGGTGTTACTGTCTCGACAACAAATTCTTCCAGCACTCAGGTTCAAAATATTTATATTTTTCAAGTATCTCCTGTATTTTTTCAGTACTTAACTTTATGACTACAATGAGGTAATTTCACATTTAAAAAAAATGTCATCTTACACAGTTTTTCGACCTGATTACAAATCCTAAATTATAATTCAAATATGATTGTTTTCAAGAAAAAATTGTTAAAGTGGCCAATTTATATCGAATGGCAAAAAGGCGAAGAATCAATCCTCAGTACTTCATGATGTCATTCCTTGAACCCAGTGGGCCAGTCTGAACTGCCAGTCGCGTAGAAAGAAGTAAAGAACCAATTTCTTCCAATACGACCTTATTGAAGTACAGTAGTAGCTAGCTCGAACACTTTGACTTCGATTACTCAAGTAAAGTAACCACTGTCACCAGCGCCATCCTGTGGTGGCTACGACATTACTCGATTTTCAAATATCTTCAAAGTCCCGGGGCCCTGCCTGCTGCTCCTTGGACAGTTCAAAGTTGGTGCACATGTGCAGTGGCTATGGCTACATCATGAAAACATTCATTACAGCTACACCATAAAAATATCCATTACGGTACCTTAATAGATCCAGCAAGGTTTTTTTCCCCAAAGGTCAAATTTACTGGTTTGGACGTTTTTAACATTTTAGCAAGTTTCGTAAAATTACCGGTATATTGGTAAAAAACTCTAAAATCATCAGCGAGAAATACATAACAACATGCTTGTTTATGATAGTCGTGATCATCACCTTATAAGACACGGTGATTTTTTGAGATAAATTTCTGGAAAAAAGGTGCGTCTTATATGGCGGGAAATATGGTATATATTTAGTAACTTTGTTGCAAATAAAGAAACTATCACATTAAAAGTTTTACTGAGAGGTAATAAAAAATTAAAACGCCTTGTGATGCAACACAGCTTTTGCACTTTACCATTTTGATAGCATCTTCTTCTTCATTGACTGTAATAAGAACATCAATAGGCTGTAGTCGGAGCTTATGCTCGGGTGTAATTTTACTTCTAACCTCACAACTCCTCCTTTTCAACTGAACTCTGCCAATAGCAGAATCACCATATGTTTCTCGTGCAGATCTAAAAAAATCCTTCCAAAATTAAACCTAATATACTTAATATATACCAGAATTTTGTAATAGTTTGTTATGTTTTGTCTGTGATATTTTAATGAGGATGGTAGTGGCACTGTACATTAGCCACTATTCATACCAAAGTAATAAATACATAAATTGGTATAGCCTTACTTACATCATGAATTTTGTATTCCGGAATTCAGGACTCTCAAATTCTTCGTTGCTCTTAAACATTTCGCAATCATAATGGAGTCGAAGAATGGCAAATTGCCTGATTTGGCTTCTACATAATCCCTGTCCATCTTAAAGTTGTTACTAAACACTTATTGCTACTGATTAATTATCTATATATTTCTATAAGCTATGCCTATTTGTATCAAATTCACTACCATAAATATGTCATAACTAAACTACTAAAAAAATAAACGAGAGTTGAAAGGCAAAAATCACTGTTTACAAGCTACATGCGAGTGATGCGAAACCTACCCTGCAGCAGGTACAAGTACTGGTGTCACACAAAGCCAATGAGTTGTGATCGATTGGTCGATACCTATGAATTTTAAAAAATTAAAGAAAATATATATTTATAAACTTAAATTTTTGGTTCTTTTTTCATGCCATCACGTCTTTCATGACTCATAGTATGGTCACAGTAGTTTTTGGGAGATATTAAAATTTTATAAAACTACCTCGTGAACGTCTTGATTTTTTTCTTTTTTTTCCTCACAGGAGAAAATCTTAATTCACTGTTCTATACTGTGACATACTTAATTTCAATCCAAATTTTGTGAGGTTTTTGTAACTTTTTTGTGTTTAGATTCCTACTGGTGAAATTATTTCATAACCTCATCTAAACATATTTGTTCTACGTAATATGTTATATGATACACTTTCTTTATAAGCATTCACTCAGTTCCTGTATGAATTGTCTTTCCGTCATAGTAATATATGTTGTAACACTTATTAATAATTGTATCTTGTAGTTTACATATTATAATAACTGAAAATAATTTATTAAACTTAGATTGCAACTGACATCTGCTTTATGTTAAAGGTTTGTGGTTCTATGTGAATGTTTTCTGTCCTGATAATCATTGGCCAGTGTGGTTAATGAATGATGTAGTTATTTGTCATAGGTATAAAAATTATGTATATATGTAGATGTCAACATGCAAGTAAATTGAGCAGTTAACTAAAACAAGAGCACAATGTGAGAATAGTCAAATGAGACCAATAATAAATTAATAAAAACTGTTCATTGATCCAAGTAAGGAGTTAATGCCATTTTTAAACCATTACTGTTTGAGGAAAAATTTGCCTCTTGTGATTTATTTGTCTTTTAACTAAGACAAAAACTTGATTAAGATATTTTTTTGTAGGTTTGTTCGTAGCCATGGATCTGTTGACCAGGTTTCAGCAAGGAAATTCCTTGAGGCAGCAAGGGCTACTGCTGACCCTGTTCTCTTTGCTTCCGTTTATAAATTCTTTGAAGGGAGAAATCTGCGATTGAGAGGAAGTCCAGCTTTTCCAAAAGGTGAGATTTAACTAATTTTCTCCTTTGTTATGTGGTTTGAGTAAAAATAATTGGAATCATGATGTAATCTGGGGAGGTGAATTGGCGAGGTGGAAGGTTATGTCAAATAGTTGATAACAAAGAAGGAGGTTTGTCTGTCAGTCTATCTAAGAGGAAAATATGGCTTTTTAATTTGTCTTACCATAAAAATGTGTCATTTGATGTAGATAAAATACATAATTTCCACTTTCTTGAATATCTATCTCTGAAATGATAAGTTATAATTATGTGCTGTCACTGGCTTTTTCTGGCAAATGTACCTTCTCTGAATACATTTTCTGACTGGTGCTTCACCTACAAATGTGAGGAAATGGAGGGGGGTTTGAAGGAATTGGAGAATCCTTCCCTTTCTCGTGGCCATCTTTATGTTTCATGTTCAAGAGTTGGAGCTGCCTTTGCCCCTAGTGGAAAAACAAGAACACTTAAATTAATCAGCTTTGCAATGACAAAATAATTATAAAATAATATGAAAGGAAAAGTATTCGGTGAAAATTTTATTGCTATGCAAATGATGTATCCATAAATAAAGAAGCACAAAAAAGTAAAAACTAACATCGCAAAAATTATAAATTCCAGAAGCCAAAAAAATGTCATTAAAAATCTGACGTGACCACTACATGACTTTCTCCATATCTGTAATATTTCTAAAAATTCCAAATAGGTAACATTTATAATAAATAATAATATAAATAAATAATAAATAAATAATAAATTTTAAGAAACCGAAAAAATTTTAGACTTTACAAAGAAATGAAATAAACTTAAACCAAAGCCTTCTGATATTGAATATAGCCACAAAGCTCCAACAATTAAGAAAAAAAAAGGAGTGTTACTAAGACGTAACTAAGCGACAATCGTTAACAATAGTCGTCGGTAGGTAACGTGGTGGTGGCAGCTAAAAATATAAGATATCTCTTAAACAAAGCATTATATGGAAAAATGTTTCAAACAAAGGTTTTAGAAAATTAAATTTCCTACAACTTTTATTCCAATACATTTTTACATTTATCAAATATTTCAAAATAACGGATGTGACAAGAATAAACACCCACTTCCGGTTGACCAATTTTTACCAAAAACTAATCAGTTCTTCTGACTTTTATAATAATGTTAAATATAAAATTTTGTGTTGACCTAATTAATAGTTTTTGAGTTAGAGCACCCACAAAAAAGCTATCACACACACACTCAGACATCATCGAGAAAATGGTCAAAACGTGTTCAGGGGACCTCAAAACGTGTATTTCCATTGAAATCTTGAAGTCGATTTTTTCCCCTATACTACGTTTGTGGAGAAAGTAAAAAGGGAAAGGCGTCTAAGAGCATTTTTCGAAACTCATAATAAATGATTTATTGGAAATCATAAGGCTAAAGTTCCACAGTTTGTTAAACATGAAGTACTGGATTTACTTGGCAACTCTGGGCACTTCACCTAGTAGTTGATAATTTAAAAAAAGCAATCCTTTGTTCATTTAGACTTCTGATTTGTACGAGCAATCCTTAATATGCAGGAGAACATTTTCGATGACTTATGATCAGTCAATACACTGCTCCCTAGTTAAAACGTGGGTTTTGGGTGAGGAGCTGTGACCTGCATTATAAGACAGCCGCAATGTAACAGAGGACATAGTGGTATTTATCTTCTTTCCAAGAAACGTGGAGAAGGGAAAACCCGCAGTATAACCAATGTCGTTATAACTGGGGTGCAGTGTACTTTTGCTATGTTGGTACTATAAGCAGGCCATCTCAGAGATTTTGAGGCTCCTGACCATAATAAAAATGAAAACATGAAAACAAAATTAAACAATCATTAGCTAAAGAAGCGTGAAATGTAATTTATTTTGAGCACATTTTCTTAAAAGAAAAAAACGTGCTCATGTGTTTACTCGGTGTCCATCTGTGGACAACAACTTTTTTGTTTAAGAGATGTTTGGAAAATTCATTTTGAATTAGATAGCTCTTATCAATCCATTAGGTTTTCATCGATTGAACTTTCATGGTGATTTGTGGAATTTCCGCTGGATGGCTTCAAATTCGGAAAATTCAAAATTTTGAAGTGGTGCTGTAGCCAAACTACTGGAAATATCAGGAAAATTCTTTTTGAATTAGATAGGTATTATCTATCTATGAATTTTCCACCGATTGGATTTTCCATGTAGTTCATAGATTTTCTGCTAGATGGCTTAAATTTCAAATAATTCAAAATTTTGAAGTTGTATTGTATCCAAACTAATAAAGCTAGAGGAGTGAAGTTTTCACGCATGGGAAGGTCTAGTGATATTCTAATGGTGCCGGTTCTCCCTTCACCATAGAAGGCAAACTAGGACCCTGAAAAATTCTAAGAAAATGTCCTTCCACCTCCTGCTTTAGCAAGAGTATCTTACTTGTTTATTTATAAAATGCTATTCTAGCCCTTTTCCATCCACATGTACAATTTATTGAGGAAAAATCTAATTTTTGTGCAGTTTCAGCAGGGCATTTTAATGTATTGCCACTTAAATGCAAGGTTTTACTTATATTTTCATTGTAATTCAACCATTTGAGATATCATATTGAAAACGTTCTACAGTCATTCAGTAGATAGAAGAAAAACTAAATTCATGCTCTTGAAAAATGTCAAAAGTTTTTCATTTTCAGGTGAAAAGAATGCACTAGTGATGGTGGCAAAACACCTCATTGCTAGGGTAAGCGTTAAGAATGACAAGTCCATTCATTTGGGGCCCCCTTGAGCTTGAGGTCTAGGCCAAATGGCCCTCCTCCCTCTCAGAGGCCCTGTAAATTAATTTTTTTAAATTTTTTTTCAAAGGTGAACACTGCGATGTATATGTGAGGCACTATCAGAAGCTCTTTGGAACTGCTGGTCCTGTTCGAGCCACTGAGTGGACTTGAGTGAGTTTAGTGGCTGTATATATTTATTTGATTTTTGTTATACTTTGTTGGCTGTTTAATAATAAAACATTCCAGTTGATTTGTAAAAATTAATAATTTAATTATATATTGGCCTATATAATAAAAGTGAAATATTTGTTAACGACTCTGGTTTTTTTTATTACTTCAATTGATAAAATTTCTTACCTTAGTCTGTGGGAGATAGTATTCAAAGATGTTGATGATTATGTATAAGTGGTTATTTTTAGAGCATCTGTTATGCTTTCATAAAGAGATCAGTGAGTTCTGCAGTAGAATTTGTTTTCGAAGAATATATTATACAAATTGCGAAATCCAATTAATGGTGAGTGTGAGTTATCTGCACCACTGTTAATGTGGCAGTTGCTTTTGAGTTTATGCAACATTAATGAAAGATATTATTTTTCATTTCAAAGTTTCTGGGCACTAACTTGTCCACATTTCGTAATTTATTTAAGTACTGACCAAGCAAAATTTTGCATATTAATGTATCATTTTACTATTATGTTATGTGGTAGCTCAAACACTTTTGGCTGAATCGATGTTTTAGTGAGGGTGAACTCCTTAAGCCAAAAAAAACGAGGGGATTATAAAGCCCAATGCATTTCGCCCACAACGTGGGCATCTTTAGGGGTGACCTGTGAACAGGGGATTTCGTTTTGAAGAAGAACAAACGACAACTGAAGAACGAAAATTTTTTTGGCGTGTGTGTTCTAATCAGTGAGTTTATATAAGGTTTTGAAATCAGTGTCTGTCTCTCTCACATCTCCACAGTTGACTTCCAGTCACTGTCGTTCACAGGTTGCCCCCGAAGATGCCTACGTTGTGGGCGAAATGCATTGGGCTTTATAATCCCCTTGTTTTTTTTGGCTTAAGGAGTTCACCCTTTCTAAAACATTTTACTATTATATAAAGGATCTTTTTAAATTCTCATTTTAATATGAAATTAATCTCTTTTAAAGAATGCTATGTAAAGATACTTTACTTAAGAAGAAATACCGTATCTACCCGAATAGAAGCCGACCCCACGAAATTTTCCAACATTTTTTAGCAAAAAAAGTATTTTCGTAAATTTTATGCTTAAGTGTACCAGACATGCACGCACAACCTAGAATACATTACATCTATATAATTATATACGTTCCATGTAAAGTTTTATTAGGTATTATTACTGTTAATTATAAATAAAGTCAACGCCGTTGATCACACCTTACAATCAAATGTGAGTATATTTATTTATCTTACTGGAATTCAAACTGTTGCGCATCGAAAGCTGTCATCGAATTTGCCGTGATCGTCTACTTAGTCATTATACGCAATTTTAATAGATTCTATGAAAGAGGTTTACAAGTTTTATTATTTTTGCTGTTAATTATCAGATGAATTACAGTTAACGCCATTGCTCACACCTTCGAATCAGACGTATCTTATGTTAGCGGAATTCAAACAGTTGCGCATCGAAAGTCGTCATCGAATTTTGCGAATTGACTAAGCAGACTATACCGTCTGCTTAGTATACGCAATTTTAATACATTCTATGAAAGAGGGTTTTAACATGCATACAAAAATGACAATGGCTATAGCAAAATATATAATAAACAAAAATTAATATGAACTTCTTTTATACTGTCGGCTCCTAACTTTAACGTACCTGCCATTTAAATGATCCGTAAAAGCTACGAGGCTACGACGTCTGCTACATCTGAACTTTAAATCGATTGCAGCACCAAGAAGTGCAATTAAAACAAAGAGTTGAAAAAGCTTAGTGTAGTCAGAATTTGTAAAAACCTCTAATAAGACCGGTGTTGGTATCTTAAGAACTCGTTGCAAATTATGATCAAAACGAATTTGCTGTAGCGTGCAATCATGGTATGAACCTAGTGGGTTGTTAAAACGCGATTGTTTTATATACCGCCCTTTCCTTTGGATAAGAACCCATTTACTTTTAACTACGTGTTAAAATATATAAATAACCTTCAATAGCAATTTAAATTACAGCTCCGGGCAACAGGAGGTATGCTATGGAAACGACATTTTTCAGCGATGGCGTCGTACGAGGATGCCAAATTTTTCCTCAGGCTCGCATTTAAGCCGAGGGTGATTTTTTTCACGATAGATTTTGACAAAAAGTATCGGCTTATATTCGGGCAGATACGGTATATGTTAATTATTCTGTCTCTCCTCTTCAATCTCTTAGACATTTGTCATAATAGGATCATGTTTTGGATTTTGTCTATCATTACTATGCCTCTCATTTACAGTAATTACATTATTTGGAGGTGAAAGTCAGTTGTAATTTATTTTCTGTCAGCAATATCATGAATTTTATATACTCAAGAAAATATTTTATCTGCACCTCATTAATCTTCAGGAAAAAACTACTTCATGCATAGGAAACTAATCTTTATTAATACAAAAATCCAATAAATTAATTTCTATAATGTAAGCAGGACTGATGATAACTAATTTTGTGTATACTTAGTAATGTATCCTAATGTATTTTTATAACACCAAAAACAATTTTTACAAGTCATAAAATACATAACGGAGAAAATGTTTGGTAGTTACAATTTTTCCTTCTATTAGATCAGATTTCTAGAGCAAAATATATAATCATGAAAATAACTGTAATACTCGTTCATTTTCATAACATTTTATTTAAAGAGCTCGTTATTGCAATTAGGCATTCAGTTCCAGCTAAATGTAATACTTCTGGGATAGTTAATATAACTACATGGATGAACTGTCTAATTTTGGTATATTTGCGATGAAACATTTGTCTTCCTTTATCCCATCCTATCTTGTTGACTGATTGTGAGTACTATCATTACTCTTTCGCGGCGGTGACGAAAGATCGAACTCTTTATTCGGCGAAGAAATGAAGTGAGCTCCTCAGCGTCGGACAAGGTTTGGTCGCGATTCTTGCATGACTCGAGCTCTCCTCGAAGCGCATATGCATCCGATGGTGACCGGTTCACTGACCGTATGCCAATCCTCCCCGGGGTACCTTCGCCGCTTCACATCGACTACCGTGGATAGCGTGATGCATGAGTAAGGCCCACGGATCGAGCACCGCTCTTCCTCGCATGCACACTCCACTCGGAGCAACGACTGCGGCCATCTGTTGGGATCTATGTCCAAATCCACGCGAGCGGCACATGGTGAACCTTTGGAAACGAACCAATCATCCGATTCGATGGCCGACCACAGAACTGCTGGTTTGTGGCGTCTGCGGAGGTTCTCCGGGCAATCTGTTTCCACAAGCTTTGATGAGAAAGTTTTCCCGAGGATTCCTCTGATGGTCTCCAAGGGAACACGGGGTAGGGTTCTGTCCAATTCTTCCACTCCTGGGATCTCCTACGGATGATAAAAATTGCATTGCAAAACATCATTACAAAGGCGGCATGCATTTGTGCGATTTTTCCTATTGATAAAATAATTAAAGTTTTATCTCCACTTCAGTGGCAGGCGATTTTTTTTATATGGACGTTAAAGCTGTTTAGGTGAGCTTAAAAAGAATTTATGCAGAAAATTAATTAGAGATTCTATGACTTTATTTTAATTAAAAAATGTGAAGTTGTCTTCATTAACTCGCATTTTCATAGTAGCTTGACTGGCTTGACAAAATGTACTCATGGATCATAGTTTGCCCACACTTGCGGTGCATTTTCAAAACCTTCGCCCAGGGAAATGTTACTACCTTCTAGAGCAGTGGTCGGCAACTTATGACCCGCAGGTCAATGAGTGACCCACCATCACAACTTGGGTGATCCTCAAAGGTAAACATGTTTATTAGGGTTTATGTTTTGACTATGAAAGAGTAATTCAATTAGTAAATATAATTTATATAAACATCCAGATTTGATTTTTATTTTCATTCAAATTTTTTAAATGGCCAATTGCATTTTCCAAAAATCATTAATTGGCCAACCATCAAAAAAGGTTGCCAACCGCTGTTCTAGACACTTTTCTGCATGCCGGGTCACATTTGTAGTTGTGAATGATTCGGAGGGCCGCATTGGAAGTCACGATCTTCTTCGGGCTGTATGAGCGGTTACAACAAATGTTACTTTGAGATTCTGTTGTCTCATATTAGTGAAAATCACGTCTAAATAATTTACATGCATTAAAACCCCCAGAAAAGGTTTTGAGACCATAATTTTACTAAAAATATGAAATTGTTTATATTAAATTTTACTGAGCACTGTTTCATCATAGCTTCGCGGGCCTCATAAATTGCTTTCTGGGGCCATATACAGTCTGCGGGCCGACCTCTGCTCTAGAGTAGCGTTTTCCAACTGGTAGTTCACGAACCTCTTGTGATTCGCGAGAAAAATTTGGCAATGGCATCTTTTTTACTTTCTTGGTTCTAGAGTTCTTACCAATATTTTATTTTCATTCTAATTAGTTAAATGGGTTTGTTTTTAATATTTTTCTTATGTTTCAAGAATTAAATTTTAATTTTACTGGGTTCAAAATGGAAACTGATGACAACATTAGAGCTTCTGATTCTATTGTAAACTTGTAACATACTGTGTATTTTATAAATTTTTTGCTTTTAGTAAATTAAACGTGCTCAAAAAGATTTGTTTTTACAACATTTATTTGCTGTTTATAAGGGATTCGCTACCAAAACTAGTTCAACTCGATGTTCGTGAAGAGAAAAAAGTTAAGGGGTTTGCGAACTGAAAAAGGCTGGGAACTGCTGATGTAGGGTAAACATTATTTAATACAGACTACACTTAACATTAATGTTACTGGATTGCCCATCATTAATGTTTAAATATTAAAACATTTCATATAAAAAGTATGCAATCCTATCGTTTAACTGAAATTTCCACCATTAATGAAGTTTATAAATATTGGTAGATCAAAATTACCCTCTTACTTGTAGTCTAAAATACTAGCCGTTTCCTAGGCCGTAATTTATCAAGAAGCATTGTGGATTTCTTGAAAACATGAAATATCCTGAAGATTATACAACAAGCAACGGATCGCATTCATGCCGATTGCTTAAATCAGTGGTCCCTAACCTTTTTGTAGGCGCGGCAATCTTTCAGAGATAAACATAATTTTGCGGCACCCCATTCATTGTGTCTAATTTAGAATTTTACGGTCAAGGAGTTAATTCTATTTAACACGAGTATTAAAACCGTTGGACATATCCATTTGTTGATGTCACACCGTAATCAATTTATTAGAGATAAAATTAATGCCCTAATTACCTGTAAACTCATCCAAATCGTTGATTTATTTACAAAACTAGTTTTATCGCGGCACCTCTAAAAATCAGCTGTGGCGCCCCAGTGTGCCGCGGCACCCAGATTTTTAACCACTGGCTTAGATTTTAAAGCTGGCTCCACATATTCGTTATTCGCCGAGTGCCGAAGATTCGTTCTCACTTGCCGAGTGACGAGTAAATATTTTCCTCGCTACTTGCTACACTAATCGTCCATCGCCGAATCCCGAATATTCGGGAAAAGATGTAAATGTCCATAGTGCTGAAATTTTGCCGATGGATTTGGACTGTGCAAGTGCCGCTTTTGTTGTCATGAGCTGCGCCTATTTGAAAATGAAGATGGAAAAGAAAAAACCGCGGAAAAGAAGACAGACTTTACGACTGACTGACGGCACTAGGTACTGGTTCTGAAGGCGAAATGCTGACAGATCCCTATGAAATTTCCCATCAAATAGAGGAAATTCCCACAATCCGGCATCAATGCGATGAGACATTCGTCACTCGGCGAATAACGAATGCGTGGAGCCGGCTTAAGGCAGTGTTTCCCAACCTCGGGGTCGCGACCCAAATTTATTATTGAAAATGGCCTAATCTTCATCAGTCTTAACAATCGATGCAAGTCACCCCTTGCCTTTCGAAGCTGTCGGCACCTATGTAGGAAAGTAGGTGGAAAAAAGCAGTAATATTAGATCAACCGAAAAATTTCTCTCTACACACCCGCTAACTTGGATTTCATACAATAATTGTACCCTTTTCTGGAAAATGTTCATGACAGAGACCGACCAAATTTGCGGCGCAGTAGCGATACAAAAGCAGTGTCCGCTGGCAGGGGCGCATTTGCAGCTATCTATGTTGTATCTTCGCTCAATTAGAAGTGCTTGTCGCGAGAATTCAGGCATGCGTCGCGAAGTCCTATTGGTGATCAGTTTTGGGTCAACTCAAATTGCCACGGGACCTATTACATAATTTCGAAATACATGGCGGGCTGCATGTCATAATAATGAGCTCAGGCATTTTATTGAAACTTAAAAGCCCATGACAAAAATCTGATGTGGGCACCGCATGACTTTCTCCATACCTGTAATATTTCTAAAAACACCAAATAGGTTATATAATAATAAATATTTTAAGAAACTGCGAGAAAATTTTAAACTTTACAGAGAACAGAAATAAACTCAAACCATAGCCTTCTGATATTGGATATAGCCACAAAACTCCAATAATTAAGAAAATAAAAAGGAGCGTTACTGAGACGTAACTAAGCGTCAATTGTTAACAATAGTCGTCGGTAGGTGGCGTGGTGGTGGCAGCTAAAAATATAAGATATCTCTTAAACAATGCATTATATGGGAAAATGTTTCAAACAAAGGTTGTAGAATATTAAATTTCCTACAACTTTTATTCCAATACATTTTTATATTTATCTAATATTAAAGTAAATATCTCAAAATAACGGATAAGTGACAAGAGTAAACACCCACTTCCGGTTGACCGATTTTTACCAAAAACTAATCAAATCTTCTGACTTTTATAAAAATGTTAAATTATATAATTTCGCGTTGACCTGATTAATATTTTTTGAGTTAGAGCATCCACAAAAAAGCTATCATATACACAAACACGCAGACATCGAGAAAATGGTCAAAACGTGTTCACGGGATCTCAAAAAGTATTTCCGTTGAAATCTCGATTTTTTCATGAAAACAATACTTCCCCCTATACTACGTATGGAGAAAGTAAAAAAGGCATATATTTTAATTAAAAACAAACTCAATTCCTGAGCTAAATATTTTAATATTGTTTCGCGTCTCTTTGTTTTTCCATGATTGAGACACCTTCTCTTCCAACTCTTCAGACTAGAATCAATGTGAAGGCAGCAGTTTTTTGACATTATAATGCGGCCCGCGGGATATATTTATTATCTCTGGTTTACGAGATTTGATTTACTTTAATTAATAAATTCCCTGCAGAAAAATTTGATCGCCATAGAAAACATAGGAACGAGGCAGTATGGAAATTGAATTTTCAGAACTCGAAGCTTCTCTCATGATTTTTTTTTGAGCCGTGATTTTGAAGAGAACTGCGACATACCAATTTAAAAACTAGAGAGTAAATAAAAAATACGTTAACTTTTATTTAATCATTATTGTCTCAAGAAAAAATAGCAGTTATTTTTAATGTAATAGCATATAATTAATATATACTATATTAGCGACGAAGCCGGAAAGCAAGGCATACTTATGAAGTGGAAAGTTGAAGCAGGAGAACGACTTCATCCAATCGTAAGATTGGTATAAACTAGAGCCACGAGTTTACCCTTTTCAACAACACGGCCCAATTTAACTTCAACAAATTTCCCGCGGCCCACCTATAAATTGTTCATCAACATAAATAATATAACGTATTTTCGGCATCGAAGTAATTTTTTAATTTTTATTGAACTTTCCACTAAAATTTATCTGTAAGATACTCGGTGGTTTCCATTAAAATTCAGCAGCATTTAAAAATACTGTTAGCTAATCATTAACCTTTACGCGGCCCGCCTCTAATCTCTTCACGGCCCATCAGCCGATCGAAGCGTACCTCTTAAGAAACAGCGAGGGCTAGAGGACATGGAAGGAAATCCTCCGCTTCTACTTACCTCCGTGTTCTCCGCCCTCAGCTGAAACGGAGGCCAATATTCGGACCTCTTCGTCTTGATCTCGGCCCTGGAAGCGATGGCATCCGAAAGGAGGCTCAAGAGGCATTGACGCGTCGACTGTCGGGACGGCCTCCGAGGGACTATTTCGTAGGAGGCGTTGTACCACTCCTCCGAGGAGCAGGAGTGGCGAGAAGAAGGCTGCGATGTGCAGGACGCCGCAAATCCCATAAAGACGACCAAGACCAAGAAGAACCTGGTGACTTGCGAACGCCGAGTGAGCGATGCCATCGAGAAAGGGAATATGCGGAGCGCGGGACTCTTTGCGGGACACAGTACGCGACCTGGAAATCCGGCGCCTGGAAGCGGTCCTTTTATGGAGAAAGTCTCCGGGGACGTGGGCGAACATTTGGCGCGGGCGCCACGAGATTTTCGATGTGAGGGATGCGAAGTGGGTGGCGAAGGGGGTGAGGGTCTGACCAGAAGACGGGTGCGGAGGTGAAGGAAGTGGAGAGGGAAAGAGGTAGAGAGAGGAGGAGTAAGGTGGGACATGTGGATGAGGTACGTCTCGAGGATTAGCGCCATTGTAGGATTCGGAGGTGTTTCATCCGATAAGTCCTTCTGCTTAAAACCATTGACATTTAGATGGAACGTTTTCTTAAGCCACGCTTTCGAATGACATTTATGGAAACATGGGCTGATTGATATCTACCGGATTTTTGAAAGATCCAATAGATTAGAAAGTAGGATACGACTTTTAATAACAAGAAATAAATAGACATGTTTCTTGGAAACCGTATACATATATTTAAAGAATCGATTTTAGGTTGTAATCAGACTGGTAAGAGATTAATGAACCAGCAATACATTCGGTTAGGCAGGCCTTTTTGGAGCAAATGATAATAATTTTACAAATAAATATCTAATAGAAAGATATTGGAACTGAATAGGATATTATTATTTGAAAAATAAATGGAACCATTTTAGGATTTGGAAAGAAAAGGGCAAGAAGATAATTCATGTATTGAATTGCCTTAAAGGCGAAGGAATATAGAAAAATGCATTAAAATCCTGGGAAATTTTTTTAAATTCGATCCAATATAGAGGTTTTCCCATGCGTCCAGGTGAACGTTATAGGAAGTTTTTTTGCATTAGTAATCCGTGAAAGTTTGATGGAATTCTATGATAGACTGAGTACTATTTGTCTTACTGTCTCAATGCGCCACTCCTTGATTAGGATTTAAATTTAAACACAACGGTTCTGTGGATTCGGAAATTTTTAAAGCCCCTATTCTATAAGAACATCAATACTTCTTCTCCGCTCATTAAATGCATCATTTTATTTAAAGCAGGTCAAGCTATCCAATATAACTACAAAAAATTAATTTTTAATGTCACGTAAGCAGGACCAAGTAATTCATCTTTGCATGATAAATACGAGGTAGAAGGATCAGAATTTAATATGGAAAAAATATTTAAACTCGGATAGTAGAAATTATGCCGATGAGAAATTAGTTTTGGCGTAAATGTTTCACCATAAATCATCAATCATCGTACTCATTTTGAAAGTGATTAAACACGAGGCACCATTTGATCATGTATTAAAAAACAAAACAATTTGATTTTTTCCACATTCAGATGGTTTAAACGCGAGTAAAATATTTATTCTTGTATAAATTTAATATTTATTGAAATATTCATAAAATATAAGTTTTGGCTGAGAGGCAGATTTAAAAAGAAATCCGTTAGCTGCCGCTAATAGCAAAACTCACATATTTGCTCTCGTATTATTAGCGAAACTCATTTTGCGACGAAAACAGTTGTCCTTCTCGATTATATCAAATTGTAATTGCGGTACTAATAGCGTTTCGGAAGCAACGTACTATGATTATCCGATTTTACTGCGCACGCTAATCTGAAAATTATCAACTACAGAAACCTTTTTTTGCAAAATGAGAATTACAACACCTTAGGGCCGCGTGCATTAGCAATGCGCGTCACATTTTTCGACATAAAACATCCCCTTCTATGAAAGCTTGTATGGCATTTCGTAAGATTTCGTATTTATTCTCCAAACGGCCGGATTAGGAGATCCATGGTCCCCATGGACAGCACATATAAGGCCCCACCCAAATTATAAAATTGTAACTAGCACTAGATTATTTGTAAAGTACCCCAGCCAAATCGTAAATTTGTACAAAGTAATAGAGTATTGCAAGGTTTGTGCGGCAACACTCGGAAGAGTTTTCGGCGAGACGATATGGGGGCGGCACACTGTGGTCTCCCTCGTCCTCTGAAACATGGCAAGTGTGAGCGTATCGAATGAAATCAATGATGGCTAACTTAGAGAATGGGAGAGATGAGGAACACAAGAGGAGGACGCATCCAAGAGCCAATGTGAAGAAGAAAAAACTTGTAGAGAAATAATGGAAGGATGTAGGTGATGTGTTAAGGGTTATGGGTTACAGTTCGCAGGATGCAGATCTGAGGAGGAGTTGAAAGGGGATAAGGAAATAGGGAAGATTGAAGTGGGAAACAGCGGGAGGGAGAGAGAGATGGAGATATAGGGAGAGAAGGGAACTAAGGGTGTCAAAAGAAGAGGCAGAGAAAAGGAGAGATGTGGAGTGAAAGGGGTAGGAAAGGTAGAGGAGAAGAGAGAGGAGAGAGAGGGGGAGAAGGATAGAGAGGGAGGAGGAGAAAGAGTGGTAGAGAGAGTGGGAGGGAAGGTAGAGGGGGGGGGGAGACAGACAAACGACTTTATTTATGACGAAATTTAGACTATATACTTCCTTCTTACATTTAACTCATTCGTCATATAGTTACAATATTTACATATAAAAAGAATTAATTAAATATGAATTACAATGAAGTACATATTAATTACAAGTTAATTATATATTGGTTAATAGATCATAGAGCATTACCAATGAATATTGTTAGTTTTGTGGGTCGAAAAAAAATGTGTATCAGCTATGTTTTAACACAAAAAAATGTACCACTGCGGAAAACACCTACGAAGAGAAGAGGGGTGTAAAAACCGCGAAAAAATTCTTCAAGGTTCAGAGGAAAAACAATAATGTGAAAGAAAGAGAAAAAAGTCATTTATAAATACATATATACATACAGAGGGGGAGAAGGATAGAGAGGAAGGGGGAGAAAGTGTGGTAGAGAGAGAGGGGGAAGGAGATAAAGCCAGCGAGGGGGAGAAGGGTAGAGAGGGGAGGATAGAAAGAGGAAGACAGAGAGGGATAAGATAGGGAGGGGAAGAAGGAGTCAGAGATAGAGAGAGGGGGGGGATAGAAGGACCCAGAGAGATAGAAAGAATGAGTGAATGGAGAAAAAGTGGCGAAGTGGGCGGTGGGAAAAATGAATAAACTGGCAAAGGGAGAATAGTAGCATTGAGACTGGTCCTCCCGTGGGAATAATAATTCGCCTCTCTTTGTGGACAGTCTTTGCACAATGCGAGGCTTTCGGCATTATTCTGATCCTTCTCAAATATACGGGAAAAAATATCGCCGCTCAAGAGGATCACACGGGAGTTCCTTTAAAAAACCATTGACGATTTTCTCGGTAAGATATCGGAAGTAATGTTGTAGAATAAATTTAGTATAAGGATCAGATGAGCGACACTGGTATCAATTCATCTCGAAAGGTTAAATATAACATATTTCACGGCTCGGTAACAAAAAAGCTTTACTCGCTTTTCTGTCGTGAGGCTAGACAATCTTATCTAAGTATTTAATGATTTGTAAATTTTATCTGTATTTCATTCTCGATAAAATTTACGAGATCCGGATTTTTAAAAAATAGTCCCGCTTATAATCACAATATTTACCAAAAATATGATCAATTTATCTCATTCATTCTCGAAATATACAGTCAAAATAGATATTGCTTGTAAATAAAAAAATTATTTCTCACTAAAAATCACGAGTCTCACTTTCTCTTCCCTTTAAATCTTCAATCATCGATGAAATTCATGTATGTATATATTTTTTTGATAATTAAATATAATTCAGCTTTCACAAATTGTAGGTGTAAATTCTAAGCATCGACCTATCCCACAGAAATAGTGTAGAAATATCGGCTATTTGAAAACATAAAAGAATAATAAATAGATTCACTAAAGTGACTTTTAATTACTCTGAGTGTAAAAAGGTGTTTTGAGTTAAAATGATCAGGGCTATTCAAGTCAATCGTTGTATGCGAGTAAAAGAGAAGCGAAGGTTGCAAGGGTGTCGAAGATGAAACCGATTTCATGAAACGCAAAACGCGAAGCTTCTTCCAAACAATTCTATTATTCCTGACAAAATTTCTTTCATTCTGTAAAATTACATCGAAAACTAATGTTATGACTTGAAAGTAATAAATATATATAGGTAATTTTTCAAGTTCAAGAGCGGGAGAGGCACGCATAGATTTTTGGAATAGTTGCTTACCTGAAGAATATAATCGATTAAATAGTATATAAATACAAGATTTTTTATAAGAAATAACTTTTACAGTTTCCACAATGACAATTGATACACGACCGGTTTAGGCGATTTATCGCCATCCTCAGGTATCTCGATCATCGCTGTGGAGATTGTCAAAGTTTTTTAATGAAATTTTGTATTTTTATACTATTAAATTTTTTACTTACCTCTTCATAATAGCCGAAAGAGCTTCTAGCTCGGGCCATGAAACGCAGGTGTGCTCAACGAATACGATTTTTATTTTGACCCTGGGAAGAGAGAGGGGTTAGGGGAAAGTAGACAGTGACAGAAAAAGCCCGTCCCTATTCGGTTCTCAGGTAAGAGGATTTTGAAGATTCGTTTGATCCACACTTGAGCGTAGTGAGAAGGGGAGTGGAGGTGGACAGGGAGATGGGGTAGCGAGGGAGGGAGAGGGTGTCCGAATTGAAAGGAGACAGCACGGACTCTTCCCGCCATTGTCTGACCCCCAATATCATAATCATATAAACGAAATAATATTTTTAATCGTAGAATTCAGAAATAAAATTTTAACATTGCATAAAAATACATGGATGCTGTCAGGTTGTTATGGTCGCATATTTTTTCTTGCTACTATATTCAGTATTGTCTCGATATGAAGAGGAAGTGTTTTCTTTAATGTAAGTCATAAATAGGATGGCCATACAACCCTGTTTAGCCGGGACAGTCCCGGATTTTAGATGTTGTTCCGGCGTCCTGTCCGGTTTAGTATTTGTCCCGGTTAAAAAATTTTTATTTCATAAATATAGAATAAATAAATCACATTCCACCTGTTTTTACACAAGCAATCCGTTTATTAGGAATTAAAATCTCATCTTTCAATTATGTTTAAATAAGTACAATCCATATGGAGTGCCTATAGATGCGAGGTGTGCAGCACACTCCGACAGCCGAGTGCACGCAGGGCACATTTAACTATACGAGTTTCGAAGCAATTATTTATGTTTTAGATCGTCCCTTTTTACTTGAACGAATTAAGTTTAGCTAAAATGTTATATTTAACTGTTATCACGCCATAATATTTTCTTGAATGTTGCCAGATACGGATTTAACCACGGCTTGAAATGATACGCGACGTGGCATTTCATAAATGTGTGAACCGAAATACCTTTTTTCTGGAAAATTTTCTAAAAACTTGGGTGCGTTTTAGAGCCCGAAAAATACAGTAAAAATGACTTTAAAATATTTGCTACCGTCAATTTTCTGATCAATTCTGTAATCATTTTGTGCATATAATGTTAGAATTTGAAAACATTATCGGCTACTTTGTCAAGAAATCATGACCAAGCTACGCAGAATTTATCTTTTTGGCATGTAAGCGACAAAACAACTAAAGATCTTATATTTTCCCGGTATCCATTCTGTCCTTCTAACCACAGCAGTATATAACTTCCTCCCTCCATAACGTCCTAACGTGTATGTGGTACCAAGACAGTAGACAAAATTTAATATTCTTCATTTTTTTACGAAATGAAAATGATGCTTTGTTTTTTAATGGTTAATTTTATTATAATTATAATTTTCCAGTTTATATCTTTAAGGCTAATTTAATAATGAATTCAGGGCAAGGGCGGATCCAGAAACTTTCCAATAGCCCCAATTGCCCCTTCCCCTCTTGATTCTGCCTCAGCCGACGACCATACATTTTGAAAATCCCTATCCCAATCAGAATCTTTCTCTTGCCATACAGACTTAACCTTTGGTGTAGAAACAAGGAATGTTGCGCGGAATAAATTTAAGAATGCATCGCCCCTCCTCCCCCTTTGGATCCGCCACTGATTCAGGGCAACTATAATTTTGTAATCCTAAATTCACCAAGACTGCGCGTAGCATAGTTATACCTACCGCTTATTATGAATGTAAAGGTCTACCACTGTCCACTGGAAAATACGTTGGAATAATTTCTTGAAACTACACGTATTACCCGTCCATTTTCCTGGATAGAGATGCTCGTTGGAATGTTGACATTGCGCATTTGGCTGCTTTTAGAATAATAATTTGAAGATAAATTTCAAATGAAACCGAAATTCTCTTCATTACTCATTTGATTCCCGCCAACAAAACGGCAAGCTTGATCCTTGTATAACATCAATCCTTGTCCGGAGCAGGTCCCTCCGCGTATGAATAGTGACCATTTATTTTCGACCCCAAATCAGTGCAATTTACATTTGTTTCCCATAAAAATTACCAGGTTACTGTCTGGATAAATGAAGCAAACCAGTACAAAATTTTTTGGCTTCAATTTCGAGTATCAACTTTGCAATCTGTAGAAATGTTTGTATGTTATGAATACTCTATAATAAAAGTTCAATTTAACACGAAGTATCATTTTAAGCTACTCATATTGGTACGAGTACAGCGTTTTAAATGGTATGAACAGATACCAAGGTTATCAAAATACCGATAATTGAGCTAAGTTACCGTATTAAGGCAATGTATCGAAGAAGGAATAAAAACATTCGTAAATCAGTAAAAAGTCAGTACAGAAAGTCGATCAGTACAATATCGCCTAAATCAGTACAATACTGAACAAATCAGAACGGTTGGTCACTCTACGTATACCTACCGCAGCATTGTAAGCAATACAAGAATGGAGGACGTAAAATTTTCTGCAATAGATAACGTACAATAAAGATCCATTGGTTTGCTGGAAACTTAATAGTGCTATGATAGGCGCGTATAATAGACTTGGAGAGCGTCCAATATTTGTTTCGATCGAATAACTTTTACAAAAAACGTCTTGCCAAAACGAAAATTAAAGAAATATTTACTCCATATGCTAGATTTCTATACATAACGGATCGGCTTTTGACCTTTACCTATCCGATTGAGAAGCTGCGCAGCAGCTCAGAAAAGCCATAAGTTTCTAAACGCCAACCTCATCGAGGCGTACTACGTCATAGACCGCATTCAACCACGTGATCTGATAATACACACAAAAAATCAAGTTTAAAAGAAAGAACTTAACTTTGGCATCTCGGCTCACTTCCTATGGTTTCGATATTGTTCACGGTTTAGCAAATTTGTGCGTTTCGGTTCAGCAGTTTGATATGCTGCTCTACTAAAAATCCTCTTTCCCATGTCTCTCCTTTTGGTAAAGACTAGTCACTACATAGTTTCTTCAATGACATAAATTTTAATATTAATAAAATTAACCCGGTAGACTCTGCTTCAGGGAAAATCGTGGAAACTGGGTACCGCGGTTGGAAAACCAGGAACAATTTTTCAATTGTGGTCACTCAAATCCGCAGTTGATGTGGGACAACTCTATTTTTAAGTGAAAGACGTGGGTCGGCAAATACATACATTTACAAGCCAAAAAAATAGAGGTTGACTTACATGCTGCGTTATATGGTATTTATATAAATGTTGTGGTGGGAAGGCATTTAGGCTATAGCGAATACGTTATGTAGTGTTGGAAGCCAGAGCAGCAATAGTCTCTCCTTCCACTGCAAAAGATTCTTAACTCTGAAAGTCTCTAACTCGGTCAGTATCTTTCTTTCCCTTGTCCTAGATTTTTGTGGAATAGGTTTAAGAATAAATCCAATGGACATCATTGGGGACATCCAAGGAAGGGAGGACATCTCCATCTCCTTAAATCTGCCACTGGTTTTGAACTATGATAAAAATATAAAAATTTGATTTGAAAAGTTTTCTTTACGCTTTGCACATGCCCTAACAAGGGGGTCGCGAATATGGAAAAGTTTAAGTCGTAAATTCAATATATTAATATTTCAGTCATAATTCTATGATTTTATTACATTAATAATACAAACAACAATCCTTGTTCCTCTAAACATTTTCTTCGAGTTTTTTATTTATAGGTAGATTTATAGGATCGCGATCATGTCTGCTTCCATAATAGAGGGTCGCAGATACCGAAAGTTAAGGAACCGTCACTCACATCAGTATCACCTGAACGTAGCCTCGAAGCTGCACCTGGCCGTGAATTGTCTTGCATCAGGGATCAAAAAGGGCGCTCAACAGTTTGTAGGATTTAACCGACATTTTCTGAGGAAAACCGAGCCAATTACCGTATCTTAGGGCGATTTCGTTAGCCGTAAAATGAATCATTTTCTTTGAATAAAATCTTTCGGTACGAAGAGAGATAATATCCAAAGCTGAAATATAGTCTACCAAAGGTTTTTAGAGATCAAATTTTAATTTTTACATGACAAAAGAGTGTAGTGTCTCGTTCTTGTCCCGTCACTGACTTGAGGATGTAAAATTTTCAATTATTAACACAATTCTACCATCTTTGTGCGATATGAAGATTCCTTTGGAAAACAAGCATCTAAGCTTCAATAAAATATTGATTCACGCTTTACAAAATATAAGTTAAATCGCCTCTTCTTACGAAAGATTTGAGGTTTCATGCAACCAAATTTGGACTTGAAAATAAATACAGTCAAAATATCTCAAAATACCGTTAAAGGATGTTTATTAAAACATCATTACCGCTTGTAGCTACTCTAAACACTGCGAAAGACTTAGGAATGTTCTTTACGCAGTTTTCGAAAATGCTCCTGATATCATTATATATCGACGTTTCTTACAGAGGAGGAGGATATAACATACATATAGGAGGATACTAATGTTTAGGCACTTCCAGATGAGCTGGAGATTCGAAATTTTTTTCTTTGGTAGGATTTTGTGCAAAACCGACTAGAAAAAACGAAAATCATAGAAAAGTGCAACAATGCGGCCGCTAAAAATTCACAATTGTTTAAACAAATTTTCAAGGTTTATGTATTTTCGAATGTGCTACGGAGCTGAAATTTTCTGTAGAGGTAGTATTTGTACAAATACGAAATAAGGATTATAGAAATTTTGATATTTTAATTTGTTTGGCATTTAAAAATTCTTAAAGTTTAAACAAATAGGTAAATGTTTAGACAATACGCGCTGAGTTAGGAAGCTGAAATTTTTAAATTATTTAGAGTTTAGTCTATGTAAACGAATAAACATTTCAATGTATCCATGAAATTGTTATTGCGGCCAATAAAATTATTTAATTTTAAACAATTAGATAAATGTTATTTCACTTCTAATTGTGCTATAAATTTAAAACTTTGCAGAAATGTGTGGTATTATTAACCCAACGTGGGAAAAGTATAATATTCCTAAAATTGCAAAAATTCGTGTTTGTTTTACTACATTATTGTTTCATAATGAAAAAACGAAAACCGGTCTAGAAGTAAAATCTTTAGAAATAAAGAAATATTTCTCATGATGAAATATCTCTCTGAGGAATTAATGTTTTTTTCAAGATGAGATGATATGCTTGCAGAATGCAAGCACCTTCTACTAGTATTGCAATATTTTTCACGTGAGTCAATGCTATCTACCTAATTAGTTGCGTAAATGGTGTTTCTAAGGAAACAGTTTATTTGAAAACATTGCAGAATGACGTTTTTTGCTAGTTAATATACGTCTACCTTTTTCCCATGAAGGAATAACTCGGTAAAATATCTATGGAGGTAAGAGATTCTTAAATATAGCAAACATATAAAAATATCGAAAAGAATCGATATAGTTGACTTACCTCTTTTCTGCAGGTCTTAAATAGCGAAATTGTTTTGGGATTGATTGCTCTTTTTGAAGAGTACAAGACCAGGGAAATCGATTACGAAGAGCTTTTATTGGAACACCAAAATCAAGTTGTGAGAAAAATATCTTAATGCCACATTAGTTTCTAAAAAAATAAATTCGCATTTTGTTTGTATACGGCAAATAATCCATATGCTCAAATCAAATGGTCTCCTTTTGTATATTTTTGTTTTAGCTCCTACTGAAACTTTGCACTTTTTTATATACGTTTATGAGGACCAGTCATATGTGTACTGAAACTTTGTAGCGTTATTGTGTCAACTCTAGAAATATACGTATGTAATAACAAATTTTTCGTCTATTTTAAAAATCTACTTACAATTAGTTAATGAATAGACGATGTCTGTTAGGATGCACATATTTACACTAACGACCTTCCAGACTGGAATCAGAGTAAATAGTGCCCCGGGGGATTATCCCCACCATGTACCTTCAACCGCATTTTTATTAAAACTGATTTCTTTGTCAAAAACATTTTTTGGGTTTACAAATAACTTGATAGCTTTTACTTGACAGTTTCTTCGATTATTGATTACAAACGGTTTGCTCCTTCAAAGGTGAATCTGCAGTATAATTTTAAACGAAAAATATCCCTCGAGTTAAACGAGTCCAAGATGCGTGTTTTCACGAACTTATTAAGAGAAATTTTTTGAAATCCGCGACGCGTTTCCAGTAAACGCGAGTGCGTACACTACCCACCGCATGTCCACTTCATGTGATTATCACGTGATCGAGCGCACGTGGGGATATATTAAATGGTTTTGTATGTTATTCTCAGAGCCAGCTAGAAGAAACGCGGGGCCCAGATCAAAGTGCGCGCATGGGGCCTTTTTCGCGTCAAAAAATTTTAAATAGTAAATTCAAATAAATAAAGCGATCTCTCTCACTATGGCCGTTTTCGATGTTCTTTCCGACTTTTTAAAGGTATTTATCTTACAAGCGCTACAAATATTATTTAAAGAGTGCGAGGTAAGCGAGGGGCCCGGTGCAGTCGCGCCGTTCGTATCACCATCACCGACTTGGCCCTGGTTATTATAATCGTATTCTAACTAAAAATATCGACAAAACATTAGTATAAAGACGTTTTTATCTGTGAAAAAGTTTGATGCTCTGATTCAGAACGATCATTATGTTAGTTTCTATTAGAAAATTATCACCGTTATGCGTTTCCTCCGTACGCGACGATTTCCAGGAAATCACAAATCGCGAAGTTCGAGATATACCTGTACTGATAATTAAGATAGCAAACTAAGGAAGCCATTAATTTGTGGGATTTCCTTTTAATCAAGAAAAATTGAATGAAAAACTTTTTTCTCCACTTAAATAATTTTACTTTGAGTTTTTAAATTTTTTCGTTAAGATTTAAATGCCTATTGGAGACTATTTTTTATCTTAAGATTCCTGTGATAAATCAGATAGCTCCAATTTGCATAAGGAAAATCCAACATTTAACATCAGAGCTACAAAGCAGCCTGCACCACATGCAACATCCGTTCATTGTTTTTATATGTACTACCAGGGGTTAAGGGTAACATATATGGGTGAATGTCCAAAAAGAGTGCATGTGGGATTACAGGAAGAGATATTCTGCAACTATTGGTTGGGCAGCTTTTTGCCGAGCAAGGGGGTTTTTGGATATTCCCAAAGGTTTTTCTAAGACAATGAAATCTTGTGTAACTCGAGGAAAAATAATGTTGTGTGCCTGCCTCTCAAATGTTTGACCAGTCCAGATTTTTCAAATCTACTTTCACTTGAAATTTCCATTGTTTTTTTGTCCCATGCATGCAGTTGTCACCATTAATGATGGCTGTTTTGTAGTCGAAAAGTAGATCTGGTTTTTTCCCCAACTTCTTAATAACTGTTGGAGCTACCTAATTTTTTATTTGGATTCCAACAATAAGGCAAGGTCCATAATTCTTTTTTGAGGAGGATTTCTTGATCATAGTGGAACAGGTACAGATACAGAGTATTCTGTTTTTATAATAAAGTAAGGTAAATGTATGGAATTCTCACTATTTTTAGAATGGTGCAAAATGTCTTAGCAATGAGGAAGAAGATCTTTTTGTTGAAATTGTCAAGTTTGAAGATTATCTGCATAAAATCCTGGATGTGTTTTACAAAGTGTCAAAACTTCAGAAGGCAGAGGAAATTTATATAAACTTAGGTAAGCCATTTGTCCTTTTGCAAAGTCGTTCATTGAATTACACTTAATTTTATGCAGTACCAAATTATGAATTTGATAGTATGCAATCATAAAATTCAGGCTAGTTAGAATACATTGCCAGCTCCTAAGGTAATAATTGTGGTTCATATAATTGGGAGGAAAATGCTCCCCCCTTACCCTCAGAGGAATTGCCAGGAATTCAAATACATTCCGAACTCAGGCAATTCAGCCTCTTCCACTGCCAACAGTTTTTCATTATAAATGTTCAATTCAAAAGATATATCTCACTGATATACACAATTGTGTGGTGATGGACATCCTGTTTTATTTATATGACCAAATATTTAGTTGTGACTGCTTCAATGAGCCAGATAAGAGCTTAAATCAGAAGTTATTTAGAATGAATGGACCCTTGATTGGCTCGGTTAGGCCCTGTCGGACCTCTCTATCACCTAACTTTATTTAAGAGACACTGTGTTAACATAAATGTTAAAATTAAATTAAGCATTTTTTAAAGATTTAAAACTTCACTGGATGGGATGTTTAATGAAATGATTATTATTTTAATTAATAACAACATTTTCTATGATAAAAATTAAATTTTATAGGATGTTTTACTATCATAACATGAGGCTGCAAACAGTGCATCCTTATTAAATATCTTAAATGAATGAACATGACTATCATGTCATTCTGATGTAATAAAATTATCTTTTAAGTTGACTCTCAATATGATTTCTAGACTTATAATACCTAAGGTGAATTTACCTACTAAAAATAAACACTTTTATTGCCATATTTTTCATCATATAATACACACCGGGATATAAGATGCACCCCAGTTTTTAGAAGATTTTTCAGGAAAGAAAGTATTTTGGTTCACCAAGGCATTTAGGAAGGCCCATGTCGTGTATCATTTCCAGCCTTGATTAAGTCCATATCCGGCAACATTTACAGATAATATTACAGCATGATAACAGTTAAATATAATGTTTTAGATAAACTTCATTCGTAAAATAAATAGGGAAGATCTAAAACATTTAACTGCTTCGCGACTTGTATAGATAAATGTACCCTGTGTGAACTCGGCAGTATTATTAATTAAACCTGTCGGAGTGCATCATACACGTTGCACATATAGATACCCTCTACTGATAGTATTTACTTATACTTAAGTTCAAAATGATATTTGAATATAATGCGATAAATAATAAATGGAATGCATATGTAATATCGATACGTATGCTCAACGAGTCCTTTTTATTCTGGAACTGTTTTTGCCTCGTACATAACGATTTTGATAGATACAGCAATACCTAACTTCCTCTGTTCCACTATCCATCTCTTCCTCTAGATGTGGCCATTTAGGACCAACCTTACAAAGACTATGTTTCTCTTATCCCATCAGCTTCAGTTTTTCCTCGTTTTCTCCATTCACAGATCATTTTTTTCTGTGGGATGTGAACCAAAATGACGTATGGCTGCTCGGTTTCCATGCGTTTTTGCATATTGAATCGCCTTAAACTTATAACTAATAGCTTAGGTATATCTTTTCATTTTTGTAGCCATTGCAATCTGAATACATGTAACGTTATTTATCCTAGATATGTATAAATTATTTATGGCATCTACATTGCATTATTCATGCTATTCAACGGGCTCATTAGGAATTAAAACATCGCAAATGCGCCAAAATTGTAATCACTGTGATCGGACATGTAGATATTAAAGCATAATAATGAAAATGCATCCTCAGAATTCACGTTGCATAAGGTATTACTGTATATATTAACAATTTTTCACTATTAATTATTAATAATGTATATTTTATTGTTTTTGCAAAGAATTATTGCCAATTATTCCATTTTGGGGATGAGTGTGCTTGTTAGTGTCAGTTTTGACAACAGTAATAATATCACCTTCGGTGTATAAGACGCAGGCTGATTTTGGGGGTAATTTTTCTGGAAAAAGTGCATCTTATATGCCAAGAAATATGGTATTTCTATAATGATATTTGAGAGGATGTGGAGCTCAATTCCAATGGAATACAATTAAAACTTCATTAAAATAGGAGCCCGAGAAATTTTTTAAAATGACCCAAAATTTTTATTTTTCAGTTATTTTGTATATTATCTTCTTTAAAGTTCCTAAAATGAATGACTTGGATATAAAAAAGCTGGCATTAACAACTTTTCCACTGAAGTGGAAAATATTACTCAGGTTTCTCTGCCAAAGAAAACACTTTATGTTGGTTGCCAAAACAGGGACAGATGTATTGGATTTTGAATTCTGCCATAAAAATATTCTGGAGCCTTTAAAATATAAACTTAAATGGATGAAAGTGAGTATTGCTTAAAATTCAACTGGAATGTCTGTTTATGAAAATGACTAGTAACATTTAAAGTTTTTGTTTCAAGCAAATTCAGTATCTACATTAACCATATTTTGTTATGCTTAAGAGTTGTGGTAAATTGAGCATTCATAAAAGTATACATAGAAAATTTTTCCAAAGTTTGGATATTTGATCAAATTTTAATATTCATGAATCCAAAAGAAATTAAAATTGATAATTTGGTGGGAAATTAAGAGTAACATCAGCATATATGAGTGGTGCATTAATTTTTATACCTTTGAGTATTCTAGCAACTTAGCGATGAGCTGCATATTAAGTTGAAAAAATTAGAAAGGAAAGAGCTGACAAAACCAAAATTGCCCTTTTCTGAAAGAAAGCTAAACCAAATCATATCACCTGTAATACCTCGAGTTGATGAAAATTATCAGCCACTTAAGGTAGAGATATTTTTAGAATAGTTTATAAAAATTACTCAATTTACTTGCAACATGTGCCATAATATTTTCATTGAGTCCTTATTTACATTGTTAGAATCTCATTCTGATTACATATAGATTTTTAGGAATGGTCAAATAAAAAGTAATACTCAGACCAATATCCACTACCAACCAAGAACTCAGCATCTGGAGAGCAAGGCAAAGAAAATCGAGGAAAATGTTAATTTGACGTCCCTATCAAAAGTCATTCCACCCAATCAAGAGGATACTTTTCATTTTAAAGATGAAATAGATATGTTAACCAAAAGTATACAGTCTTTCCTATCAACAGAGCAAGGCAAGGTTCTTTCTAAAGATCAAATGGAATTGACGCAGTTAATAAGCTCTGTCCAAACTAAAGAAGAAGATAAAACTACATATAGGAAGGAGATAAAATCAATACAACCCAAGCAAGATGGGGAGGCTGCTTACAAAGATGAAATGAATTTGATAAGAAGAGGTACAGTCAAGTCCAAGCAGAAAGTTGACCCTATTTCTAAAGATGAACTAGAGTCGAAGAAAAGAGGTAAACTCTCTAATATCAAGCTTCCAGATATTCATAATAGGCACTCATTACATAAGGTTTGTTGCATTTTATAATTACTAAGATAATAACACCAAAAATAATTTTGTGTGGGAGAAAAATCTTGAGCAACTCCTTTCTCATGCTGTTTTTCACTAGCTGACAGTGCCACCAGTGATATTAAACACTGCCACAATACTTAGAGAAGGTGCAACAATCCAACAAAATGAATGGAAGCAGCTGAAAAGGTAATATTGATCTATCTTAATATACATAGGAGAAAAATTTTATGTATTTGATATTTTTCAACTTAAATGGTTCTTTCTATGATAATATTCTAAGTCCTTTGGTTTAGGTCAGATCTGTTGGGAAATTATTTTAGTAAATAACTACAATTACTGTATCTCAATGTATTTTTCAATAAATCCTATTTTGGGAGATAAAGCTATATATTTATTATTTTTCTTTGGTTATATAAAATTTATAGTTTGTTAAAAATATGTCAGAACATTCACTAAAGAATTATCAAGCTCATCTTATGGCTGAAAACAAATTCAAGAATAAGCATCTCAATGTCAAAGATTGAGAAATTAAGTATTTGTCTTATGTATCTCCAATAGCCATATCAAGGTCACAGATGTTTTTATTTTTAAACCTTGTGATGCTATTGGTAATATCTAAGATAAGTACAGGCATCTTTCCCTTAGTGTTCTTAATTGGTTCCTGAAAAATAGAGCACTAACTGAAACCATACTAAGCAAGGGAATTTTTCCCATAAGAATTAATGTAAATAGATTAATTCATGCTGCCACTCTAGCACCCTTGCATCTACATCTAAGTACGTAATAGACACTTGGACGTTAACGTGCCTTGGCATGACTACTGCTGAAAATCCATTTCATGCCGGTTTGCAAGCTAAGTGTGCAAGGACATCTTTGTCAGATAAGTCATAACGAAGCAAAATAGGCAAGTCAAAATTAATGGAGAAGCTGATATCTTGATATCGAAAAAATTCCACACTTTCAAAATAGCATTTAAAAATCTATGGAAGAGACAGAAAAGAAAGGATTGTTAGAGATATTTAATTTTCTCATAATTTAATTATTACCTAATAACAATACTGATTAGGCCTACTACATATAAAAAAGATATGTGCTTGTCACATTATATTTTTCAAGAAATATTCAGTTTCATTTGAGAATATTTTAAGCTGCTTAGGATACTAGTATGTATATCCAAAGTGTACGACTAGAACAATGTGTAAATGATACAGGAGTTAGTGAGAACTCTATAATAAAACATTGCTAAGTGAAGCGTGCTATAGTGAGGGATGCCTTTGCTTACTTTTTCATTTTTTTGGTTGATGGAATAAAGGGATCCGAAGATCCTATGCAGACAGGCATAAGCTGTAAAATTTGGAATAATTTTGAAATGAGAAAAAAGTCTGCTATGACCAGGAATCGAACCCGGGTCTTCCACTTGCTGGGCAGATATTCTACGGCTGAACTATTGTAGCAGATCAATTTTCTCATTTCTGAACATGGATGTTTTCTTTGTTGGGACAGAACTAGCCAAGCTAGTATCAAACTGCCCCAATGGATCTCCTCAAAGAGATACATCGAAGAAACTCCTCCCTCTCAAATGGTGAGATTGCCAAGCAAGAAATTGATGGAATAAAGTGATCTGAAGATCTTATGCAGACAGGCATAAGCTGTAAAGTTGTGAATAATTTTGGTGTCAAAGTGCTTTTTCTTGAATAGGTCAGAACTTTATACTTTGAAATTGCATTAAAATTAAACATACATTTACCTTCAAATCAGTATGCTGAGGGTATATATAGCTTCTCCCTCTCTTTCTTTCACACATAACTAGTTTAAGTAGATGTTTCAGTTGGCACATATTTCCATATTACGAAGAGTGAGGTCATGACTCAAAGATATTTTTAAAAAGTCTTCTTTTGCTATTCTGGATTTTTCAATAAATATATGACGTATGCATTATTTGCACCAATATCAAGCCTATTCATAAGTAATATTAATATATAGATTGAAGTAGCCATGTAGCTCCATAATATTTCTTCTCAATCATGTTCTAACTTCGGGCAGGAATGATTTCCAGATTCGTCCTGATTTAGATACCATCTCATCACAACTTACTCCCTCTTCATGGTCTATTTCATTTTCATTAGAAAAATAATCATCAGCCTCCACTTCAACTTTTGCTAATTATCTTCCGATTCTGAGACATTGTTCTCTACATGTATAAAATCACTTTCCTCCTCATACTCAACAGCTAAATCATCTAATTCACTATCCTCTGCTAACCATACCTCAATTTCTTCAATAGTAAGTGCCATTCCTTGCAGAGCCTAATTTAAGGGAAATTTAGAGCTGCAAAAATCAATTTTTTGGGTTCATTGGATTATTGGAGAGTTCTGTTTTTAGGCTGGTTTCCAAAGGAAACATAGCCTTATGAAATGGTATGTGTGTGTGTATGTGCTCCCCTACTAACAACATTTGCACCAATGGACCGATTTTCATGAAACTTGTGCTTGTGCTGCCAGGGCCCACCTCCGGGCTATATTTCATTTGGCGAAGATTGCAGTCCCAGGTTCAATTCCAGGATTTTTTCCCTATTTGTTTTACATTGAAAGTCTCAAATCCATTGTGCAGAGATGTTTTCTTTAATACTTTAAAATATCTTAAAATTGTGATATCAGAGTGAGGTTTGTACTGTTCTAAGAGGAAAAGAATGTAGATTCTAATTCTTACCACCAAATTTTGATAATTGATCGTATTTTCTTGAATTTCTACTAAAACAGCGTTTTTGCATTTTAAATCGCATTTTATCAGATTGTTGCCATGGAGACGATTATTACCAAACTCGGCTTGAACATAGACGAGTAAACGAATGGGTTATTTTCTTTTCTGCTCGACTACTCTTCAACAATGGACATTTGATCCAGGCATATTAGCGTATAAACAGTAACATTTATTAAATTCTTTTATTTAAAAAATACATGCAAAATATAATGTCAAAAAGAGAATTTTTTTAGTATTTAAAAAATGAAAATGCCCTACTAATTTGTTTTCCAATTTTTCTCTATCATTGATAAACTATAAATTACAAATCTTATTTATGGCATGAGAATTCCTTAGAATGAATAACACATACTGAAACATTTCCTGTCAATATAAGTAATCAATTTGGGACGTCAAGTTTGGGAAACTGGCCTGCATTAGTCCTGGTTTGAACTACTTGTTTTATTCAAGTTCGGAAAAACTGTAATATTTAAAATGTTATGCCATCATGGTAAAACATCATATAAAAAAGGGCCTTGCATGTATGAGGCTCTTGTTTGTGCTGGACCTGTGATATATTCTCCATTAAGATGGCACATATAAGAAAAACCACATTTGAAATCTCAGTAATTATTTTCAGGACTCAAAGAAAATAATGTAAAAAATCACACTATTCGCTGTCTAACAAAAAACTTAAAATTACTGTTAACTTTAAAAAAGTAATTAAGCAAATATTCTTTCAAAATTAACAATCTTAAATATAAATGATTGCATAATAAACCACACTAAAGGACAAGTTAGTTGTAATAATAAACAAGGTAAATATCTCTTTAACACGTTCAACCCGGTGTGGGTCATGCCGCCGTACAGAATGATGTAGTTGTGACTCACCGGTGACCCACGCCGGGTTGAACGTGTTAAATAATGAGCTAAGAAATCCAGTCACACTCGACTAATGTGAACTATTTATGACTGACTGTTATGCTATTTTTAACAAACTTTCTGAGTAGGTAGAAGATTACAAGTTGGTAGGATTGTTCAATTCTTATAGTAAAACCTATTTACAAAAAATAAATCCACAAAAAAGACCCGGGTTTGACTCCAGTATATAATTTGTTTCACATAAGTTAACATGTAAAATCAATTTTTCGACTTACAGGTTTTTACTCTTTTGCAAATTAAAATTAGAAAGAATTGACCTAAGATCTTCGGACCTGAACCGTTTTAAAGAAAAATAAATAACATTTCTTATTCTTATCATCATATTTCACCTATGATTCGAAATTGCTCAAGTAATACGTTTTAATCATATTTATTGGAAAATTTATACTTTTTAACAATATGTTGTCTTGCTGACCATGTCGTTGTTATACCTTGAGATTTGACTGTCGTCTCAATCCTTGTACTATTTACATAAGGAAAGTGTGCTTTGAATGCTTTAATAGGAGAGAAGGAGAGGAAGAAAAAAGGAGAGAGACAGGAGGAGAGTGGGAGTGAGAGGAGAGAGAGGAAGAGAGACAGAGGAGGGAGAGATAGATAATGGTCTTTATTAGGGCAAGATTGAGACTAGGAAGTCTATTTTTCCAGAGAAGGGAAGAGGGGAAAGGAAGAGAGAATGGGAGGGAGGAGAATGGGAGAGAGGAAAAGAGAAAAGGAGGAAGAATGAGAAGTGCCTTTAATTTAATACTTAATCCACACATACCCATTATATTTGATGGGCAGTTAGGCTAGATATATTAATAATATTTGTGAAAAAAGTCAATCAAAACTTTGAAATTTTTTTTATGGCACATCATCTTTGTTTTCTGGTGTCTCTGGCTCAGTAGATATCACTTAGTACTCTTGGCACTAACTCTCTTTGATTTAAACATTTTCATTATGCCTTCGTTTTTGTTTATTGAGCCACATTAAAACAGTTTTCTTTGGATCTCAATCCATGACATATTAAAATGCATATATAAATATTTAGTTTCAGTGCTTAAATTCATTTAGGACCTTAATGATGTTTTCAGCTGAGAAACAATCTAAGCCATTAGCGTGGTTCAGGTTCAGATACCTAACCAGCGACAAAGATTATAATTTATTCATGGCATTCATGATTCATGTATTACTTGAAAAAAGAACTAGCAACTGCACAAAATTGATTATAGAGCTACATATTTGACTTTTAGAACGGCACAAAATTGTTAGGGTTGCACGTTAAAATAGGCCCTGATTCCTTGTTCTTTGTTATTCATTTTGAAAAAATTATACAATTTTAGAAAAATAATATTAGTAACTTGAAGTACCAAGTGGGGTCCTTTTTTCTAATATTGTTTCTATTTTTGCAAATTTTATACATGTCATATGACACTAGTCTTAAAATAATCTATTTAGTAATGGTACCATTTGAGAGGTAGAGATTGAGGATATACATTTGCTCAGAAAGGGGTTTAGAGAAGTACTGAGCTAGAGTTATCAGAACTGATGTATTTAAAATTTAAAATGTTTGACATTTTATTTGAGAGTTTTTATAAAACTTCAGAAATTTTTATTTGGTTCGAGTGTTTCACAATAATGTTTAAAAAACGATTTCAGTGAATATTACAATTTACATCATATGCATTTAGTTATTTAGGATGTGCAATTATTTTATTTTTGTAGCTTATAATAATTTATTTCTTGTATAAATTCATAGAAAATACAATTGTATGAAAACATCATGAGTTATTCAAATTATTTTGTATTATTTTAATTTTAATATTTATAAGATGACATTTTCTTCAATTTCGTATAAACCTATAGAACCTATAGCTGCAGTATCCTGTAAAAATATTTATTTCCATCCAATATAAGTGCCTAAGAATATACTTTATTATCTTTATGGGTATTGGAGAAGAATCTTTTTAATTATGTAAAAATAGCATTGAAGAAGAAATTAACAAGCAGCTGATGATTTCTGATAGGCTCCAGGATATCTGTAATGGTGGGGGGGATCCATTATTCGTGGAAACTTTGGAAGCTGAAATGAGGGAGCAAGAGAGAAGGGAGGCAAAGGAGGCAGCTGAGGCAAGGCACCTTCGAGGGCTTCTCTGCCAGGAAGAGGCACTGCTTGCTAAGGAAGGTGTTCGGCAAAAGAACCGAGACAAGGCATCACATGTGAAATTTGAGGTTTTTTCCTATTTTAATATAATTATCAGCATAAAATTATGATGGTACTAAAATTCTGTTACTCTGTTTTTTGAGGATAGTATAACAAAAAATGAGAAACATGGGTGGTGAAATGTTTTAGTGACTAGTAGCTTCAAGCTAAACAAAAATGGTTGGGACATTAAAAAATGATTAATTATTTACCTGACTCATTATGTCATTTTAGGACTTATAAATTCAACGACAAAAAGGTTTTAAACATACATTAATCATATCTAATTAAAGTTTCAAACAGCAAAAACAAGAGGAAATCATTGTCAAATAAATATACATTTTCATAAAGAAAAAATATTATTTACAATTTTATAGAACTACTAAATGATATGAATTTTACCAGAAATACAATATCAATAAAATGAAGAGCCAAATGAAAGCAGAAGAAGAAATAATACAAAAAAACTTGATAGAAAAAACTCGAATGATCCAAGCTAATGCTCAAAGAGCAGTAAAAATGAATATAAAAACTAAACAAGAAAAGGGTAAGATAATGCAAATGAATTACAGCACATTTATAATTTAATAGGGAGAACATTAAAAATACATTGTAATTTTTAGCACAAAAATTACTGGAAGAAAAAAGAGCCTGGAAGGAAGCTACTGCAAGAAAAGTAAGACATAAATATTAAAACTGCAAACTATAGGAAAAAATTAAATGATTTGCAGATGAATCAGTGGGTGCTTCCATTCTTTACATTCTAGAAAGAAGAAGAATCAGCTCAACGAGCAGAGTTAATTAGGGAGATTCACAGGCTACATGGAGCTTCAGCACTCCACAACAAGAAGTCAATCGATTTAACACAGACAGCAGGCTGGGGATTATCTTGTGAAATGTCAATTGCAGAGGTATTAATTAATCAAGTGCAATTATAAATAGTATTCTCCTTGCATAAATTAATTGAATGAATTCATAAAATTTAACGGCTGCACTAGGCCTTGTTATTCAACTTTTATGGTCTCTTGTGTTTTTCATACAGAAAGTGGGACTGTTATTCATGTCTCAAGCTGCAACATCCTTACTAATCATAAAGTTGCTATTTGATCAATATTTTTCCTAAATAGATATCGATTTAATTCACAAAATAAATCTAGGAATTAGTGTGGAAACATAAAATAATCTATAAAATCTATCCTTAAATAGCTACAAGAAAGGTTGATTCTTGCCAAATCACATCTCCTGGAAGAAACAGAAGAGAGAAAGAAGAGAGTGAAAAGACAACAACATGAGAAGAAAAAAATGCTAAAAGATATGGAGAAGTATATTGTCAAGTATAAGGAATCAAGGTTAATATTATTCATTGATGCACCTGTCGATCAAAAATGAATGGATAATATAACTTTACATGTAATTAAATGTAGTTATCCATTCTACCCACTACTGCTTCAAATTTTTAGTAAATTTTACAAACAGCTGCATAAATTCTTTTGAATATGCACATTTTTATGAATGCAAATACAGCCACAGATTTGATTCCATATTATGACTGAAAAATATTACTTAGTGGATTTAATAATTTGATAAAATAAAAACTCACATTAATACCGAGTAAAATTTGGTACCATATTTGGTATATCATTCTTGAAATATAATTTTGATTTTCAGGCAAACAGAATTTTTACTTAATTAGTGAAGTGTTTGTCTAAATGAAAATAATCAAAATCAAAAAATAAAATTTGCTATGCAATAAAATCACAATATCATGGCCCTTTTTCCCAGGAAAATGGTATTGCCAGCAACTGCAAAAATTCAGGAATTGCCAGAAGAGGAGCCAGCTGAGATAAAAAACTTGAGAAAGCTGCTTGAGAGGAAAAGGATGGAAAGAAAAAAACTAATGGAACAGCCAAATCACACATAAGATTTCTAGTTGCATTGCAGGCATAGAATTCCACCTTAAATATGTATTACCTCAAATGAAAGCAAAGCATTAATGGTTGAGTAAATAAATTATGTAGTTATTGTTGCGATGTTTTCAACTTAAAATTTCGTGAAGCTAAGTTATGTGCTCTTCCCAATTAAATGACATCTAGACATATTTACAATGTGGTCAGTGCTGGATGCAGGTATGGGTGAACCAGGTGGCTGAGGATCATTTACAAACTATGTAACCTGACCTTTTTAAAAAACTTTTTTAACAATGTACAAACATTTCTAATCCCTCTCCAACATTACATGTCAAAATAGCCCACTCGGTATTTTTTATGATAGGATAAATAAGTGAACTGGATTTGAAAAAGAGCCTTTTATTAAACACTGAAAATTAACATTCTAGATCAGTGTTTTTGTAACTTTTTGTGTAGTGACTGCATGAAATTTCTCAGGACCAGGCAACATGAAGAAAAATATGTTCCAACCAGAGGTTTCATTAACTCTCGATAAAAAGCAATACATACTAGAAGATTGGCATTTCTCTAATAAGAGCATTTTGTTTCCTCTCATTTTTGATATACAATAAGTCTGCTGGACGAGCACCCATGGTGACTGGCATCATGCCAGTCAAACGAAATTGCTGGCCAAGCAAATGTCAGTCAACTTATATAAGTCAAAGCAAGCAAGTACAAATAATGTATTCTAACTGAAAGGCATGAATTAGGTTTACTTAATTGATTTTTTATTCATTTCTGTACTAGCATTTATGCCCGTTTTATGAAGAAATAAAGATTTTAACAAGATTTTTAACATCAACCAAAGTTACGTATTTTCCAGCTGATAGCTTTGGATAAATTATTATATTATATTATTTTAATAATATAATATAATAATAAATTATTACATTATAATATATTAATCCTCATCATCACTAGTGTTGTCTTTTGACAGGTCCCTGGATTTGGATCTCTTATTTCATTATTTTTAGTGCACCTGGCTCAATACATTTTTCCTTAACCGATTAGGGACTGAATTAAATGGCGGAAAATGGCCAATTTTTTACCTTTTTGTACATTCAGGAAAAAAACTTTAACTCTGATCTGCTCTAAATTTTCCCTGTATTATGATAAGGATCCACAGTAAATATTTAAAAACTTATGTAGGCTTCTGGTTCATTAAATTCCAGAGATCCATGCGACATTCTCTGAAGCAAGGGTCAATGCAAAACCTTTTCTGCAAATGGAACACACAAAACTTGTCCTCTTCCTTATTCCTTTTCCCCTACATACCACACATTCCTTTTGCATTACTATATTTTTCTTATTTATCTCCACTTGACCGGGATAATGGTACTCTCTACAATTATGCATAGTAGAAACATTTGCCCAGTGTCCTTGTACTTTTCTGCTACTGTAGTCATCAATGAGGTCTCTGATTACATCCAAATGGAATTTTTTAGTCAAAATTAACTTATTAGTAGCTTATTTGTAGTAGATATAAGAATTTACTATCATCCTAGTTTGTAAGTCAATGATCAGTCTATGCCATCACTTTTTTGAAGAAATATGTAAGCTGCAGTAGCTACATAGCTGGCCATTTCTATCCAATCCTCCCATGAATTTGTTGAATACCTTTACAATCTTGGGAAAATACACTTCCACCTCCGACCCATCCTTCTGCATTGTTTTTACACACTGCATTGGGTGTATAGGTGAGTTATAGCCAGGGTTCCCTCTAAGCTGCGTGCCTGCGTCGTAGTTATTGAAATGCCACGCACTTAATTTTTCGAGCGTGCACGACTGTGTGTATCTTTTTGTATGGGTGTATATTGCATTCAAACAGAGCTGCACCTATTCGGGCTGCATTACACCCGGGTCCTAACTTGCCAGGGGCGCCTTATCGTCAAGGTTTTGTATGTTGCTATTCTGGTACTCTCTGGCATGCCAAAGGGGTCCATTTTAGGCCCTGTCCTCTTCCTCATTTTCATTAATGACTTACCTGAGAACCTTATGATTAAAGTTTGTAATAATGTTATTATGTATGCTGATGATGTGAATGTTTTAGTTACTAATCCCAATGACAAAACACTAGTTGACAGAAGCAGAGATGTTTTGCAGGTGATGTCTGAGTGGTGTAAGGGCAATAGACTCATCTTAAATGGGAGTAAAACACTGGCTATGTTCTTCTCCACCTTGCAGAAACAGTGCCAAAAGATGTGATCAATTCCACTAAGGAGTTCAAATTTCTAGGTGTCTATATTGACCCTCTGTTAAAATGGTCTTATCATACTGACAATGTATGTAAAAAGCTAAACTCTGCATATTATATCATATCTGTCCTGAAGTACTCACTCAGTATTGAGGTATTAAAAAATGTGTACTTTGCTTATTTTTATTCACATATTGCTTATGGTATTGTCTGTCCTCTGGGGCCCCTTTACCCAACTAAATGAGGTTCTCAAGATCCAGAAAAAGGTTGTCAGGTCAATGTGCAATGCACCCTTCAGAGCACATTGCCAACCCCTTTTCAAAAAATTAGGACTCTTGACTTCCTTCTATTTATGTTTATAATGTATTAAATTTTATAATGCTCTGCCTGCTACAATCAAAGAAGTAAACACATTTCAATCATTCAAGAAGCATGTTCATGAGTTCCTAGTGACTAAATGTCATTATAATATTAGTGATTTAATGTTTGTTATTTGAAATACTTTTGTATTCTTCTCTTCTTTTTAAAATCTATGTTTTGACATTTCTTATGCATTATTTGTAATGTCTTTCTAAACTTATTACTATTATTATTATTAAGAGGGTGATACCCTAGCACTGATATACCATTAATGTAATGCTAAAATGATTCTAGTTTGATTATTGCTGTAGAAATCATTTCATTTGAATACTTAATAATTTTATTCACTCACTGCAACAATGGACATTTGATAAAATTGTGTACAATGCATCAGATTCTCTGTCATCAACATTTTAATAAAAAAGTTGTCATCAGTAGTGTTATAAATTACATATATGTCACTAGTGCATAGGATTGCTAATTATTTTTTTATTTTTAATTAAAGTTATTAAGGTAGAATTTCAAGTTTTTATGAGCATAACCATTAGAGAAATACATTTATTTTATTAATTAAAGATTGAATCTACAACTTCCTATTTTTACAAAAATAAAGATTAAATACTTAATATACATACAAGAAGTTTAATAAATGTGTGCTTAAGTGGGCTAATTACATACATATATTCTTCAATATCTTCTCTTCTTAGCTAGTGTGGTGTCATTGAAATTAAACACCTTTTTAAAAGAATAACTGCAATGTTATACATTAAAAATTAATTTTCAATACTTTTAAATTATTAATATTTAAATGACAACTAACATAGAAAAAACTTGTTCAAAAGAAATTAAAATTAAATGTATCTGGTATCCAGATTGAGTTTCTATCAGCTCAGATGATCTATTTTCCTTATTTGGAATCATTTCTGAAATCCTTTTGTAAAAGGGCAGACAACTCACTCTCCAATTGCATCCAACCACTACTTCGGCTCAAAAGTTTCTTGCACACAGAAGTTGGTTTCTTAGGTATGAATGGGCAAGGCTACAATAAGTAAAGATATAAGAGTTAATGAATGAAAAAGGTTTACCATCCTAGGGCAAAATCAAACATTATATCTGTTGCCCAGGAACAGCCAAAGCCATTTCAGGACAGGAATTTAGCTTCCATGTATAACCAAGTAGATGGATGTGTCTTTATTTGGGCAAAATTTGGACTGTAAGGTCCATTCTTACATTTAACCCTTAAAGAGTAGTAGTAGGGAGAATATGAAACAAAGCAATCTTATTTATACTGTTATTTGTTGTTTTTTAGTCATGAGAAATGAGAACTCATTAAAATAAATTGAAAATCATGCCTTAAGCTACTATCTGTAAGTACTGATGTTGTGAGTGCGTTTTGAAATCAATCATAGTTGTAATTCTGGCTAATGATGAACCTTCCTTATGTTGTAGCTTGTATGTAGAATTATCAAGCTTGGTTTATGGCTAAAATCAAATTGACACAATGTGTCTCTCCAATAGCTATAAAAATTATAAGAAAACAAGATGCAGATTTTTGCGAAAAAAGCCATAATCAGGAGTAATCCACTGAGAATTGATTATAATAACATCAGTTAATCACCACGAAGTAAATTGGTTATTGATTCAATTCAATTCAATTAAACACTCATGAAATAAATTTAAAGATGATTGTAAGTAGAACACATCTGCGCAGAAATGTAAACATTACATTATTTTCAATGGAAATAATATTTTTGATTTATGCATTTTCGTTTTACACAATGATTTCCAGGAACACAGCTCTCGCATAAATTGGATGATACCTGTAATGGCATTTGACCACCTAAATTTAGAGTTGAAAACTTCAATACCGATACCGTCTCACCTGTTTTGATATGGAAGGCATACTGTGATCCTCTGCTACTTTCTTAAAAATACTGTAGTTTTCTAAGGCAGGTGCAATGGCTGCTACCGGTCTTTTCAAACCCGCATGCAGTTTAGTGCTGAGATTCTTAACGTTCTTGTTTGATGAATGTGTATCATTCCGAAATGATTTGCAGCTGTCTTCTCTGCCTACAAAAATAGAAATTATCCAAGAATATTGTAGTAAATATATGTACAGTAGAACCCCGATTATCCGACATTTTGTTTTATCTGACATGAAGAATATAAGAATTTTTAAGAATGATTCACGAGTGATGGTGTGTGCACAGATAACATGTTGGAGGCATGGCATCATGCTATTCCCGACAAAAAGCAATAATTACCAAACTTGTACTTAGTGTTTTCATGAGTGCAGTTGTGCTTATGTGTTAGGGTGACGGCAGCTGTCCTGTATTTTCATAAAGTCAGTTTTTTTATCAGCATGTCAGGTGAAAGAGAAGGAAAGTGGTTGTTTCCATGGAACAAAAACTTGAAGCCTTACAAAGGCTACTCAAAGGCAAAACTATGCAAAAAGTGGTGACAAAATATGATGTGGGGTGTGTTACTATTGGTGATTAAAAGAGGAATAGAAGTGAAATCGAAAAGTGGTGCTCTACTATTGAATTAGCTGTGCCTTCAATGCTGCCACTCCAATGTCTTTGCATGTACGACTATGTAATATATTTTTAGGTGTGAACTGGTCTCAGAATGACCCTAAATGAAAATTCCTTTCATAGAAGAATAATATTTTCAAATAATTCATAACCAAGTGGAAGTTAATGGAGAAACTAATAAGCACTACATGTAAAGTATATGGATAAGAAAATAAATGAAGGTGTTTTGTTGCAGTGAAATCAGATAAGTAAGATCTATTAATCCTGATATCGACAAAATCGAATATAGATTAACTGCCATAGAAATAGCTCCAAAAACTAAAGAAAAGATTACATTTTTTTGTTGATTGAATAGTTTAATGATGTTTAATTTAATCATAACTTACCTGCAAATACTAATTATGCATAATAAATGTTATGAAAAAGTTATGTGTTTGTAATATATAACCAGAACAATGTGTGTGATTCAGCAATTAGCGAGAGCACTATAATGAAGCCGCACTAAGTGAAGTCCATTATAGTGAGGGATGACTGTATTTTGAATAATCTGTATTAAGAGCCTGGGGAACTATTGTAACTTCCAATAATTCTATCATTTGAATTATCCCATATAACCAAGTTTTATCGTATATCCCCATGTAAGGTTATTTTTTTATTAAATTTTTAGAATTGAAGTTGCAGACAATTTCTCTGAAAGTTTTGGAAATAAGATAGTTAACTAATTTTTATACATAAGGGAAATGGACCTTACATGCACTGTTTGAAAAAGAGAAATACCATAAAGCATGCAATACACTATTGAAAGAGAGAACATTTAAATTTTATAGCAATGGACAGGGCTGAATTCTCTGCAAGGCATTCAATTAGGGAAGCTAGATTAATAGGGGTGCCAGTGTTACAAATTTAACAAATATAATAAAAGAATCTATCATATGTAGAATATCTATATCTTATAGACAAGTACAGGGAAAGTATATTATTGTGCTATTAATAATAATAATACTTAATTAGTCTGTGGATTTGTGCATCACAAATATAGGACAAGTAAAAAAATCATAAAATTTCATATCACAAACGTCATAAAACAATATTGCAGCAACAGTTTATGCATAGCTTCTTTAAAAGTAATTACATTTTCAAACATCCTTATTGCTGGTCTCTATTTATGTTTGTAAAAGTTATTTGTACATGTGCATGTGATATGTATGCCAAGCATCTCTCAGGCAGGCAAAATAACAGATGGCCACAGGCTGTATTTGCCTGCAATTCAAAACTGACTGTAACTAACATACATGTATTTTAAAACTCAGTTATTGCGCAAATTTATACTTTATCATTGTATTTAACAAATCAAGTAATTAAATACAAAAGGTTTTATAAAAAAAATATTGTTTATTTATCTTTAAAATATTGATTGCATTACTTTCTCTTTATGGTTGCAAAAGTGAAAATAGCAAATTTTGTTTTTATGTAAAATTTGTATGCCAGCTGTAAATTTGGCACTAGTGAAGAGATTGTATTAGGAAAAATAACTGGATCATATTATCTTGACTGATATGACACATTCAGATGGTAATTCAGATAAATATTGGAAGGAAAACTTTTCAAAGAAATTATTTTTTTGTATGACTCTACAAAGGTCCTTAATGTCACATTATTGTATTAATAAATTACTGATAACCTTACCTTGGCTCTTATCAAACATGGGAGGTTTCACACAGTCCTTCTGATGGGAAAGAACAAGTGAGGCTGGGTTGGTGGACGAATCAAAATATATGGTTTGCTGCCTCAAATTTTTTGAAAGGAGCTGTTGGCACCATAGGTTCTCCTTAGCAAGCTCACATTGGCCCTCAAGGTTCTCAACTTCAATCTGAGCTGTTCTCAGCTGTGCTTGGAGACTGAAACATAAAAGCTTGTGGAAAATGGGATTCTTTTGCAAAACAGTGTTAAAGCATGAAGAAAGACTTGATGATTTCTCAGTGTATTTGATGGGTGAAGCGTTCTCGGGTGGCGAGCTGGGTCGTATCAACTATCTCCTCTTTCACATACTAAAACATTCAAAGCATGCTTTCCTTACGCATATATATAAAGCTTGAGACGACAATACAATCCCAAGGTTTAACAATGACACGGTCGGCAAGGCAACATATCGCTAAAAAGCTTAAATTCTTCCAATGAATATGATTTAAACATATAACTTGAGTGATTTCGAATTGTAGGCAAAATGTGATGATAAGAATAAGAAACATTAATTATTTTTTTAAAACGTTCCAGGTCCAAAGATTGTAGGTGAATTATTTCTAATTTTAATTTGCAAAAGAGAAAAAGCCTGTAAGTCAAAAAATCGATTTTTACATGTTATCCTATGGGAAATAGAAATTATCTACTGGAGTTGAATGTCTTTTTAGAGGATTTATTTTCATAAATGGCTTTTACTATAAGAATCAAACATTCCTACCAAATTTCAATCTTCTACCTACTCGGAATGTTTGTTAAAATAGCATTAGAGTCAGTCGCAACTAGTTCTCAGGCAAGCATGAGGGACAAATGTAGCTTATTCTTTAAATAGATAGCTTTCATTGTGGTTACTAACGAACGATTTGGTGTAATGGTTAGCGCATTTGGCTATGGAACTGAGGTTCGATTCCCAAGATTGAAAGATATTTTTCTTGGCTAATTTTTGAAAAGGGGAAATGCGCTATATATATATTCACTTTCCTTCACCCACCAATCCTCTACCTCCCACATCACATTCCTGGATGTCGATCTTTACCTCCAAGACAGCAAAATCTACAACTGTGTTCATATCAAACCCACCAACAGCTTCCAATACCTCCGCTTTGATAGCTGCCATCCCCTTCATACCAAAACCTTTATCCCCTTTGCCTTTGCTCGACGAGGATGGAGGCTTTGTTCCGATAGAGCATCCCTTCTACAGTATTACTCTGTCCTCGAGGACGCTCTTCTCAAACGTGGCTACCCTCCAGACCTGGTCGGCGAACAGATCCATAGGACGATGACACCTACCACCAATAGATCCCATCCTCACACACCCACTATCCTTGCATCAACCCCTCCCCTCACTCTAACCACACTTTTCCTTCCTGGTATCCATGAAGCCCCCAAAACAATCCTTCATGCTGCCCACCCAATTCTTACCTCTTCCTCCCACCAGTCCCTCTTTACCAACCTTTTTGCTCCTCTCCTTCTGCCGGCCCCCCAATTTGGGATATATCTTGTGGATGAAGGAACTTCCCAGTTCTACCACGCCTCTTGCCTTAGGGTCTCACCCCTGCGGCAAACCTTGCTGCCTTACTTGCCCTATCCACCTACCCTCATCTTCTTCCTCGAGTCCCTCCACCAACATCACCTACCCCATCACCTCTAGAAGCAACTGCACCACCCGTAACGTCATTTACCTCGTTTGCAGGGTGAGTATAGAAAGGGAAAACGAGATGAATATGTTTAAAATGAATCAAAAAAGCAGGGCTACCACAATATAAGGAAAAATAATTTTCTGATTTCAAAGCAAATACATTAGTATACCATTATATAATGGCAAATTTGACGAAAAGCACTTCTGTACCACGGGAAACCTGTGCACACCCCTACTTGTTATATATTAAAATTGCATTGAAAGGAAAGTAGGCGGATAAGTTCTTTCCAGAATTACTTGTTATATTATAGAGAGAAACAAAAATAGAAGATTATATCTAAACTAACTGAATGAATTCTTCTCCACATTCAGGATCAATACTTAATTGTTCCTTCCTGAATCTCACATTCTTCATGTTTTGCTCTTCCTCAGACAGTTGTTTTTTGGCATCCATGACATCTGCTTCTAGCTTCTTTATATCTTGATCCAACAAATACTCTTCACCATTCAGTTCTAAAATAGAAAAATGTATATATAGCAGATGAATATGCAATTTTTACCTCGAAGCTGCCAAGTGATAAATTAATGGGATTTTTTGACTAGCTTCATCAGTATTGGAGATCAATTCCCATCTCTACTAAGAAAAGAAGCAAATTAATTCATTTAAAAACATTTCAAAAGATAACTACCTATGTCACATGAGGGCTATGATGCATTTTCATAATTACAAAATACAACAGAGAAGCATTCCATTGCCTTAAATTCCATTCCCTTCAGCCATTTATAAAAAACACTATGGTAATTCCATTTTAGTAAAGCAATGACTTGTTAACAAAATAATGATAATTTTTCTTAACTGCTACCTTGGGAATGACATGTTTTGCGATAATTGACATTTGACATTTTTCAAAAGCTTGATTTTTGTTTTTCTGCTATCTACTGCATGGCTGTAGAAAAATTTTCAATATGATACCCCAAATGATTGACTTAGAATGAAAGTATCAGTAAAAATTTGCATTTAAGTCGCAAAACATTAAAATATCCTGTCAGGCAAGGGGTTAACCCTCTGTCAAGGAAAAATAGCCTTCTTAAAACTATACAAGGTAAAGACATTACCATAAGCATACTAGTTTAAGGATTTTACATCTTACCAGGGACCAAACACTCAACTGAAAGCACCCTAGGTTTAGGGGGCATTACCTTTATCCAGTACTCTTGATAACACCCACATAGATGAGACATACACAATCCTCAAGGACCAAGGCTCACTAAGGATGTTACCACTGCCAATGGCATATGTTGACATATTCCAGTTTAAAAGAAAATGTGCATGTATCTTTTATATATGTGTCTATTAAGGGTCCTGAGAGTGGAGTAATGTCTCCGACATCTAAAGTACTTATCACTGAATGTGCATTTGGTCTCTGGTAAAGAGCAACATACCTTTAACCAGTGTATTAGTTATTGATTCCTTTACTTAGTATCAGGGCTATCTCTTGTCAAAAAGGCACTCTGGGCCCCACTGGCGAGTGAAACTCTAAGTATATGTGTGTCCTTTTTAAAATATACTATTGATAATAATGTAAACAAGATAAAATCTCACCTTTATCTATCAGCACAAACATCTTGTCATTTTACATATATACTAGACAACTACACAAAATGCTTTTGGGGAGGAATGGGAATGTCCCAAAGCCCTACCAGAGCAGACTGCCTCTGAAATTCCCTTGCCACTGTACCATCAGGAGAGAGATAAGGTAGACTGGATGTAATGTGATACATTATTTGCTTGGAGATATTCCTAAAGCCATTTAAGTTAAGTTTCTATGGTTTTGGATTTCGCAAGCCCCATCAAAATGTAGAAGAGAAGTGACAGTGACAGACATTTGTTTTAGAAGGGAGGAAAAATTCTATGTACAAAGTTTCACTTGGGTATTCACTGAATGTCTTTCCTAATCATTGCCTCAATGTATTACATTGTATTTCCACAGAATATATTTTATTCCTCCATTCTGCCTGCAATACCTTACAGCAGGGGTGGACAACCTTTTCTGTATGATGGGCTACATTGGTGGCAGTGAATCCTTCAGTGGGCTACACTATAATAATCCAAGAGGTTGATTAGCCAAAAATACACACACACTCAGTGGGCTTCATTGGAAATTGTCAATGCTTTGTTGGACTGGATTAAAGTAAATCAGATATTGCCTAGAGATTTGTAGGTACCATTTGAGTGAAAAGTTAAAATAAGATTTGTAGGATTAACATTTCAATATTATAAATCACGATGGAGTTCAATCTTAGAAATACCTATGATAAGATTTCGAAAACAAGATTAAAAAGAAGTTATTTGAATTGAGAAATATTTTCTAAGGGATATATATTTTAACAGATTTTTCTATATAAAATATAATATTTGGTAAGTAATCAAAATCAAAAAAGTTTGAAAACTATGGAACACTGGTGGTGAGCCACATGAAATTGCTTAGTGTACAGCATCCAGTAAAGTGGCCAACCATCCCAGATTAGGCAGGACAGTCCTGGATTTCGATCATTAATCCCACATGATGATGAGCCCCAGAAACTATATCTATAAGGGACTGATGGAAGGGCTATAATATCCTGAAGTCCATTACTAATATCAAAGAATCCTGGGGAGAGCTTTCAGGGAGCTGTATGAAGGATGTTTGGCAGAAGCTGTTATCTGATGTAAACGACTTCAATGGGTTTGACCAAGAGGTCTCCACCAAGAGGAATGAGGTTGTTTCAATGGCCAATGTAGCTGGATTTGATGAAGTGGACATCAGTGATGTGGAAGATCTGCTGGTGTCCTCTACAGATCCTCTGATCAGTGAGGAACTCCAGATTTATTTAAACTTATATTTTATAGATTTTTGTCATAATAACTTTTAGAAAATGAGTTATTTGGATGTGTTCAGCGATGGCAATATATACTATTTTTTTGTCCCGACTTTGTTTATTTGAAAGGTTCAAATGTCCCGACTTTGCTTGCTGGAAAGGTGGCAACCCTAATTTCCAATTTTCTCATTATAAACCTTATGTTATACCTTGCTTGCATTATTGTTATACACAACTAATTTAATTAATGTCATTTTACTTTGTAAGTTCTACTTAATTATTGCATTCTAATTACCAATTGTATATTCTCCCTCCTGCCTATTATTTGCTTAACCCCTCAATGTTGTTCTGCGTACTGGGTATGCCAAAGAGATTGCTAGATTTCTTTATTTTTTTGATGCAAGAAATATTCTTAAATCTGAAAAACCTTGTTATATTTCAAAACAGTAACCTTTGACCTTCCTATTGTGCTTAATTCTGCAATTTTTATTGTATTTCTTTTCACCTTCATTATATGTTAAATTTTGTTACTGAATTTTCACATAGTTATGCAAATTGTGGCTTCTAATAACTCCTATTCAATGCTGAGATGAACCGAACCTCTGCACGAAAGCTACTATGTATGTAGTGGAAGTGAATGTAGGCACTGTTTATCTGCTCTGTGATGTCTCTCACTCTTGAGATGATCATTTTTACTTTCTCCTTACCCAAAGTAAAAAACTGGCAACCTTGGGATTACAAAGTCACTAGTTTTTAAAAAAATTTCTGGGTTCTGGATAATATATTTATGTGCTTCGAGAAATCATGAATTATCACATAAAGAATAAGATGAACAAAAAATATAGAAGTTTTGTTTCATTCCCTTACCAAAACTCTTCTTTGCTAACAAAGTAATATATTTATGCAATGGCTATGTGATGATAATATACTCCAGTCATCTGGGGTTGAACTTATTTTGATAAGATTTTTATTTGAGGTATATATTTTTGTATTATTTTTATAAAAAATTTTAAAATTTCACATTTGTTGTATTTATGAAATATTTTTCTTGAACTTTTTTAAACAGCTTTTAAAATGTCTGTGTTTTTGGATAATTCTGGTTTATGTATGTTTGTCCTTCACATAAATTCCCATTTCTACATAAAGCAGAATTTATTCACAAACTTAATGCTACAATTATGTGCAACCAAAATAAAGACATCTGATTTTCTTGCTGAGGTAATTTGTTCCAAATAAGCTAGTAGTTGTTTATAATCAACAAACATGCATGATTAGAACTTAAACAATGAGAATGCCACATTTACTCTCTTAAAATATATAGATAATTATTATTTGCTTTTTTAACATGCTTTTTGAATGATATTTACTGATTTGTGAAGGTACTGGTAGAATAACTCTGCATTAAACTGTGAAAACAATACATGACATTTTTACTGTAATTTATGTACATTTCAAGGAAATCTTTACCTGGTTGGATTTTATTTTTTTCTAGGCGAGAACTTTCAACCTCTCTTAACCAAGAAGTCCCCAGAGGTCCCCATTCTTCAGAAAATAGGCGAAGTTGATCACAAAAATACTTTCTTTTTATCCAAACTTGTTGCTGTTTTTCATTCTGCTCAGTACATTGACAATCAGAAGAAAGTAAATGAGTATTTAGATGACTATAAAACATGACTAAGTGAATGAGCATTTATTATGCATTACTAAGTCGAAAATAACTGCTTAAACCTAAGGATTGATTAAATAATCATTAAAATTTTGGTTACCAAAATTTTATTTTCATTTTCATACAACTCTTTCATCTCTATCTGGATATCTGTAAGAATTTTAATTTCTTTTTCAAGACTCAAAAGCAAAGCTTCCTTTGCATTCAAATCTGATGATATTCCTTTAATTTCTGCAGCGATTTTTTGCTTCTCTTTCCTCATTGATGTTACTTCGTCTTTTATTTCTGCTATCTCATTTTCCACTGAAATCATAACATGGATATAATAGGCCAACTTAATTAATGAACTATTTACAAAATTCCTAAGTTCTCCAAACCTGGGGCTAATAAATGGCAATATAAAAATATGCATATTTATTGCAACAAATGTACAGGCGTTAATTGAAATGTTTAGTGTTATAAAAATGCAATATAATGGAAAATAATTCCAGTATAAAGAAATTTTAAAAAGCAAGTGTTTTAAGAATTTTATATATTTTTGGTTTCTGAGATAAACGCTTATGCTTAAAAAATTTATGCTAATTAAGTCAACATTGGAAATTTTAAATTCAAAATAACAAAAATCAAATGTCTTTTTATCTATGAACAGACGCGAGAAAAAAATATATTTAATGGTAAAGTACCATAAACATATTCAGTACGCAATACTTCATTTAAATTTCCTGTAAAATGGAATATGGTCTTCCCTAAACTATCACAGCAATATAGTACAACGTGATATTGATCAACTAATATTTAAATAAAAATAAAATAACTCGATTTAACGCTTTCATTTAACAAATCATACAAATCTTCGTTTCCAAATAATACTTAACGAAATTTGAAGTATCAGAAATTTTTGGGTTTGAAATTTTGAAAATGACAACGTATTTTCATACATAAGAATCTAAGTTCTTATCCAAAGGAAATCATTAAAATCGTGGTGCAAACAATTAGAACAAAAGTAGTATACTTTTAATTATTGCAAAACTACTAACTTACTATTTTGAAGCTGTTTTCTTTGGCTTTCAGCATAGTGTTCCGAAACTTGTATGTTCTCAATTAATGCGTCAATGCTATCACTTAAAGAACTCATATCTATTATTTGTTTAGAAGTCCTACGGGAATACTATAAAACTCATATACACACAAGCAATACGAGGCTTACTATGATAGCATTAAAAGGAATTTTTTAAACACTGCTTTGACAGTTGAAAGACTAATAGCAATTATTACAAAGAGATATTTTTTCTATACGAATTTGTTTTAACATCTCCAGCAACGATAGTGCATTTGGCGGTCAACAAGTGAAGCAAGTAATACCAACCCAGTTTCATAAAACCCAACAACCCAGCCAAACGGTAACTGTAAATTGAAGTTGACGAAAATGTTGACGTTGGCAGAAGAACAAAACATAAGGGTGTGTTAAAATGTAAAAGAAGTATGGAAGTTACGAACTAAACATTTAAGTTACTATATAATGAAAAATAACGTGACAGAATTATTTAGAAACCGGGAATGTGATAGAAGCGTAAGATAAGTAAGAATAAAAGCTGGTGAGATTACAGGAAAGTTACACCATTTTTTCTAAATTTTGAATGTCGGGCCATTTAGATTTTTGATTGATAGTAATATTTGAGCCATTTGAATTTCGAACATATTCGTTGCAATACTCCTAAAACTGTATTGTTTATTCACTCGATGAAACATAAAAGGAAGATTTTCGTAAATTGCGGAAGCTGCAATAAAGCATTTTTTTAAATGGTGAATAAGGAAGAAGTTCAATATGCCCTCCCCCCCTTTGAGAGAGCGCCTTAAGTAGCGAGAAATGGAACTACTAGAGCACGACAAATCGGCGTTTTTCAGATAGCAACGGCGGTAATTTACAAAAGTGGAAAGTGGAACGCTACTAAATAAGGAAAAAGGAACGAACCCAAATCACTTAACCCAACCCGTGGGGTAGGAAATATTAATATTTAAAACTTAAAAATAGGACATTATTCCGTAGGAGGTCGTTGTCATTAGCGGAATCGGCACATGGAAGCTGGATTTTGACTGAAAAATTATTTTTAAAAGTACTTGTAGAGTGAAAGAAGGTTGACTTAAACGGCTAGTATGAGGAGAATTCTAAAAGTAAGGACAATTTGCATGTCAGGTCAGGTAGCAATCTTGCAGACATCACGCATACTACATACTTGGACAAGTCTAGGCATGCCTCCTCACAAGCTAAAACTGAAATTAGGCGTCATAATCATGCTACTACGGAATCTTATGCCATCACGGGGACTCTGCAAATGAACAAGATTGACAATTACGTATCTACAAAGACACATCGTAGAGGCCTGTGTAATGGATAGATTGAACTTAGATACTGTTCTCATAGTGCGCATACCTGTCATTCCATCTGATACAAATATGCCTTTTAAAAAAACAGTTTCCTATATGTTTAGACAGACTTTTGACAGAATCTGCTTATACCTTCCAAAACCTGTATTCAGTCACGGGCAAATATATGTTGCTTTCTCAAGAGTTTGATCATTGGACTCATTAAGTGTTGCATCTGAGACGAATAAGATTGTTAATTGTGTTTACAATGAATATAAGAATAAATAAATAAAATTTGTTGATATTTAATTAATAACATTTAAGATTTGCTAGAATGGTGTATGTTACGCCGGGTCCAATTAGTATGAATAAATTTACTGGAACATATTATACTACTTATACATTTTCTCTATTACGTGCCTCCCTGTTGAATTTTTCTGGATCTGCCACTGAATGCATGGTCTCCAATTTAATTTGGAATCTAAGCATATACCAAGACAATTAACCACATGTTTCAATTCAGTCACTTGTAAATGTAAATTATTAAGTGAAAATAGCACTTTTTGTTTTGTTCCTGTTCAGGAGTAATTTATTTGCTTCAAGCCAAGCAGAAGCTTCCTGTTTCCTATTTTTTATTTCATTTTTTAGTTGAATAACATCCCTTAGGCTTGCCATTAGTGCTGCATCATCAGTGTATAAGATTGCAGGACCTTGGACATTATTTATCAGAATATCAAATTATTTATAATGTTGATGAACAATATTGGCCCCAATACTGACCCTAGAGGAACACCTATCTCTACCTCTTTAATACTTGACAATTTCTGATTTAAAGAGACACATTGCTTTCTTTGAGTTAGATATCTCAAAAAAGTTTAGTTCTCCATCTATAATTCCATAATAAGCTAATTTCTTTAATAATAGACCATGAGGTGCACAGTCAAAAGCTTTACCTAAATCACAGAATGTTACAATAGTGGAATCTCTCTTTTCAAAAGCACTTTGTACTACACTTACTATTCCCTATATATCTTCTAAAATAGACTTTCGTTTTGGGAACCCAAACTGTTGATCACTGAAGAAACTATTCTCCTCAAAATAAGTAATAATTTGGTATTTAACAAGAGTTTCCAATACTTTTGAAAAAACTGATATAAGAGAGATATACCTGTAATTATTTTCCATTGTTCTATCTCCTTTCTTAAATATAGGGACAACTTTAAGTTTATCAGGGAATATACATTTATCCAAACATACATTATATAAATAAGTTACCTAGTACATAGGCCAGTTGATCATTGACTGTTTTTAAGAGTTAGACCACCCAAATATATCTTGACTTTTTGTAGATCTCATATTATGTATCACTTTTTTGACTTCCATCTCAATAATTCTTCTGAACTTGAATTTTGCATTAGCAGAGGGATAATTGTTAAGTACAATGCTGGATTAACTGGGGTGCAGTGGCGCACTTGCACCAGGGCCCCGTGATAACAGGGGCTTCATGGAGGCCCTAGACTGTGTGGGGTGGAGGGAGGGGCCTGTGAAAAATTATGTGCCAAGGCCCCTGAGACCCATAGGTTAGGAAGTTCAGTTGGATTTATATCTCTATTTTTAATATTCAATGCAAGAACATGAGGTGCATTAATGAAATAGTCATTAAGTTGATATGAAGAGAGAATATAATGTTTTCATTTGACTCATTTCTGATCACCTTTCAGGTAGCTCTTGTTTGGTTTTCAGAATATTTAATGAAATTATCATTGACTTTGATCTTTGCCTCTTCCAGAGCATTTTTATACAATCTGTTTAGTTTCATATAGTGAGTTTTCCACTCCTTTGTGTACTTACCTTTAGACAGAGAATGTACTAATATAAGTTGATAATTCATAACTTTGAGGTTGTCATTAAACCAAGGTATCTTATGTTTCCTGATCTTGTTATTTACTTCTCTCAGTGTAAAACTGGTTACATACACATTATTTACAATATTACATAAATAGCTCAAACTTTCTGTTTATACCATTTAATGAGTAAAGAATATACCAATTTGTAAATGTAGTAGTAATTGATTTTTTTTAGTGTGTCAACTGCCAAGGTCATTGTGCACTGTCATCAACTGAGCATGCACACAGAAGGGAGGAGAGAAATCTGGTGCTAGCATTAGCCTACTCTTTATGAAAAGTTCCAAGGGGGCCACCTGCTTAACATCCCTTCTGGAGAACGGGATGCTGACTTTGTGCAGTCTCCTCAACCTCCAAAAAAATTGTACTTTCGCAGGATTCATGTCTGCTGCCCATTCGAGCAGCCAGCATTCTAACCGCTACACCCCAATTTGTACAAGTAAGTAAATCTTTACATACATTAAAGCCATTTTCTGAGATGGATCTTTTAAGCAATTTTTTAGTGCCCAATCATATTTCCCCCGTTAATATATTCATTCCTACCCAGTCCTTTGCGATCAGATAAAATCGGATCAATAATCCCAGTTACATACAAGTCAAAATGTAAGTAAGTAAACATACTATCTATGTATTAAGTTTATTATTAAATATTACTATAAGTAGTGGGCTCTAATATATTTCTATAAAAACCATAGGATAAAAATAAATTTGCTTTCAGACAAAAAGTTCACATTGAAATCACCACAAAATACAACTGCATTACTATAGTTTACTAAGGAATTTAGCAAATTTTCCAATATTTTCATAAAAGACTCAAAACACCCATTGGGTGACATATACATTCGTAACTATTACTTCACTTTCACTTAGCTTGATTCCATGCAACTCACAGTATAGTTCTCACAATAAATTTTCTACCCAAGATTGAGCTTTGTATCTAATTCCATGATGTACAAGTGCAGCAACTCCCCCATATTTGTAGAGTGACTTGGAAAATTTGCTACCAATCACATAGCCTTGCATGGTGTAGAGTTCACTTTCTTGTATAAAAGTCCATGTTTCTGACAAGCAAATAACATTGTACTGGCTGTTTATCTCCAATAAAGATTAACATAACCATTGACATTTCAAAGGTACTACCCATTCTAAACCTTTTAACAATATTCTTGGTATGTATAATCTTACTTCTGTGGTTAATCAACCCACTAGGGTCACATAATCAACATCTTCAATTATTGACCATGTTATAACTAACTTAAATAGCCATCAGTGTGTTGTTGTTATTTTAAATACTCATATCTCTGATCACTTTGCCCAACATGTATCAATAACTGTAGGGGATTTTAAGTTTAAAGATAACAATGTTTTTATCCGTACAGGTGCAACTTGAGCACTGTAAACTCGTTTGCTCTAAGAAACTTGAAATTGATGGAATAATAGAAACTATGCAGAAAGGCATAAGCTGTAATTTTTGGGAATAACTTTGAAACAGAATTTATAGCAGAATTTTTTCTGTTTCAAAGTTATTCCCACTAAGAAACTTCTTGAATTCAGAAACCTGAGGGGCAGTGTTTCAATCGGATTCTGTTGATTCCAAATGGGACTGCTTTTTATCCATTTTTAAAGAATATTTTAATTGTGCTTGTCCAATTAGGAAAATAAGTTTAAGAAAAGGGATTATGACTAATTTGTGGGTGACTGATGAAATTAGATTGGCTAAAAGGAAGTTATGGGATAACTATATAACTAGTAAGAATCTTGAGGGAATACAGTTTTGGAACATCTGCTATACAAATAAGAAGAAGTATAGGAAGCTAATTAAAGAAACTAAAGCCAAATTTTATAGTAAGTATTTGTCTAGAAATAACTCACAACCTACTGCCAAAAAAGCATGGAATATTATGAAAAAATATAGGGGATCATGTAAGTCTACATAAAATGAGATTGAACTTACTGAGAGAGGCACTGTTCTTAATAACCCTGATATTATAGCAAATATCTTTAATGAACATTTTTTAATGCTGCCAGCAAAATAGGTAGCAAGACGGGTCAGTAACAATAATTTGAATTCCAGGAGAAATGTTTCTGAAGCCATCTTTCTGAAGGAAATAACTGAAACTGAGTTACTTTTAGTGATAAATAAATTTAAGAATAAACTCTCAAGTGGTCCAGATGGCATACCCATGACAGTCTCTAAAGAAATTGCTGTACAAATTATATCCCCATTACTATATATCGTTAACTATCCTATGGAAAAAGGTATTTTCCAAGAGTGTTTAAAAGTCAGTCTGGTTAAGCCCATTCTTAAGAAAGGCCCTGCCACTGAGGAAAATAATTATAGACCAATCTCTTTGTTGTCTCCATTTTCTAAGATTTTTGAACAAGTTTTATTGAAACATTTTATGGATTTCTAAACAAGCATCATTTTTTTAATTGTAACCAACATGGTTTTACATTGGGTCTCTCCACCAAAACTGCAATAGCTGATTTTGTTAAGAATATTACGTTTTGCCTAGATAAAGGAATCAATGCCTGTGGTGTGTTTTTAGATCTCATAAATACATTTGATTGCGTTAATCACAAAAGACTTTTAAGCAAGCTTTATCCCTGGGGTGTAAGAGGTGCTGCCCATGACCTATTAAATTCCTACCTGAGTAACAGGGTTCAGTGTATGGTCATTGAGTCCAATAAAAATAATGTGAGGCATAGCCATCAATCAGATTTCAAGAAAGTACTACAAGGAATATCACAGAGGTCTGTCCTCGGGCCTTTCTTGTTTCTATGCTATGTTGCGGATTTCCCAAAGCTGTACTTTATGCTGAGGACACTAATCTAATGTGTACTGGTCCATCAGTACCCACTCTTGAAGTCAATGCATATACTAATATCAACTCTGTAATTCAATTTTTCAATGAAAATCTTCTTTCAGTCAATGAATCCAGGTCAGAATTTATTCTTTTTAATTCAGGCAGTGGTAAAAGTAATGTGTGTAATGTAATTTGTGGATGATGTTCAGATAAACCAAGCTACTTCATCCAAATTTTTTTGAGTTTATATTGATGATAAACTCAAATGGAAAGCTCATATTGATTCTATCTGTAATAAAATATCTTCTAACATCATTGTTATCTTAAAACTGTGTAACCTAGTTGGCAGTAATGACCTCCTAACCATGTATTACGATTACTACCGTAAATACCCGCGTATAATGCGCACTTTTTTTTTGAAATATTCGAGTTTAAAATTGGGATGCGTGTTATACGAGGGTACATAATCTTCCTATTTTCATTTGACCTCATATTTCCACAATTTCGGCACCGTAATTACTGCCCAGGTATCCTCATATTTTTATTGGTGATTTTTATGAAAAGTAAGATAGATAATAGTTAAAATTTATTAACTAATTCTACAAACATACATTAATTAGATATGAAAAGAATGAATTCAGTATTTATTCATTTTAAAAGCCAAGAAATTCTTCGTCACTGGACCATTCTTCTTCGATGTTGTTATTGGAATCGTCATCTTACGCATGACGTCACCCTACACCGGCGCCCGGCCTGGTGGTGAGGTACTGGTACCCTTGCTTGTACTACTTACAATTAGAAACAATGGCAGCTGATGCCTTTGAGTACGCTTGGAGTTGATGCTTCTTGTAGAAGCATTCATACGTGATTTATTCTTGATTCTTCGAGTCTGTAGTTAATTATGGTTATTTGCTATCGTGTTTATGTGCTCACGAGTGTTCTAATAAGGGTAAAACTGAAGGTTGGGCGACAAAAGCGTATGTAAAAAATGTAGGATTAGCGTCATTCCATTTTATTAGCTCAAAGAATGTCATATGCCATACTATGAAATTAATATAATTCGATTTATTGTGTATGTCCTAATATCACCTTGTAAGTAAACATAAAATATGTAATGATTGAGTTAGCTGACGTTCTTTTGGAACGTTATTCGAAAATTTCATTTCGCACTTTCGTTATGTTACCAATACATAATACCAATAATTCGATCATTTCTTTAGAACACGTTACACCATCTACTTTATTCTGGAACGGTGACGCTAAAAAAATCGGTGCACACTATACGCGTGTATATAGAAAAATCATAGGTTACGAGGCTGAAAACCCCCCTGCGCATTATACGAGGGTGCGCATTATACGCGGGTATTTACGGTATACCCATACCTTTCGTACTGTATACATTGCTGGGGGGATCTGCAGCCTCATGAGTAAGTCGAGTATTTTTGTTGCAGAAGAGAGCAATTAGAATTATTGCAAAATTGAAAAGTAGGGAATCTTGTAAAATGCATTTTAAAAAATTGGGAATTTTGACTTTTTATGGTATTTACATTTATGAGTGTATTGTTTACGTAAAAGAACATGTGACAGAGCATAATGGAAATTGGCATCATTATGGGACCATGGGCTGCAATGACTTCCACATTGAATACCACAGGACTAGCTTGTTCAAAGCTTCTCCTGCCTATGCTGGAAAGTTATTTTATAATAAATTACCATCTCACATTAAAACCATTCAGACTAAGGGATTATTTAAACGTAAACAGAATGCATTCCTTCTTGAAAAGTGCCTATATAGCATTAATGAGTTTTAATTTTGAGGTGTTATTACTGTAATCTAGCATATAATGTATTTTATCTGTATTTTTATTGTTTTTGACTTGTCTTATGTTTGTGTGTCAAATCTAAAAGACCAATAAATCTAATCTAATCTAAGAATTACTTTTCTGTTATCATTTTAGCATATTTCGGAGAGACAGGAATACTTGTGGTGGTGGTGTTTTAATTGCAGTCAAGTCTAATTTGAGGGCTGTTAGGCAAATGGACCTAGAGACTTATTGTGAAATTGTCTGGACAGAAATCTCTCTTAACCCTTGAGTGTGATCGCCTATTTTACAAACGAGATCCAGGTCGCTGGGTGTCATACACCCATTTCTTTCTTAGGTCCTTTTGGATGGATTTAACTGTCAGGGCGATGTACCTGTTCTTGTAAAATTATTATAAGCATATGATAAACTTAAAAAGAATGAAAAAACTATGTATTTTCATATCTTTATTGAAAAATATACAAAGATATGAAGTAGTAAAAAAATGTAACCATCTGAGGTCTCCATATGCACAGATATCTTCTTCTGGCAGTTATCACAAAAGAAATTGCAATGTTCTTGGCAAATGTTTACCCTGCCTTGTGAGCAGATTGATTTAGTTTTACGATTCTTCCCTTAACACAGTTGGAATCGGAAATCTTTGTCAGACATCTTTCTCTTCTTTTGTGTTACAATTTCATCATTATTTGTTTCTGCTGCATTTGATGTTGTAAACTTATGACAGGTGTATAAAAGATGTGCAGAAAGGTTCTGAAGGTTAGCACAAATATTAATTTGTGGCTGGATAAGACCTATAGCTAAATCTTTCAAAAATAGCTTTCTGGATTTATACTTTGTAGGTGGGGTCTTCTTTTGAAAACAACACAATAAATGTTATATAACACAAATACCAACCAACTATGCAAGGATCCAGAGAATAATGAATAAAAATTGCCAATTTATTTATATTTTTAATATTAAAAAATATTACACAAGTACAGTCGGTGGGTGTAATGCACCCAGAGCTCAGACAAAAAATTTGTTTTTTATTGTTCCCAAGTCGCAATCACACCAACATTTGTCACAAATCCCTTAAAACATATCAAAACTCAGCTACTAATCAAATGAAGTTATCAGCATTTCAGAAAATAAAAATATTGACATTTTAAAACGCTCGGGTGTGGTACACCCAGGTGACCGTGCTCAAGGGTTAAGCATACAAAAGTGTTGGTCGGTTGTTTTTGTAGTCCGCCTAGTAGAAGTTTGGGTTTTAGAAAACTACTTTGATTTGGTTTTTTGTGCTCGATCATTTGGTGATGTTATTTTGTTAGGAGACTACAATTTATCACTTGAAGACCAATAAGGCTACAGGATGTGACAATGTGAGTGCACTCTTTCTAAAGGGAACCTGTAATGTTTTATGTCATCCAATAGCCCATATTTCCAATCGCTGTTACCTTGCAGGAATTTTCACCGATCAATGGAAATCCACCAATATAACACCCATACTGAAATGTGGTACCAAGTTGGAAGTTGAAAATTATCACCCTATAACCATCCTTCCTGTATTTTCCATGATTTTTTTTCACTCTCCCATACATCTCCTCAGTAGAGCATGGTTTTTTACCTAGGAGTTCCTGCTTAACAAATTTATCTGTTTTACATTATAGTATTACTGAAGCTTTTGAAAAATCATCCCAACTGGATGTTTGTTACATAGATTTAGCAAAGGCTTTTGATACTGTGCATCATGATCTTCTTCTGTACAAACTCTTTCATTATTTCAACATTCATCGATCTTTTATCTCCCTAATTACTAGTTTCTTACACTCCTGCATGCAAAGAGTTGTAATCGATGGATTTTATTCATCTCTTTTCCCCGTAACATCTGGTGTACCACAAGGAAGTGTTCTTGTACCTTTACTCCACACACTTTACATTGATGACTTAGTTAATACTATCAAAAGTCAAAAGTGTAACGTCCTCCTTTACGCTGAGGACTGCAAGGTTTTAAAAAAAATTAATAATTCGTACAATAGTGACTGTCTACAAAATGTTCTTTCAAAGATTTCCAACTGGTGAAAAATATGGAAATTAACTCCAAATCCCAATAAATGTATGGTTCTCTCTTTTATTCTGCAAAATAAGCCTATCACTACTTTCAATTCTCTTAGTGATACTCCTATTCTAAAGGTCTTCTCACAAAAAGATCTTGGTGTAACTTTTGATGAAAAATAATCTCTCTCTCTTCACATTGATAAAACCACATCTAATTGTAAGGCTATGTCTATCCTTAGTCTTTTTACTGATTTAAGGAGATAAATGACCCTTTGGCACTTAAATCCTTCATCTTAGCCTTCCTTCTCCCAATCCTGGACTACTGCTATCCCATGTGGGCCACAGCAACTCTGACTAAACTCAAGTGTCTTGATCATCCATTAAATTTCTTTCTTGCAATCATAAGGAACCAAGTTCCTGCCTTCTGTTCACTAAGTAAACAAGGTGTTCTCACTGCTCTTAAACTGTGTCCTCTGAATCTCAGGTGCAGTGGCGGCTCGTAGCTAAAATTAGTGGGGGTGCTGCTCCAGAAAATTTTTAGCCTTTGTTTTAAAATTGTGTAAAAGGAAAAAAAACATGTATAAAAAGAAAATTTATTCAGGAACTTGATAAAATCTTAACAGTTTTATCTTTCATTTTGTTTATATTTCTAAAACCATCTTTTGTTCACGGTACATCACCTCCAAACAGCAAACACGGGAAGCAAAACAGTGCATTTTTTACTTCACAGCCGCAAAGCCAACTTTTCCATTGGTACCATTCAGAATTAAAGCTACGAATATATTTCTTGTTGTTGCTTTTGCCTGGCTGAGATATTAGAATATCAGGTGTTGAACGACCTCTTTTCTTAACTGTAACTTTCTCATGGAGAGATAGCTGTGAAAACTTAAGCTGTTGAAGTTCACTTACAGTCACAGAACTTATTTCTTGGGGATGCAAGGCCATGGTTAAAGTTTTCTGTTAAATAAAAGAACCGAAAAAAAATGAATCAAATAGAATAGCTGGAAGCAGAATAATAATCTAATTTTACACTCTTCTACACTTTATCACATTCAAGAATATGGTACACGGTTTTTAAGCACAACACACGCTGAGTAAAAAAAAACTTCCTTCCACCATCACGCCAGAGCTGGCACTGCGAGAGCAGCAGTGCTCTCTCTACCTGGCAGTCCCACCTTCCTCCTCACATGTGCACAACAGTCAAACACCACGTTGCTGGGGATGGCTACTGAAGTACTGACATTAAGCTTAAGGAATATATATTGTACTACAAAAATAAAGAAAGAATTAAAGAAAAAAGGACTCATTATATTAAATGTTATCGATAATATCAAGTGGAAATAGGGGGTGCTGCAGTTCTGCAGTGCCTATACACGAGCCGCCACTGCTCAGGTGACAATATTTTCATTTCCATTTTCTTCACTCTACAGTGAATGGTCTCTACAGGTCCACTGATTTTTGCTCATTTTTTTCTCTAAGTCTTCCATCATGTTCCACTCGTTTGAGTTCTCTTTTTCATCTTCTGCCTATCTGTATCTCAAAGGTTGCTTTTTCATCGCATTCCTTCCTCATTTAATACTTTACTAAAGATAGCACCCTCGCTGGATATTTCATGCAGGTCCTTGCTCCTCCGTGCCTCCTTATTCTTGCAATTTTAATTCTCATTACGTCCATCTTATATTGTTACTATATGTATTTTTAATATGTGTTTATATATATATTGTTTTTTAAATTTATTTTATATGTATTTTTATATTGTTTTGGGTGTATCCAATGTAAAGGCCAATGTGTTGTTTTTGGACCTAAATAAATAAATAAAAGCATTTAACTCAACTGTTTTGTTTTTAACACATTGAATGTTAATGTGAAACACATGCAGTAACTTATCACTTTCTACTTCAGGATGTTTAGTGGGGAGTCCTGCATGCACTAGTCACTTTTGTTTCCTCTTAAGGATACCTAACTGTACCCTTGTATTGATGCGAAGAGATTCATTTAATGCAATATTTTTCACCTCACAATCGACTAAATTGTTTGGATCACTATCAGCCTTCCTTTTGGGCACTTCACTTTCAATTTTTGCACAGCTTGTCTTAGGAAAGAAGAAATGCCATACTGACACACTGCCTGGCCATATGTCATTTTTAAACTGGTCTTATCATAGATTCACGTACGCTCCAATTTTCAAGGATCTGTATTCTGTCAAGTTTGAATGCAAGAGCTTTTATTTAAATGAATAATATATAATTTTCAGATACTAAAATCATACCTAATCCACCCATCCTACGCAACCCAACTCAAAGGGTAAGAGTTGTACCCACTGCTCCCCTGGGGAGGCATATAATCCACTTCAGCACATGAATGATTTGATTAAACATAATAGTATTATTAGAATTATTTACTCTTGTAAATGGAAGAAAAATAATCGGAAAATAAGTTTGCAATTGTGAGTCACTACCAACGGAACCCTTACAATTCATGACAGGTAAATCGTTAGTTTTCTGTAGTGTAGTTACATAATTTCTAAAATATTTAATGTTTCTAAGGATACATATTTTCGATGTAATCCTCATAGCACACTCTGCTTAACGCCTTCCATTCTGCTCTAACTTGAGAAAAATATTTTTTAAACTGCATTGAAGCCAGATAATTTGTAATTCATACGCAATTTTTTCTAAATAAAATCGTCATAGAAAGAAATAAAATAGAAAATTTTGGTTTAAATGAAAATTGGTCAAGACCTTCAAAAAACAACGAATAAAGAGAATGTTTTCTTTAAAGAATACATTCTGGGCACTCCACACAAGCGGGATAGTTCTAATTTAAATGTGACGTTATAATGCCGTATTTTTTTTCAAAATGAAATGTATCGAACTTTAAAGGTATACATAAATCTTTTCACAACAGATCATCTGTATGAAAACTTTATTTTGCCGCGTTTTTCCTAACATTTCGTTACTATTTATATCTTGTTTCAAGATGGCGATGACCGCAGTAAGTTTTGTTTCGTTATTACCAGTTATTACTTCGTTCAATGAAAGTTGCTTAAACTTTCTCTGTGATGGTTGTTGAAAACATCGACTATTTCCGCTAATTGTAGCTATTGTTGTGCTGTTGAGAAAATTCAAATAGAATTTTCAATTCACAGGAAACATTGTCGGATAAAACAAAGCTAGTCATGAAAAGTTGCTTGGTATTTTTTGTGTTTTTACTTATTTTTGAAGTGTCCAATGGTAATGACGACCAAGATAAGCAAGATGCAGGGACAGAAACAAGCAATTTAGAGCTTCTTCCATTTGATTTGGAAGAGACAGATCAAAATGTAATGAGCAAAACGCCGTTAGAAAACATAAGTTCCGATAAGGAAAAAGAAATTATAAATGGCTTTTATTACTTTTTTGACTACATCTTTAGAATGATTTCCGACTTCATGTTCCTGACTGCTGCACTGATAAAGGGCACAGGCTTGGAACCGTCAAATAATTCATCTCAGATCATTCAAGGAGAAAAAGCCAATGTAACCAGTGTAGTAAATAATACAGCTAGTGTTAATACTACTGCTTCTAATACAACAACTTCAAATTTCACAGTGATATCATGTGTGTCCTTAAACCAGACAGAAATTCCTCATGTTGAAGTAGTTGATGCTGAAAGGCTGTCGAGTGTACTTACAGTGAATCCTAATATCACATCTCGGTCTGAACTAGGACTGTGTACAGTTTTACTCTTTTATTCCCCAACCTGCCCATTTAGTCTCTTAACTGCTCCACATTTTAACGCATTGCCTCGCCTCTTCTCTAATGTTATGATGCTGGCTGTGGACTCGATGAAATTTCCTAACCATAGGTTTAATACCTTGTATGGTGTTGTAGGTGTACCAACAATCATTCTCTTTCACAATGGTCGCCCAATAGCCAAGTTCAATGGATTGGAATACACCCTTCCAGCAATGACCAATTTCATAAATAAGTACACCGGAATGGAGCCCGAGGGTGTGGTTAATGTAACATCAGCCGATTTCTCAGGACCAATACCTTTCACTCCTTCAGAAGAGCCTGATTATTGGCTAATATTATCGTACGTATTTATTGCTATTTGTAGTGTGTACGGCTTCACGAAGTCGGACTTCTTTGCACTAATTATTGAAACTATCAAAAGCAATTGGCGTGATGCAGAAGCCCAACGGGAGCATGAACACGAAGATTAATCCAAAGTGAAATATAAAATGTTCTCAGTCATAAATTGATATGGATCTCATCGAACGACAATGATTTAATATTAAATATTTTGGTGACGAATTGTAGTGGATCAATTACCCTCATTTTGGCATTTTGTTAAATGGAGTAGTTTTTTGCTTTACTTGGATGGAATATGAATTAATTTTGTCATGTTATATTTATGATGTTACCTCATCAGTTGAATTGACTATTTGGAGTTCATTAACATTACCCCCAGTGGTTGAAACTATAAAAATAATAATAGGATGATTTATTAGCAACAGTTTTAATAACCATAATAACGGTTATTTGTGATTAACCAAGGTTGAAATCGTTGAAAGCCCAACCCACTGGGGGTACTGATAATTTCAGTCAAATTTTTCTTCTATGTATGTTATCAGCTCTGATAAGCATTCAGTATGTATGCTGTAATCTTATATGGATACATTCAAAAAAGTATGATGATACCAAAATCTGTATTTTGTTACTTTTTGGCAGTTCAAAATACTGGAAGTGCTGCTATTGTTACTTTGTCATCTTTTTTATTATTGATATCCGTTATTTTAAAACATTTTTGGTCCTTTTGCTTAAAAATGTTCAAGTTCATACATTTTTATGACAAGATAATGCAGTTTTCATGCTATTCATGTTACAATTATAGTTATGATTCGCATTTGAAATGGGGTATTTATTTTAGCTATATGCGCCATTTAAAAAAATAGGAATTCTTCTTGGTTGTTAATTCTAAATAAGGCTTTGACTTTGTCTTGCTTACCCATTGCTTCATTAGTTGATACTAAAGAATGAAATAATTGTGGTAATGTTGTGTAGTAACAGTTCTCATTGTAGCTTTTAAAATTACTTTCTTCATATAGTCAAATAAAATAAACTGAATCCTTAGTTGTAGTAATTGAAAAACCAAAAGTCAGGGTTTCTATAGCTTCTTTGTAATTGAAGATATGCTAATTTAAGGTAGTAAAGCTCTTGAGGAAAATGTTTCCTTTCAATAAAAGTATACATTTCGATTTTGAATAGTAAGGAAGATTTAATTTTACTTTTGAGCTTGGAGGGTATAATATATATTTCATTCTCGTTATCCATCAAATTTTTATTGCAACAGCAATTTCAACGTTAAAATACAGGAAAATCAAGTAACAATGGTACTGAAGATTAACCATTTCTCAAAACTGACCATTATTCATTCATTCCAGCATTTTTTCAGAAGAGAATTATGTCCATAAAAAAGCAGAAGACATTTATATCTGCATAAACTTATTTTCAGTGCCCTTTATTTAGCTGGTTTGTTAATGTTCAGCAATTTGCAGTGTGCTAATATAGCATCTTATGTTATTTATTCAGCTCTTTACATTAATAGAATGTATACTGGTGCAAGTACAAAATGTTATTTCACGGAGATGTGAAATTCAGAGGACAGACATATCAGCAAAGTGAAAGAAGGCTGTGAGATTGTTATTTATTTTTGTTTATTCATTGGTGAAATAATTCCCTTTTAGTAATTAAAGACTGTCATTTCATGATAGACCACCTGTTTATCAGACATTAATCTAATCTCAAGGTTTGATACTTCATTGTAAATGTCTTAACATTGGCATCAAATGAATCAACTTGAATTTATTATCCCCCTTTATGAGGCTAATGGTCTTACTGCAAGGGAGTCATCTTGTGAACTCAACTAATTTGGTACATGCTATGGAAACGCAAAGGATATGAGAAGCAAATGTACGAGTTTTGACAAATTGAATTGGATGTGTATCAAAAAGTAATTTAGTAGTTAGTAGATCAACACAAGACTAATACCATAAAAATTTAATGTCTCAATGCATTGTGGATAATCTGGAGTTGCTGGGTATTATAGGTAAAAAATATTTTTATGAATATACTGATTGCTTTAAATGATTAAGCATATCGTTCATTGCTGAATACATTGGTGAATTAAATTTATCATAAATATTCTTTTCTCTAGGTAATGTAAAAATTGATCAATTTGCAAGTTCTTCACACTTATGAAGTTTCTGACAGAAGGAAGTAAAGTAATCATAAGAAAAAGATATGCTGTGAAACTGAGGAGGTATGAGTTAAAGCTGCCAGCCATTATAGCTTGTGGAGAGAGAACTTAGTCAAGATTTTTATTAATTTTTTCAAAGCATCAAATACTGTGATTGCACATTATTTGCCTACTAATGATGAAATATTTTCTTGCAGGTGCTTGAATAGGTCAAGATATAAGAAATCATTTTCAGCCTTGCCACTTTTTTAAGAATTGCCTTTTATTCTTAAATGTAACAATGGCAGCTATAAGTGGGGCAAATTTGATGTAATTCATGTGCAAGCAAAGGAAATTTTATTTATACTAGATTATTTTCCTCATTAATTTTTAATTGTTATATTTCAGGAATTTAAATGCAAAATGTGGCTATATCAGATTAATTATTAGAAACTGATGTCATCAGTTTGGCATGGCAGAAGCAGTCACTGGAAAGTGCTATAAATGAACTGCTTAAGACTGAGAAGGAAAGATATTAGATGAGGCAGAGAGAATTATAAAGAAAGGATGTTAAGCCTAAACATTGAATATTTTCCCCTTTTTTGCGAGTGTGCAGGCCAATATTTTTTATGTTGTATATTTGTGGAATGAATAAATGCTGTTACATTTTCCTTGAATATTTCATAAATATTTGTATTTAATACATTTACTCCTGTGATCTTAGAAAATCTTTTAAATATATTTATTAGTATACATAAAGTTTACTTGGCACGAGAGCTGGGAAGTTCCGGTTTGACCTTAAGTTTTCCAACTTGTTCCATTCTGGGTTCAGTTCCGAGTGACAAAAAGAAGGAATGCTTCAGTTCCAGAACTGTTCCTAGTTTTAAACAAATATGGTTTCATCGATAAAATTTTGCATGAATTGCTACTTTTTTTGGTACTTAAGTACTATACAGGTCCGATATGCAGTGCCCTTGTGCCATCAAGTGGCGAGATATGGAACTGCATGATGGTAACGTATATTCCGACTACATATCGCTTACATCCAAACTTCTACTCATTAGGAGAAAGTAAACGTTACTGTTTGGGCACACAATCTCCGCTTGCATGGAGAGGGTGACATTGGTTTAGCCTGTGTGCCAAAGGCACCCTACACTAGTTAAATCTCCATTCGAAGAAAAATACACATAACGTTATAAATCAAAATTTTAATGAACAGCTACAAATCTCCCCATAACTCCATATCTTGCCACTTACAGCACCGTCTAGTTCCATATCTCGCCACCAGCTGGGCGCTGCATATTGGGCACCCATATAGTACGCAAGTACTTTTTTCTCAATTATGTTAAGATGCTATGAAAGTTTCTTTTAAGTATTGTGACCAAAGGTCATCTTTTAAAAGAACATTTCCTTTTTTTCTCTTTTTTGAGTTTCTTCTTCTGTCCTCTTTTTTAGGTTCAACCTATTGAAATAGTATTTTTAACGCTTTAAATTTCTTTAGTCATCCAAAGATGCTAATATATTTCAGTCTACATTTGCATAGGATCAATTATATTCCAAACAGTTGGCTATATAAATATCAGGCATTTTCAGGTGAAACTCTACGACGGGTGAACAGCCTTTAGTTAATAGCCGCCCACATTCACTAACATAAGGCGCACAGTGGGCCATATTTAAAAACCCACATTAAACAAATATGAAAAATTATTGAGATTCATTTTCCGTAGACAAACAAGACAATTTTATCCCTTTGAATTTTCAACATTTAAAAATCCTAATATCATAGAAGTATATTCTTAGAAGTGTTACCGCAGGTGGGATTAAATTGAGCAATGGGCTGTACCCAGCCTGTGGGCTGTAGGTAGCCTACCCCTGCTCTAAGAAATTTGTTGAAATAAAATTAAAGTAAGCTGAGTGATCTTATGATGATTATTAAGATTTTTGTCTTTATTATAGTTATAATTATAAAAAATATTTATAATTATTATATTTTATCTGCATTATGCCTCAATCTTGCAGGCAACTTTATAATAGCATATCATGTTATTTCAGTGATTTCCCAAAAATGTTAATTATGGCACTCTCGATAAATTTTTATTGAAAACGTCAATTTCAATAACAAATATATAAAAAAATAACAACATGGTATTGCATCTAAGAGGAAATTTCTAGAAATAATAAGAAACAAAGGTGTCGAGATGACTTAATAGAAATAGTTTTTAATTTGTAACTAGTAAGGAAAGAACTGATTCGTTAGAAATCAAGGGCAGATTTTTTACAAAGCAACATACAGTCAACTCTGGAAGTGGACTCAGTTGTAGTGAACATTTGGCTATGGTGAACCTAATTCATTTGTCACGATCCACATACATTTCGATATGTATTAAAAATTTCGTTTATAATTAACCCTCAACTTCGGTTTTAGTGAACCTAAAAACAAACTTTCAAGAAAGAATGTCATTCCAACATCATAATTCTTTGAAAACAAACCTTTTTTGTTGTTTAAACTTGAAGAAACCGGTTCTCTACCTGAGTTCTTGTTTTGGTAGCACATAGTGCAACTGAAAGTACGGAATGGAAAGAGGACCTGTGCAAAGTCCAAGGCCGAGCGCAGACAGCCACTGCACCCCACCCACCAGGCTTAAGTTTTCATACAGTGGTTGCGGCAAGGAAAGACAGGCTTCTGTGCAGTAGCAATAAGACAGTGACCTTGCAGTGTCACAGTGAAACAGACTTTGCTGCTCAGTTTAGTTAGTTTTGAACAGTGAACATCAAGATGTCGAAGCGTCAAGTATTTTCTTTGGAAGATTAGGCGAACATTATCAGTGACATTGAGCGTGAACTTTCTCAAGTGGACGTGTTTCGAAAGTACGGTTTAAGTAAAACAACCGTGAGTAACGTTGTGAAAAACAAGGACAAAATTCTGAGTGCCTTGGATACGAACAAGCCTCAAACAAAGAAACTGCGGACGGCTGATCAAGACAACGTCGACCAAGCATTACTGAAATGGTTCACTGTTCAGAGGTCTTCAGGAGTCTCTCTCAGCGGCCCTGTGCTGAAGAGCAAAGCTGAGCAGCTGGCCAAGTTGCTAGATGAGAATCAAGAGTTCGTCTGTTCGGAGGGGTGGCTGGATAGGTGGAAGAAGAGGCATGACGTTATGGTTGGGAAGGTAAGCAGGGAAGCAAGGTTGGTGGATCGAGAAACGATGTCGGAATGGCTGAGTTCGGAGTGGCCAAAAATTTGTGCCAGCTAATCGCTTGACGACATTTTCAACGGGGACAAGACTGGACTATTCTATCAATTGACACTGGACAGAACACTTAAATTTAAAGCCTAATGAGTCACGGAACTGTAATCACTTTCTTATCTGTCTCTCTTGCTCTTTGTATATATTTTTCTCCAAGTGTTTTCCTCTTCAGTCTGTGACCATGGCATCAACAAGTAGGTAGTGGATGATGAAGTACTAAAGCTCGTCCTTGATGAGTCTGACAATGAAAGTATTGCTTCTTTTGGGAGTGAGATTTCAGAAGGGTATTTGATAACTTCAGAAAGTGAAACTGAAGAGGATGAGATTTGTGAGAGCTTAGGAAATCGAAATGAACCGATTAGCCATGTTTTCAGTGGAATGATGGCTGTATTGAATGCATGCATTCTTTACTATAAAAAAGGCATTCCGAAAAACTACCTTTTCCGAACAAGGCTAATCGAGGACATATTCACAAAGCATTCAAAGGGCGGAGTAGGAAAGAAAAGGGGAAAGCCAGCAAGGCCTATTGAATCATCGGCAACACGGCTAGCAGGGGTCACTTCCCAGAAGAGAATCTCCCTTCAGGCAAGAAAAGAGTCGCTCAGAGGAAATGCGTTGTTTGCAAAAAAAAGGAAATAAGGAAGGATACAGCCTACCGATGCAAAAACTGCCCTGGAAATCCTTCTATGTGTGTTGTGCCATGTTTTGAGATGTACCACACCCTATCCAAAATATCAGAATAAGATTGCAAGTACTGTAGAAATTTAAAATTTCAAGATAGACTTCTAAAAACATTACAGAACAGCAAGGCATTTATAATTAATATTCCTGATTTTTTCAGATTTTTAATTGCATTATTTTACGAGATATAAATTATAATAAGAAATATGTCATAATGGAGCATTTAAATGCCTTGGTTTTTAAATCACGCTTGAGGGGTTAACTTTAGATTTTGGAATCGATTATATTGTATAACATAGGTGCTTATGGGAAATATTGATACATTTAGCATTGTTTCATTCTGTCACTATTTTCAGGAACAAATTAACGTTAATCGAGGACACACTGTACTTATAATTAGAGCAATCTTGGATGACAGTCTTTGACAGATCCAAGGTACAGAAACTGGGAGACATAAATAATGCTTTCAATAAATAAATTGCAAAGAGTGCTGAAGGTAGTCAGGCCCAGAAGTGCTGAGTGTGGATGGAGCACATAAAGCCTTCTAGCATAATACATTTTGTTGACCACTTTAAAAATTGTTTTTACTTTACCTTTTAACAACTGTCATGCTTAACTAACCATAATCTAACAAATCGATCTTGCGATATCAAACAAGCCTTCCACAGCAGACCTCTGCGCTTCTTCTAATGAAAACATTTCTAAAAAAATTCGAGAATTCCTTCCTTATGTTACCCAAGAAATTTAAGGTTGTTACTAACAAAATATACTCGTGCATAGGTCAAGGTTTTTAGACCAAATTTTTCACAAAAAACTCTGGGATCGACTTATACACGAGAAATATTTTCGATAGGTTTAAACCCATGACGTTATTTGGAATTTACACTCTTGTTGTACTTTAACTGTATCGATAACTATCAAATATTTATAAACCAATGTATATGAAAGAATAACTTACTATATAATTTGGTGTTTCTAACTAAATTGATCTTTGATGCTTTGCAAATAATTAAGCAATTTTGGTAAACCTAACGTTTGGTAACATGACGGCGACAAGACAGAAAACTGGCAACAAGACATGCGCAATATGGTAACTCAGTAACATGTAAACAAAGAAACATCTAATCGATGATTCGCGGAAAGGCGTCGCAGATTAAATTAGTATCTGCCCAAGTATTTGTGGTATAAAAATGTTGGTACTGTGCATATAACCTGGGCAAAGGTAAACAAGGCAACACTAGCGATGGCGATGCCAAGAAAGTGACAAGAAATCGTACTACCAGGAGAGAAGGTGGAAAAACGGAAGACAAACATAATTCTATATTTTTGTAAGTAGATATTTGTGTAAACTAGAATTTTGTCAAATATAATTATCATCATGAACAATAATTAGCATTATCATTACGTTTCTCTTTCTCAAGAGTAAGCTTCTCAACTGTTCCATGTACGAAACTTTCGCTTTCCGAGGTGTAGGTTCCTTCGTTCCTCATCCAAAAACGCGAGAAACGGATTTCCTAGGACCACATAGGTCATCTTTCTACCGATTTATCGTCAATTTCAGCATCACCTATCCTCAGTCCTCATCAGTTTTGTTACCTGGTCTTTACAAAGATAGCTTCTGAATGAATGCTGGGACAAAATACGAAGTCTATACAGAGGATCCAGAGACATTCGATCTATTAAAAGGTGTATACAATGTTACGACTTTGATGTTATGCAGTGGTGCTTGAGGAGACATCAGACTGCTCTTTGACACAACATAGTTATATTGGACTAAAGGGAACTTAATGGATCAACACATATTGAATACAAAAAATTTGTTCTACTACACCTGAAAATCTGGAGTCGACTTATACACAAGAAATACGAAAAAGCAAAGATTTTTATGAAAAAGACGGGGGTCGACCTATACACGAGTATATACGGTAACATTCTCTTCAGACATTACTGAAAATAATTTTTACAAGCCTTTTATAGTCTTCATATTTATTTTCATCATAATTACAGAGCTGTAACAATATAACTGAAATGGTTATACTTTGCTTTTAATGTAACTTGAAACAAGTTTCAAAGTTATAATCATGGTAAAAGAAATTTATTAGAAACTTTAAAAAACTGATACGAAAAATGCAACTACAGCCTTTTGAGATTTTTTTCTTTTTACATAAATCTTTGGTAAAAATCTGTTTTGACCTTACATAAAAAACAAAAAGTTCAATTATATAATAGTTGTTGATTTCATTTTGTATTTTATTTGAAAAGAGGGTAACACTTGATGGAAGTATTCCATCACCTCTGTTAAATTAAGATTTATCTGTTCTTCCTTTATTAAATCAAAGACTTCAAAAGTAGGATTAGTCATAATGGCCCTTCTTCCCACAACTATAACAAATGGATAGCCAGTTTTTTTTGCCTGCAACAATCTCTTTCCAATAGTAAGAGATCCCCTATCATCAACTATTACATCTCCACATAGGATGTCTAATGAATTCAGAGAATTGTAGAGTTGGTAAGCAGTCGAAGAAGCCATTTCTTCATTGCTGCCATCCTAAAATTAAATGAGAAAAATTATATATAAAAACTTGACTCAGCATAAAGAGATGAATATAAAACTTCAAAAGAAAACAAAAATTCGTCTTGCCTTCCAGCAAAGATTAAAAATATGAAATTTTAGACATAAAAGACTAACAAACTGGCCAAATTAAGTAGAGAAATTCAAGAGATAAACCATGTAATGCTGGAATTAAAATACAGAAAGATTTGTTTCTCAATTTTGATAATGCACAATACATTTATCATAAATATTAATAGGTTATAGAGAGCAAGAAAATTTGTGTAAATGTCTTTATAGTTATAGTGCCATTTAAATGGCTATGAATGAATTATTTAAAATAGCAAGAACAAAGAAATATTTAAAAAATATTTACTCAAGTTATATTACAATGGTAGAAGCAGTTCTGAAATCAGCATTTTTAAAGTGCACTTCATCAACAAGTAGTGTAAAATGTATACATTTTTCCACCTTTTTAACCCATATAGTACAAATATAGATATTTTCACCACAAATCATTGCAACAAACTTGCTTGGAAGCAAAATGAATCCTACAGATTCTCATCCATCAATGTTATATGTGAACTTATTTTATATATCGAGGAAATTTTCACTTCATAATTTTACAAACTTTAAGTTATACGGGGAAGTTTTCATATGCATTAGTACAGTGGCTCTCAAACTTTCAATTGCCACAGCCCCCTTGAATTGAAATTTGTAAAAATAAGAAACATTATTATTTCTTCATTTAATGTAACTATTTATAATTTTGTTCAGAGTCTTTCCAAAAATTCCCTGATAACATTTTATTATTCCCCTGGGAGGCAGCAGCCCACAATTTGAGAGCACTGCATTAGTAGAAAGAAGACCTATATTTACAATTTGGATGCATTACAGGAAAACACAACCATAAATGAAACAACATAAATTCAAACCTATTTTACCAATGATTCCATGATATTTATTGGGAATATGTCCTTGAGAGATATTTTTAAATTGTAATTTGAAGAAAAAAACGTTTTGAAAGCACCTAAAGACACTTTAATACAGTAAACATTGGTACAGGGTGCCTGTGGCACCCTGCCTAAATGAATATCACCCTCTCCATGCCAGCAGATACCGGGTGCCCAAAGCAGAGCAAACTCCGCATAGTTCCGTTTCTTGTCACTCATGGCACCATGCAAGGGTCCTGCCGTTAATATGTAAGTACCCTCAAATTTTCATCAAAATCTTTCTTCCATTATTTTGCAGGACGTTTGATGAACTGAGTATTGACAGCATAACTAGTAAGAAAACTTCATTTTCATTCAGTTTTACCCAAATAGATTTACTTTATAGGAAATATAAATTTCTCGTGTGCATGCTTTAAAATATATCCTACAGTGGTAGGGTATCTCATTTCTTATTCCCTTTATTGAGCAAATAATATACTTCCCTAATCCTTCTCTTCTCTTAAGGGGGATTTTCATCATCTTGTAAGAAGTGACGTCTGCTAGCCTCATTTTGCTGGAGTCAATGTGCGTTTGCTTGCCCTTTTTCTTTTCAACTCCACACATTTTATGAATATTTCATCTATTAGTCTCATTCAGAATAACAATTGGTTCTTTCTATTGTTTTTTTGAAATATAAAATGTTTGTACTGTCAATATCATTTCAAAGAAAAACATGGGTGCTCTGTTGATCTTGATCTCCCAATCTCTCAATAATGTCTTCCTCATCTTCCAATTTACTTTCAGATGATAGTAATATTCTTCAGAAGTATTACTCACAAGAAAAAGAATACTTTCGTTGTCACTACCTTGAGTTTCAGTTAAATTTAGTATTTCTAAATCATCAAGCATCCTCCTCCTCATTGATGCCATGGTCTTCAAGTGAGGGGGAGAAAGCCTGGTAAAAAATTCTTTGTGGAGTAAGAGAGGAAGTATTTGTATAGGAAGGTTTCCTGGTACAAGGAGCTAAGAGACATCTGTGATTCATGGAAAAAACTAAACACATAAGGGGATATATGCATGGGCATCTGCAGAAATTTCTCCAGAGGGGGGGAGGGCAAAAATCTTTGAAAGAGCAACATTGCTATTTTTTTAGACAATGGGTGTGGCTTCTTAGATGCGTTAAATCATATCTAGTGCCGTTTTTATTAACTGTATTTGTTACAGAAAATAGCAATTTTAGGCTTATAACAAAAAAATTCACATTTCCAGATTTATGGGGGGGGGGGCAAGTGCCCCCGTTGCCCCCACCTGCGGACGCCCCTGGAACCATTGAGACGCTCCTCCCTCTCTCCACCAGTCGGCTAGCTCGTGCGTGGGTTCCGGGAGAAACCGACACTCTCCCAAAAAAAGAAAAAGAACCTTTGGGCGCCAGTGCAGGTAATAAAGTCCTGAAGCTCCGCCCGCACTCGGAAAAATAAAGAAAACGAAGGAACGCAAACTTCAATAACGAAAAGAATCACTCCTAACTTAGGGCAGGTCACGACCCAACTCACGGCAACCTCTCTGCAGCGGAATTCCCCCTCTTTCCTTCCGTGCCTGCCTTTTTATACCCTCCCCTCGGCTCCCCTAGCACCTCGTAGGGGAGACCCGAGGAAAGCCTGTGAACAAAATAAAGATGAACCCACAGGCTTCTTCCTCTGCGCAGCACTGAAAACGTCACACCATAAAAGTGAATATTGCACAGGACGACACATGTCGTTGCACATGCTTGAGGGGTTAGGAGAACTGGATGAGAAAAATTAACCATTTTAATCATTAAAAAAATTTAATTAATGATTAAATTAATAAAGATTAACTGATTAATCAAAACAAAGCCCTAATCTGAACCATGATTTTTATACAGCAAAATTTAAAAAAAATAGACTTTTTGAGTCATGTAAATAATATCTCTGGGTATGCCACAGTATTAACCTAAGACTTCTTTTAGTTTACGCAAACAATTTTTATTTTTCCTGCTTTCGAGTTATTTGAACCAAGATATACTGTCAAAATTACAGGAAGGAGATAGGTGGAGCTACCCAAAAACATTGGCTTATGTTCTACCTTTCTTGCTGATGTTGCTTCAGCACTAACCTTGGGAGTGATGATGCAGACAATGTAGGGAGCCACTGCCAAAGGCCAGCGGATTTCACCCACTGGGGAAAGAGCCTCTATAGATGCAGCCAGAATCCTGGTCAATCCAAGACCATAACTGCCCATCTCCACTGGCACATCTTTTCCTTTAGCTGTTGTGAACATAGCTCCAAGAGGATCAGAGTATTTGGTGCCAAGGAGGAATGTATGTCCCACCTAAATTGGCAAGAGAAAATTTCTAAAGATACTTAAAATAAAGTCAACATAAATTGCAGGAAGCATAAAAAACTTTGTTAAAATCAAACTTCGCTTGACCTAGAAGATGGACTTTTCAGAAATACATACAGTAGATCTCCATTATAATGCGCCTCGCTATATCACGGGTCATGTCCCTCAAAAATTATTTTTAAAAAGATACCAAGTATTCGAGTAACAATATGTACAGTTAGTCTGATGCAACATTTTTTCATATTTTCTAAAAAAACGTCACATTTCCAGGATATGGCTAAAAAAATATTTCAAGAGTAATTGTGATAATTTTTAAATGGATCAAATCCTACAGATCTTGGTCATGAAGAGAAAGGAAAATAATACTTTCGAAACGTCAAAACCTGATCCTTGGAAAAAACCTTAGCTTCTATTTTCAAACCGCTGTTCGTCAAAAAACTCCCCTCCATTTATCACTTTGGCAAGTGTAAGTTAATTCATTCCAAGCTTTTCTTCGGTCAGAGAATATATCTTATACTTTCCCACATGTATTGGTTGTATTTACTGGTAGTCACTCAAATCGCTATAGTCACTGTGGTTCAGAAGTGGGAAAAATATGATGCATGAGAGTATTTTATGCCTCCTGCGATGCCATTTTGAAAGCAAACTGTGAAATCTAATAGAGATAATTTCGTTTTTAGTGCTTTTCGTCATTGCTGAAAAGCACTATTATCTTCGTGATGTCCGTCCGTATGCATATATCAGGGAAGAATTGGCTGAACTGATTTCAACCAAATTTGGTACATAGAATATTCACATAAATGAATGACCAAAATGGCATATTTGGATCAGATCGACTAAGCAGGGGTGCCACAATTACAAAGTTAAACTTTTCGGTAATTATGAATTTGGAAGGAATTGGCTGAACCGATTTCAATGAAATTTTGTAGGAAGGAGGCGTGTAACATAAAAAAACAAAATCAAGATGTTTAATATACATATAGAAAGCAGAACTGCCACAATACAAGAAATAAAAAACATTCTTTTTATACATATTTGTGTTAGTGTCTGCATCAATTTGAACCAAATTATAATATTTATAATGTACACATATATAGAAAACCATAACAGCATATTTAAACCGAATCATCCAAACAGGAGTGCCACAATTACAAATTAAATTCTTTCACTAATTAAAGAGTTGGAAGGAATTGACCAAACGGATTTCAATTAAATTTTTTATATAAGATTTATACAACATACCATAATGAAATCAAGATGTTTAAAGCTGAGCTTAAGAGCAGGGCTACCATAGTAAAAAGTAAAATAATATTTCTTTTATACGTAATTCTAGAGAACTGATGGCATGGATTTGAACCAAATATGATGTATAAAATCTTTATATAAATAAATAACAAAATTATTATATTCAAACAGGGTCGACTAAACAGGGATACCATAATATCAAAGTTAGAATTTGTTCGTAACTATTAATTTCGAAGGTATTGGCGGAAAGGATTTCAAAGAAATTTCATTTATAGGGAACAACAAAACGAAATGAACATGTTTAAACAGATCCAAAAAGCAGGGTTTCCACAATATAAGGAAAAATAAGCTAATACATTAGTATACGATTATACTATGGCGAATTTGAAGAAAAGCACTTCTGTACCATGGGAAACCCGTATACATCCCTACTTTTTGTTGGTTAAAATTAGGACCGAAAAACCTTTTCATGTGATGCTGCATGTTGCCTATAACACAGGTTTTCTTATGTCGCCCAATATCCACATCATAATGGGGTTTTACTGTATTATATTATGCAAAGCTTCAAAGTGAAACATATTTGAACAAAATTTGAATATTAGACAGAAAAAAAAGTTTGCTCATAAAACAGTACACAAAATGCATACAGTCAGACCCTGATTTAGTACCCCCCTATACAGGCACTCCTCGACTTACGAACAAGTTAGGTTCCCGGGGTTTGTTCCTAAGTCGATTTGTTCCTAAGTCCAACTTTACTCCTGTCGATACCAAACATGTTGTACAGCATGTGCACTAAACATGGGGAATGGCTTTAAAAGGTGTATAATCTCCTGTAGATGTAGATGCTATGTAGTTTCCATCGTAATAATGTGCCTATTCTTACTACCATCCTCAACACTTTCACCACTCTACGCTTCTGAGACATGATGGGTTTTGATAATGTTCATGAAAAGTACAGAGACCGTCGTAGTAAACCGCACAGCAACAACACAACAACAGACAATGGTGACGGCCCAAGCAGAAATACCGGGAATGCTGGGTAATGACTCTGAACAACCACCACCATCTATCATGCAGTGGTTGAACTTACGACTCTCGGTCCGAACAGGTAAATGGACATATGGTTTGTTCGTATCTCTGAAAGTTCGTAAGTAGAGGAGCACCTGTATAGTGCCATCCCCCACACACTGCCAATGAATCGTTGTGAACAGAACTTCCATCTTTTGATTACATAGAGCAAGCACATACCTTAATTTGTCCACACCCCCACTTTAGCGCCAATTCAGTGATAGACAAACGGTAGTGCTAAATCAGGGTCTAACTGTCATTAGACTTTTAGTACGAGCCGTAATGAGGGCGAGGCAACTGAGGCACATGCCCAGGGCGCAGCTTTGTAAGGGGGCGCCAAATGGAAGTCTTATTATACACTAGATAAAATGTGAGTTACTTGAAAATAAGAGAAAGAAAAAGGAAATTTCATGACACGATAGAAATTGAAGCGCCCTCAATACCTGAAACAACAGAAAATACTCTCTATGATGCAGTACATAAAGCAATAAATTCTCTTCAAAAGCAACTGTCGGTATGATTTACATCTTTATATGAAAATGATAATGCTTTAAAATTTTTTAGTTGTGCTGTATATACGTAACATGAATGAAGATGAAATTATAAATTCCTGTAAAAATGCTGCTAATGTGTATAAAAACGATGTGGATGAACCTGAGTTAAACGAAGAAGTTCACTGTTCGAAACATCACCTGCCTTTGATATAAAAAAGGGTAAAAATTATGCAAAAAGAAATTTTTGGATTTATTCACGAATACAAATTTTTCAAGTTCATTTCCCAATGTAGAAATTTTATTGAGAATTTTTCTAACATTCGCCACATCAATTTCAACTGAAGTGTTCTTTTAGTAAACTAAAATTGATCAAAAATTACCTACGGTCATCAATGAACCAAGAGAGATTTTCTGGTCTGGCCATCTTATCTATTGAATATAACACCGCAAAAAATATAGATTTCAATGACCCAATCAATATGTTTGCTGCAAATAAATATCAAAAAATAAAACTTAAAAGAAATGATTGTTTATTTTTAGTTAAATACCCTTTTAAAAATGCAAACTTATAATTTTATTAGATCATTTTGGGATGCAAAAAAACTACTCTGCCCAGGGTGCCAAAAGTGGTCACTGCGGCCCTGGTGATACCACTTAATGGTACTGTTCTGTTATACTCCCGCCACTAGTACCACTCCCTTTAGTGCTCCCCACTGGTGGATGTATCATGCACTAAAGCTATTGATAACCAGCTGCAGAGAGTTCTTGGACATTATTTGTTGTTTGTTGCAGATGCAGAAGGTTATTTATAAACAGAAGGTAATTTGAAAACCATAGTTTTCATTGAAAAAATTGTACCATGAATTAGGTTGAGCAAAATGATCCTTTGAGGAACCAAAAACACTTCAAATAACTTACCCAACCTGGCCCCTACAGGCGGATCTTACCTGCACTAAAGCTATTAATAACCATGGTACTGTTCTGTCAACTGGTTATCAACAGCTTTAGTGCAGGTAACAACCGTCTGCTGGGAGCCCTGTGGCAGGGGTTTAACAGAACAGAACCCACTTAATTTCCAAAAAATAAAAATAACGAAGCTAAAAGCAATTATTTAAAAAAAACATCCTATGTGAAAATATAAAATACTATATACCAGAGATGAATAAATAGCATACCAAGGCTTCACAGTAAAATGCCATTAATGTTGAACTGATAGACCATACACATTTAGATTTGCTGATAAAATTGTTTCTATTGTTACTTTAAAAAAATTACAATCTATGTCATTGAAAACCCATTTATCCTAGCAAACGAGGGATGGAATATGATTAAAATAGACGGAAAGTAACAAACTCATAGCAGCTCTGATAGCTAACAAAATCAGTTTCATTTTATCAATGAAGTTTTTTTTGTACAGAAGTAAACATCCAGACAAAGTTACATCACTAATTGGTGCAGTAAATTAAATGAACACATCTTTGATAAATGCATTCATCTAAGTATAAAATTGAAATAACTTCCTAGCTACAATCAATTAAGCCTTATCATTTATGCCAGTGACTATTGACATTTTTATGGTCATAACATATGTATCACTATTTATACTGGGTTAAATATTACCTCAATTCCATTAATTGAACTCAAGTTGCTTGCATTACAAACTGGGCAAGTTTCACCTTGGAATACTTCCTTGTTGGCTGAATATTTGCAAGAATCACATGTTAAAAGAGTGTCTTCCCCAATATTAGCTAAAAAATGGTATTCATGAGATAAACTCCCACCCATGGCACCACTGTCACCTAGGACTGTAAACAGATAGTAGATTTAATGAAAATCACGAGAATTTTTCTAAATGGAAAAGTAAAATTTAGATTCATAAGTTTCAATTGTTATTCTCTGCGAGCATAAAACTCCCAAGTATTTTATGCCTCTGATTGTTTAATGAGAAATATCAATTCAAAAAAAGTAAGGAGTATCAAACGATTAACATTTGAATTACGTTATCTAAATGCAATTGAAAAAGACATACCTTTAACATATTTCACACCAATTTTGTCAAATATATTATTATATGCCTGACATACTTCCATGTAAGTACTTCTGGCTGCCTCAAGCGATGGATCAAAAGAATATAAATCTTTCATAATAAATTCTTTTCCTCTAATTAATCCAAACCTCGACTTTTTCTCATCTCGGAATTTACTTGATATCTGATAAATTCTAAGAGGTAGCTGATGGTGAGAGATAGGTGTGACAGATGCTAACAGTCTTGCTGCTGATTCTTCATGTGTCTAAAAAATACAAAGGGAGACATTAAAATTATGGTTTAGTTAAGGTAAATACGAACCCACATTCCCCAATTACAAGCTTCTCTCTAGTTGTGCATTCAAGAAACAATTCTCTAGTCTTAACCATCCTAAAAACTGACGAACAATAAACTATCGTCATTCAATGATTTACTTTTAAATATTTCACTTAATTTAATATGATAGTTTTTAGATCTTTGGGAAAATAAAACGGTAATTTACCCACAGGACTTAATATATATTCTTTACTGTGCCTATCCTTGAGTTTGAAGAGTTCTGGGCCGGCAGTATGCCATCTTCCTGAAGCAGAGTAATAACTAAATTATACAAGGAATACAATACAATTTATGATATTTTAGGCAATGTATGGGTGTTTGTCCTGATTTACTTTTTATAAAAAATTGAAAATGTTTGAACTAAGTTGCGAGAAAAGGAAAAATTCTATGGAAATTTTCATTGAAAATAGGTTAGTATATAAGAAAAAGTCCCAGCATAGTGAATTAAGAGATGCATAATCTCGATAAAATTCTATTGTTATCCAAAATTAAAGAAATAATAGTCTTAACTATAAATAAAAACATTTTATTTACCCGATTCTTTCCAAAGCAGTGAGTCGGTAAGCATTGGTAATAATACTTTCTGCGCATTGATAGAACTCATTTCTAAATCCACTATTTTAATTAACTTTTCCAGAGATTTTAATCCGAGAGGTAAGATATGAAACATACCATTTCCACTCGGTCTGATTATTCCATTTTCTATCATAAGCTGCAAATTAAGACAAAATATTAAAATGACCCTGACTTGTTCGGAACATTGTGTGTTCATTAATTTAAATGTTTTGATTTCTACGTGAAATGATGTTTAAAAGTTTACACCCATAAAAATCCGAACAATACCTTTTGACTGTTCGATAAAATTCCATCTGATTTAACAGATGCATTTTTAGGAATAATTTTTAAAGGTTGAAATAAATTAGAGATGCGTTGAATTTTCAAAGGCATCACCAAATTCGGACAGGCACCTGACCTGACACAGGTCAAAATTTAACTTCTGCCTAAACGCCAAAACTTTTTCATCCGCGACGAAATTCGTTGTTCATTTTTATATGAAATGTAACCGAATTTAAATGGCAGAAAATGCAATAGTTAAAGAAATTTTATTGCTACGCTATGGTATTCACGATGTTGAGAAATTGCCGCTTTGTCATGTGTTAATGGAATTTATGGTGATTATTTTAGCCTCTTTATATTATCACACAAAAATAAACGGTACTTATTTATTATAAGGATACCACAGAAAATTACGTCCTGGAAGAAAAACGGTCATCCAATATTGTTATTAAATCGTTGACATTAAATAGTAAGAATGAGAGAAATATAATTAATAAGATTTAATATAGGCATTTTCCATGCAAGATGCGTTTGAGAAGCGTATATGTGCTATAGGTCAATGGGGCCTATGGAAAGACTGGGAACTTAATGCCTAATAACATTGCACATAAACAGATATAATGTTAAAATTTTCTCCCATACATGTTGAGAACTACAATACATGTCTGTAATGTTGTAGCTACGACTTGCGCTTGAGCATCCTTCATTGGTGCCATGTGCGCGCATAGCCTTCACTTGTTTCAGGGCAACAAAAAAGCTACAGCGAGGGGGGCGGAGGCTAGTCAGTCTGACGCCGGAGCTGGAGATTAACGCGCGTGTTTGAATAAATACATCACATTGGCGACGAGGATGCCGAATTTTATGGACAAATTTGTGCAAGGGAAGGATAATTGGGACGCGTATGAGGAAAGGTTGGAACAATTTTTCATAGTAAATGATGTAGGGTCAGACTCCGCCATTCATTTGGCGAAAAAGAAAGCCATTCTGCTTTCATCGATTGGTAAGGAGACGTACGAAGTGTTGAGGGACATTTGCGAGCCAAAGAAACCGGTAGATTTGAAGTACGATGAAGTCACTGCCGCGCTACGAACGCAATTTTCACCGAAGCGATCAGTCATTGCCGAAAGACACCGATTCAACGAGCGGGTTCAAAGGAACGGGGAGTCAGTGTTAAATTTCGCGGCAGGGCTCCGGAAGGGCTCCAGGTTTTGCAAATACGGTGCTTTTTTAGATCAGGCTTTACGCGATCAGTTTGTTTTGGGGTTGCAAGACAAATCTACAGTACCCACTCCCGTCTCTTCGATGGAGGCCGGGCCCAAGGGGAGTCGGGTTGGGAAGGGAGGGTTGTTAGTGTTAGGTAGCTCTAACGTTCGGCGTGTAATGGCACCCCTGTTATCCATTCCCCGCCGGGAGGGAGTTGCTTGTGTACCCAGTCAATTCGCCTCTCTTACAGCACAAATGTGTATCTCAGAGGTAGTGCAATGAATAACCGGGGAGGGAGGAGGGAAACCCGGTGCCGGCATTTGCCTGCTTTTACGAAGAACACCAGGGGGGGCAACTGCTTAACGTCCCTTCCGAAGGACGGAACAGCTGAATTTGCGCGGTCTCCTCAAACTACGCAAACAGGGGGCCGGGTGACCTTGAGAAAAATCCTACTCGCGCAGGATTCGTACCCGATGACTTTTTCAAGCATCGGGCGAGTAGCAGCCAGCGTCCTAAACACTACACCACCGGCACCCCCCCCCCCCCCCCCCCGGGAGGGAGTTGAGCGGGTATTCTCCAGATGTATATCAGGAGGCACGGTGCCGCAAGTGACCAACACGGTGAGAGAAGCGGTAGTGGCGATAGGTTGCTCTCGGCTGCGGGTGGTGGCCCATGTTGGGATAACGACGCCTCGAAGCGCGGGTCCGAAGAGATTTTAAGTTCTTTTAAGGACTTGGCCTCTGAGGTTGCTCGTGTCCGAGAGGAGTCGGGTTCCGATGTGCGGCTTACTGTCTGCAGTATAGTCCCTAGGATTGACCGCGGTTCTGAGGTTTGGAGTAGAGTTGAAGGTCTGAACCGAAGGCTATGGAATTTCTGTCGGGACTTGGGAGTGGACTTCGTCGACCTACGACCGAATATCGAATCGTGCAGGGCACCACTGGATCACTCTGGTGTTCACTACACGCCCGAATCGGCTCAGAGAGTAGCGAGTAGGATTCTCGAGCACAGTAGGGATTTTTTAGGCTAGAGAGTAGGGCAGGGTGTAGGTCAGTTTTGGGTCAGGGGATAATCGATGCATTTGTAGAAAATAAGAATCCCGAAAGATTAACTAATGATAGAATATACACCGAGCGTAACATGCAGCACCAATTTCGCGATAGGTCATTGATAGAATGTTCCGTAAAGGGCGCGACGGGTCGCAATTCCAGGTTTGATGCGACGCCGTACAGTCGTGGGAGTGATTGTGGTGGGAGCGCATGTAGTTTTAGAGTGGAAGAGAAAGTCAAGGGTGAGATTAGTATGCGAAGTGATAGTGAGAAATTAAACGTCGTCGTACTGAACTGTCGCAGCATCCGTAGGAAAATTGCTGAGTTCGAGCATCTTATTCGCAGTCTGCATGCCGACGTCGTGATAGGCACAGAAAGTTGGTTAACGGATGAGACTCAGAGTCAGGAGATATTTCCTAGAGACTATCGTGTCTATAGAAAAGATCGCGCTAATAGATCGGGCGGGGGAGTTTTCATAGCGGTTAGCGATAAGTACGATAGCAGTGAGATTCCGATAAGTGACGAGGATATCGAGAGTGTTTGGTGCCGCATAGGTAAAGATGGCTCCAAAAAGGTGTTCATATGCTCGTTTTACAGGACACCTAACGCTGGTGTAGATTGTATTTAAAGTCTCGAGAAACAATTATCAAAGCTTAGACTGATAAAGCAAGATGGTAATAGTCGGTGGTGACTTTAACTTACACTCAATTGATCGGGAAAATCTATGTTTCGAATCTAGAGGTAAAGAACGCGAATCCTGTGAGGCATTAATCGAAACATTCTGCGAGCACTCTCTCCTTCAATTAGTCAGAAAGCCAACGCGATCGGGAAACATATTAGATTTATTAGCAACTAACGTCCCAGAAAGAATAAACAAAGTCACCATTGAAGATGGGATAAGTGATCATCAGGCCGTATATGCAGAGTGTAAGTTGAAAATCGATAGGCACCCTAAGCCTCAAAGAAAGTTTTATATATTTGCTAGGGCAAACTTTTCAAGCTTCAGGTCGCGCATACGAGAAATACTACCTGGCTTCCGTGATATGACCGAACGATCAGGTGCTGAGTCGACATGGAAACTATTCAAGGATATAATGCTAGAGAGTATCGATAAGTACATTCCAATTAAATTGAAGGTCGACAATAAAGAGCCACGTTGGTACAATAAGCAAGTTAGGAGTGCGCTTAGGCGTCAGAGAATAAGCCACGCGAAAATAAAAAATATGCCGTCCACATCATCCGATGAATATAGAGCAACTAAAGTTAAGACGTATAAGGAATCCCGCGCTAAAGCGAGAACTACTATGCGCGAGGCTTTTACTAACTTCCGGAATAAGGTATTAAATAATTATTTGAAGGAGGACCCTAAAGCGTTTTGGTCCTATGTGAGAGAGGTCCAAGGTAGAGGCCCTACAATACCTTCCCTGCGTAATGACTCGGGTGCCGTTATTCATGATAGCGTAGAGAAAGCCAACCTGTTAAACGGTCATTTTGTAAAAGCATTCACAGCCGTCAGCGACCATTGCGTACATTATGCACCCGCAATAAAGGGGGACCTGATGGACGATATAGTATTTTCTGAGGTGGGAATAGCAAAGCAATTAAGTTCCATCAGACATAACAAAGCCACTGGCCCCGAAGAAATTCCTGCTCGCGTTTTAAAAGAATTAGCTGAAGAAATAGCACCTTTTCTTCTGATAATCTTCGAGAAATCCATTTCTCGCGCAGAGGTCCCTAGCGACTGGAGGTTAGCGCACGTTACCCCAATTCATAAGGGCGGCGACAAGGAAAACCCAGAAAATTACAGGCCGATTTCTTTAACTTCGATATCGTGTAAGATTCTCGAGCATATACTCGTTAGCACCATAATGCGATTTCTTGATAGTAATTTATTGTTAGATGATTGTCAACACGGCTTCAGGAAAGGTGGGTCATTTGATACTCAGCTCTGTCTTTTTGTAAATTTTTTACTGAGAAGCGGAGAAAAGAATACGCAGGTCGATGCCATCTTCTTAGATTTTAGGAAAGCCTTTGATAAGGTACCTCACAGGAAGTTAATAACGAAATTAGAAACCTTAGGCGTTAATTCTAAAATCGTTAGTTGGATCCGTGAATTTTTAAATCATAGGAAGCAGATGGTTGTTATAGATGGGAAATCTTCGAACTTAGTGGAGGTTGTCTCTGGTGTTCCACAGGGTAGTGTAATTGGTCCGTTATTATTTCTAATTTATATAAACGATATCAGCTCAGTAGTCAGAAGTAAAATTAGGCTTTTCGCGGACGACACCGTCATCTATAGAGAAATAAGCAATCCGGAAGACCACCAGTATCTCCAAAATGACCTAGAAGCTATTTCTGCATGGTGTAAGGAATGGCAGTTAGAGATAAACCAAAAGAAAAGCTGCGTCATCAACTTCTGGAGAACCAAGAGTATCTCGTTGAATAATAATTATTCGTTGGACGGAGTAGAGATTCCAGTTTCAGACTCGATTAAATATCTCGGAGTCACGATCCATCGTGATCTCTCATGGGACACCCACATTTTCCGATTGATAGGTTCCGCTAACAAAAAGCTGGCCTTTATAGGGAGAATAGTTCGAAATAGCTCCGAAAAAGTGAAAGAATTATGTTATTTATCCTTGGTTCGACCGCAGGTCGAATATGCTTCAGCTGTGTGGGATCCTTACGAAAAGGGACTCACTAACGAGATAGAAAAGGTTCAGCGCAGGGCAGCTAGATTTGTAAAGAGGAATTACGATAGTAAACAAAGCGTAACATCATTAATAGAAAATCTGAAATGGACATCGTTAGAGGAACCTAGGTTGCAGGCTAGAATTAAACTACTCGAAAAATTTATGTCGGAGGGACTAGCGAATGAGGTAGTAGGTCTTATCAGAAGCCCGACGTATCTCGGAAGGCAGGACAGTGAGGATAAGATTCGCGAGATCGACTGTAGAACGGAGCGATATAGAGGATCGTTTTTCCCTAGGACGATAAGAGACCATAATAGAAAAAGATAACGTAGGAAAACTATGGTCCCTTGGTGCACTGCACCCCCTCCCATCCACCAAAAAGGTGACTTGCAGGGTATAATGTAGATGTAGATGTACAGTAAAAGCATTGTATCTCTAGTCCGAGACACTCTCTTTCGAAAAGGCGGTGGAATTAGCGGTCGCGAGAGAGAGGGCAAGCGAAAACGTGGAAGTGTGCGGGAAGGCTCAAGACCACGTTTCGACAGCAGTCGGGGAAAATTGCAGCGTACATCGCGTGGGAAGAGACGCCAACAGCCGCAGCCACGTGGGAAGATCGCCAGAGTTCCACGAGGCAGAAGAGGAAGAACCGGAAGTGCACAAAATAAGGGCGCGAGGAAGCGGGAGAGACGGCCGACAGAATCCGGAGGGAACGACGCCGGAGAAAGATGCTATTGTTGTGGACGCGAGGGACAGAAGTAGCAGATGCAGATTCCGGTCCTATAGATGCGATATATGCCATCAACTTGGACACCTGAAGGCAATGTGTAAAAGGAGAGTAAATGGTAAGAGAGAAGGTAAGAGCATTTTTCACCAAGTTGCTTCCACTTATGTGAACGATGAGACGGAAATTGAGGTAGGAGATCCAATCAGGGAGTTTGGGGAGAAAGATGTACCGTTGTTTAACATGAGGGAATCTGGAATAGAAGATGTAGGGCCATGGTTTGCCGAAGTTAAAGTAGAAAACAGAGATGTTCGAATGGATGTCGACACAGGTTCTGCCATTTCAGAAGCATTGTATGAGGAAGTATTTAGTAATATTCCCCTGAGAACTACGAATGTGAGGTTGAGATCCTATGCAAATACGATTATTCATCCAAAAGGCGTCGCAAGGGTAAGGGTTTTGTTTGCAGGGAAAAGTGCAATGTTACCCTTATTTGTAGTAAGTAATGGAGGACCACCACTTTTTGGGAGAGATTGGCTAAAAACCCTGAAAATGAGCATACCCATTCACAAGGTGGAAGTTTTAACAGAAAACAAATTAGAACATCTTTGGGGGAAGTTTAAGAACTTGTGGGATGGTGGGTTGGGCTCATTCAATAAAGGGCAAGTGGGATTGAGTTTGAAAGAAAGTGCCAAACCAGTTTTCTGCCATCATAGAGCGTTAGCTTTTGCTTTGAAAAGTAAAGTAGACAACGAAATAGATAGGTTGATCAAATTGAAAATCCTGTACCCTGTTGAATTCAGTGAGTGGGCCACACCAGTTGTTCCTGTTGCCAAAAATGATGGCAGTGTGAAGATTTGGGGTGATTTTAAAATTACAATAAACCCACAACTCGAAGTAGAGCACTACCCACTTCCAAGAGTTGAAGAAATTTTTGTAAAATTACAAGGGGGGGAAAAGTTTTCAACAGTTGATCTGTCTTGGGCATATCAACAATTGATTTTAAAATAAGATTCTCAGAAATATTGCACTATTAACACCCATAGAGGGCTTTCTAGGTATAGGAGACTCCCATTTGGAATAGCGTCTGCACCTGCGATTTTTCAAAGGGCAATGGACCAGATTCTTCAAGGGTTAAAGGGAGTGGCATGTTTTCAGGACGATATAATAATCACAGGCAGAGACGAAAAGGAGCACATAGAGAATCTGGAAAGACTGTTGGAGAGATTAGACGGGTGTGGATTCAAGGTAAATAGATCGAAGTGTAATTTGCTGTTGAAATCTGTTGAATTTTTGGGACACACAATTGATAAGGAAGGCCTACATGCATCCACATCCAAGGTTGAAGCAATCAAGAATTCCCCAAAGTTGAATATTATTCAAAATTTCTGCCAGGGTTAGCCTCAATGTTACATCCCCTTCATAAACTCCTTCAAAAGGATGCAGAGTGGTGTTGGATCCAGGAGTGCAGTGCAGCAATTAAGGCAGTCAAGGAGGCAGTCATATCCACCAAGGTACTAGCTCACTATACCCCATCCCTTCCTGTTATTTTGGAGTATGATGTTTCTCAGCATGGGTTAGGGGCTGTGATTCTCCATAAATTTCCAAATGGCAAAGAGAGACCAATAGCTTTTGCCTCCAGGTCCCTCAGTAAGACAGAGATAAATTATTCTCAGATAGACAGGGAGGCATTAGGAATAATTTTTGGGGTGAAGAGGTTCAGCCATTATCTTTATGGGAGGAAATTTATATTGAGAACCGATCACAAGCCTTTGATATTTATATTTGGGGAGAAGAAAGGCATCCCCCAAATGGCAGCTAATAGATTGCGGAGATGGGCCATCATTTTGCAGTCTTATAATTACAGTATTGAGCATGTGAAGGCTGCCGAGAACAGAGTAGCAGATGGGTTATCGAGACTGTCACTTAATACTGTTGAACCAGAGGAAGAGGAGTTTTCTTACATTGAAATGGGTGAGAGAGAATTTCTACCAATTACTGCTACAAAAATTAGTCAAGAGTCAAAGAGGGACAAAATTCTGAGTCATATAATTGATTTTTGTTTGTTTGGCTGGCCATCTCATACAGATGAAGAGTTTAAGCCTTTTAGAATTCGAAGCCATGAACTTACAGTAGAGCAAGGATGACTGATGTGGGGGAATAGAGTAGTAATACCCAACAGCTTGAGGCCACATATTTTAGAAGAGCTCCACTCTAGTCACATGGGCATAGTGAAGATGAAGTCTTTAGCCAGGTCTTATGTTTGGTGGCCAAAGCTAGATGAGTGCATTGAATCTATTACAAAGTCATGCATTCCATGTTTAATGCACAAGCCGGCACCAAATAAGAGTACCATAAAATCGTGGGAGTGGGCAGAGAAGCCTTGGCAGAGACTTCATATAGATTTAGCTGGCCCATTTGAGGGAAAAACCTTTCTTGTGATAATAGACAGCCACTCAAAATCGCCTGAGGTTAAGGAGTTGAGGAATGGGACATCTGAAGAGATAATTTCTCATCTGAGGTCTTTGTTTGCAATATTTGGACTTCCCGAAACTATAGTCACAGACAAAGGATCTCCATTTATCTCTGCAGAGTTCAGACACTTTTGTAGAATGAATGGTATTGAGCAAATTCATTCTGCTCCTTACCACCCAGCAACAAATGGGGCTGAGGAAAATTTGGTGAAATTGTTCAAATCCAAAGTTGTCTCTCTTACACACTAAGATTCCTTTGCACATTGCCTTACCCAGGTTTCTTTTCAGTGCCAGGACCACGCCCCATGTAACTACAAGGGAGGCTCCAAGCAAGCTGCTACTGGGAAGAATTCCCAGATCACGGCTATCATTTATAAAACCAAATTTACAGGATTCGGTGGACAAGGGAACTTCAGGGAAGCAGAAGGAGGGAACGTCTGTGAGGGCCTTCAGTGTGGGAGACCGGGTGATGCCGAGACAATACAGGGGAAGATCCAGGTGCGCAATAGGAACCATCATAGCAGTCCAAGGGTCTCGGAATTTCATGGTGGAGACTGATGGCGGGTTGGTGTGGCACAGACAATTGGACCAACTTCGAGAGTTCTGGGATAGTAAGGGAAACAGCAGTAAAGTGCAAACAAGGATTCCAGCAAAGGACAGCACAACACCCATGGTTGCAGAGGACAACATAGGCTCCTGGAAACCCCTAATCTCTTCATGTACTGACACGGAACAAGGACTGGAGAGAGTAGGCAGTCCTGAGGAACAAGTGACTGCCGAAACAGTTAATTCAGCTGTTGAGGCAGATAAAAGTGATATATCTGTGCGTAGATACCCACTAAGAAATCGAAAACAAAGAGTTATTAGAGACATGTAAACAATGGACTATATATATAACATATATATGTTTTTATGTAAATTGTTTAATTTTTTTTGTGGTGTTTTTTTTTGTGGAAGGGGAGGAGTGTAATGTTGTAGCTACGACTTGCGCTTGAGCATCCTTCATTGGTGCCAAGTGCGCGCATAGCCTTCACTTGTTTCAGGGCAACAAACAAAGCTACAGCGGAGGCTAGTCAGTCTGACGCAGGAGCTGGAGATTAACGCGCATGTTTGAATAAATACATCACAATATCAAAATTATATAAAATGGCAGTCATATCATAATAAATTAAATTGCACATAAACAGGTGTAATACTAATATTTACATATTTAATTGCCTGGTTTCTAAATACAGATATAGATATATTATGTAAATCTACAGATGAGGGCATATTGTTAAACTGCCTCATCATTCTCACTAGTGGAGAATGAATTATATAATTCTTTCCACAGAATTTAACATTGAAACACTTAGCATTTCTGGTGTTTACACTGGGAACATTGAAGGCAAGCAACTTAACTAAATCTGGGCAGTTGATACCATTATTACAAAGTCTATATAAAAATATTGTCTGTCACTATCCAGCGATGGGACAAAGGCACAATGCACAGCAGCAGCATGTTATCATCATACTGAACATCATATGATGTGAAACCCACAATTTAAAAATTAATTAACCTAAGAAACTTATGCTGCACCTTTTCAATGTAATGAATATAATTCTTATAAAGGGGACTCCAAACATAAGAATTATATTCAAGGATGGAGCAAACTATTGCACAGAACAAAATCTTAAGCACATCAATGCTGTCAAAATCTTGGGAATATTGGTAGATAAAACCAAGAGTTTTAGTGGCTTTTGCAGTGATATACTGAACGTGATACACAAAGGTGAGTGCAGAATCAAAAACTACCACCAAATCCTTGATACAACTTACACGGGAGATAATTTCATTACATTTAGAATAAACGTGAATAACTGGGGTCTTCTTATGATGAAGACTTATTTCAGAATATTTTTTTAAAATTGAGTGACATCAAATGTAATTGACACCAGACAGAATTTCTATCAAGATAGTCATTTAATAACATGCAATCTTTTACTGATTTTACACTTTGGTAGATTTTAATAGCATCTGCATACATTAAATATGAGGTGGGGTGTATTGATGTACCAATATCATTAATGAAAATAAGGAATAAGAGTGGCACAAGGTGGGAGCCTTGGGGAACTCCAGAGGAAACATGAAATTTGTAGGATTTAACAGGCTGCAATTTAACCATTTGCATCCGATCAGAAATATAACTTTTAAACCAATCAAGCATAATGCCGTGGATACTGCCATTAATTTATTGATTAAAAGAGTATGGTTAACCTTATCGAAGGCTTTGGCAAAGTCAATATACACAATATCAACTTGTAAGCCTTGTTCCATGGCATTCATTATGAAATTATTAAAAACGAGGAGGTTAGTCCCAGTGGACAATCCCCGTCTGAAGCCATGCTGTTCAGGAGCAATCTCAGATTTCAACAACGTAGTTAATTTCATATTTGCTTTTTATAAATTACTGTACCTGCATTTGTTTAAACATGTAGTTAATCAATATTGTTTATGATTGGGCTAGCTGCCTGTGTATAATAATAATAATCTCTACTAAGCTCTCCAAAAGTTTTGCAATACAAGATTGAATTACAATTGCTCGATAGTTCTTTACAACATTCCTATCTTCCACTTTATAAATTGGGACAACATAGCCTAACTTTAATACCTCAGGAAAATATCCAGATCTCAAGGATTCATTAAATAAAATAAACAAAAGGTATGATAAAGGATGGTAAAAATTCTTTAATAAATTTGGAGGGATCTCATCTGGCCCACAGCCTTTAGAAACATCAAGTGATAATATTTTATTTGTTATATCTTTTACTGAAACTATCATCTGCCCAAAGTCTATATTAAAAGGTGACTGATAATCAGGAATATGGTTAGGTTCCTTATCGCAATAGACCTTAGAGAAATAATCAGCAAATGAATTTGCTATATCTTGGTAATTATCAATATGGCAATCATCTAAGTACTTATGACTAGGCAACTTGTTAGTTTTACGAGTACTGTTTATGTGTGACCAGAAACACTTGATATTACCATGAATGCCTAAGGTCAGATTAATCATGTGTGTTTCATAACAGGTTTTGGAGAAAAGTTTGCACTGTTTCCTATATTCTGAAAATAATGTATAGTCCTGCAATGAATGTGATATTTAATATTGTTTGTGACATTTCTGCTTCAATGCAGTAAGTTTTTTCCGGTTCTTAGAAAACCATTTTGGATAAGATGATGATGTGACTTTACACATAGGAGTATGTAAATCTATTGCCTCATATAACACAGCATAAAACATCTCAAAGGCTTCATTCAATGACAAAGGGCACAAAAGACCAGCCCAATCAATTTTATCAAGATAATTACTAATAGTCTTGTAATCACATTTCTTGAAATTGTATTTAAAAGTTACATATTCTATCAATTGAATATCTACATATAAAATTACTTCATACTGGATAGCAGGATAGTAATTATCGCAAGGAACTAATGGAAAATCTGTAGTCCTACTGATCACAGACTTACAGCTGGCAAAGGCTAAGTCAAGCATTTTATTTTTAATGGTATTTACCTGTTTTAATTGTAAAATATTAAAACATTTGCCGTATTTTTCGATAGATAACGCGCACCTAATGTATAACGCGCACTTCGATATTTACATCGTTCATTATAATACATAACGCGCAGACGAAAGTTTTGATACTTAGATATATTGGTACTTTTGCCTTGGGTTAGGTTCCTGTTATTGTCGTTACAAATCAACAACAACAGCATATTAACGCAGATTCAATATTGCAGATTCTTTTATCAAATTAATAACAATATTAGTTTTCGTTTAGACTAGATTTCCTTCAACAGCCAAAACTACTAACGCCTCCAGCGCCTGAATAATGTACTTCGTAGTCACAACATCTATACGTCTATTCCAAATACGTAGGAACATTGTAGTCTGCCCCACCAGGTTGGGTTAGTTAGTTGAAGCATTTTCGTAAAAAAAATTTCAACAAAAAATTTATTTAAACATCCAATACATCAACAAAATTAACAAAAAACTAAGTTTTATAAAATACATGATTCTATGACAACGCAGTCCATTATTCGGTCGCTAGAGGCATTTTTAGTTCTCAGTTCTGACTAGAAAAAGCGGTATTCCGTCTTTTATTTATTTATTGTTTTATTAAAGTACAAGGGAATGCAACGGTGTCCGAAGATAACGATATTCTAAATGATGATGTATCTTCTGAAATCGAGGTCCAAGATGTACCGAAAGCAATCTTCAACGCAATTGACACTTTCATGATCGAGTCTGGTGACCAATTTTATGGATTTGAATAATTTAATTTATTAAATTATCTTTAATAAATCTTAGTAATTAGTTTTACCTTATTCCAGAGTTTTATCATTACATGTGATTTAACTTACAAAAATTGTTGAGTTCCCCATTGATACCTAAGTCCCGGTCTTTTTGTTATTTGTCGTATTTAGAGCTTGACTGCTTTATAATAAAGGAACATTTCATGAATTCGTTCATTTAATATGAAAATATATGTAGTCTTTTACTATTTAAACTTTTAATTACAATTTGGCTAAAATTCGAAACTTAAGTAAATACGGCTCACTTGAGATATGTTATTTTCGAACATTTTAAAAATCTACTTTCAGATTGTAGTAAAATATGCTTAAACTCAAAAATAATATATTCTTAATTTACGAAAATCCTATTTTAAATACTTGTGTAGGCTGAGAAAATGAGACAAATGATTATGAATTAATCGTCAAGATGGCTAAAAGCGTAATAATGCCATAACTCGTAAACTTATATTCGCTTTTAAAGTTTTCAATTTTTTCTTATGTATACCGCCCATGTCCATTTTTGCCGAATTTTAGATTTTTTTGTATAGATAACGATCGAAAAATACGTACATAGAATTCTAGTACCGCAAGGGAAGGAGGATCCTAAAACAACATTATCCCAACTTCACCAGTTGAAATCTGGAACATTGAAATCGCCAAATATTAAAATATTGGAGAAATTATGAACTGACGTTATATATTCAACTGATGAGCAAAATTGTTCTAATCTTTCATTAGGAGAGCTTGGAGGCAAATACACCACACATAATAATAATTTGGAATCACACAGAGAAATTTTAACAACTGCAAGCACTACACCACCTCCCTTAGTTTTGGAACTCGTCGTAGAATCATGGTCCTTTCTAAAAAATATTATACCCATTTAACAGGATTTCACAGCACATAACGTCATACCCAAGCCAAGTTTCCGTCAAGGCAATAACATCATAATCTTCTATAATAAAAGTAGCAATTGAGGATAGCTTTGTCCTCAGCCGCCAAACATTTTGATAGTAGGCACGTAAAAAATTACTCGATTACTACTGGTGTCATTGAGGAGAATTCTGAAGATCATTAGAAACAACACTAATTGATCTTGTGTGATGAAAAGGATTCACTATAATGCCATATGGCCAGATTGTGGGGTTCTTTAATTTGTTCAGGTTGGTGTAGTTGATGCCTACTTTAAATGCACCATATATACTTTTTCCAATCACTTTATCACATGAGACACAATCAACATTTAATCGCCTCTTAATATGGCCACTGACTTGTATTGGAGTTGTTTCACTGTCTAACTGGCCTATGTAAATATATGCTATGTGTTTTGCAGGCTGAAGATCATCTGCACTAGGAGTTGAAGTCACACTAGTTCCGACAACGCGGAAATGTTGGTTAAATTTACGCTGTCTCTTAGATATTACCTGCTTAAAATCACCAGTTGTGTTGGTGACTGCTGGACTCGGGGTTTGGGGATCACTAACGTGTTTCACATCACTTAAAATCCACAAGGGGAGGTCACCGTAGGTTGTGTCGGTTGTACCAAGATTGGCTGTATTTGTTGATGCCTCGTTGGTTGACGAGTCACAGGACGTTCATAGACAGCTTTTACGTTTGAGTTTTTGATCACCTCCATGACGTTTTTAGACTCGTTAGTAGATTTAGAGCATTCAATAACTGGCGTAGACACAAGGAATGTTGCTAGGTATCACAGCAGAGGTTAGCGTACCAGATATCCTTTTCTTTGCCTCCTGAATGGATGATAATTCAACCATTGCACCTGCGGCCTTTGTGAAGCGATCAACCATGCAAATTAAACAAGACCAAAATATTGATGATTGTTCCTTAACCACCTTAAATGCTCTTTCATCAAGAGAGGTACACTTTAAATGATGCGGAGACATGCAAATGCAGCATGAAACAAACTCATCATGGTTTGAGAAATTAAAATTGCAGGAAGGGCACTATGTGAAATGCTGGCTGCCATCTTGGGTATATTATTATTATATATATTATTATTTTGAAAGTAATTAAAAGAATGTTTTTCACTTTACGATCTAGGTTTTTATTTTCTGTTACATTTTTTTTTCTATTAAACTGCATTATTTATGATAAAAATTGATATTTTTAGGTTGACTGGAACCATTCTTCCATTATTTGATTGCCACTTATTAGAAAATAGGACTCGCACTTCGCGAATTTGCATTTTGCATCAGTTTTCCAGAAACAATTATTCGCGAAGTGCAAAAAGGTGGTGTACACTATAATGTACTATAGGTCTACCACGAACAAAAGAACATTTTGGATGTACTGTGGCTGTGGCCTAATTCCTCACTCCACTTGGCACCCTCCCTCTCGCCCTTCCTTACCACATGGGCTATCGCTGTCTCGGTCCTTTTCTAACTACACTGTTGCCAAATATTTGCAAAACTTTGTAAGCAGTGAGAACTGACAACCTAAGGAAGAGAAGGATGGGCTAGCGGTAGGGTGAGGGTAGTAAAGATGACAGAGGGAACTTCCCCTCCGTGCGTGGCCAAAATCCGTGCATGTTCTTATGAATGTGACAGAACTATACAGAAACATTGGTTCTTGTCTATAAAATGGGTCAACCGTCAGTGGTGCTGTCACCGGTGAGAAAGCGAGGAGACATTCTACTACTATGTAATACCTACCTATTACAGAAATTTAAATGTCTTCTTCATCCCACTGGGTTGAGTTGGTTTCCTTTCCACATCCACTTTGGTCCCCTCCCCCCTCAGTTTGGGTTTGCGTTGGTCTTCATTCATGTGGAGAGTGGAGGCCTGAGCCCGGCAAGGAAGACACCTTTGATCGAATCCTTCCAGATATCGCTGCCTTTAGTTTGTCAGAAATTATAATAATAATAGTAATTTTATTGATCCAGAGGATTTGCAATTAGAAATATAAGACCCATCATTAAAACCTAAGATTAGTAACATATAGAACAATACAAAGGCACCTAGATTACATTAAAATACTCATCAATCATGTAGAAGCAGTTTTCTAAGAGGGAGTTTTTTAGTTTCGTATTGAACACAAATATTTTCTTTTCATTTTTAATACATGATGGTAGGCTGTTAGTCAGTTTGCAACCCATATAAATAGGTCCATTACTATATAATTTTAACTTGTGACCCATTACATTGCAATCGAGTTTTCTTCTCTCATTATAATTGTGGACATTATTATTACTTGTTATTTCTAATGTTTTCATATTTTCCGTAATGTACAAGATAGAATAATAAATGTAGGTACAAGGAAGAGGAACTATTTTCATTTTCTTAAGTAAACCTCTGTAACTGTCTTGCCTCTTGGCATTTTTGCAGTTTAAAAAGATGCAGTGCATGGTGGGAATAACCCCAGACTGCAATGCCATATTTCAACCTGCTAAATAAATAATAATAAATAAATAAATAACATACAATCACTGCAGTATCGACATTTGTAAGATACATCAACCTCCTTAGAATGAAGCAGCCTGAAGCAACTTTGCTACAAATGTAATTAATATGATGTTCCCAGCTGAGGGACTCACTAATGTGTAGTCCCAGAAATTTGGTAGTAGGAGAACTTCTTAGATTACCATCAGCAAATTTCAATAATGGACAGGACAAGATTTTTTTCTGTGTAATATGAAACTGCAGAAACACAGTTTTGCTCTTGTTGATCGATCCATTGTTAGTAGAACACCAATTTTCCATATTTTGAATAGTCTTGTGCTAGGGCATGGTCATTACCGTTAAATCTTAGAAGATTGTTGGTATCATCTGCAAACATATATAACGCTCCATTTAAAAAGATGGAAAATCATTAACATAGAGAAGACCCTTGTAGCACACCTCTTTCAACATTTAGATAATTACAAAAATATTTCATCTTATCTCTGGATGAGTAAATTGATACTGACTGTTTCCTATTATAAAGGAAGGATCTAATTAATTTATTAGCTGTCCCAGAAATTCCATAGGATTGAATTTTCCTTAATAAAATATTGGGATCCACTGAGTCATAGGCTTTTGATAGGTCATAGAAGATACCAAGGGTGTCATAATGTCCATCAAGCCCTTCAAGGACAGAATTGATAAATTTGTAGATGGCATGTTCTGTTGAACAGCCTTTAATGAAACCAAATTGGGAGTTTGATAGAACATTGAATCTTACATGGTCCTCTTAGAAATAATGATTTCAAAAATGTTTGAAAATACGGATAGTTTTGAGATAGGACGATAGTTATCCATGCTATGAGCATTACCATTTTTAAACACTGATACGACAATTGCTATTTTTTACTTATCAGGGAAGATGCCTGCATAAAATGATGCATTGACTATATGTGTAATTGAGGCAAGAAGATGGTGTTTTTCAGAATGTCGATAGCTTTTCAATCCCTTTCTGCCTTCTCCCAACCCCCTACCAATCCCCAACCCCCTCCGTATCCTCCAATCCTCGACCTTTCCGCACTACCCTTCCACCCCCATGCCTCCACCCAGTGTCACCGCCATCAGTTCTCTCTTTGTAGCTGATGAAGGAATAATTCCTAAAGCTTCTACGTTTGTGATGTTTCTGTGTTTTAGTGTTCTTTTACGTGTGTCGCTTCGACATCCCCGGGGCCTCGCCAACCTGAAGTCGTCCGATTGGTGAGTGTTCACTGGGTTTCCTCATCCCAACACCTTGTTGCCATCTATATATATATATATATATATATATATATATATATATATATATATATATATATATATATATATAAGGAAGCCCAGTGGGCACTCACCAATAAAATGACTTCAGGTTGGCAAGATGCTGGGGGTGTCGGAGTGACACATAACTTCTCTTCCCAAGGGTGCCACAACCTACAAATAAAAGGTACCGTGTTGGGCACTCACATGGTGCCCTCCTATGCCAATGTCTTCTTAGGTGAATGGGAGGAATGCTTCCTTGACCACTCCTATGGCTGAGGTATATTGATGACATATTTTTTCTCTGGACACACGGACCTGATTCCCTACAATCCTTCCTACAATGTTTCTCTTCTCACCCCATTCTTTCCTTCACCCACCACTCCTCTGCCTCCAATATCACCTTTCTGGATGTTGATCTCTCCATCCGGGAAAACAGAATTCACACCAGCATGCACCTCAAGCCATCCAACCACCTTCAATACCTCCACTTCGACAGCTGCCATCCCCTTCACACCAAAACCTCAATTCCCTATGCCCAAGCCCGCCAAGGACAAAGAATCTACTTGGAGAGACACTCACTGTCCGAGTACTGCTTCACCCTCAGAAATGCATTTCTCCAGCATGGACACCCACTGGATCTGATCTGGGACCAAATCCAGTGGGCAACTACCACCACAATACCCGTGCCATCACCGACTCCACTCTCCAACTCACCCTAATCACCCTTTTTTCCCTGGCATCCACGATATTTTGAGGAGTATCCTAAAAGCCGCGCACCCTATCCTCACATCCTCCCCCCAACAGGTTCCATTTCCTATACCACCAATCCTCTCCTTCAGCCGACCATCCAATCTGGCAAACATTTTATGGAAAAAAGAACCCCCAGCAACCACACCCATGCTCCCTGCCGGATCTCATCCCTGCGGTAGACCCCGATGTCTCACATGCCCAATAAACCTCCCCTGTAATTCCTTCTCCAGTCCCACTACTAACATCACCTATCCCATAACTTCTTCTACCAACTGCACCACCATCAGAGGGAGCTTGCCCATATCCATCTTGTAAGCTCCTTCACTCCCCCTGGCCTCAACCTTTGCTAACATTTCACTCCTTTTTGGCCATTTCTCCACATCCTCCAATCCTCGACTTTTTCACTCTACCCTTCCACCCCAATGCTTCCACCCAGTGTCACTGCCATCAGTTATCTCTCTTCTGTGCTGATGAAGGGATCGCCCCAGAAAGCTTCCATTTTTTCTTTGTTTTACCTGTCACTCCTACACTCCCAGCAGCATGCCAACCTAAAGGCATCTAATTGGTGAGTGCTCACTGGGCTTCCTTATCACATCTTGTTGGCATCCATTTATCCCACTTATCTTTCCTCTTCCATAAGTATTCATACATATATATATATGTGTGTATGTATATATATATATATATATATATGGATGGATGAGTTCTCTCTCTGTAGCTGATGAAGGAATAACTCCGAAAGCTTCTATGTTTGTGATGTTTCTGTGTTTTAGTGTTCTTTTACGTGTGCCGCTTCGACATCCCCGGGGCCTCGCCAACCTGAAATCGTCCAATTGGTGAGTGTTCACTGGGTTTCCTCATCCCAACACCTTGTTGCCATCCATATATCCATTTTACCTTTCCTTTTCCGTAAGCTGTTTTATATATATATATATATATATATATATATATATATATATATATATATATATATATAATATATATATGTGTGTGTGTGTGTGTGTGTGTGTGTGTGTATGTATGTGTGTGTGTATGTAATCTTAGTTCAGGCTATGACAAATTTATCCTTATATGAAAAAAATTCTAATTTCCATCATCATAGCAGAAGGCAACTTAATGACCTTCACAGACCCTTTGTATGTACAAGAGCAGATGTCTTGGACCCAAAGCCAATGGGGATTCTCTTGTACAACAAATTAAATAGTGACTTAAAAGCTGTGCGGGATCTCCATATTTCGTAAAAAATTAAGGATTTTTTACAGGGTAAGCTGTTTTATTCTGTTAATGAATACTTTAATTATGTACCAAGTACATGACTCTATATGTGTGTACTATATATTTGATATGTCATTTATCAATGTAAAGATTGGTCACTGGATTAATAAATTTATTATTATTTTTAGCAGCAGATTTTCTAGACTAGAACCAGTGAGTCGTGAGTGTCGTTTACATTTATATAAGTTTCATGGATGAGAAAACTTGTTCACACGCGTATTTGCTTGCAAATCGACAGATGTAATACTAAATTTTCTAAGTTTTACTTATTAGATAGTGCTTCAATTGCCTCTTGAAAGATGGGGTATAGGAGGTTGACTTAATCCTAGAGGGTAAGTTATTAAATATAATGGTGAGGTCCTTTTAGGGAAAGGGACAAGTGATACTCATTTAAATGAATGTTTAGTCTTTTGCGAGTATGATGCGAGTGGTTGTTGGAATTTGTCGGGAAAAGGTGAGGGTGTTGTTTAACAAAAGTAGCACAATTTAAAATATAGATTGAAGGGAGAGTTAATATACTAAGGGAGTGAAATAATGGCTTGCCAGGAGTTTGGTAAGGTAATTGCAACATTGCCTTGATAGTGTGCTTTTGTAAAGAAAAGACTGTTGGAGTAGCTGACATTGCCCCAAAATATGATGCCATAGGAAAGAAAAGAATGAATTTTAGCAAAATAGAAAAGTTTTAGGGTACTGATAGAGACAATGGTGCCAATTTTCTTAGCATAAAAATGCCAGTGGCCACTTTTTTCATAACAGAATTAATATGGATTGACCAATCTAAGTCATCACTAATATGTATACCTATAAATTTTACCGAAGTAGAACGTTCAATGTTTGGATGGTCCATTTTTAGTAATAGACTGCAGGAAGGAGGTGACTTTTTTGTGTGAAATTGAAAGTGAAGGGTTTCATTACTATTCACTTTAAGATTATTGGATTGACACCAGTGAAGCATGCTGTCCACAGAAGAGTTTGAAATATTAATTAAATCAGGCAGATTTTCAGAGTGCAATACACATGATGTGTTATCTGCATATAATAGGACTTTGCTATTAGCAATATTATGGGAAAGGTCATTCATGAATATAATGAAAAGCAGTGGTCCTAGTATTGAACCCTGAGAGACACCACTCCACACTTTTAGAGGTTTAGATTTAGAAGTGATTACACCATTAGAAGTCTGATGTGTGTATTTTACAATTTGCTGCCTGCCAGATAGAAAGGAATTTATCCAATTGAGGGCATTTCCGTTTATTCCCACATTGCGAAGTTTAGTATATAGTATTTCATGGTTAATACTATCAAATGCCTTTGACAGATCATAGAAGATACCAAGAGTGAAGTCTTTCTTATTTAATGCCTGATGGACCTGGTTAATTAATTGGAAGGAAGCTGATATAGTGGATCTAGCTTTCCTGAAGCCATCTTGAGATTCATGGAGTAGAAAAAAGATTCAAGAAAATGGATTACTCGGTTATAAAATATTTTTTCAAAGATTTTAGGCCTATAATTGTCTGAGTTAGAGAGAGAGCCTTTTTTAGGAATGGGGAGAACACAAGCAAACTTAAGGCTAGAGGGGAATTGCCCTTCATAGAAAGATGAATTTATTATATTAACTAGAGGAAGAGCAATATAATTAATGACAGCTTTAATTATAGACATCTTATCAAGACCACATGACCAAGAGTTGTCCAAGGACCTAACAATATTTTTAATTTCATGAACATTAGTAGGAGCTAAAAATAGTGATTTAGAAGAAGGAGTAAGCATGGAATGATAAGAAACAGTTGGGGTAGTTGCAACAGGAGTGGTTTGACAGAACTGTAAGTTGAAGTGCTGAGCTATTTCATTAGGGTTGGAGAGAAGGCAATTATTGAAACTAATGTTATTTTGGTTTGGGTTAATCATTGTGGCCTTGGTATTACATTTAATTACGTCCCAGGCAGATTTAATAATATTATTGGATGAATGAATATAGTTTTCATTGATTAGTTTCCGGTAATCTGCAACATATTGTTTGAATTTTTTAAGAGATCATTTATATGAACCGGAGAGATTGGGATCAATGTATTTGCATTTATAGTGTAAATCCCATAGAAATTGACCCATGATTATTAAATCATTAGAATAAAATTTTTTATTTAGATTTAAGGTTCTCTGCCTAACTTGTTTAATGGGAAAAACAGCATTGAAGTACATCATAAAATAATTCATAAAGGCATTAAATTTAGCATTGGTGCCTAGAGCATTTGATGCATCCTCCCAATTTTCATTGGATAACATAACACGGAGTTGTTCAATAGAGTTTTGCCTAAAAATTCATTTAGATATGTACATAGGATTTACAGCTATGGACGTCTTGGGAAATTTTAAAGTGAAGTTTAGTGCCAAATGGTCCGAGAGACCTGTATGTAATGTTTCGCAAGAGAAATTAGAGGTGGGGATATCAGATATTAGGAAATCTACGAGAGAACATGAGCGGGAAGATATCCTTGTGGGCTCATTATTAATAATTTTCAGACCAAAACTACTTAAGAAGTTGGAGAAGTCTGTTTTATCAACTGTATCTTTAAGAAGGTCTACGTTCAAGTCCCCACACAGCAAAAGTCCATCAACATTTCTGAGTAATGCTGATAAGATAGCATCATGCAGGTGCTTAAGGAAGTCACTGAAACTACCACTCGGTGCACGGTACAGGCAAAAAACCGCATAAGAGGAGGAGTTGACTTTTAAGGTAGAAATACAGCATTCAAAAAGTTTCTCGCTGCTTTCTTGAAAGTCTATGCATGAAAGATCAAAACCAGGTCTGGAGTACACGGCTACCCCACCACACTTGATTTGATGGCGACAATAATAAGAAATTAGGTTAAACCCTTTGATATTAAATGTTGTTAATTCATCCTCAGTTAGCCAATGGTGGGAAGAGAATAGGGAGGGCGATAGTTGGTATGTGCCAAATGGAAATTTTGGACACCCGAGCCATCAGGCATGACATGTTTCTTAGTCGACCTCTAAATTCTTCACTTATAAGCCCACTCATTCATTCAAAACACACAAACTAAACCGATATAACAACGTAAATACAGTAAAATTTTCAGATCATTCTTTTAAACCACAGGTATATTTCAACCATGGAAAAACGAAATGATTGCATAAATTTCGTTTTAAGCACCGTGCGCCACATTTGAAAGGTGGATGCGCCATTGGTTGGGCATGGATGAGCACTAGTGTTTGTCCTTTCCCGGTTCTTTCACAATCACGGGATTTAAAATTATAAATCCCAGGAATTTCCCGGGACTCCAATAAACAATTTAAAAAGAAAGGAAAAATAAAAATAATGTTACTAATTACTTGTTTATGACCCAGGGCTGATATAAATCTTTTTAAAAATTATAAAAAGGAAGAATAAAATAAAAAGTTCACTTTTTTTATGAACAGTTGAATCTATTAAGTAATTTTACTCAAGCTTTAGGATATTTTATCAATTCATTCTGGTTATTTAATGTTTTAGTAGAAAATTACTCCATTTATTTATTTGAACCTCGTATCAGACAAAACGCTTACATATTGATTTAAACTAGTGCTTGTGTTTCCCGGTTTTTAATCAATTCCGGGACCTTAAGAAGTTCGAAGAAATTTGTTAAAATCATTTAAAAATATTACACGAATAAATTTAAAAATAATTGAAAATAGCATTTATTTATTGACCTGAAATTTGCTTATCATATTGATTATAAAAATATAGGTTCCAATACCTAATAGTGCTTCGGCAAACTTCGATTTAAAACCTAAATTTTATTGGTCTTAGTTTAGATTAGTCTTAGATGTGAAACCTTTTGAAATCACGAAACCCTTGTTAAAATATCTTATAACCATAACAACATCGTGGTACGCAGGTAGAATCAACATCAACCCTAGGCTTTCAGGGAACACAGTTTGAATAACCCTGGTCTCGATAATCATCGTTTTTTGAGAAAATCCATCAAATTACTTTTATGAAGATCATTATTATGCCTATTGATGTGTCATACAGGGAATCTTCTAATATAATATTTGAATCTTTGTAGGAGTATTCCATCAAATCTCCCTCAAACATTTTCAACCACTTTTTTCTACCTCTAATGCATAGGTACATTAAATCCCAATATAGTTTATTGTTACTTTTTAATCATTCGCTGCCTACTTTTATCATGCATAATTTTTTCAGTAGATACATTAATCTAGTCATATTTTATAACTTATTTTCCCGAACAATATTATAGATATCAGATTCTAAAAATCTTTAACATACGTTCTTTTCATTGCGGCCAACAGGCTGCAAATGCAACTAGCGCTCCGCCGCTCCGCTTAGGAATCATAACGTGAATCATTATTCGTGAGTTCTCGTTATTATCATGTTATCATTGTTGTTCGAATTCATTAGATGAAATGTTGGGTATTTGATGTTTTCGAGAGCAGTAACAGTAAGTCAAATAATGTAATCTTTCCGTCTTGAAATGGAAACTTGCGTTTACATTTTGTAACAGTTACAATGAGTGAAGTTTTTATCATCTCAATTTAGTTTAAAACTGCCTTAAAATGTCATCGTTTACTCCGGGAACGGCGGCTATGCCTACTTCGGAGGTAGAGCTAACAATTTCATGCAGGTGAGCATTTATTTTGTTGAAATTTGATTGTTTTTAACTTTGAATTTGCTTTGGTTGAAATTTACTTAGAATTGTTTATCGGGTCTATTTATCCCTAGATCTTTGCAAGGAAAAGATCTTCTGTCTAAGTCAGACCCGATGGTAGTAACTTATTGTCAGCCCTTTGGTGAAAGAAAATGGGTGGAATTCAGTCGAACAGAAACAATTTCCAACTCGCACAACCCCGATTTCACCAAGAAAGTCATTCTTTCGTATCATTTTGAGGAACAACAACCTCTTATGTTTAAAGTATATGATATAGATTGTTCTAGTCCTGATTTGTCAAGGCACGATTTTCTTGGAACGGCAACATGCACACTGGCTCAGGTATATTAATCTATCTATAAATCATTTTTAATCATCAAATTGTTCTAAAAGTGACAGCAAGAAACAAACTATGTTTAACCGAAGAATATCATCTTCAGTCTATAAAGAATTGCTTTCTTGCTTTTACATGTAACTTGATCTATGCTCAGGATTGCAAATAAGGCATACAAAATATGGTTTTGCATCTTGATTATTTAGTCCGTAATTTAATGTCGGAAAATGTTCCCATTAAGTATTCTTTCGACCTAATTATCAAGTTTTAACAAGTTTATTCATAGCTAATCCAATTTTTATCTTATTTTCTACTCAAGTCTTTGGCAATACTAGTTGTGTAGTTATATATTTCTTCTATTGAATAGCATTGTTAGTTATAGTTGAGATACATTATTTTGCAGTAGTCATGTTTATTATACCTAATAAGATATATTTTATTAGATTGATTGTAAGATAAATGTGATTTTCATTAGATAGTATCAAGAGGGAAAGTGCAGATTCCATTGTCCATGAGTGCATCTGAAGCTCAGTGCGGGGAATCCTGTGGTCATCTTATTTTAAGTGTTGAAGAACTAGCTACTGTGAAAGATAATGTGATATTGAAGTTCCATGGACGTCACTTAGACAGAAAAGATTTTTTTGGAAAGTCAGATCCATTTCTGGTGTTTTCAAAGGTAAAAATATGTGTATTCTATTTATTTTATAATCTGTCTTTAATATTACATTTAAAAATTCTCCAAAGAAAGGATATTTTAAAGATATTCCAAGACTTGTTTAATAATAAATTAGATTCTAGGGATTTTTCTGTGATGGTTTTACTCTCATGAGATAACTTTTGCAACATAACCAATAATGCATATTATTTTGAAAATTATGAACTATTATTTTGAAAAATGTGAAACTATGAAATGTGAGATACTATGCAAAATTGATATGCCTGCAGTATAATGTTTCTTTTTTACACTTAGCAAGTGGATATTCATAATAATGCATTTTATTTTAAGAGGTATATTTGATAAAAATTAGCATTAAGGATAATAATGTAAAAATCAAAATGTGTAGGTTTGAAAAAACTAGTTATGTTCTTTTTAATATGATATTTTTCCAGTAACATGGATGCATTGAAAAAAACAATTAATTGGCTAAATATATCTTTTGTTTTAGAGAATAATGTTTATAATTCACTCATTTCAGTAAATTATAATTATTGGATTACTTTTTGGGTTTAATTCCCTGAAGAGGTAGATATTTGATGGAACTCCATTATAGGAAAATAAGTGTAATTATAACCAAAAATGAAACAAAATGTACACATTATTGTAAAATTTGTGTTATTTCCCATAAATAAGATATATGAATGTTTTGATGAACAATTTCATCATCAGGTGTTAAAGTTACTAGTTGCCAATGTTATAAGCAAGAGACTCGTAAGGAGTAGGTGTAGGGTTAGGTGCAGGAGTGAAAAGTCTTGTTGGGGAATTAGAGGGGGCTTATCAGCATCACATGCACTGTGTATGTTTAAGCAAATCAGTCTCTTGGAGTATTATCTCGCATGTATCGAGAAAGGCTAATGTTAGGTTGGAGTGAGGGTGATGGAAATGCCCAAGGAATGATGATGTTTGAAAAGCAAGATGAGGAGAGATAAACTTGAGAGGCAGCAAATAACTGGTGACGCTAGGTAAAAGAAGTAAGGGCTGAAAGGAGCAGCAGAGAGTGGGAAGGAAATAGATGCTCCCTTGCAAGGATGAATCTTGGGGATTGGAGGTGGTGTAATATTTCAAGTTGCTCTATAATAATAAATCTGTGCCTTTCATTTAATGTGTGGAGGATTTTGGAAATAAACTTAACAGTTCTGACGATTGTCCAGAAGGTGTTTTGCGGAGTTTGAAATTGAATTATTTTTAAAACAGTTTTTATGTTATTTAGCTATGGTTATTAATTTTCTTCCAATTTGTGAACATGTACTCATTACACTCTAGCTTGTAAACACAGAATTCGGAAAATTTGTTCACGTTATGTTTCCTGATGCATTGAAGTTTCTAAAGGGTGAGGCCAGTGTAAAGTACAGGTTTAAAATCATCTTTCAGGAGGTCATTGGCAATTTTATAGGATACTTGCTCGACAAAACGTAATTTGAACCATTTTAGTGGTTACAATGCTTGGTTGGGAAAAAATATTGTTCATGGCCAACTCTTTGTTTATGGAATAGTATTTTGTCAATCATATCATGGGGATAGTTATTCTTTGAAGCCATATTTGTTATAATTGTCAATTCTTTTGCAAAATGTGTATCATTAAATTCACAATTTTAAGAAGTGTTAAATTTTGGTGTAAATGTTTATCCCAATATGAGTTACATGACTGTAGCTCTTTAAATGCTGAAAATAGAGAATTATATTTAATGTGGTTGATAATATTTAAAAAATATAATTTCTGCATTAAGAAATTTATCCTCCCATTTGCATGGGTGTTTACCTTGGTTTACATTATTTTACCAGGCGATGGAGGCTGGAGATTTCAATCCTGTGCACAAGACTGAAGTTATAAAAATAACACTAAATCCAGATTGGAAAACATTTACTTTACCATTGCGTACTCTTTGCAATGGTGATGTTGACCGCACAATCAAGGTTGGTGGTAATATTTTATTAACCACAATGAATTAACCAAGACTATGAAATAAATTTTAATAGGTAATGACATTTCAATATGAAAAAATTATAAGCTATAAATAGAATAACTGCAATAGAGAATGGTAATAATAATAATAATAAATTTATTAATCCAAAGATCGAGTATTACATCGATGTAGGGCAAGTCATGTATATAGTATAACACAAAAATCATTGTCATGTAGTAAAATCGAAATATTCATTAACGGAATAAAACAGTTTGCTCTGTAAGAAAGTCTTTATTTTTTTACGAAATGTGGAAATTCCTTGGATAGCTTTGAAGTCTCCAGGTAATTTGTTAAACAAGAGAAACCCCATTGACTTGAGGCCCAAGACAGCAGCTCTTGTTCTTACAAAGTTTCTGTGAAGGGCATTAAGTTGCCTCAAACTATGATGGTGAACATTAGAGTTTTTTTCATATAGGAATAAATTTGTCTTAGCATGAAGTAACATTACAAATATATATAAACATGGCACTGGTAAAATATTAAGTTTTTTAAACAGGGGACGGCATGGCGCATCATGTCTCTCATTTGCAAGAAGGCGAATTTCCCTCTTTTGAATTTTAAAAATAACATTGCATGAGGGGAAGAGCCCCAAAACAGAATACTATACAAAAGATGTGAGTAAAATTCACCATAATATAAAATAATCAAAACATCTAAAGATACGCTATATTTAATACTCCTAATAAGATAGCAGATAGAACTGAGCTTGCTACTCAGATTACTAGTGTGTACATCCCATGAAATTTGAGCGTCGATTGAAATACCCAAGAATTTTGTGCTTTGGACCTGAGGGATCAATTTGCCCCCTATGTCAATGGATATGTTATTACAAAATTTATTTTTGTTTGCAAAATACATCAGTTGAGACTTATCTACATTCAGCTTTAAGAAGTTATTTTGACACCAATTGTTTAAGAGCTGAGCCACAAGTTTACCATTATTTTCCAGACTATCAATGCTGGAAGATGTAAGAATGACATTGGTGTCATCTGCATAGAGTATAGGGTTAGCACCTTTTACTGTCTGGATCCTGTCAGGGAGATCATTTATATAAATAAGGAATAGTATAGGGCCTAGGACGGAACCCTGGGGAATGCCCTGAGTTGCAACTTTACCAGAAGAAACATATCTTAAGCCATTATTCTTTATTACTACATGCTGCATTCTTTCCTGGAGATAAGATTTAATCCAATCATAGGGTATACCCCGAATTCCAAAACTAGCAAGCTTTTGCAGGAGTAACTGGTGGTTGACAGAGTCATATGCTTTAGAAAAGTCAAAGAACATTCCAAGGACTTCTATTTTGTTATCCAGCGCAGATAGTATATGATCAATTACCCGAAAGGTGGCTGAAGAAGTTGACTTATGTTGCCTGAAGCCATGCTGAAAGGAGGATATAAGCTGGTGTGATTCAAGATATGAAACAAGTCGTTTGTAAAAAGCCTTTTCAAAAATTATTCCAAATTGATTTATCATTGATATGGGTCGGTAAGAGTTCATATCATGGGCACTTCCTTTGCTCTTATACAGAGGAATGATTTTGGCAGTCTTGAGAGATGCTGGAAAAATTCCTAGCCGTAATGATTCATTTATGAGGAACGAAAGGGGTAGCTTAATATAGTCAAATGAATGATTTATGATGATGTTGGGTATTTCATCTATGCCGGCACTATATTTGGATCCAAGGTTCTGAAAAATATTTTTAAGGTCAGGTTCTGTGCATGGAGACAGAAATAAGGACTTACAGGTACTAGGAATGTTTGAGGAGGCATCCAAGGTTAATGGATTTGTAGAAACAGATTGATGAGCAAAGAAATTAATAAAATCGGAAGCCAGCTGGGAGAAGTTGGAGATAGGATTACCTGAAGGATCCTTGAGTTTGAGTAAAGATTGAGACCAACCCTGATTTTTCAATTCATTTATAATTTTCCAGATTATCTTTGATTTATTGTCAGCATTCATAATTCTGTCATTATTAAAGGAACTTTTAGCAGAACAAATAATTTTTCTGTACTGTTTTTTTAATACTGAGTATTCTGTTTTGACTTCCGCATTATTGTTGGTTTTGCAAAAATTGGCAAGTTCTTTGATATACAAGGACATCTGTCGGATTTCATCTGTGATCCATCGTTTATGAGAGTGAGATTTATGCCTTTTCCTGTATATTATAGGAAATGCTGTGCTGAAGTAATACAGGAATTTATTGTAGAAATTACTAAAACTTTCATCGAAATCATTAGCATCATAAACATCACACCATTGCTCTGATCCAAGGTACTTTAAAAACTGAAGAATGTTTGAATTATGAAAGGAGCGGCTAGGGCATGCCTCAACTGGTGGCAAGTAAGGTTGAGGAATGATTAGTTTTGCGAGTGGGCTCATAATTATGAATCACTAAATTATAAGATTGCAGAAGGTTGAGGAATTCATTTTTGTTGCTGCTATGGGACAGTAGGTCAAGATTAAAATCACCAGTGATAATCAGAGATGGGTTGGGAGTGGAATTATGGAGAGAATTTAGAAGACTGTCAAGTTTGAGTAGGAAAACCTGGAAGCTTCCCAAAGGTGCCCTATAGAGGGTGCAAAGAATAAACGAAAAATCATTGACAGTTAAACTTACAACATCACATTCAAATTCACGCTCTTCTATAAGTTGGTGAGAAGGAACCACAGTAGTAATAAGGGCTAGGTTCTCCTTGGCAAGTATCATAACACCACCATTTTTTAAGCTAGAACGACAGAATACATCTACAATATTATAACCTAGAAGTCTAAAAGAAGTTAGGTCATCATGAGCAAGCCAGTGTTCATGTAAGTATAAAATGTCAGGTTGGTGCATATCTATCAGGATTTCTAAATCTAGAATCTTATTTCTAACACATTGAACATTTAAATGCATAACAGAGAGAGGGCATGAAGGCTGCATATTTGAAACCTGTAGATCAGAAACTAGCGGAGAAATATTTTCCACAGCGTGTGAATGCCCAATTAATTTGTCTTGGGCTTTGCAATGCCGTTTTTTGAGCGAGTTACAATTGGGTCACTATTGACATCACTTTTAGAGGAAACTGCAACATTTGAGATAGTAACAAGCATTAGTGGTGCTATTACTGACTATCGATTTATTTACATGAGATTTACGGATTATAAAACGTATAACGCAAACATCGCTGGGCCAATTCTCACCTTTATGTAGATCATCTAAAAGACAATAATCTGCACTGATTTTGAAGGTTGAACTGTTTACACTTGTAGATAACGTATCACAGGTAAAGATATGACCCTTGTATTTAGAATTTAGAAAGTTCAAAATAATATCACTTGAAACTTCGTTATTAACTCGACTTAAGTGAATCCATGCACGTTTTGGAGTACCCGAAAATTCCTTTAAATCTTTATTGAAGCCCTGTATGCCTGCGGTGAACCTGGGACTTCGTCGTTTGCTCCACTGAATCCTCGTAAAACCATCTTCATCGAGGGGAGGCTCACTAAAATGAGGAGTGAGTTCACAAGAATCACTAGGAAATTCCTCATATTTAGAACGCTTGTGGTTCTTGGCCACTTTTGCAAAAGAATTGCAAAACGTTGGAGTAGCAACAACAGGTGGATCGGGAACACGGGGGAAAACGTGGGGTACACACGTAGTTTCACTTCCATCGGAAACATCCGCTTTGTCAAGGAATTCTAAAGAATTATTGCTTGAAGCAACCTGCTTGCTTTCCACCAAGGATAGCCTTGTGTTGACTTCATCCAGTACACGTAGAATGTTGACTATTGATGCGTCAACAAGATTGCCCTTGCTAGATGCGTTGTCTTGAGGCATGCTGCACGAGTCACATTTCCAAAAAATTGAGTTGTGGCACTTAACAACCGTGAATTCACTATCAGTAAGACCAGTACACTTTTTGTGAAAAACTAAGCTGCAGATACCTCCACAAGTTAAGGATTCGTGGCTGAAAAGCAATTCCTTACAGGACAAACCATTAGAGTCGGTAGATGACAAGTTGAAGATCAGGGCTCCTGTAATCCATGGATATGCAGTAAGTGTTCACCCTTAGTGATAAAAAAATAAATGGAAAACTAGAAGCAATTGTGCTTTAATTGGGACATTACCCACAGTCCAGAAGGGGTTGGTATCAGGAAAATGAGAAATGCTTCGTGTATGCTTTCCCATTAAACTAATTTCTCTACAATCAATGTAATGAGGAGGTTGCACTTTTTGAATTGGTGGACTACATGCAGCCTGAGGGTAACCTGTTGAGATCCTTGGGGTAATATTTTCAACAGAATCTGATAGAATCTTGTATTTATATATGGAATCACCCAGTTCAGAGCCTTTGTTGACATGATAAACATCACACAATAATGGAGAATAGCTCATGCTTTTCATAAATTATCCAGTTGATTCAAAAATAGAAGAAACAATTTTTATTAAAACTAGTCCCAGTTATAGGTCTTAATATCATAATAATAATAATGAATTTATTAATCCAGAGATCATTACAATGATATAGGACAAGTCAAAAAATAAAATAAAAATACAGAATCATACATATAGAAGGACAAGAAAAGGATTTGGAAAGCTAATCAATATATCTAAATATAAGAACATAAGAAAATTAAAATACAGTTTACAAGAGTATATACGTTACAGCAAAATATGGTAATGACAAAAATAATTATATAAGAGTCTAAATTAGTACGAAGGCTTCCACGGCGTGCTGTTGATATGGTGGTGATTTCCGGGAATCTGCCGTGTTGATCCATTTCCTGGACAATATTTCGCCGACGTTCCAGTCGGCTTCTTCAGGTCCGAAGTGTCGGTGCAGATTTTTGGTCGTCTTTATATCAACACCAGCCAATCCGAACGCACCAGACTCGGCGACCAACCAGAGCGCTCCGAACTCGGCGACCAATCAGAACGCACCGGATTAGACGGAACCTGCCTATATAAAGACGACCAAAAATCTGCACCGACACTTCGGACCTGAAGAAGCCGACTGGAACGTCGGCGAAATATTGTCCAGGAAATGGATCAACACGGCAGATTCCCGGAAATCACCACCATATATAAGAGTCTAGCCTATTTGATATCATTATTTAGGTATTCACCAATTGAGTATTATAATTTACTAAGTAAGAAGGTTTTGAGTCTAGATTTAAATAATCCAGGCTCTTTAATATTCTTCAAGTCTTCTGGGAGTTTGTTGTATAGACGAGGACCAAGTGAATTAGGACCCATTAATGCTTTCCTAGTTCTAGTAAAGGAAATGTGAAGATTTTTAGATCCCCTGGTACCAAACTGATGGAAATCACAATTCTTTTCAAAATCACATGATTTTTTTTAATAAACAACAGTAAGGTAAGAATATATACACAGGGTATAGGGAGAATATTAAGACTACTAAATAAAGGACAGCATGGACTTCTGTATGATTCATTAGCCATTAGACGTAATACTTTTTTTTGTATCCTAAAAATTTTTATGGCAAGAGGGGATGACCCCCAAAAAATGATACTATAACTTATGTGAGAATAGAATTCTCCATAGTAGAGGCTTAAGAGCACCTCCATGCTGACTGTGTGCCTAATATTTCGCAATAAAAAGCAGATTGAGCTGAGTTTACTTGCCAGGCTATTGATCTGGTTTTCCCATGTGATATGTGAATCAATTATTATGCCAAGAAAACTTGAACAATCGGCAACCGGCATGGGTTTCCCTCCCATCTCCAGGCCAGTATTTTCACAATATTTATTTACATGAGAGAATTTAATCACTTGTGATTTATCTGCATTCAATTCGAGAAAATTATTTTGACACCACTGACTCAGTTGTTGAATAATTAATTTACTATTGCTTTTTAAATGGAGAGAGGTTTTAGCTGAGAGAAGGACATTTGTGTCATCAGCATATAAAATTACGTTAGCACCTGGTATTTGATTAAAAATGTTAGGGAGGTCGTTTATGTACACCAAGAATAAAATAGGTCTGAGAACGGATCCCTGTGGAACCCCTATAGTTGCTATCCTTTCAGGTGAAACATATTTCACTCCATTTAAGTTAATTACTGTATGCAATGGTCTACTGCCAAGATATGATTTAATCCAGTTGTTGGCAACACCTCTTATTCCTAGCCTATCAAGTTTAATTAATAGTAGTTCATGGTTCACGTTATCAAAGGCTTTTGAGAAGTCAAAAAATAATCCAAGAGATTCCAATTTATTATCAAGTGCAGATAGAATGCAATTCACTGCATGAAAAATGACAGTTGTTGTTGATTTATGCTGCCTAAAGCCATGTTGAAATGGAGATATTATTTTGAAAGATTCAAAGTATGCAATCAATCATTTATAAAAAACTATCTCAAAAATTTTAGAAAATTGGTTTAGGATTGAAATAGGACGATAGCAGTTAATGTCATGAATGTTTCCTTTCTTCTTATAAACAGGAACTAATTTGGATGTTTTTAGGGGTGATGGAAAAATACCAAGCCTTAAAGATTCATTTATAAGTAATAGGAGGGGAGATTCTATTGCCTTGTAGCAGTAGCTTATAATGGAAATTGGTATCTCATCCAGACCTGAACAGTGTTTAGAGCCAGAATTTTTTACAATAGATTCAAGTTCCTTTTCATCAGTTGGGAAGAGAAACAGTGAATTGATAGAGTATGGTATATTATTATTAGCATCAGCATTTAGTGTATGGAGAATGGGCGGTTTGATAAAATGATCAATGAATTTAGATGCTAAAATAGAAGGATCAGAAATAATCTTGTCTGTACTATCTTTAACTACAGGTATAGGGTGATTTACACTTATGTTTTTGGATTCATTTATGATTTTCCAAATTTCACCAGTTTTATTAACAGCAGTTATTGCATGTTCGTTTTGCCTCATTTATCATTTTACGATAATGCCTCTTAAGCATTCTGTATTCTATAAGTAACTCATCATTAACTGTTAGTTTGCAGAGGATGTATAATTCTTTAAGGTAGAATGAGAGTTGTCTAATTTCATCAGTTATCCACTCATTGGATGGTGGTTTCTTATGGCCTTTTTTCTTGCAAATTGGAAATGCTAAATTAAAATAGAATATAAATTTATTGTAAAAGTAATTGAATTTACCCTCAAAAGTTTCATCATTGACTACTCCTCCCCAATCTTCGGATTCTAACATGGCCCTAAATGACAGCATATTAGTATAAAAAATGAACGTTTATGATAGATAACATCTTTAGGGATAACCCTGATATCAAATAAAGCTAAAATAGGAAAATGATCAGATATGTCTGATGTTATAACTTTGGTTTTAACAGACATGCTATCACTGTTGGATACAATATAATCAATGAGTGATTTAGAGTGACATGTAACACGAGTAGGTCCATCATTAGCAACATATAAATTAAAAATGTTTAAAAGATTAAGAAGATCATATTTACTATCATTATCTATCAACAGGTTACAATTGAAATCCCCAGTAATAATTATAACTGACTTAAGGTCTAAATTATATAAGGAATCCAGGAGGAAACCAAGTTTGTCTAAAAATAGTGGAAAATTACCAAGTGGTGACCGAGAGAGTGTGGCAACAAAAATGTTATGAGTACCAATTGATAGATTAATTAATGAACATTCAAAGTCCCTCTCTTCAGAGAGATGTTTGTATGAAATATCCAGACATTGCACAGCAATAGATTCCTTTACAAATATAACTACACCACCATTTTTGAAGTTATGGCGACAGTAAATTTCAGCAATATAGTACCCAGGTAGTCTGACTGAATAAACCTCTTCTGATTTAAGGCAGTGTTCACACAGACAAATAATATGAGGCTTGTAGGAATTAGCTAATATTTCTAACTCATATAGTTTGTTTTTTATACACTGAATGTTAAGGTGAAGCATAGTTAATTTGAAGTCACTATTTCTGTTATTATTCACTTGCACTGCTGATGGGTTTGCTTGTCATGAAGACTTAGGATTGGAGGGATCATTCTGGAGTTTGGGGGATGGTTTCTGGACAGTATTAGTAGTAGGGGTTGAGGATGTCTGGGGGTTACTAGGATTAAGTGCAACTCTATTATTAGTATCTAAACGCAAATTTAGAAATCTAAATCAATTTAGCATTATGTTTTCAGGCCAAATTGAAGGGTCAATCACCTTATCCAGATTTTGAAAATCAGTGAAAATTTTTAAAGATGCATAATTGCCTCTAGGTTTCAGAGTTTCAAGGTCCACACTGATACTTATCTTCTTTTCTAAATACAATTTAACATCCTCCCTTGTTGTATCTGGATTTAGATTCCACACATGTACATGCGCTCTTTTCACCACCGCCTTTAATGTACAGCCAGATGCTCCATCAGCTGTTCCGGTTTTGCACACCCTGCGCCGTTTCTTGTACCGCACTTCTTTAAAGCCATCATTATCTCAAATGACCTGAGGAATGCTGCAGTTCTCACAATCTTTGGTGGGTTTGTGAACCACGTGCTTGGACGAGCCAGATGATGGGATGGAAAAATCACTTTTGCACTCTGATGCGATTTTAGGATAATTACACCTAACCATAGTAGTTGTGGGAATAACAATATCACTTGGAGAGGATTCACACTTTTCTTCGATCTTGTTGGAACTCTTGTCGATGTAAACACTCTTGCCACATTCCACGACAGTAGAAGACTTAAGCGCACTAACTTCTTCGGTTAGCAAAACAATTTGCTTAGATTGGAGACTTATGGTCTCATTGTAAGTTTCTATAGAGTTTTTCAGGACAGACACAGTGCTCGCAAACTCAACTTGTTGATTTAGAACACATGATAAGAGATCTTGAAAATTTTGCAAATGGCGACCCGTTCCTACACGGCAATTATTACAAAAATAAGCTAATTCCCGCGAACTATTCATTGCATTCACGGCAGTTTTAGATAAACTAGTACATTGCGAATGAAAAGATAACAAACATCCAAACTCACAAGTGACTTTGACTGATTCATTATTAAATACTTCGGAGCACTTCGCGGAACGATCACTACCTGTCGCGGCCATATTGAATAATAATCATAAACAGGAATACAAAAACTATATAAAAAGGGATAACATTCGATCTCTAAGAGCAGTTGGAAATTTTAATCCATGATGATATGGACAATGTTGAACTTACTAATGAGTATGTTTTTTCTAATCACTCTCCATTGTTCTATTTACTGCTGCCCACAACTAATTAAATTAACGATTTTTTGCTTTGTAATTTTAACGCCTTTTTGTAACTTCTGTTAATTATTTTTATTTTCTAATTGCAAACCTTGCTCACTTTACTGTTGTACATAACCTTTTGAATTAATCTTTAAACTCTCACTGCTGGAATTAATTTTGGCCATTTAAAGTTTTCTTGCATTCAATCAGAAAATATCTTGTATTTCTTGAACTATTAGTGATAAAACGTTCAAATAAAAAGTATTATTTAATAAATTGTTTGGGGAATAACAGGATTGTCTTTTATAGAAAAATAAAACAAAAGAATGCAAATCGGGAGTAATTCTATATTATAAAAATGATAAATTCAATAAAAAACATTATTGGTAATTTTCATTATTCATACATTACAATACGAATTTCATTCTGCATTACACTTAGAAATTCTGCTTTGTGTGGAATTCTTCAAAACAGGAAAATACAAATCAACATAGCATATTTTGCTACTGCCGTGTGTATTTTCCCTTCTCTGAGCATACTCGGGATCAAAGGCAATTTCCCTTTATGGGCCAATATTTATTTTATTTCATCTCTAACTGACCAAATGGGGCCCTGCTTGTACCTTGTCTTCCTTTTTGGGATGTTTTCGAGGGAATAGCTGATGCCTCTTCTTCAATAAGTTCCCTCAAAAAAGCAAGGCAAAACTACCAATGCATCATTTATCTTCCCTCTGACCTCAGTAAAATGTAACTATTGAAGAGGTGGAACGAGCATCTTCGTCCACTTCCAACATCCTTAGGCCATGGAGAGGTCGGAGTCTGGATGTCCGCACCCCCAGTAGTTGGTTCTACTGCATGTTTGCCTCGACACATCTTGAGAGCAGGCCTCTAGGAGGACCTCTTCCAAATTTCACGCATCCCTGATGAATGCAACGTGTGAGCGACTTCCAAACTCTGTGTGCCCATATGGACCCGCCAGGCACCGAATGGGCATGCCAGACTTTTAAAGATTAACATCATATTACTTTGTAATTTCTACTTTTTGGTTGTTTTCAAATTATTTCATTACTGATTTTATATTCTTCCTCCTGTCTATTATTCATTTAACCCTCCTTCCTTCTCCATATATATATGGAACCCTCTGCTAAGCTTTTGTCACCTGATGATGCTGTAAAAGGCAAAACCGGTTGCAATAAATTTGTCTAGTGGAAATTTACAAAATTCTTTTTATTTACATTATGCCATCAAGTTCTTCCCAATAACAGCAGCTGATTATTGCTGAGTTGAAGTGTTTATAAATTGTATTTACCTTTAAATGCTGGGCATGCCCGTATGGGTACGCAAAATGTGACTGCTCGCTGCTGTACCTGCATGGGAATGCTTTGTTTGGAAGTCACTTACAGATGTCGTTTTCATCATAGAGGTGTGAAATTTTGAAGGGTTCATTCTCTCAAGAATCATTGATGCCACCATGCTGCCGATTCACCACTGGGGACGGGGAAGAGCTCCCACCAACTGTAAACAGAGAAGGGAGGGTGCAACAGCTCTGCCCTTCTCATTTCACATGGACGAGGGGGATAGGATGGCTACTAGCTACGAGGTAGTAGTTGGAAGTGGACAAAGAAGCTCTTCTTCCACCTCCTCGACGTCTCACAGTCCTATATAGTTATATTCTCCTGACATCATCTGGAAGGCAGATGATGCATCGAAAGTTTTTCTCGCTCTCGTGCGAAATCAGATCCAAGAAGGGGTGTCAGCTCTTCCCACTGTTACTTCCCAAAGTGGAAGATCGAGCAGCACAAGCAGGACACGATTGCATTGCTTGGAGGCCAAAGAAAACAAACTGGCCCATAAATGGAAATCACCTACGCTACCGTGTGTGCTCCGAGAGGGGAAAATATACTAGAACAATGGTGAGGTGCAAAATATGCTATGTATATTTTCTTGCTTCGAGGAGTACTGCACCAAAACAATATTTTAAAAGTTGTATATATAATTCTTTGTAAAATGTATGAAAAAGTAGTTATGTTTTATTATGATTTTTTATGCTTTATATTAGAGATTTACTCGGAATTTGGGTTGTTTTCTTTTACCATAAAGGATGTATACCTGTTATTATCCAAACAATTTTGCTAAATATTACTTTTTGTTTGACTAATTTAGCTCATAGTTCAGGAAATACATGGTTTTATCTGATCGAAAGCAAGAAAAATTTTAATGGCCAAAAATAAGTCTGGCTGAGAGACTTGCCATAGGGACATTTAAATCCAGTGTTTAAAGGTTAATATAACCAATAAAGATATTGTGTGGGATAGAAGCATAAGAGTATGAGAAAGTTTGTGCAGTGATTGAGTACAGTGGCTTGTTGTGACTCTTAGTGGCTCCTGATGATACAAAATCTGGAGCCCTATAAGGGTATTAAAAAACCCTTTAGTTTATACTCTAAATGTTATTTAATGGATTTCCATAAAGCATCAGAAAAATAATAAGAATAAACAGTGTAGAAAAATTACATGTAAAAAATTAATAGAATAGAATAGATACAAAAAATATTACCATATTTACTCGTGTACCATGCGCACCCCTGTTTTTCAGCCAGTTTGGAGGAAAAAAATAAGGTCATGTTAGAACAAGTTGACATCTTGGATTAAAAAAAAATGTTGGCCTCTTCACGAAATCCCCTTCACTGAAACAAGTTCCACTCCTATACTCCATAGAATTCTTCGTCTTCTGCAAGTATAAACGTACTTGAAAGTGTGTTGCAGTGAATTTACGATTGAGACACTTCATATAACCTGTTCAGAAATCTTCATGTTAGATGCACAGTCATTTTTTCTTACTGACATTTTGGGAAAAAAGGTGCGTGTGGTACATGATTAATTACAGTATCTTAATGGGACCTTTGAATTTACAAGGCTCCTGGTGGCTATCAGGTCCAACTCCCATTAAATCTGCCACTAGTTGAGCAATATTTATATGAAACTTATCTCAGTGTTTAATACAAAAGTTGGAGAACATTATGTGACTAATAGTCAATGTTTCTATTTTATTTTCAGGTAGTATGTTATGACTGGAACAGAAATGGAAAGCACAGTCTAATTGGAGAATTTGAAACTTGTGTAAGAGACTTAAGTGAAGGGCCTGGTCCAAAGAACACATATGCATTGATTCATAAGGAAATCCAGGTGACTACTAGAACAATTTGTTTGTTTCTTTGTTAGAATAATACTAAAGATTAGAAAAAGAAATTAGAATTTGCTGTTTGAATGCCCAATTATATATTTTTGAATGGTTTAATGCAGCAGTTCTCAACCAGTGTATTGAGAAGTGCCAGGAGGTTTGTTGCCAAAAATTTTAATAACTACTTGTAGAATATAAATTTTTTAAGCATAGTTTTTGTTTTTCCCCTGCATCATTTTTAACTACAATAAAACAATGTTTTGGCTTAAGCTCTTCATTATTACACACTACTAGTCATTTTTTAGTTTGGCAGATTTTAGTGTGCAGTGTGTTGTGCACATGAGCATCAACCATCACGTGTTGCAATGGAAAAAAAGATTGATAACCACTGGTTCACTGAATAGTAAAAGCTTTTTTTTTTAATTTGGTCATTTCAATTATCTAATTTGAATAATCTCATATCAATTTGAAAGTTTTAGAATCGAAGTAAATGTAATTGTTCTTACACATACATTAATTATTTTGCCTTAGTTCAGCATTTGCGATACCATTTATCTATTTTTTTAGTTTGTACATTTCAAACTTAGGAATTTGCCTAAATGTATGTTGGTCATATTTATTATGATACTAGCCAATATCCCATCAAAGTTGTCAGGTAAACAAAAAGAAAATGGCTTTGATCATAGTTTGGTGATATTTTTTTATTGTAGTCTCCTTTCATCCAACTGCTTTTGAGTTACTCTAGATCTTCAAGTTCATTCCCTGGCCAATCATCTTCGACCTTCTTCAGGTGTCTTCTCAATATTATGATCCATTGTAACGTCACGTTACTCTTTAACTGATAACTAATATTTAACTTAAAATCATATTTATTATTCTTAGAAATAATTTATTAATGTTTTTCAAATATAAAATTTTATTCAAAATTCTAACATAATGGGTGCATAACATAAACTTTAATGTTTTGTCATTATTTAAGATATTTCTGCATACACTTGTTTTCTATTTTTTTTATTGTAATTCATAAGTGTGCATTAAAAATTCAACAACTGGATAAAAAACCATATTCCACTTGGGAAGGCTCAACTTTGTGGAAAGATTCCATATTGTAAATAAAAACAAATTTTGTAAATTTCCATAAGACAAATTTATTCCGACCAATTTCACCTGTTACAGCATCATTTCACATGATGATGATTTTGAATAAGCCAGAATATTTTTTCCAAAAATTGAGAGATTATTGGGACATTTGAATTTTCTTCCGGTTGGTTAAAACAATTTAAAGAGAGGAATGGCATAAGGGAGCTACAAATGTAGTGTGAACAACTTAGTGCCAATAACGTTGGAGCTACAGTGTTCTTTGACGAGTTGGAAAGACTAATCAAGAAGAAGGGTTCAGTTCAGGACCAAATCTACAATGCTGATGAGACGGGACTATTGGCGAGCGATACCCACTCGAACGTTTGTGTCCATCCAGGAAACGCAATTGACACTGAAAAGGTTGCTCCATTAATTGTTAAATCATTGAAAGAAGTCAAAGGATTCCAAGATATGGATGAAGAAAATGTCAGTGGATGGTTAAAGGTTGATGAAAATGAACCTGAGTATAAAAGAATGACATGATTATTTGATCAAAAGTGTACTAGAGCCGACGGCTGATCTGAGCAATTCTACAGAAGCAGAGGAAGGAGAGGAATACAAAGAGCTGCAATCATCCTGTAATGTAGGCTGTAAAGAGGCACTGTCAGCTGCAGAGACATTCCAACTCATGAAAAAGCAAGACGACGTTGTCTATGTTGACTTGTTACAAATTCGTGGCTACATAAGACAAATCAAAAACAAAATAAGCAAACAAAAAAGTTGCAGACTTTTTGAAAAAGTGACCAGTTTTAAAATAGTAAATCATTTTATTTCTATTTTTACATGTGTTTATGACGTAATTGCATATTTATAATTTAGTTTTAATTGCCGTAAATGCCCATGTATAAGTCGATCTCAATTTTTTTGGATTGTAAATACACGACTAGATATATATTTGCCATATAAGTCGACCCCCCACTTTTTTGCTAAAAAAAACTTCGAATGAAAAATACGAGGATTTTTTTGTTTTTAAAACTTAAATGTAACCTTTTCCAAAAAATGCAGTCGATTTTTGAGTTATTATATCATTTGTTTAATTTAAGAAAGATCAGTCATATACCATATTGGCGGAATGTATTTCTACTTATCCTTCATTCCTGCAATTGCAAATAGATCGTTAATATTTTTGAGATTCAGTAATAAAAACAAAAGTTAAAATTTTAATTTTTATTAACTATTAAAAATAATTATCTTAAATCTTCTAAAATAAATGACAGAATATGTAAACAATGGAGCAGCTGATTCAAAATGGCAATCGCCTACGCCATAAGATCAAATGTTTTCATAAATATCAATGTTTTTAATATGTTATTTAAGGGTCACGTTTTATATTCGGCATATTTATTTATTGTCAAGAATTTAGAGTCAGCACAAGGCCAATTACACTGAATATCGAGAACAAATAACAATATTGAAATAACAACAACAAAGACAAACAAACATAAATCGATCTCAAGTTTTCGGAATTTTTTTTTGAGCTTCAAAGGTTGACTTTTATGCTGGCATATATGGTATGTATTCTATAAATGCAACAGTAGTTCTAAAATAATAGAATAGATTCAATTTGGATTATCCGTATTTTTTTATTATCTGGGTCCCAGTTTCCCCAATCACCAAGGATAATCAGCACCCTACTGTATGTGAATTATGACTTCTGTTTACTGTAAAAAAAATGTAGATTTTGAGCTACTTCCATGCTAATTTAGACTAATTTTTTTTTGCAAAATTCTGGGGCCCCCTAACATGTGGGATCCCAGGTGTTTGCCCCTTTTGCCCATTCCTAAGGCCACCACTGCCCTTCTCACTTCCCCTCCCTCTTTCTCCTTGTCTATATAACATTTCCTTGTGTAATACCCGCACTTTTTTCCCCTAAAGTTCCCATCAAAAAGGTAGGGTGTGGAGATTATACGAGATTTGCCCATTCATCTGTTGAAGGTTGGACATCCACAAAACACCTACTCAATATTGCACATCTGGCGTGAGAGGGGTTTTTTCGGTAAATGCAATATGTCATGCATTTTATTTCTCTGATTTTTAAGCAAGGTATTTTTCAAAAATGCATGGAATAATATAATGAACGTGATAATCCTAAAAGAATATATAAATTAATACCGTAAAAAAATGACATTTTTAAAGTGAAGGTAGCAGCCACTTTAATGTGTGATGCATCAAATTAAACGTCTCGACCTGCAGATTTACAGGAAAATGATAAAATTGAAAACGATCATACCATTGGTGAAGTATTGATATTTTTTGTGACCGGCTAAGCTTTGCTTGATGTAGTTGTAGTGGTTGATGCTAAGGTGGTGCTGCTAGTAGACATAAGATGCTGTAGGAAATAATGTGGTGCTCCTAATGGGCATTAGTAGAAGGAAATAAACCTTGCAGTAGCTGAGCTTCATGGTAATGTGACAGAAGGTTAACTACTAAGACAATATTTAATCTAACCAACCAGTCAATTTATCTATGGGCAACTACTAGTGTACTTTTGTTACTCTGTATAAAAGCAAAAAACACAATCTGGCAATGGAAATGTGTCACTAAATAGCTGTTGGAGTAGTTGGTTTGAGCTTTCTGAAAGCTGTAAGTGATACATTTTATCTGCAGAAACAAGAGAAATGCTTCTATGTAATCGAGTCGTATTGCGTCTAATGACAGGTATTGGTATTGTGTGGTGTCTGGGAGATTTATTTTGATCATGAATGGTTTAAGTTTATTTTCGTAAAATTTGCTCTTTATCTAGGTAAAAAATGGCTGAGTTAGTATGATTTTGCAAAATTAGTGAAAATTATTCATTTTAAATAAAATACCTTGAGAATGTGCAATGCCTCAAAATTGAACCTTTTTGCAGAGCTAGATTGCAAAATAGGTTTTCAAGTAGTCTCCATGTAATATAATGGCAATAAATGTCAGTTTTTCATGATTATGTACGTTAAAAAAGTATTAAAAATAATTTTTAGAAGTCACTTCTTAAATATTTGCTTGTTGCCGTAATTGTATCAACAAATTCGGATTAAGATATAATATTCAACCGATGCACAGTAGGGTATTTTTGGAAAGTCGAATTTCCAAGTTTAAGATTTTACTGTTTTGACCCTTCTGTTATTCTTAGGGATTACCTGAGCACAATTTACCATTAATCCGACATCCCTAGCCTTATTACATGCATTTCTATGTTAGTATATAGTTGACTGTTGTCCGAGTTATATGCATTGACCAAGGAATCTCAGTTTCAGTTCAGTGGAAGCTTTTGTGTTTTTTGGTTACACGTTAATTTTTTGCACTTATTCTAGAAAGGATCCAATATCTGGAGGTATGTAAAATATTTATTGTAATTTACTTTTTTTACTACACAAAGTACATTTGTTCAAGGTTTTTCTTTTATATGCCTTAAAATGAAGGTAATATAATGGCAATGAATGTCAGTTTTTCATGTTAAAAAAGTACTAAAAATCATTTTTAGAAGTCACCTCTTAAATATTTGCTTTTTGTGGTAATTTTATCATCAAACTTGGCTTCAGATAGATTATTCAACCAATTTTGCTGTAAAATATAAAAATTTCAGAAGTTCGGATGTTATAGAAATTCCAGTTTTTCCAGATTTTTAGCTTACAGGTGTGGTTTTTACATGAGTAAATATGGCATTCATTTAGGTAAGCAAAAGAATACAGACTAAATTCAATTTCCATTAGAGTTATGCAATTTCATGAAAAATGCAACAATGAGGGTTGCCATGACAATGATTTTTTCTTTCAAAAAACATGAAATTTTGGCATAAAAAATGAATTCGTGGACCGTTTCTATTTTACATATACTAGGGGTCACTTTCATTTTCTGTATTACTTTATTTACAAAATTTATGTACTGTATTATTTGTAACAGTTGTCTCCTGCTAATGGCCTCCTATTATTTATTATTTGAGTGGATTTTTTTATTCTTTAACATCCTACATTTTGATTTCTTTGGTGGTGATAGCATGATTTATTTATTTGAAGGTTTTCTGTTTCTTTTGTTTTAGAATGATTTAACAAAACAACATTAGATATAAGATGTTATTTAATATTTTCTATATTGATTATGTCATGGACAACATTGTTGGTAATGCTCTGGATTCACTTCCAACTTTAATATACTGACATAAAAAAGCAAATTATCTAATATTTAGTTTTCCATCTAACACTTTGTGTATTAGGTTTATCCTTTATTATTATATTTTATATCTAATACAGTCATCCCATTTAGCGATGCTTCACTTTTTGATGATCCTCTCATATGACTCTCGTGCCATAGAACCAATCACTCGCATTCCACCATGGTGACTTGCTCGCCTGTTGCTTTTCAACAAGACCCCAAGTGCAGTCTTTACATAAAAAGTCATTGCACTGAGCAGAATAATGGAAATGGATCATATCTTAACAAGTGAAGCTAATGGACTGTTGTATAGAAATTTTATTCTTTAACCACTCATCTGGGTATGCCGTATATATACGTCATGCTGTTATCTCGGCTGTTTGCTATGGGTATGCCGTAATATTCCGTCACGCAGCTTCTCCGGCAACTAGCTGCATCCTTTTAGTTTACCATCTCGATAGTAAATGGGCTTCACTTCTTTATTTGGAAAAGATAAGCTTCTCGTGTCTAGACCCTGACTTTGCTTTGCAGGTTGCATTTCCATTACCCTAATTTTAAATTAACAACATTTATATGTTATTTATAATTTTTTTATTTTTTAATCACTTAATAATTGTGTAAATTTTTAATGTCTTTATTCCATATTTTAGGAATTTGTGTTCATTAATTATTATTAACAAATTAAATTTTTATTGTAATAATAAATATATATTAACATTTTAATTCATGTCTTGTGGTAAAAATAGTTTAAGACACAAATTATAAGAATATACAACTCAAATACTGAATAATTAACACATTTTTAAATTGATTTGCGATTTGATTCACCTCAATTATTGGTGATTCCCTTATATGTTTTGCCGGTAATGCTTGCCCAATCGAAAGTGTGAATGTGCAGTGTTTTCCTGGAATAAGAACGGAGCAGCTGGAGAGGAAGATCACTGATATGAGTAGTGAAGGTAATGAAAGAGTGGTGATAATTCACATAGGAACTAACGATATCAAAAGTGCCAAATCAGGCGACCACATAACTGGGTATATATGGGATTTGTGCAGTGCTGCCAAAAAGAAGTTTAAACACGCGAAAATTGCTGTGAGTGGCATTATTCGTAGAAGAGATGTTAGCCACAAGAGAGTAGACTACGTAAACGAAGGAATTGAGTGGGTGTGTTTAAAACAAGGAATACTATTTGTAGATCCAAATTGCTGGGTTGGTGATAGGTACTTGGGACATGACGGAATTCATTTGAACAGGGAAGGGTCATTTATTTTAGCTAATCTGTTTCATGGTGTTGCCCAAAAGCTCAGAGGGCAGGGAAACTAATAGTGGAACCTAGAGATGAATCTACATATAACGAAGAATGTGAGGGTAAGAGTTTAATAGTCCTCCAGGTCAACTGCAGAAGTATTTCAAACAAAAGTAGGGAATTTGGGACTTTATTGGAAGCATGCAAACCTGATATTGTAATAGGCACAGAGTCTAGGCTTAATGAGAATATTACATCCAACGAAATATTCCCACCTAGCTTTACTGTTTTAAGAAGGGACCATGATGGTCGAGGAGGGAGAATATTTATTTGTGTAAATTTCAACATCGCGAGTGTATTGGAATGGACAAGGGTAGACTGTGAAATGATGTGCATTAAGTTACTTGATGAAAATAAAAGGGAAAGCCTAAGCATAATTGCTATGTATAGGAGTCCAAACGAAGGATTGCACCCATTGGAAGTCCTTGTGGACGCTTGCTCAGAAAACTCTCAAGGTCATACTCTCATAACGGGAGATTTAAACCTTCCGGGAATTCGGTGGTCTGGCGACACGGTAGGGGGCGGTAAGGCCCAAGAGCTGGTCAACCGACTCATAGACGAGGAGGGCTTTACACAGGTAGTAAAACAGCCCACTCGAGGGGAAAATATTCTTGATGTATTTCTAGTGAGGCCACTCAATTCTTTTATTAGCGTCGATGTATGCCCAGGAATAAGTGACCACGCAGCTGTGTGTGTAAAACTAGAATGAGACAGCCCATGCCGAGTGAATTCGGTTCGGAAAAAATAAAGACGGTCTGGCATTACAAGCGAGGCGATGGAGAAGGGTTCCAGGGATTTTTAAGAGACAAGTTTCCAGAATGGGCGAGTAGGGGACAGAACGTGGAAGAAATATGGAAGGAGTTTAAAGAGATAGTGTTTGAAGGGCTAAATACTTTTGTCCCAAATAAGACTCTTAAAGGAAATACGGATCCTGAATATTACAATCATACAATCAGGAAACTAAAGAAAAAAGTAAGGAGAGCACATGGAACAAGAAATTCGAGTAGGGCGTTGTTTCAGAGTTATAAGAAAATGGTTCGCGATTTAAATAGGGAAAAGAAGAAGGTGAAGGAAAAATTTCTTGTTAATGTCATTTCTAAGGGTAACGGAAACAAATTTTACAAATTTATTAGAAGGAAAGATAACAGGATGGATATACCATCAGTTAAAGATAATGAAGGGCTGTTAGTCATCGATGATTACAGTAAAGCTAATGCTTTTAATGAATGGTTTACAAGCGTATATAGGAAACAAGAAAATAGTCGGGATAACTTAAAAACTCGAGAGCTGATAAATGACTCCTTAAACTGGAATATATGCGAAAATGCATCAGAGATAATACCCATTAGAGTCACGGATACAGAAATTTTTTTTTAAATTAGGAAGTTGAGGGCAAATAAGTCAGTGGGACCGGATTTTATTGCAACTGGCATACTGAAACTGGGTGCTACTGCCATGTCTCCCTACATAACTCACCTATTCGATGTAATGATGAATAATCATGCCTTACCTAAAGACTGGAAAATGGCACATATTATACCCATTTTTAAGAAAGGTGAAAAGACGGTAGTAAAGAACTATAGGCCGGTTAGCTTAACGTCTTTGGTTTGTAAACTAATGGAGAAGGTAATATCAGACTACATACGGGATTGGTGGGTAAGGGATAAGTAGCTATTTAAAAAACAGTATGGGTTCAGGAAAGGGTATTCCTGTGAAACCCAATTAGTGGGTTTGTGTCAAGACATTGCTGACTCATTAGACGAAGTGAAAGAAGTTGATGCTATAATCGTCGATTTCTCGACAGCTTTTGACAGAGTGCCACACAATCTACTGCAGTTGAAGATGGGGCAATTACCAATCGACATAAGGGTACTGAAGTGGGTTGCGAATTTTCTTACTGGAAGAACTCAAAGAGTGAAAATAGGTAACCGGTATTCAGATGAGACGAATGCCATATCGGGGGTTCCACAAGGTAGCGTCTTAGGGCCGCTGCTCTTCTTAATTTATGTCATCGATCTTCCAGACAAAATGAACTCCGAGATAAGACTTTTTGCGGATGATTGTATAATTTATAGGCGGATCGAGAGTGAAAGCGACCGTGATACCCTCCAAAATGATATCGACGAACTTTCAGATTGGACCAATACCAACAGAATGGACATCAATATAAGTAAAAGTATGTACATGACATTCACTAATAGGAAATTAGTGTCAAATAGGGAGTATAATTTTTCGGGAATTCCTATACCAAAAAGTGACCATTGTAAATATTTAGGTGTCTATTTATCAAAAGATCTAGGATGGGGATTAAATGTCGATTTCATAAAAAGGAAAGCTTTCAAAATGCTGCACTGGGTTATGAGGAATCTAAAAGGAAGCAGTCCAGCTACAAAGGAGAAAGCATACAAATCTCTAGTTCGGCCGATATTGGAATATGCCTCCTTGGTATGGGATCCGCACGAAGAAGGGCATATCAGGAAGCTGGATAAGGTTCAAAGAAAGACGGCCAGATATGTATTGGGTAGGCACAGGAAAACGGATAGCATGACAGAGATGCTAGAAATACTGGGCTGGGAGAGCTTGCAAAGGAGAAGGAAACGGAGTAGACTCTGTGGTTTTTTAATGTAATAAATATGGAGGCAGCATGGAGTGAGTTACACAGGGGGTGGAAGAACCATCGTTTAAAGGGAAAAATGATCACAAATACAAATTTAAGTGTAGAAAACAAAAAACAAATATAAAAAATATTCATATTTAAACAGAACTATTGTTGACTGGAATGAGTTGCCTGCTGAACTATTTGAGCCCTTCCCAAAGAGTGTAAATGTTTTTAGGAATAGATGTAAAGCTGGTTTGTGATTTTTCTGTGTTTTTTTCTGTGATTTTATAATTCTTTTGTGATTTTTTTTATCATTTCTCCTTCCTTTTTGAAACTTTTGAATTTTCTTGTTTGCAGTGATATTTCTTATGAGTAATATTTTTGTTATGTCATTACTATAGATCTTTTTATTGCTGTCTTATTGTTTGTCTTTAGATCTCGTTGTTGGATGTGTGAGAGACCTACCAAGGTTTCTTTATGTTACCACCTGGCAGATCGCCAACTTGTAGCACTAAGTTTTAAATAAATAAATAAAATTGCAATTTAAATGCCCACCTCCAGTTTCGAAAAATTAAATACCCAGATGAGTGGTTAAAAAATAGCTTTATGTAAAAAATAAATAATATTAATAATAACGGTGGTTTCTGAGGCTTACAGCTTCAAAAAAACTCATCAATACAAGTAGCTATCAGTCAAGTATGCTTAGTTTATTATAATTCACTGATATTCATTTATTTCTCACTTTGTGACACTTTCATTATTAACTTTCAGAATATATGCCTCTTGGTTAATTCGATTGCTTTTTATAAAAATACCATGATCATCATCATCATTAGGTGATTGGTTCATAGATAGGCCCATGATTATTTTTGATTCAAAATATCTTATCACAATTATATAGGCATTTCCAAAAAAGAAACAGTAGCTGGTGTACTAAACATTTTTTAACACCAAATTAATTTTATAGAAAAATCAGGTAAATATAGTAATGTTATTTTCTCATAGTGATTCAATTCTTTAAATGTCTAGGAATTTTCATTTTTATTTGTGCTGCTATTATTTATTTTTGTCTCTTTCTTATTTTATGTCAGAAGAAGAAGAAGGCCACATACAAAAACTCAGGAGTGATTTATCTTATGCATTATGAATTGCAGAAGACATATTCCTTCCTGGATTATATCAAAGGAGGCACCCAGATTAATTGCTCCTTTGCAATTGACTTTACAGGTATCTTCATTAAAATTTCAATCATATTGTAATAATTCCTGCAATTTTGTAATATACTATAAGCTAATAGCTCGATTGTAAAATATGTTCAATCAGAAACACCCTTGTAAGATTGATCAATATCGGAGGTCTTGAACCTTTTTCTCTTATGTAACCCTTTCAGTATTTTTTAATAGTTGCGTACCCCTTTGTGTATTTTTTCAATGCTTGCATACCCCAAGTACATTTTGAAGTGGTCGCGAAATGAATAATTCTTGTATTAAATTGATAACTCATGTTTGTAAGGCTACTAGATAATTATCCAGGTTTTGCCCTACGTTTACAGTTTCAAATTTTTCATCCACATTTCACCTGTTAATTTTTTCATTCCTATTCAAGGTACTCTCAAGATAAGTGACCAATATTCCCCCTTAATTGGTATGAACAAATTAAATAAGATTCAAATTTAATATCCCCCTTCCTCCATGAAATCAAAGTTCTGGCTCTGAGGTGCACATCTTCAACATCTCTTTAGAACGTGTACCAACTTTTTAGTCTCTAAGTTTCTTGGTTTAACATTAACCCCTCGAACCCATGGGTGGATTTAAGTTATATTTGGAACTGCAACTCTCATGATCAACCTGAAGTTGCATAATAGTTCTGGAGGTAATCTGGAAGATCTATTCAGAATGTTAGAAACTTATAAAAAAATATGAAAAAACGATAAACTTCTAATTATCACTCAATGGTTGAGAAAAATTAAAACTCATTCACGCCTTTTATTTATTGCTCAAAAATGTATATCATCAATATATTGATATTAGTGAAGGTTTCATAGAAATTGGTCTATTTGTTGCTGAGATATATTTAAAAAACCAAAATTTGGACTGGCCCTTATATTACAACCCTCCGACCCCATAAACCTATTTTGTCCATTTTCAGCTCGAAAATGTCTCATTAAAACATTGATATTGATAAAGGATTCACCAAAATCAGTCAGTTGGTTTCTGAGATATCTTAAAAAACCGAAATTTGGACCGACCATTCCCTGGGGACCCCTTGATGCTGTGGAATTTGAACTGGCCCTTACATTATGACCCTTCGACTCTGTGGACCGATTTTGTTCATTTTTGGCTAAAAAAATATCTCATCAAAACACTTATATTGGTTATACTCATCAAAATCGGACAAGTGGTTGCTGATATATCTTCAAGAAAACCTAAATTTGGACCAACTGTTCCATGGGGACCCCTTGACCCTGTAAGCCGATTTGAATTATTTTTGGCACTGCAACTCTCAGGATCAACCTGAAGCTGCTGCCAAATTTTGAAGCTCCTATGTTTATTTTTTGAAGAGTTATGGCTGCCATAGACATACACAGAGACAGCTTCTTTTATTATTATAGATAGATAATTCAAAGTTGTCTGTGTATTTTTCTGTTTTCTAATGTTATTCTTAGTTGTAACTACACAGCTTGTGATTCCAAAGTCATGAAAAAATGATGGTGTAAGAAGAAAATTGCAGTCTAACACTTTTGCTTATCCCTTGAAAACTCTGGACGTAGTCTTAGGTTTATGCATATCCCTGGTTGAAAGCCCCTGTTCTATAATAAATATCTCTTGGTCAATGGAAAGACTTCTCAGTTATTTAGAATCTGGCAAAGTTAATGCTTTTTAGAATTCATTAAGTTAATAAAATAATTTTTTTGCCAAAATTTCATCCTCAATCAGATATTATGGTATGTTTTTCTAGATATAAAATGCTGTCTTCTCTGACTTTGTAAAGATTTTTTTCTTGAAATTTATTGGTTAAATATAAATTTAATTTAGTTGCGGTAGAATAGATATTAGTTGTGTAAGAGGTTCATGAGTATTTGCGCCTAGACCATGATTGATATCCAAATCAGGTGATTTGATCTTTATTTGTTAGGTGTATTATTTTATTTAAGCATGTTGACTTCATAATAAACTGTTTATGTTTAATCTGTATTTGTAAAAACCCGTACTCTGCTTTAATAGTGCTGTATGTTAGTGTTTTGTCATATTTTTCCTTTCTTATTTAGTTATAGGCAAGTTTGGTAGATCGGTAAATGAATGAGGTTTTTGGAGTGTCTCATACAATGTCAGATCATTCCCTTGAGCAATATAGCAGCATTGTGGAATGTGTAGAAGTCCAATATATAACATTTTATGTCTTTAATTATGTGTGCATGAATAAAAATTTAATATATTAAAAAGTTGTCTATTAGTAGTGTAGACGGGTTAATTATTCCATGAATTTTAGTATAAATTCTTTCATTTTGATTTTATACGAAAAGATCAGTTACAATGTCATTTTCAGTATTTTGATGTTTATGGAAAACAAGTCCTCTTCAATTATACAAGTACCATTGTCAATTATACTCATGGTTCCTAATCATGATTCACTTAAAGGTAGTTTGACATTTTAGTATTGTTTTTGCTGTAAATGGCAACAAGTTTGACTCTCGTTTATGCATGAGGTAGACGATTTATCTAAATGCTGACATTGTCTAGTACAGTGGAGCACAACATTTTTACATGGCGGGTCGCATTCGTAGTTGTGAATGCTTCGGAGGGCTGCATTGGAAGTCACAAGAGCTTTGGCGAGCCGGATGAGTGTTTACATTAGAAGTTGCCAAGGGATTTAGAAAAAATCAAGTCTAAATCAATTGCTAGTGTTAAAGCTCCACCAGAAAAGGTTTTGAGACGATAATTAGACTGAAAAAATATGAAATTGTCTTTATCAAATTTTAGAGGTCACCTTTTCATCATAGCTTCGTGGGCTGCTTAGAGTGCTCTCTGGGGCTGCATTTGGCCTGTGGGCCAAGGGTTGGATACATTTACATATTGCTCTGGGATTTAATGATGATAATAGCCTATTTAATTCTTTGTTGGGTGAATTTTTTCATATGTACGGGCTATCTGAGGTAAGAGGGAGGGGAGAGTTTTTCACTGTTTCAGTTATGGCAGATATAATAGGTTCTTTGATAAATGTATTTTATATTTCAGTATGAGTAACTATCTTTAAAAAAAACATTAAAAACCTTTTCCAGCATTACCTTTTTTGAGGTGTTATGCCTCAAAGCAAAAAATGTATGTTTTAAATTTTGTACCTATGCTTTACTATTCACTGCATAAATATTTAGAACAAGTTAAAAGTTCTGTGTTTGTTATTTCTGACTAGACAATGTTCCTCTATCTGTTCTTATGTGTCTGTCACTGTCACTATCTTTTGTTTACTATAATAATTTAGTCAAAAGTGAATTACTTAACTCTACATGTGAAATATATTATGCTACTAAAGATTTATGAATTCGATTTTAAGTTTAAAATAAGAATTAAGTTACCTAACTGATTACTCTTTTAATTGCTTCATAGCTGAATAGAAAAAATATTTATTGTGATGTTTTTGTAACTTCTATGTGTATTAAGCAGCCATTCCTAAATGTAATATTTTACTTTTTTCCTTTGCTCACTCTTTCTGTTTGTAGCTTCAAGGTTAGAACTTCCATAACTCAGGGTCATGTAGAATTGGAGACAGCAGTATTTAATATTAAGGTGTGCAACCAGAATCCAATATTGTTCTTACTCCTGGTGGTCCAGATGGTTGCAAGTCATCCAGAAAGCGACACTAGTGGCTCTTAGAAAAATTTTTGTTTCTTCTCCAAACACACGTTTTATTTAGTTTTTGTAATTGGCCAATTGTAGTATTCTTTACTATTAACTATGCAAACTGCAACTCAGTACATTTTTCCTTGCTAATTCAACATGCAGCTTTTCTTCATTACTGTCCTGCACAAGAGAAATCATTTTGCACAAATCATGGATTTATATTACCTAACTATTAATATTTCTCTTGGATATCTAACTAACCTTTTTATTTAGTCTTACATTAATGAAGTTATTAATTTTTAAAGATATTTTAGGAAAACAATTCGGGAACAAATAAAATATTAATTCTAAAATGTATTACAGCATCAAAAATTACTTTTAATCATTGTTAATCATAAACTTTTATTAGTATAAATTATACTTACTACCTATTTACATTCTGTTGGATCCTTGAGGTAGGGGATTTGTTCATTTAAAATAAAACATGCTATTCACATTTCAAAATCAGGCATTTTATAAAAATATAATTAAAAAAGTATTGTCATCCATAGATTTTCAAATTTACTGTTAGAGTACCAAATGAAAAAAAGAACGTTTTCAGTATGACTCCTAATAATTTTCTGCATTATTTTCTGTTTGCAGATTTAAGGCAAAATTTGAATATGAAACATATCATTAACAGTTCCTGTAAAAAACATTTTATGCATATCACTGAAGTTACTTTTCCTGTAAATGGAATAAGTTTACCTGGATAAATGTCTCCAGTGCAGTTGTAATACTTGCAGAAAACTGACGTTTAATATTGTTTTCAATTATTTTCCAATGTGCAACATGTAAATACAAGAAGTTTAGAAGCATTGAAATGTTTATTTTAGCCCTTGGATCATCAAATGCAAGCAGAACATGCAGAACACTCCTGATATTCCAAAATTTGATTGTTTTTCATCCTTTTACCATTGTAGAAATAATTTTCTTGTTTCTTTTCTATTCAAGAAATGTATATTATTGTAGCCTGTTTAAATTTGTAATTTTAAACAATAATCAGTGATAAACATTGTAATTGCCTATCCATGATTTAGATTAAAATAGATATTAGCCATAGGAATCAGCACAAATATTCTTACTCATCATGAGGCATTAAAAAAGAATCAAGGTGTAAATACAGCACCACCGTTGAACAATTATTTCACAAATAAAATTGAACTGATGTCAAAATGCACTAATTAAAACATTACTTGCCTCTTGCTATTGCATTCTTTAACACCTAAAGTAAGTTTCGGGAAAGGATAATTAGGTAATGTTGTAAAATCACTTGAAATGTAGCTAGTAGTACCTATCTGTCACAAAAAATAAGTAATTAGAAAGCAAGAGTTTTATTTCCTGAAAGGAAGACATTCCTTTTCAGTGAGTAGTATGATTATTATGATTATAATGTAGCTTTATTATGATAAAGAATGTTTATGCTGTAATATTATCTAATTAGAAGTAAATATTAAGTGCATTTCAGCAATGTTGAAAGAAAAGTAAAAATAGCTAACTATTTATCTTTGTGTTAGTTTAACTTTAATAATTGCATGGTTAGCTTAGGTTACCATCAAAATAAACTATTACAATGCATGCTGTAAACAGCTATTCACTTCTTTTATAATTGTTTTGTGTCACTTGTTTTTTACCTTTGTGTGTTTTTGTTTTTTGTGCCAAATGAATTTTTTAGTTTTTGTATATCTACTTTTACTTTGATCAGCATGCTATATAAAACTTGACAGTTTTTGTTGCCCAAATATTCTTCAAGACTGAGATTTGCTGCATTTCTCTTAAAGGTGCCATTTTATATGTAACCTCTTTGCTGAATGGTGCATTTTAAGGTAAGAATGTTACCTTTTCTCTTTCTCTTGCACCAGTCATGATAACTGAGTGGTCACTTATGTGCTTTAGACTGCTTAAAAGTTTCTGCATCTTGTATACAAAGTCTGGTCTTATGCTTAATTACTTATTTATCTTTCAATGGTAAAAAATGTGTTGCTATGCATTATGCAATACCTGCTTTTGTGCCCTTTGTTATTAATACCATTTTAAAAGTTTATTTACTAGATTATCTTATCAAAGTTTATTTGAACTCAAGCAAAGCTTTGAAAATTAATCTTATGAAATTAATCTTGTTAGGGTTAAGTGTCGTATATTTTATTTTATAATATAGTAGTATGTCAGACAAAGGAAATAAGTCTGTAAATGATAATAAATGAACTTGTTTATTTTATATACTTATGTAGGTTGCAAATGTGTCAATGAATTGAGTGTTGAAAAAAAATAATTGCATTTACAGTGTATGCTTGAAACAATGCATGTGCACAAAACTGCTGATATTTATTAAGGCCACATTGCATAGAAAATACAAAATTAGAAATATTTTGGAGATGTGTTTTCAATTTTAGCATGCTTTTTATGTTTTAGTAATCATTAAGAGTTGCCCATTAACTTAATGTGTACCTCACACTGATGTTAAGGAACAATGTTTTAGGTAAATGTGTTATATTTAGAACTTGAGCTCTACATTTTACCATGATCATTCTGACTTAAGCATATTTAAATATATGAGAATGCCTGTCAGTTAAGAAATAACTCAACTCAGTTCATGTTATGTACTAATGAATTAATTGAAATAGTAGTTTGTTACAAATTTTTCTTTGAGAAAATTTATTTTTCAATTGTATTTTTTTAAATTAATACTGTATTAATTGAAGTTTGAAATGAAAAATTTAAGTAGATACAGTTATTTTATCTTATGTTTCATTTGTTTAAAAAAAACATCAATTAAATGCATAACCATACTTCCTATGGTTCTATGACAACTTTTCGTGCGTCAATTCGTCGCACATTATTAAATCACAATGCAAAGTGATCATGCATCTCTTCATTGCTCCCTGCCCCTCTGTCCCTGCCCCTCCATCCCTGCTATACACCATTCATGGTGTCTTGCCTTCCAATTTGCCTTTTGACAAATCTGTCTTGCAACGAATTTGTTGAATAATGAATTGATGCATGATGAGTTGTCCTGCGGTGTATCAATGTGTGATGAGTTTGTCATGCGATGAATTGACGCACGGCGAATTGATGCATGATGAATTGATTGTATTGTAATTGTATATATTAGCTAAGAAATAACTGAACTCCGTTCGTGTTATGTACTAATGAAAATGCATGATGTACTGCTGCATTTTATTAGATTTTATATCATAAACAAAGTAATTAAGTTTTGTGAAAGTTTTTTAATTTCCATTATTATTGTAGTGTTTGATATTAGTTTTAATATGTTGACCGCTGTGATAATCATATTATCATGGTGAAGGTCATATATGTCTCATGTACTACTGGTTTTGCAGTATGCATGAGTCATGTAAAACTAGCACTATGGCACTATGTTCAAATGTGAATTAAAATAGGGCTGTATCATTAACATTAAAATGTCCCTAGGTAAGTCCTGATTTTCATAATTTTGCTACATTAAATAACTATGAATATTTTATCTTTTTTTGATAAATATTTTTAAATTAATAAATGGGAAAATGAGAAATAATGAGCTAATTGCAAGTAAAACTGGTGGTATAATGCCAAAAATTCAAATAAACATGAAATAATAGCATAGAATGAATACAAGACATGTTCCCAAGACAACTAGATAACTTGTCCATCTCTTCAGCTGGTATCCGGAAAGTTCATTGCCAGCAATTCACCACCAGAAAATTCACCACCACAGAAAAGTCACTGTCAGAAAATTTACCGCCTATTTTAATTAAACAATTAACAGTCCAAGCTTAGGGAAGCTTTTAAATAGTTAAACGTTATTGCTGAATTTCCTAACTAAAATGATTTGCACATAAATTTATAATTTTAACCGTATGAACTTTTTAATCGACAGATAATATATAAAAAAATGTTATAGTTACGTTAGTACGATTACGATTATATAATCCTCAACCATCTTGTAGTGACTTGAACTGTTTTGTTAATTATGGTTTTTAATTATTACTTGGTGTGTTATATACATTCAACAAATGGTTATGTTACAAGGCTCTCAGAGAATTTACTATCTCATTGACTGCCCCTACCCCCAATATATCATCCCATACTTGGTAATTTCTTGGATATTAAGTATATAATTTCCAGTCGATAGAGTACACTAGGAAAGGTTCCTTGGTATTCATTTATTCTTGGCCTGACCTGGCCCACTGGTGTTATTTTCTGTCAAACGGTGAAGGATGTGAGTGAAAACTCGGAAATTATCAGCTGTGAATTTCCATCTCGTGCACAATATGTTAACAAAATAATCCATACAAGACAAATTTTCCGGTGGTGAATTTTCTGTGGTGATGAATTTTCCAGGGGTGAATTGCTGGCTGTGAACTTTCCTAGGCCCCTCTTCAGCCTCTGCAAGAAGGGGAAACAGAGCTATATGGAAACAAGAAAATAAATCTTTGGAAAAGCTTGCTTCTGAATGTGTTCTGTATGAGAACGTACATCATAGGATGTGGAACAATCAAAAAGGTTTTCCAACATATTGCCTCGCAAGTTGTTAAACATAAGGTTATATTCAACTCACCCAAGGGGATCCGCTAGGGTCAAATATGACTTTAGGCAAAATTAAGCCTTATATTTTCCACCCAGTCAAAAGTAACCTTAAAATCCTTTTATTAGAAAGATGCAGAGAAAATCATTGGTTTTGTGGAACATTTGTGCAAAATTGGCTCAGCGGTCAACATCTTCATGCTTCAGTAAAATGAATTTTCTTTGCAAAATTGTGTGCCCTCTGATTTTTAACATTTGTTTCATTTTGCACCTCGTTAAATTGATTATACGAAGTGTAGTATGCACCTTTTAGTTATAGTTATTTTATGTTTCCATATTATTTTCAGAACTTCACAGATTTGTATGAGCAAAACTACCAATAAATAGCAATGATGCTTTGGTTATGGGCCTTTGAATTTTGTATTTGAAGTTTTGAATACAAAGCATATTTTTTATCAATTCATGTCCATATGAGATCTAAGTACACTGTTACTAAAATTTCGATTTAATATCACAAATGCACTGCCCAGTTCATTCTCTTTAATAGTTGAGTGATTCATTCATTCATTCTCTCAAATCTTCCTTCCATTCAGGCTCAAATGGTGATCCATCTTCTCCAGACTCACTTCATTACATCAGTTCTTTTCCAAACTCATATGAGGTAGCCATTAGGTCTGTTGGTTCCATCATCCAGGACTATGATAGCGATCAAGAGTTTCCTGTTCTTGGTTTTGGAGCTCGAATTCCTCCTGATGGACGGGTATCACATGAATTTTTTGTAAATATGTCCTTAGATAATCCTTACTGCAAAGGAATCTCAGGTGAGTCCATAGAAGTAAAGGCAGGAGAAAAAAATCATTCAATTCCTCCTCATAATTACTTAACTTAAAATTAACGTTAATTTTTCCAATGTTTTATACTTTTTACTTGCATAGTACTTTTTAAATTTTGATGGATCAGAAATAAGAAATATCACTTCTCTAGAGAGAAAGGTAATGGGGTGGAAAAACTATGCAAGTAAAAAGTATATAACATTGGAAAAATTAACCAGTAATAAGTGATTTTCTATTGATGTTCAATTTACAAGTTTCTCTATTCTGCCCTTTAGATGGTACATTGTGATATTTCTTATTTCTGATCCATCAAAATTTTAAAAAGTACTATGCAAGTAAAAAGTATAAAAAATTGGAACAATTAACCAGTAATAAGTGATTAGGTTAATACAGTATTTAATGCAATCATACTTTACATAAGAATACTATAAGTTTGGAGAAAGTCATGTGCTGGCCTCATCAGATTCTTTTACTAAGGGAGTGTGACCTTTTAAAAGTCCTCTTAACAGATCTTATTATTTTTCAAAATGTCATTGCCATAAATTTCTTGGTACTTGGTTTTCTGAAGATAAAGCTGAAGAATATGCTTTTTTGCCAAAATTTTATTCCTAATCTCCATCCCTTTTCATTTACATTTAGAATGGATGTATTTGCATGTATGATAACTCTTTAGTCAGATGATATGTCGAAGAAAAATGTACTTTTCAATTAAAATGGATGCAGTGCTGTCATAAGTTGAGATTAGTTATTTAAATTTGTTTATGACTAAATTACAATGTTCACTTATTACAATCTTTAAATTTTAAATAATGTTCAATACTATTGTGGAATAAGTAAGATAATTGATTTTAAGTATGGAAGATACAAACTAATGAATTCATTAATGTATTTGTAGGTGTTCTCGCAGCATACCATTCTTGTATCAGACAAATTCAGTTGTATGGACCAACTAATTTTTCTCCAGTAATCAATCATGTGGCCAAGTTTGCTGCTACGTATAGGGATGGTCAAAACTATTTCATACTTCTAATCATCACAGATGGAGTGATCACAGACATGCCAAAAACAGTACAGGTAGGTACAAAAATTAAATGCATGAAATTCTAACTGCTTATATGGTACAATCCCATGTTACAGGCATCCCAGTTACCACCATATATTGTGGCCTATAAGTCCACCTCCTAAGCTTCAAATAAGTTTTTTAAAAGACTAAGGTCAACTTGTATGCTAAGTATAAAATTAGGAACCTTAAATTCCCTGTAAAAAATTGAACATGGCTGATTAACTTGAAACTAGCTTCATATTTTATTCTTTTGGTTAGTGAGGTCATGATGAAGATCCTTAGTTTTAATAATGTTATTGCCAGTTGCGATAGATGTCAAAGAATGATACTGCACAGTGTTATACAGGTCATGTTATTGTAGGGAAATTTCTCACATATTTCCAAGTGATTTCCTGCATATTTCCTGATCATCCAGTCAGCCAATCACTATCGAGATGCTTATTTCCATGTTTTATTCGAAACTTGGGTTGTATGTAGCCTCAATTTTTTTCTTAAGAAGGATTTCATTTACTGCTCAGTAGGTGCGAGAGGTGGGTTGGCTAATATGGTGATTATGTTCAGTTAATTTTGTTCCTTCGTAATACATTTTACCGAGGAACAAAAAAGCTGGCACCTGTTGACCATCTCCCTTATAATCATCTCGCTGCATACCTCTCGTCTATTCACTACAGGGTCATAAACCCTCCGTGATGAGGATTTTCAAATACTTTTGGGTCTGTAGCTTCACTTCCAATGAAGCCTTTTTCTTCATCCGCCGAGAGGGCAGGATTTTTATTATTTTATGCATCTCATTCCTTCAAGACTCAAAGTTGCTTTTGAGAGTAAGACAAAGTAACCTAAAAGCCAGCATTATGAAGTCTTATATTTTTAGCTGTCCGTATATTATTTATTTATTTTTATTTATTTATTTCCATGCGGCCCCTAAACAGCCGTAATCAGCCTTTTACAAGGGGCTCATTAACATAATAACAAGGACGATCACAAACATCCATGCCCTAGGTGAAGAAAAACCCACCTAGGCGGGATTCGAACCCGCGACCTTCGGATTGGCAGGCGAGGACGTTACCCTGCCACCACCATATACGAAGTATAAATAATTATCCCTTGATTAAAGTCATCGTAACATTCTTAAAAACATGAAATTTAGCAAATTTTAAGGCAGGGAATTTGCCGCTTAAGAAAAACCTAAATTAAAATATAATTTTATGATATCTGAGTAAGGGCATAGGTAATCTTTTTTTTTAGAAACATATTTTGTTTTGGTTCAAGATTCAAAAGCTAATTTTTGTGGAATCTGATTGTTTTTATTTATCCATTGATTTTTAATTAATTAATTAATCAAAATACAACTAATGCTAAGAAAACTCTTTCCCGAGTGAAGCCGGACGTTTCAGCTAGTTATAAATAATAACATTATTTGCAGACATTTGTGTACAGTTAATGGTAAATAATAGTGATTTACACCAAATTGTGATTTTTGAGCTAGGGCTTATTTTGAAGAAGTTTCTTTTTCTTAGATTCAGTCTCAAAAAAAGTGCAACTTATATGCAGGGGCAGCGAGTAAATATGGTACTTCAGATCTTTGTAACCAATGTACTGTGGCATGTTGATATGCCACAGCATAGTATGTAGTGTGCTAAGGTACAGTTGCAATTATAGAAAAAAGAAGAATATTATAATTAATTTATAATTCTCCAGATAACAGCTCACTAAAGAAATTTATTTTATAGATAGATCCTTTAAAGTTGACTGTATTGCACTTTTTCAGTTACTTGAAACTAATACAAATTTACTTCTTAATAAGAGACTTAGCAATTTTCATCTACAAATGATTTCATAATATTACTGAAATTTTAAAATGACAAAAAATATAATTTTTGGCCTTAAATTTCTCCATATATGTGACAAAGTTGTCATTTTCTCCTAGTTTTGTTGAGTACTAAGGATAAAAAATGTTTCACACACAATCTAAGAGAATTTGGTTCAGTGTTACATTAGTTTTAAGTGAAACTTAAAATGTGCTATGCAATTATAAATGTTGCAGAGTATAGAAATTTGATATCTAATGAACTGCATACTATATTTTAGTTACTCAAAGCATTTTGAAAAAGTTTTGTTCAATAAATTAACTTTCATTAAGTATGAAGCCAGCATTATAAAAATAAGAAAACTTTCTAATAGCTGTTTTAATTTTTGTTCTTATAATTGGGGATAACAAAGGCTATCGTGGCTGCTTCTTCCCTCCCTATGTCTATCATAATTGTTGGAGTAGGAGGCGCTGACTTTTCTGCTATGGAGGAATTGGACTCTGATGGTACTCCTCTCACTGCACCCAATGGCGCAAAAGCTGTCCGAGATATTGTGCAGTTTGTTCCTCTTCGAAACTTCCTGAGGTCAGGCATTGATCCACAGGTTGCAAAGGTGAAGTTGGCGAAAGAAGTTCTTGCAGAGGTACCAACTCAATTTATTGGCTATATGCAGAGTAACAGGATTGTACCACGTCCTGCAGCTGTTAGTGCTCAGCCAATAGTTTTACCTCCAGACCCTGAACTTTTGTTACTTCAGTGAAAATTTCTACTTTTTCGAGTGTGTTAATGTTTGATTTTTGTGCATGTGATCAGATCATTACTTTCAGTTTAACCAGAATATTTGTGTAAATATTTTAGCCCTGAAAATTTATTTCAATATTGATTTTTTTAAAGTGCCTATGTGGCCATTTTTGGGTATTATTATTAGTCCTTAAAGAAATTGAGGACTTTGAATGTTCTATATTTTCTTATAATGACATTAATCTAGTTATAAGCCTGCTATTAATTATATTCGAGTTGTTAACATTCCTTTACATTATTGATACCAATATACTTGATAGAAAAATTTTAGTAATCTTTATTGCACTTTTTAATTTACTTTTTATATTTTAAAGTTGAATATTATGTGATTTATTTATAAATTACATTCATTTCATTGTTAAATTTCAATGTTAAAGAATTAAACACAAGCAGAGAGTTTATTTGGGAGAAAATTCTGACATTTCAGTAGGACTTAAATGTGTTGGAATAACATTATGTTTTAAGTGAGACACCCTTAATTATTTGGCAATCTTATTTTTTTCTGTATCTATCATTAGATATTGTTGTAGTATGTACAAAAATTGGTATCCTAGCTATAAATATCCTTGTGGAATATTATTCTTAAATTATTCTTCCTCTTGTTTTTCCATCTTAAAATTGAATACATTTGTAATAATCATGTTACACTTATTAAATACATTTTCTATGTCACCCATGTATAAAATAAGTCTATATTTTTTGTTTCTGTGCTTTATTTTTTCCTTTAAACAGTTTTTAAGTTTGTTTTGAATATTGCCAGTTTTTTAGTCAAATATTGAAAGTTTTCAGTCTTTGTTATGTATGACTATTATAAGTCTGTCACTAGTTATATTCAGAATGCATTACTGCCAAATGCCAGTTGGGCTAAATAAAAAAGTAAAGATGTATTTTACTGGCCAGAGCCAATTTTTATCTCATGAAAGATATTAATATGTAGTGAATTTTTAAGTTTATCAAATTTCTCTATAAATACTCCTTTGAATTAACTAAGCAAAAATTAATGTGAAACTTTAGACGATAAACTAAATTGATTATTTTTTCAAGCTAATTGAAATTTGAATAAGATTCAGGTAAAATATTTAATAGTTTTTAACTTATCAATTACAAATCAAACTTTCTCATTATCATATGCCATAAAATAAAATCCAAGTTTATCGCCATTCTGACCTGAAGTTGTTATGAAATACCTCTTAATTTCTTCAATAAATTAAAGCTAATGTTCTTAATAAGATGCCATAAGTACAATATTATTTATTACTTATTTTTAATGCCATTTTCTATCATATAATCATAATCGTTCACTTGAGCTCTCTTTCTTGAGATATTAATGTGTATAAAAATAATAAGAATTAAAATGTTTGTTTATTTTACGTAAATAATTTATTTTTTCATTATGTGCTAATTTGTCATAGAAATTGTTTTCTCAATCATAAGTGTCTTGGGAACTGAATCATGCAAATTAATGCTTATTTAATAATCGTTTTAGTCACTTTATTAAGAAGATGAGTATAACTCAGGTAGATATTGATATTTTATTTTGATATTATTTTTAATATGAAAAAATCACTATCATGCTGCAGCGCTTGAACTTATTGGCAAAGATTTTGACTCGTGGCATAATTGATGTTATTAATTTTGGATTTAACTAATGGCATACTCATACTCATTTTTTCCTTGAAATATTCAAGTTTATATAATTTTAATTATGTTCAGTCAAATAATATTTGTTTGGATCAACACTGTGGATTACCTTAAATGATTACTTTGGTGAGACAAATATTTATCTTATATATATTCATCGTTACATGTTATTATACATATACTATTTACAGGTGCTTAATCAATGAAAATATTTAATGTATGAAAGAGTTACGCACACATGATAACCAAAAATAACTGCTGCATGGCATGCATGTCATATCTAAAATGTGATTAAGAGTATATAATTAATGCCTCTTATTTTAAACTAATCATTGACTGCATCACATAACAACATAAACACTTCATGTAGATTGTTTTCTTCTGATCACCATCAATCTTAAGGTGATATCCATAACATGAATGCGTCTCTTGGCCAAAGAGTCTGCAGTATGAGTGTGAAATACCTTGATTGTATATAGGATGGAAAAACTAGATTTCATTAACACTCCGACGGCGGTGATAATTTTTCTGACACGGACGGCGGTGATGGGTCCTCGAGGACCCGTACCCATTTTTTTCCTTTTTTAACCGAACTACTATTATAGAGATATTATTTATAAATTGAATTATTCTTTTATCCATTCTAATTGAAAATAATAATTTGTTAACAATTATTAAATATTTAGGGTAATTAATAATGACGATATTCTAACAGAAGTAATTTTTAAAATGAAGAACATTTCATAATTAAAGTTAATGATGATTAATTACGTATTTATAGTTAAATAATAAGAAAAAATATTTAGGAATGTTAAGTAAACAATTATAAGTTATAATAGGTATGCATTCTACTTTTATTGCACAAATAAGTTACAGATATTTCTGCGAATCAGAATTTACGTCCAAATCAAATTCGTCTTCTTCACTCGCATCCACCTTTCCACTATCATCATCGCAGCTAAGATCACTTATATCACTAACACTATCATCAAAAGTTTCTTTGTCATTCTCTTCACGAATAAATTCCTCAAAAATTTATTTTTCACTGCGAAATTGTTTGTCTACCATGATTGCAGGAAAATATAAATGATTTGCAATGCTACCTCACACACTAAAGGACTGGACCACTGCAGCGGCTAAGTGAACATATACGACAGGGAGCAAGGACCGATGCAACTTTTTAACAACTTGTAAGCGTATAGAAACTACTTTTCGTGGTTACTTTATGTTTCTACCCACGATGCATGTAGAAACACAAAGTAACAATGGAAAGGTTTACACTTCTGCGTCATTAGGCCATGAGTCATAGTTGCAGGGCTTTGGGCACAGGTGTACATCCTTGAACAGAGGATTCCAGCAGAAAGAAAAGTACCTTCCCATATTTGAAGCCAATATGTTTCAACATATATTCAAATACAAATAAATTAATTATAATATCTAAATAATATATAAGTGAAAATATATGCAAAAACTAGTGCAGGCACAATAGAAACTAGATCATATAAACAAAAACCTCAGTTAAATATTCAGAAACTGGAAAACGGTGAGAATCAGGTTTCTGCAGTATGTTTGTGCGAGGTGAGTAAAAGGACATGTACGACAGTGATGGGTCCTCGGGGACCCACTCAAATATATACATCCGTTAAACCAAGATTATCATGTGAAAAGAAGAAGTTCGTTGAAAAATAGGCTTAGAATATGTTTGTCAAGGACTACTTAAAGCACAGATGCCATATCATTATTATTTTTTAAGGGTCTCAATAAAATGTACTTTCTGGGTCCTTAGGGACCCAATCACCGCCGTCGGAGTGTTAATACAGTTTGATTATATTTATAGTTCTTTGGTTGTGGAGTTTTGTATTATCATGTCCATATTTTCATAATCAGTATATCCATATTTTCATTTTTAGTACATTTTTTATTCTGAGTGCAGAAATTATAATGGCATAACTTAATTACAGAAGTAAGTGGAACATTATTAATAAAAGTTAATGAAAAATTATTTGTCAGTGGTTAAACATGAAACTATATACATTGTGTCTGATGCTTGAATTTTGATTTTTCCTCCAAAATGGATAATTCTTTCTTTATAAATATGAGAGAGGTCTATGATGAATGATCGGAAGTAAGAAATCATTGTCTTGGGAAAGATTTTAATAAATAATTCTGAGTGTATAGATTAAATGATAACTTTTAACTTAATTTTAATTCTATTTAAATTGGAATCCATTCTGTTTCCTATATTGAATGTGTGTGTGTGTGTATGAAACCATTGTCCAAGAGATATTGGTTTTAGAATAAATCGTGATTCAAAGGGACTCATTTGTTCTGCTATATCATCTTTTCTCATTTTGTGCAATGTTGAATGCATAGGAGATGAGTTCAACACAATTAGCATTATCAACATTTGCCACCTGTCATACAAACACAGGTTGACCAACTTTTTAAATGTATCTTTGAGTATACATCTCATGCTGATTATGAATTTTGTAGAATAGTATATTAAAAAATTTCATGCAAAATAATCTTGTGATCCTAAATTATGAGTAGCCAAGATTGTAAGACTATATATTTTACTTCCATAAAGTTGTCCATTTCATTGATCATTTTCTTGCAATAGACTAGATCATTTTTTCATCTGTCAAATTCAGTTAGCACGTCTGATCAGCAGCTCACTGTGCAGTTCCATAATCTGACAATGAATCTCTTGGCATAAGATTTTCTGTGCAGTTATGAAGCTGCACTTACTTGTGGAGAATTGTGTTTCTCATGTGTATTTATAAATGTATTGTTAGATGGTCCTGAAAGTGATTCTTTCACTTCTTTCCCCGAAAAAGTCTTATGATTGCCTGAATTATATTTCAAGAAAAATCTGATTCATAACTCTTGAGGAAGTCTCATGAATAAATGTTATTTTCTTAGTACAGAACTTGAATTAGCTCTTTAGAATTATCCCTCATGCTTCTCAATTGTTCGTCAATTAACTCATGTATGTGGCCACTTTCCCTTGCACTTCTTCTGTTGCAAGGTTCTCTTTGATATTGTTTTCTTCTACATAATTTACTTGTTTGTTATTTAAAATTGCTATCGTTGATCATAAAGATACAGTGTTCCAAATTTTGAACATAAATATTGATTTTTTTGCCACTCAAATAGTCCACAAATTTTATTGTCACTGCTTCAATCTGAAAGCCAGTTGGCCTATTTCTGAAAATGCCTTTTTTTGTTGACTAATGACATCTTGCGACTAAAATGCAAAGAAAGGAATAATTGTCATTAATTTTGTTTTTACTGCAATTAATTTTGTTTTAATTTTGCTTTTGGATATTTTAAACCCAAATACAAAATATCCTTTTGAATTTTGCTAGTTAACATATTACTTTTATACATTAAATGATTACTGGTCTTATAATGATTGAATTATATTTTAACATCACCAAATATTGTCACAAGTGAGCATATTTTGTAACTATGATAAAGAAACACATAATCTGTGCCTATGCTTTAGATATGTGAAGTCACCAGTACCTCTTCTTACTGATATTATTAAACTTTCAGGAATTCATTATTGATATCCTTTATATGTAGCTTTAAAAGGTGTATGCATTGTATCTGTCCATACATTTTAGATGATATGTCATTGGTGAAATTTGTAAATGTTTTTTGAGAAGTTCAAGAATGATATTTTAAAGTTTTGAAATTTTTAGTTATATAAAATTTGAACAGAATCTTTTGTAGTTATATTGACATTGCCTTTTCATGAGCTTTATTGTCTTGATTTTCATTGGTTAGCAAATTTTGTGATGCTTAACCTGTTTCTTGTTCTTCCGAAATACTTAAATTTACCATTTTAAATTTAAGATTTTTGTGACAAAATCCTGTATTTACTCATGTAACATGCACTCTCATGTGCCATGCGCGCAAGTATTTTTGGACCAGTTCAGAGGGAAAAAAGTAAATTCGTGCTGGAGTAAGTTGACATCTGTGATTTAAAAAAATAAAAGTTGGCCTCTTCACCAAGGTCCGCCCAAGTTAACCATCTTCTCCATCCCACCCTCATGACACAATTGATTGGGCGATTTCTTTATGCTGATGCTAGCAGAAATCTCCTCGGTAGTCACCCCTCTTATGTTAATATAGCATCAAGGGCTCACGATGAATTCTGCAAACACAGATACCAGATGCCAACCTATTCCGGCAAAAGTGTAGGTAGAAATTGATAGTAAACTGCTTATTTTGAGTAACATTAATAAACTTAAAACTCATTTAAAAGGTAGAGTTTTAACATTATAAAAATATTAGCCAATATCCCATCAAAGTTTACAGGTAAACAAAAAGAAAAAAGGTTTGATCATAGTTTCGTGATATTCGATTGTTTTTTCACCTTTCACCTAACTGCTGTAAGTTAATCTAGATTTTAGAGTTCGTTCCCTGGCCAATCGTCTTCCATGTTCTTCGGGTGTCTCCTCAATATTATCATCCATTTTAATGTCACTTTACTCTTTAACTGATAACATATTATTTACTATAGTCAACTTTCTATGAATCAAATTATAGATGCTTGCTTATGCCAGCAATACCTCTGTTGTTGTTGACAACTTAGGCTGACAACATAAATTATTGATTAATTAATCAATCAATTAAGCAATTTGATCACAAAATAGGTTTTATTTGCTAAAAGAAAATAAATTGCCTTTTAACATAAAATGTTTCTTATGGATCACATGTAATAGAGTAATTTGCAGGCTCGCCTCATGAGTTGCTACAGTCAAGCGTTACATGATGATGCAGCTCATTATTATTATTATTTAAATAACACCATTTCAATATTCGAAATAGTTCATAGAATTCTTCGTCTTCTGCTAGTATAAATTTAGATGTGTGTTGCAATTTATATAACCTGTTCAGAAATCCTCATGTAAGATGCACAGTCCAGTTTTCTTACCAACATTTTGGGATAAAAGGTGCACGCAGTACACGAGTAAATATGGTACCTAGCACAAAAATAAGAGGGAAAACAATTTTTGTTTTATTCTATACTCTGTTATATAAAATTTGCTAGAATTAATGATATAATCATCAATCGTTACATTTTTTGCTTAAGAGAGATTTGAGAATTCTCATATTCCATTTCATGTAGAAAGCCTCTTTTTAATTCTAAAATTTTATTCATGCTCTATTTATTCAGCTACTTTTCTGTTTAAAGTATATAAAAATCTCGGTTTTTATTATTTTGTTATTTTTATCTGCATAAGTTGATGTCAAGTTTTTAATGTGTCGTCTTATGAAGGGTTAAATTTTGTTATGCTCTTTTTATCAGTCATATTTCTATTCATCTCATCTTTCAATTTGTTGATTCAGTTAATTAAATACTTGTGATACGACGAAATTCATCACAAGATTAAAACTCATTTAAGAGATTCATTTTTCTCAATACTTCAAAGTAATATTGCCTTTATATGATGACTGATTTTCCTCTACTCATGTAAAATTTTGAGAGCTAATCCAAGCTAATACTGCCTTATGTACTTTGATGATTAAAATTATATCATTATAATGAATTGTGGTGTATTTACATTTCTAGTCGTATTGTTATCTTTGAATTGGAAAGTTATTGTTACAGTGATTAAGTACATGTGTACTGTTAATAGTTGTGCAAGAAGAAATTTTGTTTTGTTAACCTTGTTGATTAAGGTTCAGAATGCCTTTCAAAATCAAATGTATATTAATTTTGTTCTTTGGTGTTTTTGTAATTTTGTTCTGCATCTAAAGATGAGTTCTTTATAGTTATATTAATGGTGATTATTATCAAGTATATATAAAATATTAAGAGTTTTTAATACATTGTTATTACCAGATGCTAATATACATGTGTTCATCGCTCCTGACGTGTAAAAGTTCAAGGCTTGATTTTCTGCTACTATACAGAATTAAGGTCATCAATATTTTTTATGCAATTTATATTGACACTATAATGCACAAATTTTGAATGGTATATTCTCTCTCTTTCCTAAATGGTATAAATAAGGAAATGTGAATTGTATTTATAATAAAATTTATTACACTTAAGGCTGTTTTATTTTAATGAAATTGTTTTTTTATTACCATCTCATATTAAATACATCCAAGATTTTTGATGCTGGTTGATGCTCCAGTCTTTTCTAGAGTATATCAATACCAGAGAAAGATTTTTACATTAACCCATGATGCGAAATTACTTGCTCGAGTCTTCAGTATAAATACTACTTGAAAACATAGACTTTGCAGTAGGCTCTCACTATCTGAGGTGAAATTTTGGTAGAATAAAATCAATCAGTTCTATAAATAACTTTTGCAGCTGTAGAGGAGCCTTATTTATAATTACTTAATAAATACTTATTATAATTAAACTTCTTTCTGCTGACACACTGGTTGACGGTAAAGTAAGAACTAAAGAAAACAATTTACAAACAAAAAAATTACTAACTCATTTTTTTGAATAATTTTTCACAAAAAGCATAATAAATTATTAATGCAACTCTCAGCTCTTCACTTGGCTTGTAATGCATTTGTAAAGTTATTTTACACAGTGTTCACACTTTTGGTTTCCACATCTACCTAATTATTAAAAAAATAGAGTTTGAATGAAAACAAATCAATTTAATGGTGAGATAAATTATTTGTTTTATTTATTATTATTATTTTAGTTGAAATGCCACTTCACCTGGTGATCCACCACTGTATGCTACACATATGTGCCCCCAAAAGAGGGTACCCCAAATTTTGCTTGCATTATAAGTCTGTTGTTGATAACTGGTTCAGTGCATTTATACACATTGATACAGATAAATGGGCTGCATTTAGGGGTCAAATGAGAGTACGAAAATCAGTATCAAATGGCCACAAACTAAATTCTCTGCTGTTAATAAAGGTTGCAATTATGTGATATCTATGTTTACATTTCCAAACATCAATGTCTACATTTCCTAATGGCTGTGCTTTGTAAAGTGATACGTCTCGTGGAAAAAATGGAAACATCCAGTTTTGAGGTCCGCATCAATATGGTGTGAACATGCGAATGTTTGTTATTTCATTACCCCATATTGTTCAACTTTGTTCTTTCATCTTCATTGGATATTATTGCTTTTAATTTTGTCTTGATTTCTATGATTATTATGATAGTTGGTGGAATTGCTTGGACATACATTGAAAATTATAATTAAAGTAATATAGATTCAAATCTATTAATAAAAAAATTTGCTAAAGATAAGTCCAGGAGGAGGCATTAATAATTTTTATTCCATTGCACATTTTATTATAGCTAATATACATTGTTTTAGTTTTATTTATTTAGAATTTGTGTAATTTTTATTTTTTGCAATACTTCAAGATATTGTTTTTGTTGTTTTTTTAAAATTATAAAAACATAAGCTGAAATGTATTTTCATTGAGAATTTTTTTCATTTTTCGTTGCCATTTCCATTTTTTTGTTTGATATGCCAAAGGAATATTGCTTTATATTCCATAAAAACATTTCATGATATGTGGTTTTATTTTTATAAACCTGCAATGAAACCTCTCTGATTCCTTAGAAAAACGATCATTAGGAGAAGTTACATAAGAGGGTAGTTGTTAAGGGAGGTTTCACTATATACTATTAAGATTTCAGGGTCCTCCATTGTTTAGTGCCAGGAGCCCCAGAATGCTTCAATTCACCACTGCTTGTGAGGTAAGTGTTAATTTTATTTGAAATCCTGGAATTTCTTCCATCAAGATCCTGAAAAATATTTTAGCTATATAAATGAATTTTGCACCATTGGTTTCTGAGTTTCATTTAAATATGATAAATGCCTCAATTTTATTCATACATTGCAATTCGAAACTATGTACAACACCTTTTTGAACTTTGCATACTTGCGGTTTGTGAATTTGCACATCGCAACATATTTTTATGACCATTACTTCTGTTTCGCGCCGATTATTTGCATTTTGCGTCGCGTTTGCGATGAGAAGCGTGAACTCCCTCTACTTTTTTGTTTTGAAGTTCACTTAGAAAAGGACAATATTATATTTATAATGATCATTATTAGCAGTTTTCGAAGTAAACAAATGTGATAACTCTCAACTTAATTATTTTGTAGCTCAGTTTGAACTTCACCGCCAATGCCACAATTTTCAGTGATGAAACTTTAGTTTAAAATTTAACAAAATGCCATCATTTTGGAATGTAAGGTTTTCATTTGCTATTATCTTCATGCATATTTTGTTTTGGTTTCATTTTTATTACGAATTTTTAATGTAAATCTAAGAATTGCTATCGTCTTGTAAATGTAAGATTTTCTGCTGCGTATTGTGAACACGATTACTAAAAGAAATGTTACTACTTTAATGCTTCATTTTTTGTGACGTATGATGAACTATTAAAAGAGATTTTATCACTTTCTTACGCTAGGTTTTGATTTTCTGTTATGCATTTCAAACATAATTAATAAAATAAATGTTACCATTTTATGTTTTTTTTTGGCAGCTTGGAAATGTTTGTTTCAGAATCGAAGAAAACATCCGTGCATCACATGCTCAACATTCCCTTTCAGTAGTTAATCTAACACTAAAAACACTTCCACCAACTTCCCCAACCCGTTGGGGCCGAGTAAAATAAATGTTACACGCTTAAATGAAAAAGTGCCAATAATTTATGAAGATTAACATTTAGTATATTTATAACATTCTTATCAACTTCATAAACCTAAAAAGACAACAGCAAAAAAAATCTATTTCAATTGGAAGTTTATTAGCATTGTGCATCATTCTTGCAATGGGACAGTTGTACAAATAATTGTTCCTGTAAAAGTCTTTATAAAATACTTCCCTTGATCTGGTGTGAGCAGAGGGCACATGGAACTGAATTTTTTCAAGAATATGTGAGCAATCAAGCTGATGATTAACAATTTTATAAATAAATATAAGTTCAGATTGCTCGTCTTGTTGATAGCAAGGATAAACCTAGACTCGGATACTGCATATCAAATGGTATATAATCCTGAGTGTACTCTGAAATTAGTCCAACCCTTTTAATTAATTTTCTTTGATTTGCTTCCAACCTGTTTATTCCAGTGCTGGTCGCACTAAGGAGCAAAATAAAAATTTGATGACCGCTATGTCAGAAAAATCTCTCGTAAACCTAAGAATAAATTCGAACATTTTTTGTCCTTTTTTAATTATGGGATTAATATGATATTCAAAATTAAATCCAGGATCCATGATAACACCCAAATCATTAACAGTTTCCATATTGTTAAGAATATTATCACCAATTTTATAACTACATTTTATTGGATTTTTTGTTTTATGAAAAGTAGTAATACTACACTTCTTAAAATTAAGCATCAATGAATTATTTATATACCACAAGTCCAATTCATAAAGACAGCTTTGAAGTATGCTGCAGTCATTTAGGGAATGGATCCTTAAAAATAATTTGAGATCATCTGGATACAGTAAAAAATTAGCCAGCCTTGTGAGATCCCAATATCTGATATCACAGATGCTGACATAAACGATGTGATAAACTTCAATGATCCAGATGCTGCAGTTTGTTTGCTTGAAATGTTTCGTGAGTTAGAAAATGGTGGAGAAGAAGAAGATATGAGTGAAGGTGAAGAATTTGATGATGATGGAAAACAAGATTTCTGTGAAGTTCAGAGCAGAAGAAATTTCTGAACAACGGATTGATGGCCCACCAACTTCTTCTGAAGTCTACATGTATCAAGGCAAGAGAGTAGTTCTAGATTTCATTGCTGGTTTAGGGAATTCTGGCCATAATCTTGCAACAATTTCTTCACAAATCTTGATTAGGCAAATTAGAAAAGAAACAACTGATACTTGTTGGAACAATCCAAAACACTTCCTCAAAAAGTTTCCAATACAAAAAGCTGGGAGCAATATTCGTCAAACTTTTAAGATACTTCTGCAGTTGTTTCTTACTGTCCAAAAGAAGGGTAACTTGAAATTTACCACTGGAATTTCACCTGTTGCTAGGTTGGATTAAACCTGAAACATGGACAGTCATTTACGAGAAACTTGCGGGGGACAAAATCAGATGTTTCCATCACACTAACAATGAGTGATAGAATAATTTAAGTAGGCTGGTGCTGGGACACTGACAACTGAAGGCCAGGAGTTGATATAGGCCCATACACATTGAAACATGCATCAGTAACCGAGTTCATGAATAGTAGAGACAGGACTACAACATGAGCTGCTGCCAGCTGATGCTGATTCCTTTTCCTTGATTCATCCCCATACACGCTGCAACTTGTATCATGAAACCGGTGAGTCGATGAAAGTGTCGAATCCTGTATAGGCTCCTTCATGACTACATATAGCAAACATGTCTCAATTTACTGTCACTCCCACTTTAACACCAATGTCAGTGATGGACAAATGATGGCGCTAAATCAGGGTTTGACTGTACAAACCATTTTTATAAATGCATTTAAAATAAAAAATTATAGTTCAATTAACAATAATAACAGCCTTTGATTGAATGAATGAAAAAATAAAAGTGTTAGCTCAATGGAAATGAAACCAGGTTAATTTTTATTCTGGTGCTTAATGGTATGCAATATTTCTTGTCTTCCCATCTTTTGCCCAAATAAATATTTTTTTCCCACATCCTTGATCAACTAATTTGATGACTGTATTTTTATCAAATAGGTAATCATAATAAAAAATCGATGGAATCACTTTTAAAATATAGTTATTTTACTCGAATTGATTTCCGGTGAAAGAAACTGCATCATATTATGTGGTCACGAATCTCAAAAACATTAAAAACTTGGGCAGGAATTGCAAGCTCTAGGGATGTAACTGGTGGAAACACATTTGAAGATAAATTCAAATTTAGCTTAACCATATGTTATCCCATGCAAAGGCTGATTTTGTAGGTGTAATTTGTCACGTGAGTATTTGGAAGTCAAACCTATGAAAAAAAATGAGTTCGCGGACTTTGAAATCGAATTTGGCAATAAAAAGTTTGATGGTATGACATGAAAAGGGTTATTATAATCTAATAAGTATAATTGGCTTAATTGATGCATAGTAATGTTCAGTTGAAGAGAAAGCAAAGTGTACATATTGGTATTTAAGGGAAGAAGAAGTTAAAGATTATATTTTGGTTGAAATTAAAGAAATGTTATAGAAGTTTTCTCGTTGTACAGTGATATCTTTCACTTTATTTGTTCTTAAAGTCATAAATCCCTTTGGACATTAGTATCTTTTGTTCTTGCACTCGCCTATCTCAATCTTTCATCTTCATGTCTTAATTTTCTTTGGTCAGTAGTTTTTGTTGCTCTGACATTTGCCTCCCTCCCATTTTGCTTAACTTTTTATTGCGGTTAAAATGGCACCTTCTTGCTTCTACGTTCTGTAGTTGTTGCGTTATTAATGCAGAAACACATTCTTTAAAATATTAATGGTAGAGATGATGAGTGAGGAGGTGGTGGTGTTGGTAAGCATGATAGTGGTTGGTAAGCATGGTGGTGGTGTTGGTAAGCATGGTGAGTATTATGGTGGTGGTGGTGAACCTCCATCACCACCACCCTCACCATTACCACCACCATGCTCACTACCACCACTCAACAACACCTTGCTCATCATCTAATATTAAAGCAATTATTTAAAAAAAATCAGATGTGACAAGAGTAAATGCCCATTTCCGGTTCACCGATTATTACCAAAAACTAATCAAGTCTTCTCTTTAATGAAGATATCAAATACTAGCGCAATTACCCAACAAAAATGATGGGTTTAAATTAATAAAAAACGGAATTAAACTTTTTAACTTTAAATAAATCATTTTACAATCACTATTTATATTGATTTTGCAGTCGGCTGTCAAGATAAACTAATGAGCGATTTCGGAAAAAGAAGAATAGAATAAGTGACTTTATTAATTTTTCTTTAAAATACATAGTTCAAATCGTAGGTCAGGTTTTTCCAATTTTAATTTCCAAAAGAAGAAAAGCCTGCATGACAAAAAGTCGATTTTTGACTGTTATCTTATGAAGAATGGAAATATTACCCTGGAGTCGAACTCGGGATTTTTTTTCATGAATTTTCTTTCGTCATAGCATTTTTATATTTTAATAGATTATTATCAATTTTCTATCTACACCCTTGATTAATTTATTCGAGTTTGAATAAATGGACATACAGACCAATGGAGAGACCTTTTATTGTTATTTTTTATTCTTTTAAACCTTTCTCTCTCCCTATTTCCAAAACCGTCCTCAATTCTTCTATCTAACTCGCCTATTCCGTTAACTAAAGGGTTCGAGAGATATATTTTCGCCTATCCTGAGGTCAAGGGGAGAGTCCGGACACCCTCCGGTGCACAGACATTTGTGGAATCTGCAATAACAACGTTACAAACTTGCTACTTTTTTGCCTCTTGCTACGCTGACAATTGCTGTGTTGAGTTATGAGAACTAAAAACGTCATAAAAGTTTATATTATTTGAATAGGACTTTTATTTAATCAATTACTGGAAATTGGTTTTCGGCCTCAGAGCCCCCCCCCCGAAGTCAATTTCTGGGTACGTGCATGCCTGAGAGAATATTTACCGATTAACTAGTGCCGAAAGAGTTTTCTGGAAAGCTTGTCGCGTAAATACTGGAATAACCCCGTTCCACAAAATTTCGTTTCTTCTCCATATGAAATGCACGCATCATCTGCCAGTCTTTTTAGCTCGCTACTGAAGAAGGATCGTTCCGTTTTTGTTCTCTGGATCTATTCCTGCATTCATTCTCGTGTGTTACAGGTTAGTAGTCATTCATATCTGTGTATTACAAATATGAAAAATTCATCTTACACATTAATCGTTTCGTGAAAATGAAGAAGAATAAAGTATTAATTATTTTTTATTCATTCAGTAACATCAGCTGATCTTAGTGGATAGCGCCAGTACTTGGTCAGCGTGGAGAGGGGGATCGGTTATGGGATCACCCTGAAGCGCACGAACCATCTTCCAGATGGAGTCATCCTGCGGGTTGATGGAGGAGAGATTCTTCTCCCCGACCTCGCTGCGATACGCCCGAATGGAATCCCTGATGAAGTGCTGCAAGTGCACGAGAAGGCGTTTCAGCTCAGGATCTCCGGTCCTCTGGAAGTTTCTGCGGACGCGGTTTTTGTTGCGGATCGTCGACTTGATGCGCTCTGGGATCTCCATGTAATCAAAATAGTGAAAGACTACACAAATGAGGGAGCACTAGACTAAAACCTTTGTAAGACGAATTCTGATTGTTATGCCTTTTGCGAAAAATGCACGCTCGTAGTTGTAGATTTAAAACAAAAAACAGTATCAAAACATAAGAAATATGAACACGACGAATATCAAAGCGACCCTTCAGCTGTTTTGTTGCTCTAACATAGTGAGATAGTGACCAGGGCTTGTTTAGAGCAATGTTGTGAATCGTTCTTTTGATCGATTCATTTAGGTCGACTGAATCGATTCAGTGAAATGAATCGATATTCCCACCTCTACTCTATCACTCTATATCACGCGCGGCCAATCACTAAGACACTGCTGCCCCCACTCCGAGGAAATATAAACTTTCGCGAATTATTCATGTTTTTCGTCACTAGCACGGTTCAAGTCGCGGAAAGTATTACAAGAAGTTTTGTTTCGAATTTGCAGGTGCAAATTATAAATTAATGAATATTCTAAGTATATTTATGTATAAATAAAAATGTTTATATCCACTGTGATACGATGATCTCGCTCGAACACGTATCTCTCGCATTTTATTTGGTTTCATATGGTATTTATGCATTCGCTTAGCACGAATTTGATTAACACGACACTTTTTAGGAACGTGTCTCTCGTGTTAAGTGGGGACTACCTGTACTGAGCTAATAATAATAATATTTTTATTATCCGTGTGACCATACAAAAAATATTGCAGTTATAGGAGTCGTCAAAAGAGAAAAACTGGATACACACAAGTGATAATAAACATTCAAATACAACAATGAATTGGAATACCAAGAAAACAAGGAATACCATATACCTATACATGAATGGAAAAATCCTCTAATTTAGGATGATACAAAGGAAATACAAAAAATAAACAAAACTCACAAAATAAAAAATAAACAGGATCATAACAACATGTATACATTCACATCATAAAAACATTTTTACCTCAATTTTGAATCTACTGATATTGTTAATGAGTTTGATACCCTTTGGCAGTTTATTGTATAGTTTCGATCCCATTGAAACAGGTCCTCTGTAAGCCATCAATCTTTTATGAAACCCTAAATGAATATTTAAATTACCTCTTGTCGCATGGTCATGGTAATCCATATTTTGAGGAAAAAGATAAAGATTCTTTTTTGTCAGCACTGTTAGACAGTATATATACACACAAGGGACAGATAATATACCAAGTTTCTTAAACAGAGGCTTGCATGTTGCTCTGTAGGGTTCACATAACATACTTCTAATAATTTGCTTCTGTACAAGAAATACTTCCTGCAGCAGAGATGGTGAGGAGCCCCAGAATATTATACCAAATGATGCTCTAGCATAAAAATAACTGTAATAAACAGATTTTAGTATGTCAATAGATACACTCTTTCTTAGGTATCTGATACTGTATAAAGATGAATTCAATTTAGGTTTAAATATGGTATTCCGAGACAGTGTTTTAATTCTTGATTACAGTTTTTTCGAAAAAAAATGTTTTATATACAATTACTTTATTATTTAGTAATATATTTACACATTCTTTTAAAATTGTTTAGTCTTGTGAGCAGTAACCGAACCTTTTTCTGCCCTTGGTTTAGCCAGCCGCAGTTAGTCTCTGCGGTGTTTTCCAACCCCCCGTGTGATTTTTTAATTTACTTATTTACAGGAAGACACTTTCCAAGTAGACAATAAATACAGCATTTTCAGGTCAACGCATCAACGATAAAACATCAATAAAACTTTATATCGAAATATTGACCAAACGATTGATAGAAACGAGATTGTCAGGTGTTTCGTCCTTCTTGTAAGAAGGCCTTCATCCAAAGGTTTATCCGTAGGATTTTCAGTGGAGGACGTGTGAATCAGCCGTAATTGTCCCTCCGTGGGATGAGCCAACCTCAGGCTCAATCAGTGGCGCCTTCTCTTCGATGGAGGCTGGTCCTCAGCGAGTCCGGTGGAGGCGCGAGGGCGTTTGTAAATGTCCCAAGGGCGGGTTTCCGTATCGGCAAGCTCCCGGATTAGCTCAGGAGCTTTCTCGTGCAGGCGATCGAAGTAGAGCCGCGCCGTTTCCTGGAGACACTCCTCGAGGGGAGTGGCACCCGTCATCTCGTAGAGCACCTCGTTTGCGGTGATCCACCCGAGATGGAGAATCGTCCGTAGGCAGCTCCGTTCTGCTCTCAGGAGTATCTGGAGGGAGATATCTCGTAGATATCCGCTGCAGGCCGGTGATGCGTAGGTCAGCGCAGGGTAGATTATCGCTCTGTACAGGTGCACCTTATAGAAACGACTTTAACCTCCATGCCATCTATAACCTCTGTATTATGATTATCGGATTTTACCTGTTATTTTTCTATTGATGTGGTATATTTTCCTTGGGCTTCTGTTTCCAAATTTTTCAGAATAGCTCTGACTATGTATCAATTACCAAAACACCACAATTGATATGAAAACAATCTAGCTTTAAAAAATCAATTTTTAAATTATGACAGTGCCCGCGAAAAGGCCGAATGAGTCAAAATAGATTCGTGCCACGTTTATGACTTTCTTAGTTTAAATACTTTATAAAGTTTAGCAATTTGTATTATTCTTAAATCTAAAATCATCAATTTATTCTATAAAAAGTTTTTACTACAATTAATAATTATAATAACGACCTGTCTTTAGTTAATCTACATCAAACCTGTGTCGTCCATCTTTTATATTTACGATTTGAAAAATTTTCATTCCAGTGAATATAAGCGTTGTCCACAAACGTATATCTTGCTAAACTAATTTAGTTTTTTATCAAAATGGCATTTAAACCTGGAACAGCTTCCTTACCGACTTCTGAGGTTGAACTCACAATTTCTTGCAGGTGGTATTTAAATGCTTTCGATCTTATATTGCAGCGTTTTTGAATTGTTTCAAATGTGTTATATTTTTTATTTAGATCATTGCAAGGAGAGGATGTTTTATCCAAATCCGACCCAATGGTTGTGGTTTATTGTCAACCATTCGGGGAAAAAAGATGGGTCGAATTTAACCGCACTGAAGCTATTATAAACTCCCATCGTCCTGACTTTACAAAGAAAATTATATTGCCATACCGCTTTGAAGAACAGCAGCCTCTTTTATTTAAAGTATTTGATGTAGACTCTTCCAGCTCAGATTTGTCAGACCACGACTTTTTAGGATTGGCATCATGCACATTAGCACAGGTACTTAATAGTGTTTCAATTACCCTATATTAATAATGGCCTATAATTACTACGGGTTCTAACGTCAGAAAATGTATGTTAGAAATTGCCTTTTACTGACGATCAGCGGAGTTTTTTGTGAAACTGGATTTGATAAGTTATAGCTCTGGAAAATCCGAATGCTTCGTAAGTTTGTAAATTAATTTTAAATACTTAATCAACTTGATAACTTTCTGATGTCCTTCATTAAAGAAGTATCAGAATGTCCTTATTTTAATGACCCATTTATAAAGGGACGGTATTAGTTGAATTATTTGCTTTCAGAATCAAGGCATCAAATGAGTGCCGTATGATTGTAATTTTCCCGTATATTAAAAACACTTATGTTTAGTAACAACCGATTATGCCTTACATTACCGCAGTTCAACAGGTGGGTCTTGGCACTTCAGATGTTAAGCATGTCAACTACCAGGACCGTTATATTAATTCTGCAAACTAGGCAAATGAAGAGATCGTAGCATTAATGGAGCCTGTAAGTTAATTTTATTGGATCAACTTCTTTTTTCTATTGTTGACTCGCTGGAATTAGGAGGCTCAAAGATTCACATAACTAAGTGGTTATTGGAACATATTTTTTATCCAGTCTATAATTTTGCTTTTAACAGTGATAATAATATGGAATTTCAATTACTTTCTCTAATAAGTAGGTAAAATGCTGTAGCAGTGAGTGAGACTTCTCAGGCAGTCTAATTATCCTAGTGATTAAAATATCTTTTAATTTAAATCAATGTGATATCAATTATAAAAATACTACATTTCTAGTCCAAATAAATCTCAATATCATTCTAATCGATCTTTCAAAAATATAACCAAGGCTGCATGTGAAAGTGTAAATAATACCTATGGTGCAAATAATAACTAAATAAAATTTTATGTAGCCATGTTTCAGTGATTGATCTATCCGAGATTGTTAATAATTGTAATATTAATTTCCTAGCTGCAATTGACAAGTTAACCAATTCTTTTTTAAAATGTCATCTATACAATGTAACAGATAACTCTATTTTCCTTTACCTCACATGTGAGAATGGAATTAAACTAGTGATAGAGGAAATTAACTCAAAGCACTCTGTTAGTTTGGATGAACCCAGTTACTCCTATAGTAAATTCCGTCATACCTCGATTTATTGCCCTACATAGTTCTGCTCCTGCATATCGCCCATGAATCGTGAGCGTAACTTTGATCATGTGATTACATAGACCTACCATATACCTTGATTTACTGCTGCTTGAGCAGCATTGTAAGTGATGGACAAACAGTGGTGCTCAGTTGGGGTCTGACTAAATCATTTTCCTCAGGAGTTTTCTCTGGCCAGCTAAAAGTTGCCCAAGTTGTTCCCATTTATAAAAATTTGAGGCTCATAATATGGGTAACTATTTTTCTATCCGTATATTATCTGGTTCTCCGAAAATATTTTAAACAAGTGTCCAAAAAGATTGTCCTTATTGATAAATTTTAAAATTCATCCAAATCTCAATTAATTTTATTTAAGGGCAGCTCAGTTCAAGTTGCTATTTATAAATTTATTAACTCAGTACTTGAAGGCCTTAATAACTATGAAAATACTCTTGGTATTTTTTTATGATCTATGAAAGGTTTTTGATTCAGTGGATCATTATTTTATTAAACTATTACAATATTACATAATCTATGGGGTAGCTAACAGCTTAATGAAATTTTTCCTAATAAGTAGAAAAAAAGACTCAATAAATTCTTATCCAGAAAAGAGTAGGTATTCATCTACCTTAATGTTGCTAAGAGGGTTCCTTAAGGTTCTGTATTTGGGATCTTTGCACTTCCTTTCGTATAGTAATAATCTGACTTTGTTCATTAAAAATGATCTGTATATGTATGCAGATGATACAACTAACTTGCTGGAAAGTACAAATGATAGCTATACAGGTTTCCCTCTCTTTATGTGGGTTCGCTTTATGTGAATTCGCTATTATGCGACAAACTTATTGCTACCAGAATTTCTTTTTATGTCTTTCATTCACTCTTATGCGGCCAGGGCAATACAAATGCAAGAAAGTTCTCCACTGCACCAAAGGGCGACCATTCAGTCTCTTATGCTTTGCGTATTAATACTACAGTATAAGAGATGAGAGTGGAGTGTATATTGTAGAGTGTAGGTGAGAAGGAGATTTCTTGTGATACTGTCTGAGCACACTTGAGAAGTTTTGTCTCCTTACCCATGGAACTTGCATTGGGCCAAGACAACCCTCCAGCACTTTAAACCTCCACTATTATGTCACTCACAACAGCCACCACTTGTGCTCGTCTGCTTCCTTTATTGGCGAGTATAATTTACAGTGCTAATTGTTTTAAATTTGTATTTAGCGCATAATAAGTCATTACGGAGCGAATGAAATGTCTTGGAGGGGAGTTAGGATTGCTTGTGGAACGTATCTCTATCTTTTGCATGTAAATATGGGTTCTGTTTATGCGAATTCACTTTATGCATCACTTTCCTGGAATGCAACCCCTGCATAAAGGGAGGGAAACCTGTACTTCAATTCAATGTGTAATTCAAAGAATCAAGAATTGATGTTATTTTTTGTTAAGAAACTCAATGCATAAAGGATAAATGAACCATAAAAGTGAATGCTGCACAGGACAACATGTCATCACACACACATGGGGTTAATAAAACTAAAATAAAAAAACTTCGAGTAAGGTCTATTAAACGGCTTCATTTCTGAGGCTAGAGAAGGAGAAGAGGCACAATGTGTCCTGTGTAAATGGAAAACGATAGGAGTGGGTCACTGTGTAACAAGGTAGCAACCTAAAAGACCCAATCTCTCATAATACTATATTGCTCAAGCAATTCTGGCGAAGGAGATACATTCATGACCAAGATCCCTTCTGTTTAATCACTGTGTAAACCGGAGTGACTTCATAAACTTCTCATACCTTTAATTTCACTTCTCATTTTGTTAGTGGCTAAATAAAGTTCGTTTGTCTTAGCATCAGTTTTTATTGCACAATTCCCCATGACTACATATAAATTTCCATCTCAAAAAATTAACAAAAATAAGAATGAATAAGAAAGTAAAATTGCTGAATTAAACATAAATAGTAAGTATATGTGTTCTTCTGTTAAAATACTTAAATGTTATTCAGATTTAAGAAAAATCATTGGATCAAAAAATAATGAGTATGCACCAGAAACTGTGGATATTCAAAACCTTGTACTGCAGTTGGTAAAATGGTATACATTTTACTAACCATAAATACTTGAAGCACTTGAGGAGTTAATAAGGACATGTTAAACATTCTAAAAACATTTAATAGTTTCCATCTTAAATTTATGAATAGTACTATGAGAAGTTAATCCACTATTAAGTTCCTAGGATTGCAGATCAGCGAGTCCTGCTGGGAATCGTATTAATTCCATATTTACCTAAGTTGTATCAGATTTTTTTTATTATGAGCAAGCTTATGAAAGTCTCAGATTAAGACTACACTCAGTGTATTTTATGCTTCTATTTGAGATTAGGCTATGCAAGCTAGTATCAACTTCCCTCAGTAGATGTCCGCCATAAGGAACATCCCAAGTATATCCAATCATTTCCAAAGGTGAAATGGTTTGATAAAGACAAATGAAAATGTTGATGTTAAATTCTATACAGGCAGGCATATGCTACACAAGAAGAATTTAACATCAATATTTTCATTTGTGTTTATGTGGCCGTCTTACCTTTTGGATATAATTGTGGTTTCATTGGCATTCTTCATGTAGGGCATCTGTTTGGGAAGTTGATACTAGGTTGGTTAGCCTTACCTCAACACATGAAAAATACTCTAAAACAGGAGAATTAGTCTGCCTCATTAGTTAAGTGGTAAAGCATCCGCCTGGCAAGTGGAAGTCCCAGGTTGGATTCCCACCCAGAATTCTCCTTTTCCATAATGTCATCCTTATTATTGTTTAAGGACAAAGGTGTATTTTAAGTTTGAAAAGTCATGTATCAAAGCTGTACACCTCATTTTTTTTTTTAAGCGTAACTTTCAATTCTGTAGAAAATTAACTCAGAAGAGTGGAAATTCATGCATGAAATAGTAATTTTGAGCTCAAATTATTTTTGGTGTTAATATAAATCAGTGGTTCCCTATCTTTTTCATCCCATTACCTATTTTGCCATCATCTAAAGATTTTGTTATCCCCAATTCCAATTATCCAAATTTTTAAAAACTTAACTTAATAGTATTCGGTAAATCGCAGGTGTAAAACTGTTCCAGCCTTCCTTACAAGTTGTAGCAAAATTAGATCTTTCAAAATTGAGGATAAACAATGCTCACTGTCATTTTTTATTATAATAATAATTAACACTATCAACAGAAGATTTTATTAGAAACTCAAAGCAAAAAAATTTATTCAACTCCGTTTCATCTTCCAATATTGTTGAGACGTAATTAGAAAACAACAACATTTTTATTCTTAATAACATATGAAAGCGCTGGAATAGAGCATTTTAACAAAAATCATTAACAGTTTTAACCTCTGTGCACTGAAGAATATTTAAAGAAAATCAGAAATGAAAACTTATTGCCACTCTAGGTAATTTTTCAGACCTTTTGCTATAGGTTTCACTGGGTTACAATTCCCACAAATGACCATTACTCCATCAAAAATCTGAAATCACCCCTGAAGGGGCAATTACCCGCAGGTTGGGAAACACTGATATAAATGAAGCCTTATGCAAGGATGTACCCAGGGACGGGGTCTGGACCCCCCCCTCCCCCCCCAATGTACAGACATTTGTGGAATCTGTGATAAACATGCTAAAAGCTTGCTACGTTGCCTCTTGCTATGCTGCCACCTGCCGTGTTGAGTTATGATAACTAAAAGCCTTATAAAAGTTGATATTATTTGAATAGGTCTTTTGTTTAATCAATTGCTAGAAATTGGTTTTCAGCCTCAGACCCTCCCCCCAAAGTAAATTTCTGGGTACGTGCATGGCCTCATGTATACATCAGTTTTAGAGAGAAGGGGCATGGAAGCATCTCAGAAAGAGACAAGCAAATAATGTTCTAAAACCGTGAAGAAATATGAAATTTGCTGCTTTGGGTTATATAGTGAAGTGACAGTACAATCTTGCCTTGTTTAGTGCAAAGGATGCATTCTGAAACATCTGAGTAACAACCAGATTTTCACCAAACAATAACATAGTACTTAATAGGGATTGGTTCACAATTGCACGTTTCGTTATAGTTTTAAATTAAATAAAAAATGTATATATGCAATATTATTGAAAATAATGTTAATGGATTAATATTTATTTAATATTAATTATTATTTAATAAAAATAAGTCATACAATGTTCAAGTGCTTGCTGATTCACCATATAAAGGAACACTATAAATTTTTAAATCAACCCGAGCTACATTAAATGTTTCAGTAGAATTACCACCCTGTTCTAGCTTTAGACAAATAAAGAAAGGTCTTTATTGGAAATGACTGCTTGACTTAGTGCTAAACAAACATATGCTAAATAAGGCATGACTGCATATATGTATTGTATATGACTTCTTTTTCATTTAAGTAATTTTATCTATAAACTTACTATCTCCCTCTCTATATCCTATTTCTTCAGAAGTGAAAATTTTCTCTTTTGTGGGTGCTAGTTTTTTTCTACTGTCATTGTGTTACATATGTATGGAATCCAGTGGCGGCTCGTAGCTAAAATTAGTGGGGGTGCTGCTCCAGAAAATTTTTAGCCTTTGTTTTAAAATTGTGTAATAGGAAAAAAACATGTATAAAAAGAAAATTTATTCAGGAACTTGATAAAATCTTAACAAAAAAAAACAAACATTTTTTACTTACTTTAACTTAAATTGTTACAGTTCAAGCTTGATCTATTCATTTAAAAATGAAATCCATTCTTCTTGTTTTAATTTGCGCAAAAAGTTCAATAGTTTTCTCCTTGATCTCTGGATGACAATTGAGGAAATTTTTCTCCATTGAAAGTACTGCAAGCGCATTTAGTCTTTCCGAATTCATAGTGCTTCTTAAAAAAGTTTTTATTCTTTTCAATGTTGAAAAGCAGCGCTCTGCCTCTGATGTAGTCATGGGAATTGTCAAGAGGATTTTTATCAGTTTCGTAATTTCACTAAAAACATCATCTAGATTATTTTCCAAGATAAATTTCAGCAGCTCAATTAATTTGCAATATTCATGAATATCAGTCCTACAATAGAATACTTTTAGTTCAGTTTCAAGCTTTTCTTTGTCAATCATGGGATAAGCTTCAGTGGTCAGTACTATCTCTTTTGTGGGATGTTCATTCTTAAATCTAGTGAAGCATTTCTTGTTGAACAATTTAGCAGCTACTAAGTGTTTAGTGGAAGAATATCTGTCCATTATATCAACACATATATAGTCACACACTTCCTTAGCTTCTGCCATGAGTGTCTTTGAAGGATTCTCACAGTACTTTGAGTTTCTCAATTCTAAAATAGCAGTTTTGAAATTTGTTATATATTCATTAACTATAAACACACTAATTTCTCGAGATTGCATTTGGTTGTAAATTATTTCAACATGAGGCATAATTTGATGAAAAAGCTCTAACCAAAACTTGAAATTATCATCATTCAGGTATTTTAAAATTCCTGTTGCTTCTGCAATGGTTTGATCTGCATTTGATGTTGACTGAATTTCAGTAAGGCAGTTTTTTAAGGTTGCAAATTTTCATGAACTCTGTTTATGGTCCGTATGTTGAAATTCCACCTTGTAGAGGATGGACATGGAATGCTGACGTCCATATGTTTCTTGAGAATGGACACACGTTGTGGTGATCTTGAGAAGAATGTTGGAATAGCCAGAATGTTAGAGAAAAATATTCTTGCGTTTTGTGTAATACCTGCTGCATTTCTCATTATTAAATTAAGTTGATGTGCATAACAGTGAATGAAATGTGCATTACTATAAACTGCTTTTATTTTTGCTTGAACTCCTGCTTTTTTGCCTTTTATGACATTTGCACCATCAAATGTCTGAGCTATCAGTTTTTGTCCATTTCCTTGAAGGATTATGTCCAGTTGTTCTAAAATACGTTTTGATATGCCATCTGCATTTTCATTTTCTGGAATAAAGAATCCCCAAAAACGCTCAAATATTTCTTCATTCAATACGTACCGTAGAACAAGGACCATTTGAGTGTGTTCCGAAACATCTGTTGTGTCATCAGCCATGACAGCTACAAAGGAAGCTTTTCTAATTTCAATCCTTATCTCCTCATGGTATATTTGTAGTAGGCAGTCAAGTATCTCATTCTGAATGGTCTTAGAAACACCTTTGAAGACTGCACTGGTTTCTAAGTGATTCTTCAAATCTGAATCTAATTTAGATGCAAAATTTCTAATCCTCTAAATACCCCTGGATTTACTGAGTCGTCTTTTTCATCATGTCCACGTAAGGGAGTTTCAAAGTTTCCACAAAAGTAAATGCAGTCTATTATTTTGGACAAAATTTCACGGTTCTTTTTAATTTTTATATTATGCTCATTGATTGAAAGTCTGTATGCCTCACTAAGTTTCTCCTTAATACTTACGGTTCCTAAAAGTGACAGTGAAACAACATTATCAACGTGCTTCTTTGACTTCTAATGCTTTTCAGTTTTTTCTTTCATTTTGTTTATATTTCTAAAACCATCTTTTGTCCACGGTACATCACTTCCAAACAGCAAACACAGGAAGCAAAACAGTGCATTTTTTACTTCACAGCCGCAAAGCCAACTTTTCCGTTGGTACCATTCAGAATTAAAGCTACGAATATATTTCTTGTTGTTGCTTTTGCCTGGCTGAGATATTAGAATATCAGGTGTTGAACGACCTCTTTTCTTAACTGTAACTTTCTCATGGAGAGATAGCTGTGAAAACTTAAGCTGTTGAAGTTCACTTACAGTCACAGAACTTATTTCTTGGGGATGCAAGGCCATGGTTAAAGTTTTCTGTTAAATAAAAGAACCGAAACAAAATGAATCAAATAGAATAGCTGGAAGCAGAATAATAATCTAATTCTACACTCTTCTACACTTTATCACATTCAAGAATATGGTACACGGTTTTTAAGCGCAACACACGCTGAGTAAAAAAAAACTTCCTTCCACCATCACGCCAGAGCCGGCACTGCGAGAGCAACAGTGCTCTCTCTACCTGGCAGTCCCGCCTTCCTCCCCACCCCCCCTCCTATGTGGGCATGCGCACAACAGTCAAACATCACGTCGCTGGCACTGTGAAGCGCACAGTTTCATACAAAGATTTTTGTATCTTTTTCATAAACTGGGGGATGGCTACTGAAGTACTGACATTAAGCTTAAGGAATATATATTGTACTACAAAAATAAAGAAAGAATTAAAGAAAAAAGGACTCATTATATTAAATGTTATCGATAATATCAAGTGGAAATAGGGGGTGCTGCAGTTCCGTAGTGCCTATACACGAGCCGCCACTGATGGAATCTCTCACCAAACTTATTTCAGCCTTCTTGCTCTATTTGATTTTTCTGTTCTTCTATGCTAATCTGTTTTTTTTTAATAGCTCACTTAGTCTACTTAACCTGATAAAACCTGAAAAGTTTTGTAGTTCAGTGGTTCGCAATGAATTCATGGATAACTCTCTTATATAAAATCTAACCAAACCATATTTCTGCAGTCAGAGTGTATTTCCATTAGTTTCCAGTTTATAACACTTTGGACCATGGGAACAGTTTCACCAGTATTATGATCCCTTCTAACATTTTGTTAATTAATGCAAGAAGTATGTGAAGCACAGGTTGAAAACTGATTCGGGAAATATAATAGATGTAGAAATTAAGCTGTTCTTTTTTATAGAGATAATATAAATTTAAACAAAAAATTCTATTACTGAAGTTAATAAATATGTCATTTGTGGTGCTTTTTGTTAACTTGAAAGAGATTTTTTGGCTGTTAGAGTTGTATCACTGATATATCATTTGATCAACCAAGTAAGTTTTACCTTGGAGAAAATTTCCTATTAAACTCTTTTTGCAAATATTTTCTTAAAGTTTTTGCCATATTTCTGTAATCTCAGTAGCCTTTGTCATTCAAGTGAGATTGGTAGAATTGTAAATTCTGACTATCTGAAGCAATGTATTTTTCTTTTGGTATAATCATTTTTGCCCCTGTAATTACCCTATGTGATTTATGCGAAACAGCATTTAGCGATATCATTGAAATACTTTAGAATTTGCCATCTACAGTGGTTAATAGTATAATTGTCTTGGTTAAAAGTATAGTTGGGTTGTAGTTGGGGTAACTTGAGCAAATTTGTATTGCTAAAAAAGTAATCAGATATATTTTTTATATTAAACACTAACTGGATAAGTATAATGTTTGTAATAAAGCTATATGTTTATTTTCTTATAGATGGTATCAAGAGGAAAAGTGCTGCTTCCATTAACCAAGCATGAAATGAAAAATGAAACTCCCCGTGGCCAAATTATTCTGAGCGTAGAAGAGCTGGAATCAGTAAAAGATAACCTAATTCTTCAGTTTCGCGGAAAACATTTGGACAAAAAGAATTTTTTTGGGAAATCAGACCCATTCTTGGTCTTTATGAAGGTTAATCCAGTATATTTCATCTACTATTAATAAAATTTCTATCATAACATTAATCTTTATCCTTTGTGCTCATATTTTTATATCAGAATTATTGGCCGAGGTCTGTGTGTACATTTTTTAATGTTATCTCTGCATATATATCTAGTTATTAGTTGTAGTAAGATCTGAGTTATCCCGGTGAATCAATGTGAAGAAACATTCTTGGGCTTCCCATCCGGGATAAAGTTGGGTCATTATCTTAATATCCTGGTTCTCTCTGTTGCCCAATGAGCAACAAGACCAATGGTGAGAACCAGGATATAAACCCCAGATGTTCTGAACTGCAGCATCTACAAATCCCTGAAGATGATGTCTGAGTTTGCCGTCTAAATGTCAGATAACGACCTAACTTTATCCTGGCTGGAAGCCTGAGAGCGTTTCGTCACATAGTTATTAGTTGATGAAGTGAGGGTTTAGGTAATTATATTCCATATGAGCAAGGTTAAGTTAGAAAAAAACTTTTCAGATGTTACAGCAAGTCTAATGTTGTAAAAGAGGGACTCTAATTACAGCAAAATCCTTTAACTGACAAGACCTCTGGTCTTGTCAGTTCATTGTTTTTTCTTCAAACAATGCTGAAAAAGGTCACCTGGTGATCGAAATACATATATCCTTCTGTAAATAAACAAAAACTCCTTCACCGTAAAAAGGAAGAGAATGTTCACACTTGCGTTGCAGTGTGCTGGTAAACACCGTCGCAGGACCTAAGTCAAAAAGAGACACGCAGAAACACACAAAAGTCATACACACAGTAAACTCTAACCAAAAATTAAAACTAGACACCGATGTTTGACTGCTAAGTGTCTAGTTTCAATTTTTGGTTAGAGTTTACTGTGTGAGTGGATTTTGCATGTTTCTGCGTGTGCATGTGTCTCTTTTTGACTTAGGTCCTGCGATGGTGTTTACCAGCAACCTGCTGCATGAGTGCGAGTATTCTCTTCCTTTTTACGGTGAAGGAGTTTTTGTTTATTTACTATTGTATTGCTTCACCGTGTCTCGCATCCCTCTCTTTTCATATATCCTTTTATTAAAAACTTTTTTTACAGTAATTAGAGTCCCTCTTTTTCAACATCATAATTGCCCGTCAAATATGATGGGTATGCGCGAATTAAGTTTAAGTTAAAATAAAATTGAAATAAAAAATGAATGAAACCAACTTTTATATACACTAAAGAGTAAACAATAAATACAAAATTCATATAATTGAGTATTCCAGAGAGTAAAAATAGTTTTGGGCGAATAGAAGTTGTATGACAAAGAAATACATTATGCTATACAATTCTTATATGACCACAATTATTTTTAATTTAGGGAACAATTAATTTTGTCTCTCTCTCTCTCTCACCCTCTTTCCCAAATGGATTATATTTTAAACAAAGTTATTCAAATTTGTCTTTCTTTTCCTTCAAATAAGTAAAAGCTCAAGTAGTTTTAGTAATTCTCAGATGCTTATTTGATTCATGCTTCCATGAAAGGTAATGGAGTCTGGTGATTTCAACCCAGTACACAAAACCGAAGTCATTAAGGGGACAGTAGATCCAGAATGGAAGAAATTCTCAATTCCTTTGAGGATTTTATGCAATGGTGACCTTGACCGTACAGTTAAGGTAAGTTAATGTAGCTGTATATATTAATCCATCATGAAACTGATAGATACTCAGATACTAAATACGTAGATGAAATTGTGATTATAAAATATATGGACCTTCAAGCTGTATGACTTTAAAATACATTATAGAACCTTTTATCCAGCAAGCTTGGGATATAAGAATAGCCGGTTATCTGGAAATTCCAGTTATCTGGAATATACTCATGAACGGTGCTCAGAATGAGCTAGAACAGGCCGGAACACACAGGAACTACGTTCCGATTCGTCACACGCATTGGTAAAATTATTCCATCTGGTCAAACATTTAGTATTATCGGTGTGTTAACTCCATTTACTAAAAATAATAGAAAACATTTTTTTACCTTTCTTCATCATAGTAAATAAGAAATAATTTCAAATTTAGCTCGATCGTAAATAATCTATCATTTATTTTGTGCCCACTGCTTTCGGTTCCACTACCAAAACAAGAGTTCCATTACGTAATATTTTCCATTTTGTGCACTTATATAAACTATACCTGTACTGTGTTTTAATAAAAATGCTACAGTAATTGGGTACTTAACAATATAAATATTTTTTTGAACCACCCAATAAATATTGAAAATCTATACTACTATACTATCTATACTGGCCTTATAATTGGGGTGACCATATGTCCCGGTTTAGCCGGGACAGTCCCGGATTTTAGATGTTCTCCCGGCATCCCACCCGGTTTAATATTTGTCCCGGTTAAAAATTCTTTTTATTTTTTATTTCATAATATGGACTAAATAAATCACATTCCACCAGTTATGGCACTTGCAGCTATAACTTAGTTACGCCACTGGCGATGCTGTGCTAGATCTGACAACAACACACTACTTTCTATTACGCAACCATGTGCTAAACAATTAGGTCCATTGGCTGGCCATGGAAAGTGGCAGTCGAGCACTAGTTACAAGCACTGGTTGCAATCAACTAATTATGGAATGGTGTGTTGCTGTGCAATTTAGTTAAGATAAGTGTTTTATTTCAGTGAGTATTATATTTTCTGGTAAGTTATTTTTTATATAATAAATATTAATTTTCTATAATAAATAAATTATATTTTCAGCCATGTCAGTGGAATAACGAAAATGCAGTTTTAACGAACAGCTACGATTCTTAAGCCAATATCTCAGGATAGTGTTTCCTGTACACAATGTTTGTCAACATTTTCGAAATCTCATTTGAAATTTTTTGTCAATACATTAAACAAAATTGTACTTGGTATTTGCGAAGCTTATTTATTTTTAACTTGGTACATACAATTAAAAAATACGAAAAATTTGTCCCGGATTTTCTTTTTTATAAAGTATTATGCCCTGATTTTTGTCTAAGAATCTGGTCACCCTACTTATAGTGCAAAGGGAAAACCTTGAGTCCATTAAAGCACCCGAGCTTCTGATCTTTAGACATTTTGTGGCGCAGAAAGGATATATTTAACACTAGTAAACAAGCAGACAAGGAACTGAAAAAAACGAAAGTTCAGAGCTCAGGAGCATGTCCAACGCACGGTGGTGAGCCTGGTGATTACTAGCGAGGTGCCAAATTTAAATTTCTTTCTCCTAGCAAATTTGGGAAAAATGCATTAGATTAGACTAACTGGATTTCTGGATAAATGGAATCTGGATAAAAGTTTTCATACTGTATTTAACACTAGTAAACAAACAAGCCAGTGAACTGAAAAGGGGAGTACCCAAAACACCTGAGTGCACCCAATGCACGGTGGTTAGTAGAGTTACCACCTTATGCTGACTTCTAACCTGGAGTTTCAGAAAAACAAACCTGGAGATTGTGACCGCAAACCCAAAGTTTTTTAATACAGGCACTTTAATACTCGTATTTTTGCGGACCTATTCCTGGTTTAATTGCATGAGATGGCTATTTTCTGGATGGTACAACATTCACTAAAAATAAAATTAATTGTAATACATATGTCGGAAAATTTGAAAATATTTGTTTACACCTGGAGAATTTAATATTGAGCTGGAGGAAAGGTCCAAAACTCGGAGATTCCGGGTGAAACCCGGAGAGGTGGCACCTCTAGTGGTGAGCTGGCTTATTATTAGTGAATCATTAAATTTGAATTTCTTTCTCCTAACAAATTTTGGAAAAATGCAGTTTTTTGTCAATTTAAAAAAAATAGCTAGTTAACTGGATTTCCAGATAAGTGGAATCTGGATAAAAGGTTCTGTATTGTATACTATTTAAATTTACATTAATATGGAAAATGAATAGTTGACATGCAGTGTGTATTTCTACTTAAATGACCATCCATTATTAAATAACTAGTATAAAAGCCCCTCAATATGACGGGAAGAAATATATTTATCTATATAGTGTAAGTGCCCGTCAAAAATGATGGATACCTCTCCCTTTATCTTTCTTCTTACCTTCATCTTTCTCCCTCCCTTCATCAAGTTCCGTATTCATATCGCAATTCTAAGTAATTTAAAAATGCAAATAAATCATATTTACTCTCATATCACATAAATAGTTCTTGATTCTCACACTCTTTAAGAGAGGCACCACAGTCGAACGTTGAAACGGTCAATCAAACAGACACTTGTCTTTTATATAAGAGAATAATTACAATTGCATTAGCTGTCTCATTAATAAGGTAATTTTTCACCAAAACTTAAATTTCATTGAACATGTTATAATAAAGACTTGTTTTAGGTAATTTGTTATGACTGGGACAGCGATGGTGATCATACTGTAATTGGAGAATTTGAAACTACTGTTAGAGATTTAAGTGAGGGGCCTGGCGCCAAAAATTCATACCTTTTGATCAACAAGAAAAAACAGGTATGTCTTTCCAAGTTGTACGCAGTGGTATGTATAATTGAATAGTTATATGCCCTGAGAAGTTGTATCAACCATGCCTTGTGGCCTTTATTTTGACTTGTTTTTTCCTCTTTTTCTCTTCAGAAAAAGAAAGACTCTTACAAGAACTCGGGAATTATTACACTCACTTATTATGAGATTCAAAAGACATATTCCTTCTTGGACTACGTCAAAGGAGGCACTCAACTGCATTGCTCCTTTGCTATTGATTTTACAGGTATTTCACATACAATACCATCCTTGCAAAGATCCCATTTACTTCTGTTACTATAAGAAATATTTATTCGCTCAAATGGAAGTAATTTCATTTATATTTTGGCATTTGAACCTCATCCTGCTTTTTTCAATTTAGAGCTTACAAATCTGGATTTAGTTAAATTATTTATCGTTTTTTGTTGTATTTTGACCCATATTTAGGAGGTAAAGCCATTTTATAGTATATAAACACATTTATCTATTGAAAAATCCTCAAGTTTTCTAACATTAAAAAATAAATCTTTGATTTTCTGCCGTTTAGGTTCGAATGGTGTGCCAACTCTTCTAGATTCACTCCACTTCATCAGTTCTATTCCAAACTCTTATGAGTTAGCCATTCAGTCTATAGGATTCATAATCAAGGATTATGATAGTGATCAGGAATTTCCGGTTCTTGGTTTTGGAGCCCGTGTTCCTCCTGATGGAAAAGTTTCACATGAATTTTTTGTGAACATGTCACTTGATAATCCTTACTGTAAAGGAATTGCTGGTGAGCGAGTGTGCTTATTACTTTCTGCATGATATATGCTCATTTTATGAAATTATTTTATTATATACTTTAAGAGACATGAGTGATAATTCTGCTTATAATTTAACAAAAATAGATTGTATACCCTCTATAGAACAAATAGCATCTACAGTCAGTCCTATGTGAATAGAAGAATACATCATATTTTGTCAAATGGTTTTAGTCCTAGAGCTACACAGTGATGGCAGATGGAATTGTAAAAAAACTTTTTCAGACTCACAGGAACTTAAATTGTGGATATTCAGTAAACGTTTTTAATGGAATTATTTTATAACTGCAATAATATGTATGTGAAAAGTAAAACCTATTACTGTATTTCCTTGTGTACTGTGCGCCCTCGTGTACCATGCAAACCTCTGTTTTTGGGTCAATTCAGAGTGGAAAAAATAAATTCATGTCAGAATAAGTTGACATTTGGGATGATTCCCCCTCCCTGAAACAAGGTCCGCCCAAGTTAAGCATCTTCTCCCTCCTACCTACGTGTTGCAGTTTATTTGATGATCTCTTTATGTCGATGCTAGCAGAAATCTCCCCCTTGGTAGTCGCCCCTTTTATGTTAAGGATGCATCTAGGGCTCACGATAAATTCGGCAAATAATGATGCCAGATGCTGACTTAATCTGGCAAGAGTATAGATAGAAATTGATAGTAAACTTTTAATGACAACTGCTGATTTTGAGTAACAGTAATAAACTTAGAACTCATTTAAAAGATACAGCTTTAATATTATAAAAATATAACATCCTCTCAATCGTCAAAATACTTGGCACATATACTAGGTAGAATTCTTTTGTCTTCTGTGAGTATAAACGTAGATGCAAGCGTGTTGCAGTGATTTTATTAGTTATACTCGCAATTTATGTAATCTGTTAAGAAATCTTTATGTAGGACTCACAGTCCTATTTTCTTATCGATGTTTTGGGAAAAAAGGTGTGTGCAGTAGACAAGTAAATATGTTATCTATTTCAGAAAAGTGTTTCAAGTTATAAATAAAATCTTCCATGGTTTGATTTTAATTGTACCCAATTCTGAACCATGCTTTTTTGCATCGTTATTTTTCATTCGTCCAGGTAATGTGTCATTAGGTGTCATTTATACACTAAAAATTCTTCATTATCTACGAAATATTCAAGTCCATGTTTTGCTTGTTACGTATTGTGACATTATTTTACATTTCACTATAAGGCAGTTTATTATTGATGCATTTTTATGTGAGGGTTATGGTGTTTGTAGGTGGTTAGCTTTCATTTACTTTTACTGTTTGTATATAGCATTTGTAATTTGCTTTGAAATTTCAAAGATTAGCAAATTAGCCCATCTTTTGGCTTCAATCAGTTATTGTGGTATTTTAAGTGTTGGAAATATCTTATATATATTTTGGCTGCCAATTATCTATGTTGAGTGGTAGTTTGCTGGATATTTATTATGGAAATTTCCCTTCAAGTTCATTTGTCTTTAGATAAATCTTCTTGGCAGTTGAAATAATTATCTGGTATTCCTAAACTTTAAATTTCTATTGGATTTCCCCATATTATTCCCTTAAAAAGCTTCTAATGGTCTGTTATCCTTAGAAGTAAATTTTAATAAGGACTCTGTATGTCTGAATATGGAAAACACTCTTCAAAATACTCTAAAAGTTCAAAATATTATCTATAATTTCTCTCCCAGAAAGTTTAAACATGGTGTGCAATGATAAATTTGATTTTGTTGTTCTGTGATTAACTTTGTAGATTTTTAGCATGTTTTCTTAAATGAAAAAAACACGCTTATGTGATCGCTGTGTTTGACCGCCTGTGGACAGTCCACTTTTTTGTTTTAAGAGCTATTTGAAAAATTCTTTTTGAATTAAATACCTCTTAACAAACCATTAAGTTTCTACTGATTGAATTTTTACGGTCATTCGTAGATTTTCTGCTAGATGACTTCGAATTAGAAAAATTCAAAACTTTGAAATGGTATTGTAGCCAAATTACTGGAAATATCAGAAAAATTCTTTTTGAATCAGATAGCTCTTAACAATCAATGCACTATCCACTAATTGGATTTTAATGATAGTTCATAGATTTTCGATTTTTTCAACTTAAAAAAAAAGATATATTTCGAAGTTTCTTTTTGAATTAGATACCTCTTATCAATTCATCAATGTTCCACTGAATAAATTTTCATGGTAGTTAATAGATTTTCCACTAGGTGGTTAAAAATTCAGTAAATTTGAGACTTTGAAATGGTATTATATCCAAACTACTCAAAATAAAGAAGTGAAGTTTTCATGTATGGGAATGTCTATTGAGGATCTAAATTCTAAGAGTGTGGGTTGTCCCCTCTCTAAAGGGTTAGGCAAATGAGAACTCTGAAAATTTTAAAGAACATTCCCAGCTCTTACTTTTGCAAGGATATCTTACTTGTTACTGTCCTGTGAGGCATATTAAGTCATAACAGTATGAATTCCTGTTTGTATTAATTAAATTTAATGGTTTCCTTGAAGGTGTCTTGAATGCCTACCACAATTGCATTCAACAAGTTGAGCTCTATGGACCAACCAACTTTTCTCCAGTTATAAACCATGTGGCTAAATTTGCTGCTGCTTTCAGGGATGGAACCAACTACTTTATTCTTCTAATCATCACTGATGGAGCTATCACAGATATGCCAAAAACCATGGAGGTTTGTTAATAGTTCTGTTAATATTAGCTGAAATTGCATTTAACTCCAAAATAAACAGGAATACTCTCAGTATTCTTTCTAGGTTTTCATTCACACTTAGAGAGATATAAAGATCAGACTAAATTTTTTTGTGTTGGTGTTTCTTGGAGTGGGACTTATCTTTTTTATAAACTTTCTCATACTGAAATCGTTTAAATTGTAGCATATTATTATTTAGAAAATTTTAATTTTTTAGACAGTCTTTACAAAAAGTAAACAAGAAAGAAATTTTGATTTATCGAGCTACCATCTACTGTTGATTTATCAGTTTGTTTTATAATCAGGTGAATTGAAAATTATTTAAAACACCTCACTTGAAATTAGCTTTATGGTTGTGTTGTGTCTGTCTGCATGTTTCATTTCCAAAACAATTGAGTGGATTTTTATGAAATTTGGAATAAAGGACTTCCGAGCAAATGAAATAAATTGTTCACATAACCTATTCAAGAGTGTTACTTTACTGGGAACAAATAATAAACTTTCCAACATATCTAATAAAATATTCGCCATACCAAAAAGGTTTTCAAATAAAATTTGTGGAACTAATTAAATAGGATGTTTCTTGATAAATACATTTTTATAAAAGGAGCAGCGATTTTAAAGAAAGTTTTAACAAGAATATCCTAATTCACTTTGAACTTGGAAAATCTCTTGCATGGTATTTTAATTGTGGTTCACAAAAACAAACTTTGTAGCCACCAAAACAAACAAGATCTGTTACAAATATATAAATGTCTAATTTCCTTTTGTTTGCACAGTATGCAGTAAATGAAAGGAAATGGATTACCTAAGACTCAGAAATGAACTTAAATATGTACCTTTATTTTCATTACGTATACACACATTGTTTGTAAGTGAGAATAAATGGATAATTTTTAATGAAGGAAGTAATGTAAATTTAAAGATTACTATTACTTATTTAAGGTGAGGTATGTTTTACATAATTTTTGATTGTTTTTAATTACTACTGATAAGAAAATAAATCGGCAAATAAAAAACTCGATATTTTCTTGGCATCATTTCTGATACATATATCGTTTTGCAGTTTAAGTCATTATACTAAGCCATTAATATATTTTAAAATGATTATATAATGGGTAAAGAGCACTTATGCCTTGCATTTATGCACGCCTGAAGTTTGCATCTCTCCTCTCATGTTGGTCATATTTATTAATTGTCACCACAGGCAGTCCTCGCTTTATGTCGTTCCGCTCATACGTCACTTCCTAATTGACATCATTTTTCATTCAGTCATCCTCATGATCTGCTTATTTGGCCCATTGAAGCATTCATCATTCTGGTTTTTTGTTGTTCTGCTCATACGTTAAGTTCCTAATTGACAACATTGTTTCGTTCTTCCATCCTCGTGATTTGCTTATTATGCACGTTCTCACAATTACTCATCTGTTTTGAAAGGTGCTGAGCAGTAATAGAATCTGGTGGTACTTTCTTGGCGGTTTCGATTAGGGTTACCACCTCCGGGAATTATGGGAATTTCCTGGAATTAGGCCACTGTAGATATATCTCGCTCGGAACCCAGTAGGACTTGTTCGAGAGGCCAAAATCTTTTTAATCAAGTAATTTTCTTATTTACTGCTCTTTTTACATTGTATTGTCGAGATTTTGGTAGAATCAGTACTCTCGATTCGATTAAAGTGACAACTGCTTCCCTGATTACACCAAGTATACTTACAACGAGTTGTTGCTCAAATTCTGATAAACCTGGGTATACTGTATTTTTTCCCTCCCTTGCGAAACTCAAACGAGTTTTTTATTCCTTGATGTTCCAACCGTCAGGGGTCAGAAGTAGACAATTTCGATTTTTCAGAGTGGGTTTTCTGAAATCCTGGGGAAGTGAACCTGCAGGGTCATTTTCACTGCGTAAGCCTAATTTTTATTTAAACCCAGATGCTTCCATTTCATCTTCAGATATCATTTACCCCACCAATGAATCCATAAACTGCTAGGTGTTTTGGCTATTCCTTTCTTATCTTATAATATTTTAAAATAAGTATTTCTGAGAATTGTTGAGTCTAGTGTCCTTAATCGGGAACGAAACTCTTCATTTTAATATTGTGTTTATGGAAAATAGTGATCCACTTTTTGTAGCAATTTTTAGGAATGTAATCTGATGTATAAGTGGGAACTGCCTGCATCTGGTTCTCATATGCTCTGAATGCATTTTTCTCTTCACTCTCATTTGTATCAATGCATATTTTGTGTGTGTATTTTCCATTCATTGTTTGTTTTTTAAATGCCATTCTATATCTAGGATTTTATATAAATCATGCAGAGATAGCTACAATTTTGAGGGGAAAGTTGGAAGGAGAGAGCAAGGGAGAATAGGAAGTGTCTTAATTACAATTTAATACTTTATTCATATGTACCCATCATTTTTGGCAGGCAATTATTCTAGTATCATTATAAAGCAAAATTTTTATAAAAAATTAATACAGATTTTTTAAAAATTGATGTCAGGACTGTAATGTTGATAGAAAGAGGCCCCAAGTATATAAGTTCATTGTGCATATCATGTTTATATGCTTCTTCTTTTGCCTATTTTTTTGTTTTTATATTTTATGGAGAACTATCAATCATTTTTATAGAAAAAAAGTTCATATATGTTATAGAAACAATGGTAAAAATGCTTAGCATTGTTCTTTCTGATAATGTTTTGCTTTTGTCTTTCTAATATGGAACAACATAGGCCATAGTGGCTGCCTCCTCTCTTCCTATGTCCATCATAATAGTTGGAGTGGGTGGTGCTGACTTCTCTGCAATGGAGGCCTTAGACGCTGATGGCGCTCCTCTTACTGCACCCAGTGGGCGAAGAGCTATGAGAGATATTGTTCAATTCGTCCCACTTCGAAAATTTCTGCAGCAAGGCATTGATTCTCATCTTGCAATGGCAAAACTTGCAAAAGAAGTGCTTGCAGAGTTACCTACTCAATTTATAAACTACATGCAAAGCAATCGAGTTGTACCACGCCCTGTGGCTGAAGGTGTCCAGCCGGTGTTTTTGCCTCCAGATCCTGAGCTTCTTGTTGCTCAATGAAAAGTTTTCAGTTCATTTATAAAAAGGTAAATCATCATTCAAAGAATCTGAAACTACCCAGTTTACTTTATCCATATACAAAGTATAGAGAAAGTATTGTTTTCATGAACAAAATCGCATTCGAGTTTTCAACGGAAATACATGTTTTAAGATCCCCTGAACACATTTTAACTATTTTCTCGATGATGTCTGTGGGTGTGTATGTGTGGGTCTGGGACTGGAATTTTGTGGGTGCTCTAACTCAAAAACTATTAATCAGATCAACGCGAAATTTATATTTGACATTTTTGTTATAGGGAAAAGAACTGATTAGTTTTTGGTAAAAATCGGTCAACCGGAAGTGGGTGTGTACTCGTCATTTTTCCATTTTTTTTAAATATTTGCTTTAATATTTGCGAAATGTAAAAATCTGATGTGGCCACCACATGGCTTTCTCCATATCTGTAATATTTCTAAAAATTTAAAATAGGATACATAATAATAAATATTTTAAGAAACTGCGAGAAAATTTTAGACTACAAAGAACAGAAATAAACTCAAACCATAGCCTTCTGATATTGGATATAGCCACAAAGGTCCAACAACTAAGAAAAGAAAAAGGAGGGTTACTAAGGCATAAACTAAGCATCAATTGTTAACAATAGTCGTCGGTAGGTGGCATGGTGGTGGCATCTAAAAATATAAGATATCTTTCAAATAATGCATTATATGGGAAAATGTTTCAAACAAAGGTTGCAGAAAATTAAATTTTTACATTTATCAAATATTTAAGTAAATATATTTCAAAATAACAGATTTGACTAGAGTAAACACCCACTTCCGGTTAAGGTGTCCCATGCCTCATTCTAAGATACTTCTAGATTCTTAGATTTGGCATGCTGGTCAGTCATAGGTCACAACCAACGGGAAAAATCAAAAATCCCAAAACTTTGCATTTTGAGGTAATTTTCGACCCCATTGCTCCATTTCAATGCCCCATAAGAAAAGCAGGGGATTTAATGCAGGGCATTCTAAATATGGTTTTTTTAAATTACTTAAAATTGAGATAAGAACTAGGGATGAAAACAGTGTTGTAAATGACTGAATGAAGAGTTTAATTTTTAAAGACGAAATTCAAATCTGTGCCGAATTAGTGTAAATAGTTGTTTTTAAACACAAAGAAAGCACATTTTTCTAAGGCACAACAATAAAAAATTCTATCTACCATAGCAGTGAGCTCAAGGCTTTTAAAAAGGAATTGGCAATCTAATTAAAGATTGCATAGGCTCGATGCTTTCAATATTAATTAAGGATGTCATAATGAATTATTGATTCTGATCTAATCAACTCGCGACAAATTCTTTGACGCAGACCATAGAGTAAACCTTCTCCTTACCATTGGGTTTGTTTTTTTCAATGCTCCTCATTTATTTACACTCGACTTTTGACTCTTCTTTTTTGTTTTTTCTTCATTTGTACCATATTACGATAATGGAGGAATATGGCAGTAGGGAGGAAAGGGAAAATTGATAGAAAGGAGAGATAGAAAGGAGGGAGAGAGGGAGGGATAAATGAGGGAAAGCAGGTGGTTTGGAGGGAGGGACAGACAGACAAACAACTTTTTTCAGGGTGAAATTGAGACTATATTGTCCCTTCTTACATTTAACCCGAGAGGGATATAGGGAGGTAGAGAGGGAGGGAAAGATGGGGATGAGAGAGGAAGAGAGTGAGAAAGCAGGAGGAAGAGGGAGAGAGAAGCCCGAGAATAGGGCTAGATATAATTTTCTGCCTTAAATGTATGCCAAAAGGGAGAGGTTCAGGGTTGCATATGGGCAGCAGACAAATTTGCATCGTGGAGTGAGGCACTGGGTTGATGCATCTGGCACGTAGGGGCAGATTCTCTACTTCTTATTTTTTTTTTAATTCAAAGTGAATTTTTAGCTCTCTTGAAATAATGTAAATAAAAGCGAATGTTGTAAATTTCCACTAGACCCAAATTTATTCGGCTGGTTACAGCATCATCAGGTCTTATGGTGCATATTCTCTGAAAAACTTGTGCTGCATCGAGGCAGGCATTTCTGAACCTTTCATGCTATATGTGCTCCACCTTTTTGAACTTCGCATGCTTGCAGTTCGCGAGGAAATTTTTTATGACTATTACTTGTGTTTTGCACATATTACTTGCATTTCATGTCATACGTTTACTATGCCAACAAGCGCGAACTCCCAATACTTTTTTGTTTCTAAATTCATTTTAAACTTGAGCGCCCTAGAAATGGACATATTATATTCTATTTATAATGCTCGTTATTAACAGTTTTCAAAGTAAACGAACGTAATACCCACCGACTTAATTCTTTTGTAGCTCAGTTTAAAACTAACTGCCAACTGGCATCTAGCGGCCAAATTAGAAATTATTAGCTAATGGAAAAACATCCTGCACGTTTAGTTTTTCATAACTTTTACGAGTATGGCATTGAAAATATTTGTTCTTTGCATAGGAGGCTGCTGGTTTTTGACCAAAATATTTAATGATTTAATGCTATTATCTTTGTATTTTGAATGTAATTTAAGGAAGTTGTTTTGTTAGGTTTTCAATGTTTATTACGAATTTTTAATGTAAATCTAAGAATTGCTATCATCTTGTAACGTAAGATTTTCTGCCGCGTATTTTGAACGCGATTACTAAAAGAAATGTTATAACTTTATTACGCTAGGTTTTGATTTTCTGTTATGCATTTTAACATAATTAGTAAAAGAAATGGAACCACTTTTTAATGCTAGTGTTTTTTTTGTGGCTTGAAAATGTTTGTTGCAGAATCCAGGGAAAAATTTGTGCATGATGTACTAAACATTCCATTTCAGTAGTTCAATTTAAATTAAACCATTTCCTTAGAATGAACAAAAGATGATCGAAAATCACATGCAAAATTTTGTGGAGGTAAACTGTACAAGTGCGGAAAGAAGCGTAATCACTTTGCTATGCTGGGTTTTCATTTGATATTACGCATTTTAAAGGTAATTAAAAATATTTTTTTACTTTATAATGCTAGGTTTTTCATTTGCGGTTACGTTTTCTTTTATTTTCTGTTAAACTATGATAAAAAAGTGAATTTTTTAGATTGGCTGGGAACCACTCTCTTGTAGCAACATGGCGTTTTATGGAAAAATAGGACTTGCACTTCGCGAATTTGCATTTCACGTCAGTTTTCCGGAAACAATGGGGGACTATCAAATATTGGGAATCACCGAAATTTTTATGAAGTTGTATTATATGGCTATTGTTATAGGCAAATATAAAGTTTTTTCGTTGAATTTTTAGCATATTTATAAAAAAAGCAATCTAAAATGGACGAGTTAATGCCGAACCCGATCACATCCGATTGGTAGTTGAAGTTTGCAGAGTGTTTAGTGACGTCAGTGTATGCCACAAGCATGTTAGCCGATGCTAGTTGTGCTAGAAGCCATTGTGCCGATATAGAAGTAGAAGCTTGAAAGACATAATTCTGTTATTTTACTCTATATATCATCCTAGAAGAAATATTGGTAGAAGTACTGCACCTTCCTGCATTTATTTCGCTTTGTGTTTTGCAAAAGGCATATGAAGGGTTTTGTGTAGCCAGATCTGATAATTTGCCCGTTGATTCGTACATGTTTTTGTGGTACATTGGAAGTCGTATTCAGATGTTGAAATGCATGTAGTGAAGGCGGATAGGTTTGTATTACATTTAATTGATAAATCAAGTTCAATGTAGTGCTTTTATTTTCAGTTATTGTAATAGTACTATTGTTTTGACTGAAACACAGAAGGTATATAAAAGATAGATTGACGTCTTAAAATAGCTTTCCCATATTAAATGAATAAAACACCTCTAGTTTTAATTAATATTATAGAATATTTATTTATGTATTGTTTCCCATGCTGTCCTAGTATCTAGTAAGTAAAATATAGTTAGATAAGTAAACAAAAGGTAATGGACGAGGCCGAGACTTAGTGAAATTCCACAATAAAATTACATTAACAATGCTAGATAGTATTTTTTATTTATATTAAACTTTTGCTAATTTCCGGAAATATATGATGTAAAACATGACCGGTTTCGGTAAATAATCACCATTGTCTGCCTTTACAGAATCATCAGGTCAAATATACAAAATTAATGTGAATAAACTTAGTTTCCGTGTATCTTGTCTATAGGAAATGTGGTGAAGTTTGTCGTTTTAAGTGTCTATCTGCCTTAGTTATTACCTGTACTTGTGAAAAGAAAAACTGTAGAAGTGTTTGTAATAACTGCATGTCTCTTTTGTATATGTCGCGAATTTTATCGTTGCTTCTATGGCTTTTTTTACTACTAAAAGCGATTCTACTCCTTCTAATGTCTGAAATAATGATAGTGAAAGCGAACAGCCAATCAAAAGAAAATGGAAAACTAAACTTAATAATAATGATTTTAATTGGAAAAGTCAAAATTATTTTTACAATTTTTATTTTATCATTTCTTATTCTTCTTATTTAAATTACAGAATTAACTTAATATGTAACATTTGTAAAATATTGCTTAAAAACTTGGTACTTAAATATATGCACTGTAACAGTAATTATTTGTTTAATAAACCCATAGCCGAACGATTTCCGTAAGTTTGATCTTACGTATTTAGAATAGGTATATTACATTATGGAGGTTTTGTTAAAATATATATGCTAATCTTTGAAACATAAAAATATAATTTACTCTTTCAACGTTCTCCAGAAATATATGCATCATATCAATGTAATTCCAACATAAGTCATAAACTAAAATACGAAGCAATAAAATTACGTACATACATATAACTAGTACTTAGATTAAAATTATCTTCGCAGACAAATGCAGTTGTACGTTCCGATATATCAGATGCGTATCTCCTCATGGCTTTCAACCACAATATTCTCCACTTCTTATTTCTTCCCAAGGAGCTTGGTAGCGTGAAGAACAATTTTCTCGGGGTTTTAATCGTTCTACCAGACAATACTTACAACCCTTCTTAAGTTCCATATTCTCCATTTTAGCTATGATATCAGGAAAAGCAACAGGACGAAGTATCAAAACCATGTGCTTTCAGTACGGTTGTAAGGCATGCGATGACGTCACGTACCCCTTACTACTCTCACTCCAACCATGATGCCGTTTTCGCGGGATATTTAAAAGAATTATTTTAAATATTTTTTTTGCATAATGAAGACGATTCAACAAAAAAATGTTCACAGGGAGTAATTAAGTCAATTACAAAGATTTAAAAGAAAACATAATTAAATATTTTGACAGTCCCCCATTATTTGCGAAGTTCAAAAAGGTGGTGTACTTGCAATCTAAGGACTGGCAGACAGTGAAAGGCTCTTTATGTCAAAAGAAGAAGCAATTTGTATTTGATGATTGTGACTGATCAGAATATTTTTCCATAAATAGGCAAAAAGGGATAATTACTTATATTTTAGATATAATATTCACATTAAAAACCCTCCTATCACGAGCATACTTTACAAATTAAATACAGTAGCAATATTGCTAATTATTGTACTTTTCACGCAGCATCCATTGTGTTTTTAGTTGGAATACTCGAATAGGTCACTTCTGTTGTAATTTATTTGTGACATACAAAATGAGCTATTGTGTATCTGAATCTGTAATGCAGTGAGGTATACTGCAGTTGGTCTTGGATCCTTGCTTGAGGTAATTTAACTCTGCAAGCCTGTATGACAACATATGTCACATAATGTGTCTAGGCTCGTTGGATTAGAGAACCTTCCTATAGAAATTTTTTCTCTCTGCTTTTATTAAAAGAATACAAGTTGCATTCTGTATTATTTGAATCATAAAGGAAATCCTTTTTTAATTCACGCTTGAGGAGTTAAACATCTTTAATTGAGCTATCCCTATTCTTCATTGTAGGTTTTGCATATTAGCCATTAGTTTTGAATCTCAAGAACTACTTGTTCTAGAAACACAATTCTTGCAGGAGTTTTTCCCAATTCCAATTCCATTTACATTTTTTTATTTCTCTCAAACGGGTCGAAATTTGAGTCTGGTTAATCCCATTTGTTCATAGTAAATATATGGGAATGAGTCTAGGATATTTAAAAGTAGCATTTTTTTTAAATTTCAATCAAATTAATAATTGGTGATTATATTTATGCATGGATCATAGAAATAGATGTGTTTTTATTGCTGAACACATATAATATTCATATGTTTGAATTTTCTTTCAGAAACAGGTGTGTGATTCAAACTAGTGACCAAATTACATGTATCCCCATCAATCTAAGGAGGACCTAAATTAAAAGGGAGCAATACGGTCTTCAATTATAACTAAAACTATAGTTATATAGATTGTTAGGGGACTCCTTAATGCAGGGAGCATTTAAGTTGGGCAACTGATCCTGACTACTATGACTACCTCAAGCATTTGCTGCATTTAAACTGATCAGTGCATAATTATAAATATATATTATGATAATGATTTTAGCTGATACACAATATGTTTAATGCTTGGAAATATATGAGTAATGGATGCAAAGGACATTATGACACCTTTGACTTCAAATGGTCTTTATAAATTTATTTGTCAAATCCAGTTCATATATGATTAATAAGATAATACATTGATGCCCAGTTTTTATTTTGGGTCCATTTATGATTCTTGCATAAGTGTCATACTCTTTTATAAGCGAAACTTGGGTAACTCTATAATAACAACTGAAGTTTTACTCAAGAAATCACTTTGCTTCTGGTTTAACATTGCAGTTCTCTGTTGGTAAACAGAAACACACCTTTCGTTTCTGCCCATGTTGGGGAAAACTAATTTTTTCATAGTGATAATTGTCACAGCTTAAAATAAGACTTTGTCTACTAATGCTTTGTTTATGACTTGTACAAATGGTACATTTTGTAATGCTTTATACCTAACAGCAGGTGCATTTTGTTATAAAATTGTACTTTATAAATTAGTGGTTGATAAATTAATGTCATTAATATAAATCATATACTTAGCCTTGATATTATGTTGATATGGCCTAAAGCTTGAATTGCTAAAGAATTATAAATATAAAATTTATTATGGATACGTATTAAATATCAATGCATAATATAAATATATTTATATGTACCAAACGCGCGTGCGCACACACACACACATATATATATATATATATATAACCATTGGAGGTGATATTTAAATGTATGTGTAACAACATTTGAACTTGTGCCATATTGTCCTGAATATAAGACGACCTCGAATATTACGTGACTAAGATTTTTGGAAAGTTTTTCAAGAAAAAACTAAATCTCGAATATAATGTGACCCCAAACAATCTTCAGCCAATCTAACACAAGTTCCTTGTTCATCCATCCTTTCTTCTGTGCGCAAAAGATTACACCTATCGATAACTTTACCTTTGGCATCCTTTTACGATTTAAAATTACGTAGGGAGTCAGTTTTCGCCCATCGGTCGTGACTGCAAGCATAACAGTTATCCTTGATTTCTCATTTCTGGTGGATTTTAACAACACCGATTTTAGCACCTTTTTCGTTGATGGTGACATTTGATGGTATATTAAAACATACAGCTTTCCCTTTCTTTATGCAGGTTCACTTATGCAAATTTGCTATTATGCGACAAACTTTTTGCTACTGGAATTTCTTTTTATGCTTCTTTGATTCGCTCTTATTTGGTTACGTGGTCAGTGCAATACAAATGATAGAAAGTTCTCCACTACACCACAAGGCAACCATTCAGTCTCTCATTGTCTCTTATGCTTTGGATATTAGTACTACAGTAAAAGACATGAGAGTGGAGTGGTTATTGTAGAGTGGAGATGAGAAGGAGATTTCGTGTGATACTGTTTGAACACACTTGAGAAGTTTTGTCTCCTTACCCATGGAACTTGAGTTGAGCCAACCCAACCCTATTCCATCTACTTTTTGGAGATTTATTGTCTATTTGTACTGACACTTGAATTTTGTAATTTGGTGACATTAGTAAAAAGACTCTAGCAATTTAGGTTTACGTTTATATCCAATTTATTTCAAATTTTAATGTTTTCTTTGTTAAATTTTATCGTGTAGTAAGGTTATGTTTCCTTCATGTATTTTTTATCATAATACGTACTTGTTATGGCAATCTGTAAAGGTCTATTGTTATGAAATTTTTTAGCATTGGTGTAGGAGAGACCCTTGCAATCCTCATGTGGTGGGAGGTCTACCATCAAGGTGAGTCCAATACCTTTGAGTATTAATCTGTTGCAGGGGGTCAAGACATTTCCAGTACACCAAGGACTTGGTACCATAATGCATAATACTTCTAGTAATAATCGCATTAGAATTGTCAAAGTATGCATTGATTTTTCAGCATTCTTTTCAGAAATGTTGATAGTTTTTTGTCATTTTTCTGTTTGCTGCAAGTGAAATGATTTCTCTCATTTGTACAAATGTTCTGGGCATGTATGCAATTTAATTTTGTGTTTGCATACACATAAATGTTAAATAAAATAATCAAATTTATCCATATATTTCCAGTACACCAAGACTGAATTGAGGGACTTGGTACCATAATGCACATTTTTGCAGATCATTTCCTCACACCTGGCATGTCCAGGGCCTCTATGGAACCCCTATAATCATGGGACTCTAGCATAACTGCACCATTGCGCCCTGGTTAATCTGGCATTGTCTATGCCACTGTAGATGACCTTTATGTATTATTTAGAGAACAAAGAAATGGAATACAAATCTCTGCAGACTTTGTTCAGTGGTACTCATGGGTGATGTGATAGCTTGTGTGAAGACAAACAGAGGTGAAGTGGAGAATTGGCTTAGTACAAAAGGATAGCATATTCTGTTTCTGACATTACGTGAAATTCTTACCCTGCATTTCATTTAAAATTTATTAAATAATAATTAGAATTTTAATTGTCAGAACTGGGGCCACCACTAATGAACCTAGCCTATTTAAGAAGCCATTGAGGTGGTTTATGCATGCATGATACAGAGGGGTACAGGAGCTCCCCAACACATTGTGGTGCCTTCACTATGCCCCTGCTCAGATCTTTTCAGGTATGCCACTGTGTTTTAGTTATTGTTCTTTATTGCTTATTAATGCCAGAATGTTTTCATATCCCTTGATGTAAAGCCCCCCTGCCAAGTGGTGATGCCTGGTACACCAATGTTTATAGAGAATTTTCATGTTGAATACCCACGTTTTGTAAGCATGAACTATTTTTATTCTGACCAACAAAGTTTATTGATGTTCATATTTCATTTTGTTCATTCTGTGAATAATAAATAATGGTCATTTACAGTGGAGTACCATAAACCTTCTGGGCCCTGCCAAACACTGGTTCATATTCCTCTGTATTAGAGCTCCATTGATTGTACAACCTTCCACCATGTGGGAGTTTTGTGGGTGTCTGGTACATCAATGCTAAAACTATTGGTTTGAAGGAGTTCTCTTGTACTTTTTAAAATGCATTTTTTGTGCAGATCTTTGGAAAGAGTTTTTGCTTTCGTTGGTACTGGATACCAGGAAAATAGGGAGTTGTGATCATGGTTTCCTTTATGGCTTCTCAGATTACTAGTATGTGTTGCATCCTGCCTATTCTGGTCTCTGTTGGAACTGGAACACATAATTGACTGAATTGATTGGGTCTGCAATTTCTGAGATCTTTCCAATCTTATTTCTTGTGAAGGTGAGTGCTGTTGGTGATTTAATGCCTTGTTTGTGATTTGGTATGTGTTCAAGAAAGTATGTGAATAAGGCTATTTGTAAACTCATCTGGAATTCTCATGTCGCATCTTAATTTCTGTGTGTGATCATTATTCATGTACTTAATTGCATTAGCAATTCCGATAGTAAGTGCATGTAGGTATGATATCTTGATGGATTTTTTCTTGTGGATCATTTTTGCTACTTTTCCTCCTCTGTTCATGGAGTTCTACTTTCTTCATTCTTGTGATCCTTTATTTTTCATTACAATGTAATCATTTGATTCTTTCTGATAATTACATCCCATGATACTTAAAACTGTTGCAGTATAGTTGTTTAGAATCATATTCTTTGGAGGTCGACATTTATTTTTTATAAAACTTTGTTGATTCAGTGATGAAAGAATAAGTGAATTATGTTCATCATGACTATTTCAATGATTTTTGATATGTCATTCTCAAATAGCTACAAAAAAAATACAGCAGGATCGAGTAAATTTGTATCACTGACAAAATGTTTTCAATCGTGCTGAATCTTTTTCTAGCTATTTGAGAATGATAAATCAAAACAATGAAATAATGTGTGTTTCACATATGATATTTTTTGTTGATTCTGCTGATTCTCTTTGTAGCTATTGATATTTTTGATGATTTTAATGATCTAGTCATTACATTTTCCATATTACTTTGGCCATGATTATTTGGATGTAATTTTTATTAATTGGTATTTTTGCATCCTACTACTTGAAATACATATATGTACACCTATATGTTTATGCTCATGTATTTGGGCCGAATAACTTTAAAGTTAAATAGATAATAAATCCAGTTCGTTTTTCATAGATCATATCTATTTTAGTGTTTAGTGCTTGTTGTCGTATATAAAAAAGTTGGATAAGAAAAAGACTCCAATTTTATATTGCAAGTATTATTGAAAGCATTTGTGTGTATTGATAAATTTATAATTATATTCTTAATACATATATTATTATTACAGTCTTTAAGTGGCTATATTTGTGGGCAATTGAAGTATATATAAATGTGCCTTTTCGATGTGAACTGCTATTTTCAGAATTTTAAACAAATGTGTTATTTAATCTTAGATTGCCACATGTCAAAATGTTTTTTAACTAAATAAGGAAGTCATCCTGTTTTTAAAGGAATTAGTAATTCAAAATATTCTTGGAGAATTTTGTATTAATTTATATTTATCAGCTTGATGAATACCAGCAAATTTACCTTACCTTTCAGTTGCTTTTTCATTACCCATTAATTGCTAAATTGATTAATGTATTCATACTAAATATTTTTTAGATTATGAATTGGAACAAATCATAGCTTCCATAAACATGCAATGGAGAAAATTCTAAAAATATATTCAGTTGCTAAGTTTCTGTAATCACTGGAAATGTTCCTTCAATATCCTGGATGCTAAACATTTTTGAGAAGATTAAAATTAAATATTTGATGTGAATTTTATTTCATGATCAGTTTATATTAAAAAATAAGCTTTATCTGTATTCCTTAAAATATATGTAACAAGAAATATTTGTTTTGTTTAAATTCAAAATCCATGGGAAACATTAATTATAGGCACATTTTTGACCATTCTGATGACTAAATACTTTCCTTGATTTTATAAAAAAAACCTTTCTTGTGCCTTTAATAATTCTACTTCATGAGTGTTTATATCTTTGATACAGGTTTGCAAAGACTTAAATGATGCCGTTAAAAATTATTTTTTTATTAAAGAGACTATACCTGTACATTGTTCTTTCCTAAAACGGTATAGCATCGTTATCTTTGTTATAGCAATTTAAACTATTTTATATGAAATAAAATTTAAAAATATTATATTAACCAGCTTCAGACTACAAAAGTTTCTCATTAAGCTGGGGGTATCAGTAGGGATATTTTTTGTTTTTTGAAGCCATCACTTACCTAGTTTATACATGGTTTAGTATAAACAAAAATACTTAAAAGTTTTTATTAGCAAATAAGAAATTTTTAGGAATGACAGCCATGCTTTTCAATTGAGTGTAGTCATGTTTTATTCTGGTGGAAATTTTATAGTATCTTTTATTCATTGTATTTGTTTCCTACTGGATTAAAAGTTGTTTCATTAACACATTGTGACAGCAGCTAGATGTGTGAATTTTTATTTTTCCACAGGTTATTCAGCACAAAGGAATATTTTAATAATATGTACTGACTTCTATTATGATGTAATTATTTTTGTTACTTTAAGGTGACATTGTTTACCTTTATATATATATATATTTCTATATTACTGTTAGCACCATTTATATGCTATATATAAATTGTTGTATAGTTTGGGTGCATGTTTATAAAGGTAAATCATTGACTACCATGTATTATTCATTTTCTGTAATGAGGATGTGTATTTTTATGGCATTGAATTAAAATTCAGCTTTATGCAATAAGATATATTTCAATTATATATACTTAATATATGTAGAGTACAGTAAAACCTTGATTATGTGATCCTTGTTTATCCAACTTTGGGTTTAACCAACCAAAAAATAGATGAGCTGTCTAACCATAGTTGGAAAGCATGTTGGTTGCATTCACTGAAAGTTGGCTCATATGAGAGATCATTACCGCTAATTATTTAATATGCTAAAATAAAATTATTATTAAATATTCATTAAATTCCTTCTAATCAATAAATAAAACAAGTTTTATAGTTCACGTTTTTTTTAATCTAGAAAATCTCTCGGAATTAACTTCTTCTGAGGTGGCAACCCTACTGACAGTTGATTTATTTGGGAGATCATTGTTAATTTAATTTTTTGGTTAATAATATTTTACTATAGTATTTTTTATTTTAAATTTCACTGTAAATGGCCTGAGCTGTATGTGAAATGCTTAAATAAATACATAATGTTCCTAAATGAGCATTGTTTCCATTGGAACAATTTTTGAAATGAGAAACTTTCACAGCTTATGCCTGTCTGCTTAGGATCTTCGGATCATATCATTCCATCAATTTCATTGTTTTCATTATTTAGGAATTATCTGACTTTTTGGTTTAACCGACAGTCCTTCCCCCCATATAGGTTGGATAATCGAATTTTTACTATACTTGCATATTTGTCATCGGCTACAGTGGCGACTAAAGTGATGAGAAATGGTACTACATGTTGCCAGTAAACAAACCATTGCTAGGCCTGTGTGAAAGTGAGTTTAAGAATATTTACGTCGAGTTCGAATGTAATGTCAAAAAATGCAATACATGAAATGGAAATTGTGAGGGTGATTGTTGGGAGTACACACTGGTGTAGGTTGCCCTCAAATCCTGATGTTTGAAATTCATAAACATCCAAAAACCAGTGTGTTCCAAATTCAATACACTGCTCAATTCAATTCTCTATATTCCATAGCTAAAACACCCATAATTTTCAATAATGACTCTATTATTTCATGAGAGATGGGCTTCAAGAGCATTAGTTCATATCACGATGTAACCTGTAAAGTTGGCCATCCCTGTGCGTTGGTCACTCATAAGTAGACCATTTTTTTTCAATGGTAAAAAGCCTATTACTTTATACCTAATTGACCTTCAACTTGACTACCTGTGTAACTTGTATCTCAACCACCCTCTTGCAATTTATTCTATTGTTCTATACATATTTCAACTCACCTGTCTTAGCCACTTATCAAGTAACTAGGCAAACCAGTTTTTGAAAAATGGCTAAAACTAAATTAATACATGAAGAAAGAAAATCAAAAGATATTGCTCCGGGTCAGTGCCGGCATGAGGCATGTTCAGTCAGTTTCCTGGAACAGGGCCCCGCAATTAATTAGACGATCAATTTTCATGTATTGATAGAGCAATTTTTTACCCTCTTTATACATGGAAATTGATTTTTGATAATGATTCAGGAATGCATTAACAAAATTAACTCTATTTCTAATGGAAAAGCCAAATCAACTTACGAACACATTTCATGGTACACATTATGTTCATATGTTGGGATTCCACTATTATTTGTAATGTACTACCTTCCGTATATTTTGTAGTTGGCTTGCCAGTTACTTTTTATGTTAAATGTGTCTTATGGTCAGCAAAAGGTTTAGGACCCCTGGTGTAGAGTGCTGTTGATCTCAGAACAGTAGCAGCAGCCAGTCTCTCTCTCCCTTCATACCTGAATCCCCCTCTCCACTATGAGAGTGGGTAGGAATCTCATTGTCTGTGAAATTAAGATGAAGCATAAACAGATCCAGAACCCCCATACATGAGAATGCTTATCCTTCTCTTCTCTGATGATCTCTCAAAACACACATTTTTCACTTAATTTTTTCTGCCATTCAAGCATCACGATCTTATGTTCGGCGGCAAAACCACTTCCTTGTCCTTTTTTCAGATTTGATCAATTCTGTTAAATTAAAAAATATGCCTGAAAGTTCCTTTTATTGTAAATTTCTGCAAATTTACCCAAATTTAACAATGGCTTTAAGAATACTACTCAGTACACCTGTTACAGTTGCATCTGCAGAATGCTCATTTTCGAAACTTGGAATTATAAAAAAATAATTAATTAAAAAAAGATTCAGTAAGTCAAGAGCAATTCACTTCCCTTGCAATGTTATCGATAGAAAATGATGTAGCAAAAACTTTAAATTTTAAAATGTCAAGAATTTGCAGAAAAAAGAGAAAAATTATTTTTTAAATATTTTTCCATTTATTTAATAAAACTATTTGATTTTGTGATTTTATAAAAATCTGTGATAGTTGATTGTTCATGTTATGAGTAATTATATGTCATTATATTAATTTCTAAATTACAAATTCAATATTTATTCCATTATGGTATTGTTTTATGTTCCATTAATAAACATACCAACAAATTTTTTAACAATTAAGTTTTTACTAAAAATTAATTTTAACAGTAACTATTTTTTATTAAAAATACTACCATTTTCCTTAAAAAACCTCATTTTTTGTGTCACCGGTTTTACATACATACATAAATAGGACCTGCCCCCACTCACTATTGAACTAGGCCCCACAAATAATCATGCCGGCCATGCTCCTGGTTGACAATGCTAGTCATTATGACACAAAAGAATTGAACAATGTAGGAGAGTAATTTCTTCCAATGAATTTGACATCAGAGGTTCAGCCACTTGATACAAGCCCATTACTGCAGGATGATGCTGCAATTTCTTTATCAATCGCAGAATATCTTGGTAACTTATAATGTAAACACTCATCTGGCTTGCCGAATCTTTCGTGACTTCCAGTGCGGCCCTCGGAAGCATTCACAACTATGAATGTGATGTATAAAGGTTGGGTTCCACTACTACACAATTACGTAAGTACTCCTCAATTGTTTTGTATTTACCCTTTTCCTATTCAAATGCTTATTTATTTCTTAAGAAAGAAAGAAAAAATAACTCGTGGACCCCTTCAGTGCTTGGGCATGGCCACATCCCCTGCACCATTGTTATGCCACTAATAATAATTAATAATACATGTTTTAATATTTTCATCCTTTGTAAAATTAGTGAAAAAATCCATCTAATATTTTTCCAAGGCCATTCCTTAAAACAATTGTGACCAACTTTTTTGATGATCTTTATGGATAACATTACTCTTATGATCTCTTGTCATTACTGCCAAATGAAAACTTTTCGTAAGGTTGACTCAACTTTTAAATGTATGACTATGATGCATGAGAGCATCTGAATTAGGGAGAGTTATGAGAAAACCAGACTCCTATGGCCTAAACCTATTAGGGAAAGTAATTAGGTAAAAGAAAATCAAGATTTGATAAAAGGCCCATATAATTTTTGCTTCTCTTGCAACATAACTTGATGTATAATATGTTCTGTGTAAAAATATGTAATATATTTAATTTATTATTTCATATTGTGTAATAGGTAACATATGGTGTTAGAGCTGCTAGCTCGAGCCAAACAGTTTAAGCTTACTCGCTAATATACACTTGGCTCGAGCTTTTTATGCAAAACAGATCGAGCCTAAGTAACAAAACCTTTTGACAATTAAAGATAGTGTCAAAAAAGATTTGACATTTAAAACGAGTCTTCATTTGTCGAAAATGATTTAATCGAAATTGCTAACCTGCTGAATGTAATGAAACCTATTAAATCAGCAGTAGAAACACTAAGCCGCAGAGATTCAAACTTTCTTACCAGTGAGGGTGTTTTGAATTTTTTATTCGTAATGCTGGAAAATCAAGAAAGTGCTATCACAAAAGAAATTCAATTGTGTTAAAGGACTGCATTAACCAAAGAAGAAATAATAATGTTGTATCTCTAATTAAGTTTTTACAGAATCCACAATCACTGAAAACATCAGGGCAAACAATTTCTTGAAAATGACCTCCAAGAATGATATTGTAAAAACTGCCAAAAAAATATGCAGCTAAAATTTTTGTAAATCAGTCAGTTTTGTCTGATTTGGAAAATTTATCGGGTGATGAATACAAAGCGGCTGCTGCACTGGAAAATAAAATATCTTCCTGTGGCGATACTCTTCCTGAACTGCTGAGGAGTGATATATTAAAAAACTCTAAAAACAATGCCAGTGGATGAAAATTTAATCAACAGATCACTAGGAAAAGAGATAAACATGAAAATACTAGCATGATTCTAGCAAACCTAAAACACATTCTCGAGTGCTTTAAAAGTATTCAGCCTACTTCAACTGAATGCATATTTTCTTTGGCTGGGAATTTAATCACTATTAAAAGTGAGAGTTTTAATGAACCATAAATGCGATTTTTTTGAAAAATTATTTTTTACTGACATTAATAAATATGTATATGGTGTACCATATTATAGATTATAATTGAATTATACTATGTGCAATATACTTGGAACTCCTATGTATCATATGTATCGTATCTGTCAATTGTTGTTAAGTAGGTAATTTACTGCAAATTATCATTTTTTAAATACAAAATTTTTAATTTTTCCTGATAAATAAATAAAAATAATGTGTTATTATGCATTGAAATTTTTATGAAAACCTCGGGTAACTCAATTACCTAAGCTTTACTCTAAAAAGATGCTCACGAGCTCGAGCTTTTGAAAATCGTTGAGTTTCAGCAGCTCCATATGGTGTATATGAAAATAAATATTTTTATCTTTGCTAGAAAACTGCTTCTTACCTTTGAGAATGTTGTTCAGAGTCCCTATTAACGTAAATTTCTGATGATACTAATGGTAGTATGCAGAAGAGGCAGCTATTACTTTACAAAAAAAAACAAAGGTGGCCAATTATTGAGGCAGCCTAACCATATATGAATTAGAAATTCCATTTTTTATAAACTTGTAGACGTTAGTTGTACAGTTCAGGACCCCTTATCCAGAAAGCTTGGGACCAAAGACTTTCTGAACTTTGGGTCCTCAGTGGGAGAAATTATAACTCACGCAAATATATAATTAAAACATATTAATACTAGCATTGTTTAGAAATTCTTACAAAATACAAATTTTACTGGTTTTGGGAGCCTTCCAATATTCAATATAACTTTGTATATGTATTCCAAAATTCTGTCTGTAAGTGATTACATTTTGCTTGAAGTTGAACACAGCCAGAACCATCATTTTTGTCAACAGAACGGTCCTTAATTTTTTTAAACGTCCCGCAAAGTTAATTGTTTTGTGTACTTAGGCTTATTTTTTTGCAAAGCCTCGTATTTTATACACCCACATAATATGCTGCTCAGAAATAAAACTTTTTTGTTCCAGTCCCTTAGCTGCAAACCTTATGAATTTTAGGTTTTCCCAATTTTGGGATTCTGAATATGGGGTCCTCAACTGCATATCGTTTTTGGATCCCCATTTAGGGTCAGGATGTGATCCTATAAAAGAAACCCCGAGGATGGCACACTTTATCTCTCGATCGAGTGTTACTTTGGCATTACGTATTATTTTTAAAGAAAGGTGATTTTCCGAATGAAACCTCCTTGCTCATTTATTTAGGATTTCACTCATAGAGAAAATAATTACAATTTTGCTCGAGCATAATGAAGCTTTTAGTTTTCTATATCATTTGAAAGTTACTAATGAAGATAAGTCATTGAAATAATGTGAAGATTTGCATCTGGCATTGATGGATGGAAGCCAAAAATTAGAAGTTTCTTCAGGTTAACTGCATATTTTTATTAATATTACACTAGTTTTGCATCAATGGAACCTATCCTCATTGACTTTATGACCCCATTTTGCACGAAATTTTCAGGAACCTATCTGTCACGTTAAGCGAGGTATTGCTGGATATATGATTTTACTTTCCTATGTGAGAAATTTTTCTCGGGTTACTGCCCGAGTCATGTCATCGTTCAGGACCAACGTTTCGGTGTCTGACTTCGACGCCATCTTCAGGGTACTGATGATGCCGATGTGGGTTTTAGTCCGGGTTTATATACTCTCGTCTCGCCCATTGCTCCAAACTCATTGGTGGAGGTGAGTGGCCAATCCGGGAGATCCCAAGCTTTGCTCAGGGGGAAACCCATTTTCCTTTTCACATTTTTTGGGTTGAGTCGGACCTCAATTGCCTCTTTCACCATCCTATCCCAGTAGCCGTTGGATTTTGCTAGCCGCTTGGTGTTTTCGAAGCGTAGTCTGTGATCCGTGGTGATGCAGTGCTCGGCTACTGTGGATTTTTCAGGGTGGTTGTGCTTGATGCACCGGACGTGCTCCTTTATCCTGGTCTCTATTGTTCTCCCCGTTTGCCCGATGTAGGAAGGGCCGCATTCACATGGGATTCTGTAAATCCCTGGCATTTTCAATCCCAGGTTGTCCTTGACCAGCCGTAGGAGGTTGCCGATTTTTGGTGGCGATTTGTGTATTGTCCTGATCCCTCTTTTGGAGAGAATCCTGGCTATTTTTCCCGACAGCGTTGAAGTGTAAGGGAGACACGCCGTGGCTTTCGGTTTTTCCTTCTGGGTCCCTTCAGAATTTCCAGTTTTTTGAACGGCCCTGTCAACTTCCTTGGTGCTGTAGCTGTTTTCACTTTAGTTTGTACTTTAGTCTTAGGTAATGCTATATGTATAGTAAATATATTTGTTCTATTGAATAATATTTTTAGCAGTAGCGGATTTATAATGAGGCCGAAGTAGGCAATTACCTAGGGGTGGCGAGATTTTGGGACGGGAATAAAAAATTATTATTACGCACTTTTGATGAATTAATTATGATCCATAGACAGACGGATGTGCAAACAAACCATATACATGAGCAATTCTTTTAGGAAAAAAGTGCCAAAAATGGAGCAGAAAAATAATTTGGCCTAGGGGTGGAATATTTTCAAATTTGCCACTGATTTTTAGCCATACTTAATTGAAATCAATTCACACATTATATTGTTGTACTCATATTTATTATACCTATTAAGAAATTCGTATATTATTAGATTGATTGTTAGAAAAATGTGATTTTCAATAGATAGTTTCAAGAGGGAAAGTGCAACTCCCATTATCAATGAGCACATCTGGAGTTCAGAGAGAAGAATCCTATGGTCATCTTATTTTATGTGTTGAAGGAGTAGGTGCTGTGAAAGATATTGTGATATTGAAGTTCCATGGACTTAATTTAGATAAAAAAGATTTTTTTTGGGAAGTCAGATCCATTTCTGATGTTTTCAATGGTAAAAATATGTGTATTCTATTTATTTTATAATAAATCTATGCCTGTAATATTATATTTTTTAAATCCTTTAAGAAAAGATATTTTTTTATTCCAAGACATGTTCACTTATAAGTTAGTAGTTTATTGGAATTTTTTTGTTATGGTTTTACTCTTACAAGATAACTTTTGCGACATTACCAATAATTTATATTATTTTGGAAACTATGAATCATGCTATGAAATGGGAGATTCTATGCAAATTTTTATGAGTGCAGTATAATATTACTTCTTAACATTCAACAAGTAAATATTCAGAATAATGCATTGTATTTTAAGAGGAATATTTGACGGATTAAACTTGGTGAAAATTAGCACTAAGAATAATCATTTAAAATCAAAATGTGTAGGTTTGAAAAACTAGCTTGATTATTTTTAATGTGATAATTTTCCAGAAAAATGGATGAATTTAAAAACATTAATTAATTAATTAACCAATTAATTTGCTAACCTTTCTTGTGTTTTAGAGTATAATTTTTCAAATTCAGTAAATTACAATCCTTGCATAACTTCTTGAGTTTAATTCACCGTAGAGATGGAACTCCATAATATCAAAATGTCTAATTTGAACTAAAAATGAAATAAATTGCACACACTTGTAAGCATAGGCAGATCTATATATGAGCTAATTGGGCTGCAGCCCAGGCCCTGGTTGTCTAAGGGCTCCCAAAAGTCACTTTTTTGTTTTTGCATCTTGCATATGATATATAAAATTCTAATTTGAAATGAATAAGTTCTCTGTAGTTTGGTACCATTCATTAACTACTCTAATTTTTTTTAGTATGTTAAACCACAATTATTAAATTACTTTCCAAATAATTTCATCTTATTCCATGCCAAACCAATCAACTTTAATGTGGAAACTGTGATTTAATAGTATTTTGGGAGGAAATATTAGAGAGATTTAATAGTGCTAGAGAAGCTTTGCAGAAACCTGGTTTAGATTTAAATCAAGGTTTTGCATTACTATCCTCATTAAAAATAATGATTCAAAATATTCTATTAAATATATCAGAGAAATTAATAGAATATGAAAATTTTGCTACAAGTGTCATGAATTAAACTACCAATATAGCGGTATAAAAAAAGAATTACAACAAAAAGATTTTCAGATGGAGGCACTGACAGCAATAAAATAATAGGAAGGGATAAATTTCGTGTTGAAACCTTAAATATCGTACTTCACACATTAAACAAGAGTAAGCATATACGAAAATTTAGGAATAAGATATAAATTTCTTTTTGATATTTTAGATGAAAGCAAAGACATCAAAGATATGGAAAGTATATGTATAATGTTAGATCAAATTAATTTGGATCAAAATTTAAAAAATGAATATACATTTTAAGGCATTTCTAAAGGACATGAAATTAAATGAAAATGGAAGTGTGGGTCTAGGATGCTCTGGTATTTACAGAATAATATTTGATAAGAAATTAATGTGTTTTTCTTAATCTTTATACAGCCTTGAAAATATATTTAACATGACCTATAATGAATTGTGAGGTGGAAAGTTCATTTTCAAAAATGGCTTATATTAAATAATAAATTTAGATTAACAATGTTGAATGAAAGATTAAATTACTTATGTTTATTATCAAAGGAGATTGATACAACTAAGTCATTAACACACGAAGATACTATAAAAACTATTGTAATTTAAAGGCGATAATGATGATAAATAAATTGATAATTACCATATTTATCGGCATATAAGACGCACTTTTTTTCAGAAAAATAACCCCCAATATCAGTCTGCGTCTTATACACCAAAGGTAAGATTATTACTGTTCTCAATGCTGACACTAACAAGCTCACTCATCCCAAAAATGGAATAATTGGCAGTCATTCGTCACAAGAACAATAAAATATACATTATTAATAATTAATAGTGAAAAAATTGTTGATATATACATTAAAACCTTATGCAACGTGAATTCTGAGGATGCATTATCATTATTATGATTTAATACATGTCTGCTCACAGTGATTACAATTTCGGCACATTTGCAATGTTTTAGTTCCTAATGAATAGTGTGATTAATGCCTTGAAACAATGGTATTTGCATAGATGCTATAAATATTTTATACATATCAGGATAAATAATGTTACGTGTATTGAGATTGCAATGGCTACAAAATTGGAAAGATATGCCTACGATATTAGTTATAAGCTTCAGGCGATTCAATATGCAAAAAACGCACAGAAACCGAGTAGCAGCACGTCATTTCGGTCCACCTCCCACAGAATAAAATGATTCATGAATGGAAAAACTGAAGCTGATGGGATAAGTGAAACATAGTCTTCGTAAGGTTGGTCTTAAGTGGTTACAAATAAAGCAGAAAGTGATCGATAGTAAAACATAGTAAGTTAGGTATTGCTGTACCAATCAAAATCGTTATGTACGAGGCAAAAAGAGTTGCAGAAGAAAAAGGACTAGTTGAGCATACATATCGTTATTACATATGCATGTCATTTATTATTTATCCCATTATATTTTAAAAAATCATCTTGCATTTAAGTTTAAATAAGTACTATCAATAAAGGGTATCTATACATGCGATGTGTGTGGAGCACTCAGACAGCTTTAATTAATATGACTGCCGATTTCATGCAGGGCACACACAGCATATAGCTATACAAGTTTCGAAACAAATTTATGTTTTATATCATCTCAATATATTTTATGAATTAAGTTAATCTAAATTGTATATTTGATTGCTAACATGCTGGAATATTTTCTGTAAATGTAGCCAAATACAGACTTAATCACAGCTGGAAATGATACACGACGTGGCCCTTCATAAATGCCTTAGTGAACCAAAATATTTTTTTTTCCTACAAAATCTGGGTGCATCTTATATATGTACCGTGAAATACCGTATATAAATATAGAAATTTTTTCTCGTTTTACAATTGCTTCTATATAGTTCCTATTTTATATTTTTTTAATGTAAGTAAAATGGGGATGTAATTGAATATTTCATTGTTTTGTGATAATATAAAAAATAAATATATACAAAATACTCTTTGTGTGATTATTATTATTATTTATTGTTCTTTTATTATGTTTATGTTGAGAGCCCAAAAATCCACCATCTCCCTCTGCTTGTAAGCTTTGCACTATTTACACACAAATAAAATATATGACCATTTTGATAAATCTTCATCGTCAGATGTTGAATTTTCTGTTTGCAAGAGTAGACTTGGTAGTTTTTGATCTTGATTTTTCTTAAAAATTAGTTTATTTTGCCTAAAAATCAATGACGAATATCAACATTTATTTTATGACATTTTATTAGGTCTGGTAGTTTTCTATTTATATTTCTTAAAAGTGACCACTGAAATCGATGTTTATATTCCTTTATTTTAATTCATTTTATCGAATTTTATCTAGAAAAATGTCAAATTTTATTTCATCCAAGTGAATTTTACTAAAAGTGTACTATATATAAAAATAGCACTTCTTGCATGCCAGATCGGTCACTGTTCTCTGAATTTTGGTGAATGTACTGTTGTTGAAAGGCCCTCAGGGGGACCAAGAGGGCCATTTGGCCTTTGCCTCAAGCTCAAGGAGACCCAAATTTGTGTTTGAATGGACTCACCATGCTTAATATCAGCTGTTAAATTGTACAAAAATTAGATTCTTCATCAATAATTGATACATTTGCATGGAAAAATGCAAGAATAACAGTTTATAATTTTCAAATATGGAAATTTCATTTCACTGTTCTTTAGCTAAAGATTGGCTTATTTTGTATTCATAAATTTTTATTTTGGCCAGGGGCCTCAAAATCTGAAAGTGGTCCAGGCCTCTTTGAACCTCTTGAGATGGCATGGTTGTTGACTTCAACCACTAACCCAGAACAGCTAATTATTCATATTAAATCTGCAAGTATATTTTACTTGTTGAATTAAGCCCCTTATTCACGAAATAGTGACAGATTTAATGTGAAATGAATATTTTGTACAATCAAGTTATATAAAAATATTTTGAGAAAATAATGTATCTTTTTGAGCAACAAATGAATTGTAGAATGAATGTCGAAAAAAGTCTTTGAGTGCGAACACAGAATGATGCTCCTTCAACAGCAATGCAAGGGAAACTTAGTATGGGACACACTCACTCGGAGGATAGACTTTGGGTACGACACCCAAAAATATAAATTTTATGAATATTTTTTAAATACTGGACATCTGGTGATGGGTACTCTTTTTTCAGTTTGCAAACAGTGTTGAATAGAAGGGGAGGGCCGGGGGGGATTTTCACCCCGTAGAATAAAATTCATCCAAGAAAAAATTATTAAAATATTATTTAATTTATTTAATGTTAAGAAATGTTATTGGTCCCTTAAATAGAGAATATGATGATGATTGGTCGAAAGTGATACCAAGTGTTAATTTCGACCAATCACAAAACGAAAGCATTGTGGAATGATATTTTTCATTTAAGTACATAACTGAAGCCGAATGCAAAGACAATAAGAGGAACCTTTTGGAATTAATTTTAAAGCCCAATATTGGATAGGCGCAACCGAAGATTTTGTGTAAAGTTATTTTGCATTTCGGTGTCTACTGTGAGTTTTGAGCGCTCATACAGTACAATGAATAGACTCATGATGAAGTTAAGAAATAGAATGGGTCAGGAAACTCTGCATGAAAATTGTTGTTGAGGGCCTCAATGAGTTGCCAACTACATTAATAGATAAGGTTATCAACTCATATGCTAAAAAAAACAGGCAACTCAGGTAAATTTAAAGCGTTCATTATAGAATCATATATTCTATTCTGTGAGTTACATTATATTATATACATGTGAATTTATAATTTGCTTGATGATAATATAATACCTGCTACAATGTGATATTTTTATGACCATAATTATAAACTATTTATGTTGTTCAAGCTTCAAACTAAAGTTATTGAAAAAATACACCCAAAGTTTTCATTTTCCCTCCCGGTCTACAATATCTGGATTCAACACTGTTTGAAAAAATCTAGCTGAAATGCTAGTTTTGTTAAATTTAGCCAGCCATTTCATGGGCACATTGGGGGAATTTATTAAACATTCTCGCACCCAAAATACTGTCTAGAGAGAGTCTTGCTCGGTCTGCAATGTAGAGCATCGTAACAATGTTTGTATGTATCTAGTGTTGTGTTTGAATATTATATCTACAAGAATAATTCTGTATTGTTATTTTTGTATAGTAGTCCCCTTCTTAAAATGAACAGTAAAAGAATCTCTTGAAACTCTTCTACTAATTTTTTTGGGCTACTTATTAATGAAGAGTTAGATTGGCTAGATCACATCAATGGAGTTGCTCAAAAAGTTGTCACTGGTGTTTTTATAAGAAAGTTGGCTCCAATACTTTCTATTAAAAGCTTACCATCTCTCTACTATGCTAAAGTGCATTTATTGTTAAGCTATGGAATTTTATTTTTGGGTAATCACAGACTGGCTAGTAAAGTCTTTTCTTTACAGAAACAAGCTGTCAAAGCTTTATATAGAGTGGCTTACCGTGCACATGATAAACTCTTGTTTTCATCTCTCAATATCTTAACTCTACCATCTATTTACATTTTGAGCTGCGCAAATTTTGTTCGATCAAATCATCAACTTTTTTCACAAATGTAGAATACCATCGCCATTTCATCCTTTCGTTATTTGCCATTCTTATTAATGACCGCAATAATGCACTTTGTCAAAGAGGCTCTCACCATTCAGCCTCTGTAATTTATAACAAATTACCTGGGGACATAAAATCAGTTTCATCCCACAAATTTTACAAAAGTAAAAAGTTCCTTCTGAAGAAAACTTACTATAGTGTATGTGGAAACCTTTTTGCTTTTCTTTTTATCTTTCCTCTTTGTATTTTGTTTTTCTCCCTCCTGTCTTGATTTTGTAATATTCAGTGACGAAATCATGCAAATGTATTTGCCAACGGTGAAATATATTATTATTATGCACATGTAACGCCGACAGGTATCCTTTTTTAATATGGGCTTGAACTACTTGGAACGGCCCATTAATCGCATTATCCCCATCATATCCTAGGCTCCTGAGAAATTTTTAATCATTATTAAAAGACTGCAGAGAATCTATTAAATGTGTAAGACTATTTATCAAATTTGACGCGCACATATATTAATACCATTTACGTGCAGAAAACTTTTCCGTGGTTTTGTTGTTTTTGTAGCAGTAGAAGTTCCTTCCATTCAGTGATGAATGATAGATATCAGACGCATATTTACATATATGCGAAAATTTGTGCAATGACTCTTGTATCAATTTTTACTTTATTTAAATTATGACCACCCGCGATAAGGTCGAATAAAAATAGATTCGCGCCACGTTTATGACTTACTTAGATTCAAAATTTTATAAAGTTTAATAATTGGTATTATTCTTAAATCTAAAATCATAAATATATTTCATAATTTTTTACTACAATTAATAACGATAATAACGACCGACCTTCTTTAGTAATCTACATCAACCATTGACGTCCATCTTTTATGTTTACGATTTGAATTTTTCGATTCCGATGAGTACACTTGTTGTCCTCAAACGTATACCTTGCTAAAGAAGAATTTAGTTTTTCTATAAAAATGGCATTCAAACCTGGAACAGCTGCTTTACCGACTTCGGAGATTGAACTCACAATTTCTTGCAGGTGGTATTTAAATGTTTTCGATCTCATATGGAAACGTTTCGGAATAGTTTCAAATATATTTTGTATTTTTTTTATTTAGATCATTGCATGGGAAGGATGTTTTTTCCAAGTCCGATCCAATGGTTGTGGTTTATTGTCAACCGTTCGGAGAAAAAAGATGGGTCGAATTTGTACGCACTGAAGCTATTATGAACTCCCATGATCCAGATTTTACGAAGAAAATTATATTGCCATACCGCTTTGAAGAACAGCAGCCTCTTTTATTTAAAGTATTTGATATAGACTCTTCCAGCTCAGACTTGTCAGCCCACGACTTTTTAGGAATGGCATCATGCACATTAGCACAGGTACTTAATAGTATTTGAATTACTCTATATGAATAATGGCCTATAATTACTACGGTTCTAACACCAGAAAATGTATATATTAGAAATTATGGCTTTTACTGTCGATCAGCGGAGTTTTTGTGAAACTATTTGATAAGTAAAAGTTCTGTTTGGGAAACTTAACGAATACTTATTTAGTTTGTTAATTTATATTAAATGCCTAACAAACTTGCGATACCTTAAAAAACCTTGCGGTTTCCTTTATTAAAGAAGTATTAGTATTGCTTGATTTCAAAAACCTATTATAGACGTTACTAGTTACACTCCTTAGTTTCAGAATTTATTTATTTTCTTTTCATCCAAATATCACCTATACATGTAGAATAGGACATTAAAAAAAATCAAGATTGTTACGTAAGGATAAAAAAGAATGAATAAACAAACTGAATTAGTAAAAAAGTGTCGGATATACATAAACTTGAAATTAATCTAATCTGTTATTAAAATAGTAGTGTATTGAATAGCATTACTTAGTTAGCAGCAGACCCTTGACTTTCTTTGTAAAATTGGCGGTATTAGATACATTTCAATGCTGAAGGAAGCTTATGAAAGAATCCTCGGCTCATTGCTTGTGGTCCCTTAGCTGATAAACTGAGTTTTATTTGTTTTAGGTGTAGACCGTTTTGATTTCTGGCTCAGTAAGATTGGTTATAAAGAATTTTAGGGAAGGAGTTGATATTATTTTTAGTGTAAACCAAAAGGTTTACATAAATAAGATATAAATGCACAGAAGAGGGAGGATATATAGTTACTTAAAAATGATATGGCATGGGGTGTTGTAAGATTTCCAAGCAATGATGCAGACAGCTCACTTATGGATTTTAATTTGGTATAAAGAGATGTTGTTCCCCAGAAGGTAATATAGGCAAGTTTTGCTTAGCGCAAGAGAGGCGTTCCGAGATATCTGTGCGCTGACTGAATTTGCACTAAACGAACAATTTGCAACATAGCACTTAACCCAGTTGATTTATACTTTTCAGAAATTTTACTATTTTTAGCTTGCAACTTATAAAATGATAGGCCATTTTTATATAATACCATATATACCCATGTATAACATGCAGTTTGAAGACCAAATTTTTAGGTCATAAAGTAGTGGAGCGGGTTATACTCGGGTAACACTTCTCTTCAGTTAAAATAAAAATATTAAAGTGTACCTACCTCGCACCAGTTTCTTGCTTTTTGGGGTAATTGAGGGTAAAAACATGCTAATTATCGATAATTCAGCTTATACATATATTTATTAAACGTATCCAACATCTAATTACTTCCTTAACAATTGTATTTCCATCCTCTCCGGATATTCCATATTTCACTAACTCATCTGATTACTGAAATCTCCCATGAAATCGCCAGGTAGACTTTCTACAGAACACGTATAAAAAACAAAAAATATAGTATGTATATGAAAATTAAAATAATTTTATTTAGTTAATGAATATATTATATATAATTTACAATGTAAGTAATTTAATACATCTTCTTCATCATATTCAGCTCCAAATAACTATGCGAAGAAGGCAACCGATACACAATGAAATTTAAGATATCATATTAAATACTGTCGTAAAATTTCTCTAGCCATTAAATATTCTGTAAAATGTGTAATGTATAGTTTTATAAATTAAATATAAATTGATGTGTTTAAACCATTCGAAATTTGACCTTTAAGCCTGAAAAGTTTTGTCTTGTAAGCAAATTTCCACAACTTGGAATTTTCAGATTTTAAAAATTTATTTCCGAAGGTTTTTACGTGAAGTCGGATTTGCGTAAGTCGAGTCTTGCATAACCCATAGAGGGTCTGTATTTATTTATGGTACTCTATTTAATACCTAACATGACAATATAATTCCAAAATTTTGTTCTTATACCTCTCAAAATCTAGTGCACGTTATACAAATGATATATGAAAAAGTCGGAATTTTTTTGACAAAAAGTATGGGTGCGTGTTATACAGGAGAGCATGTTATACATGAATATATATGGCAATTTAAAGTCAAGAAAACGAAGTATATGACAATTATTTTGAAATAATTATTTATTATGGGATGTGCTGGTGGTGTAGTGGTTTGGACGCTGGCTGCTACTCACCTGCTGCTGAAAGGGGCAGCAGGCACGAATCCTACATAAAAAACCAATTCTTTATGAGGGAAAATCACAGTTTTCTAATAACATTTGCTACGAAATTTTTTCATCTAACCCAATCCCAAGCAAAACCCCATCCAAAGCGAGCCCAACCCTGCATATTTCAACAGTAACATTAACATGTTTAGAACTTCCAATGTTAGCATTACTGCAAAAGACTGGAATTGTGGCAAGCCAATGCAAAAAACAGTAAGAGTGAATGAATGAAATAGAAATAAAGCTGATAAACATAGAAAAACCAGAAATTTGTCTTTAATTAGAGTGGAATGACTATCACTGAACAAAGAGTGAAGTATGAATGAATGTGAGAAAAATGTTGGGACGGTAATAAAAGACCATAGCATTTAAGAAACTTATCTTATAAATTCTCAAAAATTAAAATTTTTGTCCCGAGATGCCGACTGCACTTTATTGAAAATGTGCCAAATGTGGCATACCTGTACTGTAAATGTTTAGGGAGTAAAATTTCCCATAATAGTGAAGGCCTTGTGATATTATTTTTCACCATATATTAAAAACGTCATTTTAACTACCTATTATGCTGTGCATTACCTCAGTTCAACAGGTAGTTTTTGACACATCAGATGTTTAATGTTAAGTATATCAAGTACCAGGACTGCTTTATTATCTGAAAACTAGGTAAATGAAAAGATTCTAGCATTAAGGGAGGCTGTAAGTTAATTTTATAGGATTAACTTCTTTTTTCTCTTATTGACTCACTGGAATTGGGAGGCTCACAGATGCATATAAATAAGTGTTAATAGGAATTAAGATGTTTTTTTATCTAGTCCATAATGTTGCTTTTAACAGTGATCATTATATGGAGTTTCAATTACTTGATTTTATGAAAAAAAGGGTCTGCAAAATATGGTGTATTGCACAAATACGAGATATCATTCGATTTTATTTATGCGTTTGGGCTCTAGAACAGCAAACAGACAGACACAGACAGATAGATGGCATGACAAAAACTACTTTTATGGAATAAGGGCCACCTAAAATGTGTATTTCCATCAAAATCTCGAAGTTGAATTTTTTCACGATTACAATACTTGCTCAATATATGTACATGAGAAAGTATGGACTTTTCTACTTGCAGGCTTTTATTCCTTTGGATATTTATTTATTTATTTATTTATTTCCATGCGGCCCCTAAACAGCCGTAATCGGCCTTTTACAAGGGGCTCATTAACATAATAACAAGGACTATCACAAACATCCATGCCCTAGGTGAAGAAAAACCCACCTAGGCGGGATTCGAACCCGCGACCTTCGGATTGGCAGGCGAGGACGTTACCCTGCCACCACCGAGGCCGGTTAAAATTAGAAAAACACCTACAATTATTTGATTTGAACTATTTAAAGAAAAATTAATGAAGTTTCTTATTCTGTTCATCTCTTTCTGTCTACAGCTTGAAATCGCTCATATTAAATATATGTATGTATTTTGGGAAAATATAGCTATGTTAATGACAACTGCCTTGGTGACAATGTAATTGTCGGAACTTGAGCTCATATTGTTGTCCCTACCTCTGTGCTTTGAGGAGACTGCACAAGTCAGAGCTCTGTACTTTGGAAGGGGCGTAAGTAGTTGGCCCCCTTGGTGCTCTTTGGTAAGAGTCGACTGACTAATGCCGGCACCCGGTTTCCCTCCTCCCTTGTGAGTGTCAGGTGTGTTCGGAGTTATGGCTATAATAATCCAAGAGGTTGATTAGCCAGAAATACACACAAACAAAAACATGTTGTTGTCCCAAGGCTAAATGCTTTTCCCCCTTCCCCTCCCCTACCTCAAAATTTATTTATCTTGACAACAAACTGCTGCGTGAAATAAAATCAGTATAAATGGTGATAGTTTAAATAATTTATTATCAGTTAAAAATTTAAATTCCACATTTACACAAATTATTAGTAAATAGAGTTAATTTTTGAAGAATATAAAAACATTCATATGCTGTTTCACTTTAAGACTAAAAAGAAGAAAATAAAATTTTTGAGTTTATAACTTGTATAAAGCGCACAAAAAGTGAAAAAATTAAAATGTAATAATATTCTTTATTGACTTATATAAAACACACTGAAATGAAAAAATATTAATTAAATAAAAAACGTTTTAGTTAAATTTTATAAAACTGAAATTAAAAGTAATAATTTAAATTATTGAATTAATAGAGATATTGAATACATAAAAGTTATGTTACATTCTTTAAGACATCTGAACTAATTATTAGAATTGCAACATAACTCAATATCTCTATTAATTCAATAATTTAAATTATTTTTTATTTTGCTGTTTTATAAAATTTAACTAAAAAGATTTTTATTTAACTTATATTTTTTCATTTCAGTGCATTTTATATAAGCCATTAATTAAAAAATTATTAAATTTTTATTTTTCCACTTTTTGTGCGCTTTATAAAAGTTATTGACTTAAAATTTTTATTTTTAGTATTTATTTTTATTAATTTAATTATACAATACAATGAGAATTAATTCATGACTTTTACATAGGTGTAGGGTCATTTTTATGACATGTTAATAAATTTATAGTACTTTCCTGATCTTTCTCATTGAATCGAGTCAGCTGAAAAATTAGTACTTAGGGTAATTTATTTATAAGTAGGAAAAATATCCTATGAGTAGACTAATATACATTTCCACAATTGAGTGTGAAGTATATGTGTATGCTATGATAGTATTGACGTTTCATTACATAAATTAATAACATATAATCCAAAATTACGAGCTGGGTCTGTTGCACTGTGACAAAAATTGCATAGTGATTCTATGCATGCAACGATTGAGCTTAGGCTGCTGGACTAAACTGAAGTGGAATAATGAGTGGAAAGGTACTGAGTGATGCTAATGTTGACATCTAGCTTTCATCAAAGAAACAAGATTAAGTGGGTTTCATATACCGCCACTCCACTGGATTGAGGTTCTGTATTGGGACCTTTGCTTATCCTTTTATATATTAATTATCTGGCTTCATTCATTCATTAATGATTATCTATGTATGTACCCAAATGATACAAAACACTTCTTGAGTACATATGTTAGTTATGCTTCAATTTAATGTGTATTTCAAAGAATCAGGAATTGGTGCTATGTAAACAATGTTTTTATTAGCCTTTAAATGCCAGATTTGTCCCACATTCTGATTGGATTTAAGTACATTCATAAAAATAATCATATCTCCTAAACTATCAGAAAATGTTTAAATAAAGAGCATTTTAAAGGATAAATATTGATGAATTATGCGATGTATTGATTTTTTTCTGAACTATATTTTTAGCATACTTTTCAGAATGGAAATAGACTTATAGTTTTGTTGTTGTGTCTGTCTGTCTGTCCATCCTCTCCTATTAACTTTTGAACCAATAGACCGATTTTCATTAAACTTAATGAAAATCTCTTGCTACTGGGGCTGAGCTTTTGAGGATAGTTTTTGTTGTGAAGATTGAAGTCCCGGGTTCGATTCCAGGAGCTATCCTTTCCATTTGATTTCCATCGTGCAGGTTAATTTTTTCTTGCACATTAAAATATCTTAGAATTGTAATATCGGAGTGAGTTTTGTATGAGTACTGTTCTCTGAGGAAAGGAATGAAGATTGTAATTTTTATCTTAGAATTTTGCTAACAGATTGTATTTATTAGAATTTCATGTAAATACTGGCATTTTTGCAGTTTTAATCATTCACTACGAGAGTGTTGCCATAGCAACAACTATTTTTGTAATACATGCATTATTTTTGCCGAACAAATACACATGATCAATTTAATATTCCATTCGTATATATTTGTAATATTTTATAACATTAAATTATGAAATTTGGGAACACAAAACACAACATATCTGCGGTGATTTTGAAGATATTAAGGCAATAAAAGTATTAAATAAATGATTAAACGGAAAGTAGGCATCATAAGTTCCATTTGGATCATCTTGTTTCACTATGTAATAGGGACCAAAACTAAGAGATGATCAAAATCCCTTGTATATAACATTGGTAATTCTCATGCCTTTCCTTCTGTCCATTTTTACTTCTTGATCCCTCCTGAAAATGATAAATACTATGCTTCCTTCATTCCCCCTTTAGTTAGACAAAGAAAAACCCTCCTTGGGCAGCTATTGCAAGTTAGTGAAGCATTCACTATCATTTACTGATGATGAGAGCTTTGCTATAGAAATGGGTAATTAGAATAACCTTTCTTTTTAAAAATTATTTTAGATATCTGTACGATTTAGAGTGAGTATGTGTATGTGTTTGGTCTTAGTCTGTTTGGTCCCTGTCGTTGTTGGGGGATGCATAAACCATCAGACATTTGTTTCAGATATCAAGTCCCTGGCGAGAATTAATTTTCCACAAAATGATATTTTTGACTGTTTATCTCTAAAAATTTTTTGAATTGTATGGTTTAAAAGTTGATTCAAAATTTTTTTTTTATTTTAAATTTTAATATGGCAGATGTTAAAAAAAAGATTGAATATGCATCTGATATATATGAAAGCTACTATGAAGTTCATCAGTCATTAAGTTACTTGCAAATCATTGAGTCCCTAAGCTATGAATCGCATATTAACCCTTTCGCTGCTATGGACTTTTAGCTTCTGCGTCAACCGTGTGCGCTGAGTTCAGTGATCTTGAAGCATGCCTGTGCTGAATACTTTCTCAAGGAGCTCTGCATCTACGTTCTTTCGTTCGTCTTTTAGTCTCTTTATATTTTAAAAGTTATTTTGTCAGTCATTTATATTCATATTGATTATTAACCATCTCGAAAAAATATTTTCATCTTTTTTGAGCAGCGAACGGAAAAGCTTGAAACGCATATATGCATCGTTAGCAGTCAAGGCACCACTCTGCCCGCCCGCATATATGCGTTGATAGCAGCGAAAGGGTTAATTCCATATATACCTAAGTTGATCAGGTTGTTTTATTTTGAGAAGGCTTATAAAAGTCACAAATTGTGTTTCTTTCCCCTAAAAACAAGCATGAAATTCATCGTTATTTTTTGTATAAAATGCTTCTTATTTGTACATTTTTTCATCAATAGTTCATGAAATACGTGATTTTTCAGAAAACGAACAAAAATACTTAATTCAAAATAAATCTGGTGTTTAACCTTTTGTGCTTGCAAGTCTAGTGTAACTCGTTACTTGTTTTGGAGAGAGAAAGGCATGGGATTTGTAAATATTTTTCTTTGGCCTTCTTGTGATTGCAGTTTCTAACAACTCAGGAGACTCCTAACCATAAACATGTTAACTTATCAGTATATCCTAAAGATAAATAGATGAAAAGTAGTGAAAAAGGAAAAAAAATCTGAGTGCTAAGAGTTAAAGGTTTACTTGATAAATATGATATTTGAAATAAAGCTATATGTTTGTTTTCTGATAGATGGTTTCAAGAGGAAAAGTGCAGCTTCCATTAACCAAGCATGGAATGGAACATGAAAATTCCCGTGGCCATGTTATTGTGACTGCAGAAGAGCTGGAATCAGTAAAAGATAATTTAATTCTTCAATTTTGTGGAAAACATTTGGACAAAAAGAATTTTTTCTGGAAATCGGATCCATTCTTGGTCTTTATGAAGGTTAATCCAATATATTTGATCTTCTGTTACTAACATTTTCTATCATAACATTAATATTTATCCAATGTGCACACATTTATTTTTATGTAATAAATATTGGAAGATGTCTGTGTGTACATTTTGTAATATGCAGAATTTTACCTCTGTATATATAACTAGTTATTAGTTGATAAAGAGAGGGCTTGGGCTTAAATTTTAATTATATTTGAATTTAATTGAGGAAGAGTAACTATTCAGAAAAAACTTTCCAATTGTTGACAGCAAATGTAATAAATGTCACGAGAACCTCTCCAATTTTTTCACTCCTGTTTCTTCCTACTTATGTCAAAAATGCCTAATCAAATGACAATTTAATTTTATATTATTAAGATATGCATACCTGTCCTTTCATATCTTTACCTAATGCACATCTAAAACAAGTAGTTCTGGAAATAAGTAATCTGCCTACTTTCCTTTCAATACAATTTTAATATATAACAAGTACACAGGTTTCCCGTGATACAGAAGTGCTTTTTGTAAAATTCATCGCAGTATAATCGTATACTAATGTAATAGCTTTGAAATCAGAAAATTATTTTTCCTTATATTGTGGTAACCCTGTTTTTTTGATTTGTTCTAAACATATTCATCTCGTTTTCCCATTCTATACTCGCCCTACACAAAATTTCTTTGAAATCTGTTTAGCCAATACCTTTCAAATTCATAGTTAAAGAAAAATTATAACCTTGATATTGTGGTAGCCCTGTTTAGTTGTCCCAGTTAAAATATAATATATTGGTTATTTATTTTTATGAAATACACTATATTTGATTAAAATCCATTAGTTCAGTTCTCTAGAAATACGTGTAAAAGAAATATTATTTAACTTTTTATTGTGGTAGCTCTGCTCCTTAGCTCCATTTTAAACATCTTGATTTCATTATGTGTTGTACAAATCTTATATACACAATTTAATTGAAATCCGTTCAGCCAAATCCTTAATTATTGAAAGAGTTTAATTTGTAATTGTGGCACCCCTGTTTGACTGATTCGGTTTAAATTTGCCAATATGATTTTGTATATAAGTGTATATTATAAATATTAAATTTGGTTAAAATTAATGTGGACAGTTCAACACAAATATGTGTAAAAATAATTTTTTTATTCCTTGTATTGTAGCAGCCCTGCTCTCTATATCTATAATAAACATCCTGATTTTGTTATTTTATGTCGCATGCCTACTTTGTACAAAATTTCGTTGAAATCGGTTTGGCTAATTCTTTCCAAATTCATAATTACCGAAAAGTTTAACTTTGCAATTTTGGCATCCCTGCTGTCTTGATTCGGTCCAAATATGTCAATTTGGTCATTAATTTATGTGCATATTCTATGTACTAAATTTAGTTGAAATTGTTTCATTCATGAAGAAGATGTTAGGGACACACGGACTCCCAGGCGATCTCATAAGACTACTTTCCATTTTTTGGAAAGTAGGCTAAAAATACTTGCTTAAATGTTAAGTGAAAACAAAGAATAAGAATGAAATTCTCTCTGTTAGTCTTTCTTTGACAGAATTCCATTATATGAAGGAAAATAAAGGCAAATGTTTCACATTGAAGTTGATGATGTTGATTCATTGAAACCTGGTCATCTTATTGATTATTATAGTTGAATTGTTTCATAGCTTGTCTTATTTGGAATTCCACAAAAATAAAGGCTTCCCTAGTGGATTATATTTTAAAGAAAGTTATTCAAATTTGTCTTTCTTTTTCTTCAAATAAGAAAATTTCAAGTTGTTTTAGTAATTATCAGATACTTATTTGATTCATGCTTTCATAAAAGGCAATGGAGTCTGGTGATTTCAGTGCAGTGCACAAAACAGAAGTCATTAAGGGGACAGTAAACCCACAATGGAGGAAATTCTCAATTCCTTTGAGGATTTTATGCAATGGTGATCTTGACCGTATGATTAGGGTAAGTTAATGTAACTGTATATATTAATGCATCATGAAACTGATAGATACTCAGATACTAAATGAAATTGTGATTATAAGATATATAGGCCTTCAAGCTGTATGACTTTAAAATATGCTATTTAAATTTACATTAATATGAAAAATGAATTCTTGACATGCAGTGTGTATTCCTAGTTAAATTATAATCACAACTGCATTAGTTGTCTCACTAATAAGGCATATATTTCACCAAAGCTTATATTTTATTGGATTTATTTGAATAAAGTCTTGTTTATATGTATAGATAATTTGTTATGATTGGAAGAGCAGTGGTGATCATAGTGTAATTGGAGAATTTGAAACTACCGTTAGAGATTTAAGTGAGGGACCTGGCTCCAAAAATTCATACCTTTTGATCAACAAGAAAAAACAGGTAAGCCTTTCCAAGTTGTGTACATTGGTATGCACAATTTGATAATTTTATCAAGTTTTATCAATCATGCTTCATATTGGTTTGAACAAGATGTGAAAGTGCTAAGAACTATCAATCAAAAAACATTCAAATAAAGAGCATTTTAAAGGAAAAGCAATGATAAATTACGTCATGTAATGATTATTGCTGAAACATTTTTTAAACTATATAATGGGAACCAAAATTCCTTGTCTATACAGTTGGGAAATTCCTTTACCTTCCATTCCTTTCATTTTCACTTAGTAACCCTTATTGAAAGTGGCAAATACTATGCTTCCTTCATTCCCACTTCATTTGGACTAAGAAAAACCTTACTTAGACAGCTTTTGCATGAAGAAGTTGCCGGGCATAACTGAACCATAAATGTTTTGGCATCACAGGTCATAAAATTAATTTTTTTCTATCCCTAGTTTACATATTTGCAAAGTGCAGTAAAACCTCAATTATCCATGAGCAGATTAACCCTGTGGGAGATTAACCGGACATCCTGAAGCAAGTTTGAAAATTTTTACTTACATAGAAATGAAGATGACTCAAACTTCACTGATATATTAAACATCCACTAATATATCAGATCAATCAAACAAAACCTATTTCAACAAAATAAACAAATTTGACAAAGTTCTTTCTCAAAAAATATAAACTGATTTAACTAATATTTTTACCTTAAGTTTAGTTTTCTCCTTTATTTGAGAGAGTTTCTCGTAAACCATCTTAAATTCGCAGTGGTGTTAAGTTACTCTATGGGTGAGAGAATGCATTTGTAACAGTTTTATCTTCCTGTAGCAGTGATAATTTTTTCAGACAAAATAGTCAACAGCAAAAACATATTAAAATGTTTTGTTCATTTATTGTATCCTAATTATAATTTCTTGTTTAATTGATAGCTCTTTATTTAATACAAATTAATCATGAATGTTGGTCATTATTTTAGTGCTTTAATGCATTAATAAGCAACAGTAATAAAAAATATTATTAGTAGTAATAAAGCAACTATTTACTGGTGAAGCTTTTTTCATTGAATTACAATTCAAAACAGTTGAAGGGGAGATGTCTCATTCCACCACAGACCACTTCAAAACTTTCAGGCCCTATGGACCACCTCATTACTTACGCTAACCTACTTACTGTATCTACGTTTAAGAAAAGGGAATACTTGGTTGCGTAGTTTATTTGACCATTTTCAAGTATACATGCCGGTGAACTCCAAACAGCATGAGCACTCTCAGCTTATGAGGTAACAAGATCAGTAAGTGTAAGTTGTGGATGGCAGAGAGGTGAAAATGGGAGATGTAAAGAAGTGGGAAAATGTTCAAGTAAAAACGTCATTGATAAAAATATTCAATATCTGTGATAGTGTACAACCTGCTTAATTTTTCCCAAAAAATCCCAGCTAAATATGAGATATGGCCTAAAAATAAACTAATTTTGGAAACCTACTTGGACCACCAACAAAAATTGACCACAGTGGTGGGAAACACTGATCTAGAGGGCATTGGGCGAAGTTTGGAGTGACTCAGTGTTTACAAGTGCTTAGAATATTACTGTGTCACCTGTGATACAGTGTTTGTACTGGATGGCATTCAAAGGTTAATTCAAAATTTTTCTAATGGAAATTTAAAAAATTATATTTCTTTTGTGTACTCTTATACTGCCTGGATATGTGTACCCTTATTTTTAAAAGTCTGAGTTATCTCATGCATTTAAAAGTTATCTTGTAGAATTTTTTAACATGAAAAACTTTTCTTAATTATTCTTTCACAGTTTGGAAAAAATATCCTCATTTTATGCTAAATGGCATAAGTCTTTGCCGAATTTATGGGCTTTATTGTAACATGTTTTTTACTCATTTTTTCTCTTTAGAAAAGGAAAGATTCTTACAAGAACTCGGGAACTATTTTACTCACTTATTATGAGATTCAGAAGACATATTCATTTTTGGACTACATCAAAGGAGGCACTCAGCTCCACTGTTCATTTGCCATTGATTTTACAGGTATTTCATATATAATACCATCCTTGCAAAGATCTTAGTTTCTGTGGCTATTATAAGACACCGTATTTTCCAGTGTATAAGATCCACTTTTGTGTTGCAAAAATGTGTTTTAATGTCATGCTGCATCTTATACAATGAAGGTTTAAATACCAGTAAGATATTTAACTTAAAATTTAGATATATACTTGAATTTCTCGTGACACTTTTCAGTATAGAGGAAGGTTTTCTATGCAATACATACAACTTCAAACACTTGTGTTCATTGTGTATAATTCTTATTGTTATTCTTTATAATAATAAAACTTTCAGTAAATTATTTGTATCTTATCATTTCGAGGGATACAAAGAGCAGTATTACAAAAACTCTCAGAATGTGCAGCTTTTTACTGCACGTGGAAAGCGACTAAAACTCACACTGTCTTATGAACTCAAAGGAACACTACAAATTATTGAACTGTGCAACTAAACTGTGATAATGCCTTGATATCCACTAGGCTACAGCCTTTTTCTCACAGGCTCCTAGCATGGCCTGCAAAATCTGACATTTTTAACTTCATCACCATCAATAATAATAAATTTTTTCTCTTTTTACTTGTTTCAGTGATAATGTAATATTTTATGTGTCACATCCTGGGCATTTACTCACCTAGCCATTTAGTGAACCCCTTGTGAATTTTAACGATTATCTCACATTTTTGGATTTTTTTCCTTGTATATAAGTTACATTCTTGTTCTTGAGACAAAAAGTAGGGAGCCCGTGGTGTAGTGGTTCGAGTGCTAAAAGCGACAACCGGTTTGAATACTTAGTTGAATTTTATCCGAGGATGCCCGGCCCCCTATTTGTGCATGTTGGAACTTAGGAGACAAGGACAAGCCAATGAGAAAAAAGAGAAAATGAGGAGCACGCTCAAATCAACACTCCGTCCTTTGGAAGGGACATTAAGCCATTGGCCCCTATGGTCCTCTTCGTTAAGAGCAGGCTATAAGCTGTCACCAGGTTTCTCTCCTCCCTTCCTATCCGGCTATTCATTGCAATAACTCTTAGATACCCATTGCGCATAGGCAAGGGGCGAATCAGCAGGGTGTCAAACACGAGACAAAAAGTGCGGAAAAAATTGTGGCTTGTATGCAAGTAAATACAGTATATTTTCAAACTTATAGATATTTATTTTTTAACCACAGATGAATCTTATGGACTAATCCAAGAAAATTTGTTTTTAATGAGTAAAAACTTTTTAAAACCGGAAAATGGCCTTATTTTTAGGGATGCATGTTATACACCAAAAAATACGGTATTTATTCACCATAACGGAAGTAATTTTTTGCATTTTTTGGCATTTGAACATCTTCATGCACTTTTCAATTAAAAGCTTACAAATCTGAATTGAATTAAATAATTTGTTTTTTGTTGTATTTTATTAACCCATATTTGTGATGTGATGTCATTTTATAGCATATAAACAATTCTCTATCAAAAAATCTTTCACCTTGTTTCCTCAAGTGTTATAACATTTTTTAAAAATAAATCTCTGATTTTTCTGTCGTTTAGGTTCAAATGGTGAACCGACTTCTCCAGATTCACTCCACTACATTGGCTCTTTTCCTAACTCTTATGAGCTAGCCATTCAGTCTATAGGATCCATAATCAAGGATTATGATAGTGACCAGGAATTTCCTGTTCTTGGTTTTGGTGCTCGTATTCCTCCTGACGGTAAAGTTTCACATGAATTTTTTGTGAACATGTCACTGGATAATCCTTACTGTAAAGGAATTGCTGGTAAGTGAATGTGCTTTTTACTTTTTGTATGATATATGCTCATTTTATAAAATTATTTTATTCATCAATGTCTCAAAAATGTTTACTTTAAGAGACATGAGTGATAATTCTGCTTATAATTTAACAAAAATAGATTGTATGCCTTCTATAGAACAAATAGTACCTACAATCCTATATGAATAGAAGAATACATCATATTTTGTCAAATGGATTTAGCCCTAGAGCTACACAGTGATGGCAGACAGATGAAATTGTAAAAACAACTTTTTCAGACTCAAGGGAACTTAAATTGTGCATATTCAGCAAATATTTGTAATGGAATTATTTCATGATCACAATAACATATGTTATTATTTATTACCTATTATCTATTTCAGAAAAAATGTTTCAAGTGATAAATATAATCGTCCATGATGTGATTATGATTGTACCAAATTCGGAACCATGCTTTTTACATGGTTATTTTTCATTTTCTCAGGTTCTGCATCATTAGGTGCCATTTATACACTCTAAAAATTCTTTATTTTCTTGGAAATATTAACCCCTCAAGCATGTGCAATGGCATATGCTGTCCTGTGCACTATTTACTTTTACAGTTTATTTACCCTTTATTCATTGAGTTTCTTCCATGAATCACAGATATCTCAAAGCTCCTTGGATCAGGAAACCTTCCTATACAAATATTTTCTCTTTTAGCCCATTTAAAGGATATTTTTATTAAGGTTTTTCCTCCCCTCGTTATAAGACTATGGCGTCAACAAGGTGGAGAATACTTCATGATTTAGGAAAGCTAAATATAACTGAAAATTAAGGCAATGAAGGTGAAACTATTCTTTCTCTTGTGATTAATACTTCTGAAGGATATTTACAAGGAAGGTATTATTTAGAGATTAGGAGATTGAGAGCAACAGAGTGCCCATGTTTTTTCAGAGGATTAATATTGACAGTGCATACATTTGATAACATTATAAATAGCTGCTTCTTACATATATAGGATACACACACAAACACAGAGGGCCGGCTTAAGGCGGGTGCGAAGGGTGTATATTTCTACTTACACTTTTACCCTAGATTTCCATCAGGATCGACATTTTTCGTTTCAATATCTCAAAGCTCTCAATCAAGGTATATAGAACGATCTTGGTTTTCAACAGCTTTTGTATCATAATAATACTATAATAATAATAAACTGTAAACATCGTAAACCTATTGCACGATCTTGAGAAGAAAAATATTTATTACTTTTTAACTACGAGATGTGACATACGAATGGTGGCAGAATTTTTAGCAAATAGACGAAAATTAAGCTTATATAACGAAAATTAATAGACGCATAATACTCGTAAAACCTTTAATAAAAGTTATGGGTGATAGTTGAACAAGATGAAATAAACTCATTTTAATTCTTCAGCTTTGTAACTTTATACATTGATATCATTCCAACTCATCTGTTATTATAAGATGCAAGAAAGATATGCATAGAAATCAAGAAAACAATCGGTGAATATGAGACAGGCTTTAGTATTCACGTAACAGCATTACGACGACAAAAGGTCAGTATAATGGTTACATTATGAATTTTGGTTAAATGCACTATAACCCACCACATAACGTATAAAAATAATGAAAAATACTACTGGGTCGCAATCAAATCAGAATTTCGAGAAAACACAGGACAGGTATATAAGTCTTCAAAAAAGAAAAAAATGAAAAACACAACATAGTTCTAATGAAAATCGATAAAATTAAAGGTAAATAGGAAGTTTTGGAGCTATATCATAGAAGTTAAGTCAGCGAGGTGGGTGACCAAAAAATATCTTGATTTTTATTATGATATTTTTAAAAAGATAATTTTTTAGATCCGAGATTTTAAACCCTCAAAAGTATTACTCGTGTATAGTTCGACCCCCAATTTTTTGCACAAAAATTTGGTCTTAAAAACTCGAACTATACACGAGTATATACGGTAACACATGAAGAAAAAAGGATATTTGTGGTAATAGTTTGTGCTCAGAACTTAAACTTATGTCACATACAATATGAGAAATTTCTACTCCATTGAATGTGTTATTTTATATTTGTGAAAACCAAATCAAAGAAATTTTTCCAAATATTTATATTTTTTTAAGAATTCTATTAAGGTGGTAGTCCTTCATTGCTTAAAAAAGAACGAACGTCAGGCACAAAATTCTTATGGAACCAATCAGTGAATATATTTCTGTCCATCCATGCATCCTTCTGGTTGTAGTAATTGGCAGGCAAAGTAGCGCATTTGAATGAGCGAGGTTTTTTTGGCCTTGCTTATCACAGTAAGTTTCAACTTGTGATTGCCTGCCGCATTTCCTCAGCATAACACTGTGATTCGCTCTTTGTGTAATTTATGGCCACGAGCATGACTTTCTTTTTGAAATGCCAAGGTTCGTGTTGGGAGGCCTTTCCAATACAAACCTGTCTCATCAGCATTAAATATCTGGGAAGGTGTCAACATCTCTTTCTTCACAAATTTTTGAAATTTTAATCAAAATGAATCAGCAGCTGACATGCTACCGCTCAAGCTTTCTCCTTGAATGGCAATTTTGCGTATACCGTATCGCTGTTTGAATCGAGCAAACCACCCAGATGAAGCATTAAAGTTCCCTTCTAGCCCTAGTGTTTCATGGAAATACCTCGCTTGCTGTGTGCACATGGGACCGAAGACAGGAGTTCCATCAGCTCGCTTTTGATTAAACCACAGAAGTAAGGCTGCATCTATTTTCTTGTAGGTTGATTATTTCATACTCTTACATTTTGAGGGACCAGCACCACTGTCAGAAACTGCAGCAAACTCCATCAACTTAGTTTTGTTTTTCTTTATATCACGAATGGTTTGTATGCCAATACCATATTCGTCTGCCAATTTATTCACAGATTCTCCTTTTTCAAGTCTCACAATTAATTCGAGTTTTTTTTATAATAGGAAGAACAATTTTCTTCCGTTTCTCTGCCATTTTAACAAGGGGTGGGATAAAAGTTTATCACTACAAAAACCACAATACAATGAGCTGCACACAAGATGAAACAACAACAGGAGAATCTATAATCCGATCATGCTTACTGTGGCAAACCGGTAAAAGTGACTGCATCGCCGCGAAGAAACAACTGACTGATGGAAGTTGCATGCTGATTCCCGGGATATTGTCATGAAGCTCACTAACATTACAAAAGCAATATCATCTATTATTATTTATTATATGTATTTACAAACATCATTTTTGCACATAATAAAATCTTTAGACATTAATTTAATGGGATTATGAAAATGTTGTCTCACATTGATGAATTTCTTTGCAATCAGAGTATTAATAAAATTTTGAGGCATAAGGAGAGAGACAGCACGGACAATCCTTAAACTGGATAACCTGTGCATGGATAATAGAGAGTTTACTGTATAAGAAAAGCATTGGAAACTGTGCAGGGCTATATAAAATTGCTTTTTAAATTATTTAAAATTAAGATACAAAGTCAGGACATGCACTGTACTGTGAAAGAAAGAATGATGTTTATTTTTCTTGAAGACAAAATTCAAATCCATGATGAATTTGCGTAAAAATTTGATTTTAATCAAAATTATGAATTTTTTTTCAACAATGAAAAATATTAACTACCGCAGCAATGCCTCAAATGCCTTTCAAAGGGAATTGATTTTCCATACTTAAAGAGCATTGATTTAATGCTTAGACTGCATTACAATACATTTGATTCCAGCCATCGACATAGACATATGATGATGTGATAATTTGAAATTAATTTTTTATCCGAATACGTACTATAAGGCACAGATGATGACACCATAATCATAACACACAAAATATCCTAATTTTTACATAAATTTTAGTATAACATATAGACTTTTACCTAAATGTTCTTGTTATTTCTTAAAAAGGGCGATCTGATCCATGAAACTTTAAATTTGAAAACTTGAACGCGAACTGATTGCCAGATTATTTAGAAATTCCAGATAGATGCCTTAATTTCTGGGAAAATTCAAACTGTTATCTTATTTAAATGGGCTCTGCGTAGTTCAAATGTCACGTTGATTTATTTACGAGTTTAGATCTTGGTGTATGGTGATTTTTTAAGCGCTTGCAGTATGCAAGCACCAACAATTCGTAACAAAAAAGCAATAAAAAGAACCAGTTGTTATTCTGAATAAGAGTAATAGATGAAATATTTGTGAAATATGTAGAGTGTGGATTTGAAAAGAAAAACAGCAAGCGGACGTGCATTGACTCGGAGGCAACGAGGCTAACAGAACATTAGGTTAAAACAGACATTGTGCTTGTCATGTATTTTGATATTATTTTACATTTCACTGTAAGGCAGTTTGCTACTCAGGTATTTTTATGTGAGAGTTATGCTGATTGTAGCTGGTTGGCTTTCATTTACTTTTACTGTTTGTATATAGCATTTGTAATTTGCTTTTCAAGTCCAAAGATTAGCAAATTAGCCCATCTTTTGGCTTTATTCAGCTACTGTAGTGCTGTAAATGCTGGAAATATCATATTTATATTTTGGCTGCCAATTTTGTCTTGAGTGGTAGTTTGCTGGATATTTATTCTGAAAATTGCCCTTCAAGTTCGTTTGTCTTTGGATAAATCTTCTTGGCAGTTGAAATAATTATCTGGTATTCCTAAACTTTAAATTTCTATTGGTTTTCCACATATTATTTCCTTAAAAAGCTTCTATTGGTCTCTTATCCTTGCAAGTAAATTTAAGGACTCTGTATGTCTAAATATGGAAAACACTCTTCAAAATACTCTAAAAGTTCAAAATATTATCTATAATTTCTCTCCCAGAAAGTTTAAACATGATGTTAAATGTTAAATTTGATTTTGTTCTGTGATTAACTTGTTTATAGATTTTTACTATCCTGTAAGGGATCTTTGGTCATAACAGTATGAATTCCTGTTTGTAGTAATTAAATTTAATGGTTTTCTTGAAGGTGTCCTGACTGCCTACCACAATTGCGTTCGACTAGTCCAGCTGTATGGACCAACCAATTTTTCTCCAGTGATAAACCATGTGGCTAAATTTGCTACTGCTTTCAAGGATGGAACCAACTACTTTATTCTTCTAATCATCACTGATGGAGTTATCACAGATATGCCAAAAACCATGCAGGTTTGTTAATAGTTTTAACCTTTAATATGAACCCTTTCAGTGCCATGCCGATTTTGGTGGTTATGCCCAAAAGTGCTATCGCTATTTCAGCAATTATGCATCAATCTCGAAGAAAAATCACATACACACTATTTATTCATATTCTTGTCTGATTACTTCAGTAATTGCACAAATGATTACAAATATTAATTATATTAAGGAAATGTTCAAGTTTACCTATTGATTTTTTGTTTTAAAAATTTTGTTTTTCGTTTTTTAATAAAAAAATTAAAAGTCAACTTTACATTGAATAAAATACTATGTGGTATTTTATTCTTTTTGCTATATTTATCTTATTTTCATAAAGGCTATGCATCCAGGTAAAACACTGCAAAAGACCACAAAAAATATTTTAAAATGAATATACAGAAAAATATTATTTGCATAACTGTAATTTTAGCACTTTTTCATCGGTCTTTATGAAAAATCACATACACACTGATGATAATTGAAGTGGAGACTATAGCATTAAAGCTGTTTGTAGAAATTGAACTCCAACTGTAAATAGGTATTTACGGTTGGAATTCAATTTCTACAAACACACACTATTTATTCATATTTTTACGTGATTCTTTCAGTAATTGCAGAAATAATATATAAAACATTACATTCTCTAAAACTATATAGTCATAAAATATTAATTTATAAAATTATAAAATATTTTGCTATGATTTTACATTCGAAAAAAATAAATAATTCACAAATATCTTCTAAAACCTCAAAAATTTTCTTCTCTAAATAATCTTCATCATCACTTAATGAGTTTATATAACAAACCAATTCATCGTCCTCAATTCTAACAGTGAAATTATCTTGGCTTGTGGAAGCTATCTTGAAAGAATAGGAAGAAAACGATGATATATCGTCGTTTGGCACTTAAAGAATTAATGCTATTTCCATTTATAACTGTAATTGCATTTAACTCTTAAAAAACAGGAATACTTGCAGTACTCTTTCTAGGTTTCCATTCATGATTAGAAAGAGAGATAGGTCAGACTAAACTTTTCAATGCTTGTGTTTGTTGGGGTGGGGCTTCTTTTTTTAAATAAATTGTTCTCATACTGAAATATTCATTTAAGTAGTAACACATTATTACTTTGAGGATTTTCATTTTGTTGGCATTCTTTGCAAAAGTTAAAAATGAACGCTTATGGCCTGATAATATCTGTCCATCCACATGTTTCATTTCGAAAACTATTTAGCAGATTTTCATGAAATTTGGTACTAAGAACTTCTGGGGTTAAAGTAAGGTTACCATCCGTCCTCTTTTACCCGGATTTGTCCGGATTTTTTGTTTAAAATTTCTGTCCGGGCGGATTTTTATAAAATTGTTGAAATGTCCCGATTTTTACTTCCTGCGACATTTTGTTATTAGTAAGCACGACGAAGAATGCTGAATTACGTTATCTGATATCTCTTTCGGATACTGAGAGACGATTGGTCAATTCAAATTAGGCAGGGTCGCGACACTCATGTTAGAAAATGAGGATCGTCTAAACGTGACCCCTCCAACCCCTCTGCCGCCTCAGTGTGTTTTGGAAACCCTTCCCATTGGTCGAAGACGTTGCCAGGCAACGAGTTACGTAAGCAGTCGCGTCTCCTCTTCTCCTCCTCCTGCTCCCTCTCCTCCCCCTGCTCCCTCTCCTTTCCTCCCCCTGCTCCCTCCCCTTTCTTCTCTGACCTGATTTCCACTTTTCGTAGGGCAGCGGATTTTCCGTAAACCAAAACGTTTAGGTAATTATTCCATAAATTTGACGGAATGATCCTCCATCAATTTTTTTCAGTTCTGAAAACAATTTACCCGTCAAATGTATGTGTGGGAATTGGTATACACTTCTAAAGAAAAAAGAACATATTTTTTACATGTTTATTGCGAAAAAAATGAAGGCAAATCAATTTACAAAACATAACAACATTATTGGGCCATTGATCTGTAGAAATAAATATAGGACAATGTCGGCATAGTATAAACAAGAATGGATATCACATAAGAGCTTCTTTAGGATCACATGGTTTTTTAAAAGGTTTTTTACAATGAGATATGTAAGCTATCGTGTTAACTGTCATTGTCACCGCATTTGAAAGTCCAGTTTAACGTCATATGTGCTTGCTGTGTTTTCCATTTGTAGTTTGTTTTTTAAGTGCATAAATACCATATAATAGAATGTTTCTTATGCAATGCATCATTCATATTTATGCATATTTTTTATGTATGTTTTCCGTTTGATGTTTGTGTTTTAATGTCTTTCTATATTTAAGATTTTATATACCGTATATACTGGCATACAATATGACCTTTTAAGCTCATAAAAGCCCCCTAAAACTTGGGGTAGTCTTAAATGCGAAGCATAAAATGTGAACCTTAAATCCTTAAAGGCTACTTGCCACCTAATAACCTGTGCTGATGAAGGGATCGCCCCGAAAGTTTCCGTTTTTTTTTTTTTGTGTTTGTTTAACGTGTGTCACTCGGACACCCCCAGCAGCTTGCCAACCTGAAGTCATCTTATTGGTGAGTGCTCACTGGGCTTCATTATCCCAACATTTTGTTGTGTGTATGTATTGTCAAATCCTAATATTTAATCTCTCTCCCTCTTTGTTTCTCACCCATGGGTGCGACTAGTTGCCCTCTTAACCACTGTTCTTTTCTCCTTCCAATAATAAGCATTTTGTTTTAATTGTTAATATTATACGCATTTATTCCTTTTCCTGTTTGTTGTTGTTTTATGTTGATTTCTCTGTCTAGTAATTTATTTTTTTGTTTATAAATTCAATGTAATAGGCCTAATAGAGGCTGTTTTATATATATATATATATATATATATATATATATATATATATATATATATATATATATATATATATATAATGCATTTGATAAGGTGGACTTTTTTCACCCAAATGCTAATGAAACATTTACAAATAAATGGCGACATTAACTGACGCTATGGTAATGTCACTAGTTTCACAAGACAGCAGCAGCTGTCATATTTTATAGTTGTCTTATCTGACGATTATATCCTAAAACTTAAAATTTTAATTGAAAATTTGGGGTTGTCTTTATGCGCAGGTCACCGTATAGGCCATGATTTATGGCATATCTCACACTGAGATAGATAGCTTCATATTTGAGGGGAGAGTGAGAATAATGAGGGTAAGGGAGAATGGGTTGGAGGAAGAGAGAGGAGGAGGCAGAATGGGAAGTGTCCTAATTATTATTTAATGCTTCATTCATGCATACCCATCATTTTTGATGGACAATTACTCTAGTGTCATTATAAAGCACATCTTTATGATCAATTAGTACAGAATTTTATAAATTTATAGTTGTATCACAACTGTGATATTGATAATATGAGGAATTTTATATGGTTCTTCTTTTGCTTAATTTGTTGTTATTAAATGCATTAATTATTTTCATATTATGATCAAAATAATTTAACTCGCACATGAGAATTTTATATACACAATCTTTTTGAACTTTCTGAGCTTGCGGTTCACGAATTTGCACTTCGTGACAACATTTTTTATGACCATTAATTCTGTTTTGCACCGATTATTTGCATTTTGCATCATCCATTTGCAATACCAACTAGTGGACTTCCTCTACTTTTTTGTTTTGAAGTTCGGTTTAAACTTTGGCACCCTAGAAAATTTAATTAATTTATAATGGTCATTATTGGCGGTTTTCAAAGTAAACAAACGTGATAACTCTCAACTTAAATATTTTGTAGCTCAGTTTGAACTTCACCAACCAATTTTCGATGGTGAAACTTTAGTTTAAAATTTAAAGAAACACCATCAATTTGGAATGTAAGGTTTTCAATTGCTTTTATCATTGTACATATTTTGAACATAATTTAAGGAAATGTTATTTTGGTTTCTTAGGTTTTCATTTTTTATTAGGAATTTGTATTGTAAATCTATGAATTGCTATCATTTTGTATCATAAGATTTTCTGCTACATATTTTGAATGCGATTACTAAAAGTAATGTTACTACTTGAATGCTTTGTTTTCATTTTTTATGATGTATTTTGAGCAATTAAAAGAAATGTTATCACTTTCTTATGCTAGGTTTTGATTTTCTGTTACGCATTTCGAATGTAATTAATAAAATAAATGTTACCACTTTATAATGTTTATTTTTGCAGCTTGAAAATGTTTGTGTCAGCACCCAAGAAAACATCTGCGCATCACATACTCAACATTCCATTTCAGTAACTAATTCATTTAAATTAAAGCATTTTCTTGGAATGAACAAAAGGAGATCGAAAATGTGCTGGAGGTTAAATGCATAATTTCTGAAAGAAGTGTTATCGCTTTGCAATGCTGGGTTTTCATTTGCTATTACACGTTTTTAAGATGATTAAAAGATATTTTCACCTAATGTTGCTAGGGATTCATTTACTGTTACGTTGCTGTAACGTTTTCTTTTATTTTCTTTAAACTGCATTGTTTATGATAAAAAAGTGAATTTTTTAGGTTGACTGGGAACCATACTCTCATAATGACGTTGTATCTTATGGGAAAATGGGGCTTGCACTTCGCGAATTAGCATTTCACGTCCGTTTTCCAGAACCAATTATTTGCGAAGTTCAAAAAGGTGGTGTATATGACCTTGTGTAAAATAATTTTATATTACTTTACATGGTTCACATTTTATTTTCGAAGGGAACTATCATTCATTTTTGTGAAAGAAAAACTTAAGTATGTTACAGAAACAATGGTAAACATGCTTTAGCCTCGAGCTTTCTGATGATGTTTTGCTTTTTTCCCCTAATATGGAACACCATAGGCCATAGTGACTGCCTCCTCTCTTCCTATGTCCATCATAATTGTTGGAGTGGGTGGTGCTGACTTCTCTGCAATGGAGATCTTAGACGCTGATGGCACTCCTCTTATTGCACCTAATGGACAAAGAGCTGCGAGAGATATTGTTCAGTTTGTTCCACTTCGAAATTTTCTGCAACCAGGCATTGATTCTCATCTTGCAATGGTTAAACTTGCAAAAGAAGTGCTTGCAGAGTTACCTACTCAATTTATAAACTACATGCAAAGCAATCGTGTAGTACCAAGGCCTGTGGCTGAAGGTGTCCAGCCAGCGTTTTTGCCTCCAGATCCTGAGCTTCTTGCTGTTCAGTGAAAAGTTTTCAATTTGTTGAACAAAATAATTACTTTATGGTAAGGTAAATCATCGTACAAAGGAGCTTAAATCACCAAAGTTTGAGCTTTATATATATATATATATATATATATATATATATATATATATATATATATATATATATATATATATATGTGTGTGTGTGTGTGTGTGTGTGTGTGTGTGTGTGTGTGTGTGTGTGCACATGTAAAAAAATTTCATTTAATTTATTTCATTTGTAACATTAATTTAATATTTAGAAAATTTGTGAATTTTTTATATCTCTTGAATTATAAAATTTCAACTAATTTTAGCAATTTAGTAAATCTGTAAGCTATGTTAATAACAAGAAGTGCCATAAAACAATAGCTATTGATTAGTCTTCTATTCAGTAAGCTTTCTTTGCTTTCTCATTATAATAACTCTTTTTCACAGGAAATTCATATGATAAAAATTCAAAAGCAAAAACTGGTGACTACACTTTAGCCAGTTGACAGTTAAAAGTCGATATCTTACAATGCTATAATTGGTGATTATATTTATGCATGGGTAATAGAAAGATGTGTTTTTATTACTGAGCACATTTATATTATATTCAGAAGTCGGAATATTTTTTTAGAATCCAAACACGCATGTTTTTCAGATTCAAGCTAGCGGCAGAGTTATATATTCACAATCTCAGGAGGATGTGAACTAAAAGGCATCAATACCTTCAGTTATAACTAAAACTATAGGAACAGTTTGTTTAGGAGACTTTTTAATGCAGGGGGCATCTTTTGCAGTTGGGTAACTGATTCTGATTACAATGACTACCTCAGGCATTTGCTGCATTAGAACTGGCTGACCTACCTAATTAGTGCATGATTCCTGATGATTTAGAATGTTTATAGTTTAATTATTATTGTAGTAAAAGAATTACAATATATTTATCTACAATTTTGTGGTAAATATAGTTTACTAGCTTTCTAGACCTTTTTCACGATCGTAGAGAAGTGGAGAAATCGTGTTAAACCGAACGACCAGCTTTTAAAATGGTTTGAAACTGAAATCGTGTTGGTAGAATTCGTGTTAGTTGGGGATTGGGTGTAATGATTTCAGCATGTATACAATGTTTTTAATGTTTGGAAAAATTTGAGTAATTAATACAAAGGACATTATGACATATTTGACTTCAAATGTGATACAGAAGCTTTTAAAAATCCAGTTCATCATGATATATATGATTAATAAGATAATATTGCCATTGATGTCCAGTTTTTACTTTGGGTACATTTATGATTCTTGTGTAATTGTCATACTATTTTAAAAGTGAAACTTTTGTTAACTCTATATTAACAACTAAAGTTTTACTCGTAAGAAATCATTTTGGATCTGGTACAACATTGCAGTTTTCTGTTGGTAAACAGAAGCACACCTTTCATTTCTGCTCATGTTGCAGAAAACTAATTTTTCATAGTTGATAGCGATAGCTTAAATTAAGACTGTCTACTTATGCTTTGTTTGTGACTTATAGTACATTTTTAATGCTTAATGCGTAACAGAAAGTGCATGTTGTGATAAAATTGTACTTTATAAATTAGTGGTTGATAAATGTCATTTATATAAATCATATATTATACTGTCTTAGTCATAATAATATGTCGATATGGCCTAAAGCTTAAATCATTCAGTAATTAAAAATACAAAATTTATTATGGATGCTTATTAAATACCAATGCAAAATAAAAATATATTTATACATATCAATTATATACATATATAATCATTGTTGATGATATAGAGATATGTGTAACAACATTTGAACTTGTATTTCGTTATTGTTGGCTATATATTTTTTTAGCAGAAATATATCTTATTTCTTTCTACATCTCATTTTCTATTTCATCTACTTTTTGATGATTTCTTGTCTATTTGTACAAACACTTGAATTTTGTAATTTGGTGTCATCAGTAAAAAGACTCAAACAATTGACATTTACATTAATATCCAATTAATTTCAAATTTTAATCACTTCTTTGTTAAATTTTATCATGTGGGAAGGTTGTATTTTCTTCATATATTTTTTATCATAATACTTGTCGTGGCACTCTGTAAATGTCTATTGCTGTGATTTTTTTAGCATTGGTGTAGGAGACACCCTTGCAACCTTAATGGGAGGGGCTACAATCAACGTGGGTCCAGTATCATTGAGTATGAATCTGTTGCAGGGGCCCAAGACATTTCTGGGACACCAAGGCCAGATTGAGGGACTTTGTACCATGATGCACAATGCTTGTAGTAACCATCAGCAATAGAATTGTCAAAATATGTGGTGATTTTTCAGCATTCTTTTCAGAAAGGTTTATAGTTTTTGTCAGTTTTCTGTTTGCTGTAAGTGAAATGATTTCTCTCATATGTACTAATTTTCCGGGCATGTTTACGACTTGATTTTGTGTTTACATAAACATTAATGTTAAATACAATAATAAAATTGCTCTGTAGATATCGTTTTCAGTTGGGTAAATAGTCTGTGACCTGTTATTCATCTTTCATAAGTTGTAATAAATTAGCATGGTATTTTAAGTATTTTACCAAATTTTCCTTTGAAAACTATTCTGCGGATTAACCACATTTTTCAGTTATTCCTATATGCACCAGTCCCAATTGATACAGATAATTGAAGATTTTTTTAATTTGGAATATCCCTGTTTTTGAATCATTTTTAGGATTGCATCTACCTTTCACAACACTATTCTTATGTAAAAATGTGTTCCATGATATACTGATTCTCAATACGCTCCAGAGTTTTAGGAACACTTCCTGAGCCTATTGCGAGGTGTATATATATATATATATATATATATATATATATATATATATATATATATATATATATATATGCAATATCAAATTGTAAGCGCTACTTCTAAGCTACTAGTAAAATGATATTGCCATCATGTAGATTTTTTGCAAATTATGTCGATGCAAATAATATTTTTCAATAGAAGAAGTTCCTTTAGATACAGCTGATGTATTAAATGATTATCTAAAAGAGGATCATAGTCGGGAAGTACATTTAAAAATTCTATATAATTATCTCTATTCAATGAATTCTTAGACTCATCATGACCTCGCAAAGGAAGCTCTTGTTTAGATAAATAGCATATTGCATCAATGAGCCTTTTCAATATATCTCTATTTTTATTCACTTTTTCATTATGTCGACTTATTTTAATTTTTCGTTGGCTGTCAATTAAAGTTTTGATTCTTTGTTTTCTAAACAGTTTAAGATTCAGAAAAGACAACATGTTATTGGGGTCTTTCCTGCTTTTGCAGTGCTATTGCTAAATGGTTAAGATCGGAAAACATGTTTATTCCATGCACCTTTCTCTTTTGAGAATAATAAACACTGCCAACAAAAAAGTCTAGATCTAACTTTACAACCAGTAGTTAACCATTCCACTGTTTCATAATGTGAGACAGAAAAATGTCTTGTATATTCAGATTTTGCATCTGTATGTTTACAAAGCAGAATTTTCATACACTCCGCAGTCTCGAGTTGAAAATGGTACACCTAATAAATCTTCAACACTTTCCCATTGTATAAGATGGGCAAATGTTAAAAAATAACAAATGTTTTTAAAAACAAGTACTAAACAAATTTAATAAACACCGTAACGCAAGAAACGAACACTTAGTAAATCAATACCATATTCACTCGACAACTTGCTTACTACTACCAAATTCCTTATTTTGTGCTACTGACACACAATGCATTAGCCAAGTATCTCTCTACTGCACAGCTGTTCTGCTCAAGGCTTCTCAGAGCTAGAGAGTGCGTTAGCCCAGGTTGCACACACACACACGCACACATATATAATTAATTAATTCTTAGTTATTTTGCTCAAAATTATTTGAAGCTATATCTTTTTATAGTGTCTTCCGTCGCTAATGACAATAAACTCTTGTGATCATGTTGCATTCTTTTTGTAGCTATTGATATTTTTGATGATTTTGTCATTTTATTTTCATGAACATGATTATTTAGATGTAATATCTATGCATTGGTATTTTAGCATCCTACTACTTGAAATACATATGCACCCATACATGTTTATGCTCATGTATTTGGGCTGAATAACTTGAAAGTTAAATGGATGAAATAGTTTCAGTTAATTTTTCAAAGATTGTATCTTCTTAGTATCTGGTGTTTGTCGAATATAAAAAAGTTGGATAATAAAATAAAACTGTCCAATTTTGCAATGCAGGCATTGTTGAAAGCATTTGTATGTATTCATATATTTATAATATATGTTCGTAATTCATATACATACTATTATTAGTCATTGAGTAGCTATATTTCGGGGTATTTAAAGTGTATATAAAATGTGCCTTTTTATGTTAACTTTGCAATTTTCAGAATTGAAAACAAATGTATCATTTCATCTTTGGTTGTCATCAGTCAAAATGTTTATAATGAGTGTTGAGTTGGGACTTGTTCGCTGGAACCGGAACTTAAGTTTTGAAAAAGTTTATAACCGTTCGATAACTGGGTTGAAAAAACTTGTTTACTGCTTGTGAAATTAAACACCTTCAGAGCTAAAATTTGCAATGAAAACAAAGATGACCTTTGGAAATTAGTTACTTTGTTATTTTGTAAGTTATCTAAATGTTTTTGATGAAATAAATTGTTTTGTACTCTGGCAGCACTCAAATAATAATAGCTTTATTTTTTCAAAGAGAATGTTTTGTAAGTTGTCTATAAAATAAGTACACTTTGACTGAAATAATTTTTTTGTTTTTCAAAAAGAAAAAATGTTTTTGAAAAAAGAACTGGCTCTAAACTTTTTTCAGCTCATTACTGTTTATAACTAAATCAGAAAGTCATCCTTTTTTAAATGAATTAGAAATCCAAAATATTATTCGATAATTTTGTATTAATTTATATTTATCAGCTTGATTGCTAAATTGATTAATGTATTAATACTGAAAATTTCTCAGATTATGAATTGGAAGAATTCATAGCTTCCATGGGCATGCAATGAAGAAAATTCTAAAAACCTATTCAGTTGCTAAGTTACTGTAATCACTGGAAGTGTTCTTTTAATCTTCAGAAGTATTCTATATCCCGGATGCTAAACATTTTTGAGAAAATGAAATATATATATATATATATATATATATATATATATTTTATGTGAATTTCATTTCATGATCAAAACAAAGTTTATTTAAAAAAATAAACTTTATCTGTATTCCTTAAAATATATGTAACAATAAGAAGTATTTATTTTGTTCAAAATCGGAAATCCATGGAAAACATAATTATAGGCACATTTTTAACATAACAACAACTTTAATTACATTCCTTTATAAAAAAACTTTTTTATGCCTACTTTATGGGTGTTTATATCTTTGGTGCTGTTAAAAATATTTTTTTTATTAAAGAGACTATACCTGTACATTGTTCTTTCCAAATATGGTATAGCATCTTTATCTTTGTTATAGCAATTGAAACTATTTTATATGAAATAAAATTTTAAAATATTATATTAACCAGCTTCAGACTACAAAAGTTTCTCATTAAGCTGGGGGTATCAGAGGGGATGTTTTTTGAGGCCATCACTTACCTATTTTATACATGGTTTAGTATAAACAAAAATACTTAAAAGTTTTTATTAGAAAATTCAAAATTTTTAGGAATGACAGCCATGCTTTTCAATTGAATGTAGTCATGTTTTATTCTGGTGGAAATTTTATAGTATCTTTTATTCATTGTATTCTGCCTCCTACTAGATTAAAAGTTGTATCATTAACACATTGTGACAGCAGCTTGATGTGTGATTTTTCCATAGGTTTAATCATGAAGGAATTTTTGGTCTTGAAAACAATTTAAGATATTTAGGTTTAGTGGGGCAGAGGGCGCAGAAATCACACTAAAAACGTGATTGGGTTCTGTAAATGACCCCAAAATTATTTTACTTATATATAGTGTAATATATACTAACTTTGATAACTGTAACAAATCGTATTGTCTCTTTCCAAGCACATTATTCGAATGAGTGTCAAACTCACTTGAATGAATTTTCAGAGGAGACTCAAGGCTCTGAGTAACAGTCAATATTTTTAACTCATGGGTTCTGAAACAGAACCCAACTGTCTGACTCTTATGGAAGTGAATGACAAATGTTTATCTGCAATGAAGTCAAGAGCCAGAGAGGCAGGCTCATGATCCAGAGTACATAATTAAGATAACGATAAAGTTGGGTCCACCGTCCGGGATTTGTTAATTTCCTGCAATCTCGTTCTGCCATTTTCCAGTATTCTCACATCAATTTTAATTTCTGCCTCTCTATGTTACAATTTGTCTCTACCTCTTTCTACAACTTTTCTATAATCATCTACTTCAGCTTTCTGAAGCTTTAATTCAGGTATGATTACTGCACATTATATTTTACTTTTATTGTCTCTTGATCAATCTGTTATTTATAACTATGTGTGATACTTTTGTACCATTAACTGGAGGTTAGGTTTTATTAATGGAATTATATGTCTTTTGTGAAAGGTGTAAAAATTCTTTGAAAACAACAAATGATCTAGTCTTCAAAAATATTTTAAGTTCCTTCTTACAGGCTTGAATTACCTATATCACCCGAATTTTAACTGTTTCTTACAATGTAAAGTACTCTGTGCTAAAGGTAATGACAGTCTCTAAAGTATTTGGATATATATATATATATATATATATATATATATATATATATATATATATATATATATATATATATATATATATATATTTTGATAGGTAATTTTATAGTTTGAAATTTGAAAACCAAATCTTGGATGTCTACATAAGATTTCTGTCCTATTTTAAGCCTCTTTTTTTGAAAACATTTGTTATATTGCTGATTTCTGTTATGATATAGTTTTTTTGTTACTTTAAGGTGCCATTATTTCTCTGTATGTATATTTCTATATTACTGTTAGCATCATTTATATGCTACATATTAAGTGTTGTATAGTTTAGGTACATGTTTATAAAAGTGAGTCATTGACTACTATGTATTTTTCATGTTCTGTTAATGGGAATGTGTATTTCTTCCTGCATTGAATTAAAATTCAGCTTTTGCAGATATTTGCAATAAGATGTATTTCAATTATATGTATTTAGTGTATGCAATAATTTCAATACTAATAAGGCTAAAATCTCATTATGAATGTGTTACCTATATAAACCGTTGTTGGGACAAAAACCAAATTTTGTTTCTAGAATTTAATTGTTTAGTATTTCCCCAACAATTACTTTGATACTTTGATAAATAGTTGAGTTTTTATGCAATTGCTCTCATTTAAAAGATGAAGCTTCTAATGAAACAGCATTACCAATGGCATTCAATAGATTCCTAATTTTTTTCTAATTTCCAGTTTACATATTAACAGCAGCGTCAAAATGTTCATAACTTGAAATGGTAAAAAATCTACTTCTTATGAGAAGTAGCAGAAGTCAGAATCAACATGCCCAGCCAACACGGAAAATGAGGCCCCAGTCAGGCCGAATGATGGCAAGTCATTATAGTTTTGACCCCTGGCCATAACCTGGCCAAACATTATGTGGCCACACTAATTTTATTTGGTATGCCAAATTCTTTCATTCCTTCATATAATAAATAAAAATATTACTTTGTGATGCATACAGCAAAATGAAGAATACTTTGGAAAAATAAAATGCCTTATATGCAATAAAAATATTTATTGTAAATTCCATATTGAAAGATGTTTATGCATAATGTACATGCAATAGCATCTTTATTACATAAAAATTAGAAAAAATCAAAAACTGAAATTACTAAAAGTACATTAACGAGTGTGTGAAACATTAAACAAAATGCCTAATTTTAAACTTTCGTAGTCCTGATTGAAACAGTTCATACACTCAGAATTTTGCCAACTATACTTAATCACATTATTGCACATCTTGCTATAAAATTGTTGCATAAGCATGCACACAAGCAAAATACATTTAATTTAAACAAAAAATTCGCTACTAAATTGGAAAATTCATAAATTACATCATTGCCTATAAAGTGCTCATTCCAAGCAATAAAAATAATTTAAAATTACATTCGGTACAGAAACAAAAAAGTCACTAAATTTTATCAATGGAGATCGGAGCAATAATAGCAGAGTATAGAAAGAATTTTCAAATTTTGTTTGTTGCAACAATTTAATAATTAAAATTTTTCATATATACTATAAATCTGGACTCTAATTATCTATACATATAAAGATTAAAATAAACAAGGAGCACATACAAATTTGCAATATACTCAGGAGAGCTTCTTCATCAGAACGTGCTATCTGAGTTAGCAAGGGGTGGATTATTATCATTATTTTCCCAATTATCTTCTTGTACTTCATTTCGTTTTCTCAGACCACCACCTCTATCTCCAGCTCCATAAAACCACTTCATCACATTGCTGACATTGTTTCTGTGCTGCAACACAGCCTTTTTCTTCCTCTAGGAATCTGCGGTGGCGAAGAAAGTACCCTGAAATCATCATTCTAAATGAGTTGTGATTTCAATTAAATAGTTCTGAAAAACATTCATAATATATCTAGCATTTTTAATCATAGTAGATTATGAAGTATATCATTATATTTTTGTAAATATATTTTAATAATTAATGACTTGGATTATAAAATGTGAAATAGGAGGATAGTAAAACAATAGAAGGACAGAAATAGGAAAGGATAGGAATGGATTTCACAAAGTAGTATTTTCTAAATTATATATTATTTATACTGCATGTCTAAGATTTATGTGCACAAGAGAATAAATATTAAAATAAAAACAAATTTCTATATTTAGAGACCCAGAAACTAATAATTACTATAACTAAATTGTTTTATGTGGTATAGAATTTAAGGAAATTAACATATGGACAGCAACTTATTGTTTTTATCCATGATTCAGCATCAGAAGACTAGGCAAGTAATATTTTAAAATTTCAGTTTCCATTTTGCAATATATTGTGCTTTCTGTTAAATTTTTCTAAATTATATTTACAAATTGTAACATAGCTATAGCAAGACCACTTACTTTGTAAAAGATGAACCAATGTCTGTAAGTTCTGCAAAGAGTTGCGATTCACAGAACCCATCCAAGAAACTTCTCTTTGAAGTTCAACAGCCAAGAGTTGGCGCAATATGGTGCGAATAGCATTAGAAAAATCGACTTCTTGATTACCAACACTTAGAAAATAATGCACCTGAAAATATATTAGAGATCATTTCACATTTTGCCTAAACTCAAATCTTTCTTTGTCATGTACTTATTCTTTATCAAAAAATTCTATTTTATATAGAAGTGATCTGTGCACACACACATTATTCAATCATGAGATTTAGGATTTTGGATTTAATAATATTACAAAAAGTAATATCAATACATGTCTGCCTGACTCTGTGAATAAGACATTTACAAAAAGGACATACCAAGGACGACCCTTCCTCTCTGTCGTCTTTCAATTGTGCCTCTAATTGAAGGAGAAAGTCCCATGATTTCACAGGCAGAAACCTAGGTCTCTCCACAATTGGCTCATCTGGATATCTTCGAACATTTGATGTACCCCTTTTCAGTGCAGCTTCGATGTCAGTAATCCTCGTTTCTAGATTATCAAGCCTAGAATGAACAGCATCCATCCGTTTGCAAACATCTTTGATGCTGAAAATAGGAAAATGTTGAAAAATATCATGGAAAGAACAAAAACACGTATTATTAAGTAAATATATTAGAACGGCATTGGTTTTATATTGTACATAATATAGAAACCATCGTGGTTTACAGCCCTCCAGACAAGGGGAATAATAGTTAAAAAATAGTGTCAGAGTTGACTTCTTATTATATTCACATTTTAAGGCATATAGTAAGTTGGAGAACGCTAATGAAGTTTATAATTTAAGAACCAAATCAGATAATATTAATTTGTGGAAAAGAAGGCCAAAAAGTTGAATTTTTATAATTTACTGGAAATTTAGGGAATTAGCACTAAAATCTCGAAAACGCAAGGTGGCAAATATATGTAATTTGGCATTTATAGAAAAAAATTGATGTTATATGAATGTATCTGTAGTGATATACATAAATATGATTGCATTTCCTCTATAAAAGTATCTATCTGTATATGTAATTTAGCATTTTGCAAAAAATCCACTCTGGCAATAATTTTTTATGCATATACATACTTTTTATTACTGCTATAATTCTGTCAGTTTGATCACTATCTAAGAACAAACTAGTTGGAATGCTTCCACTGCTGGTACTTGCCGACAAACTTGGGTGAGATGAGGTGCCATCAGAGCAGCTGAAGCGCCTAAAATCAGAGTTCTGTGGAGACCTGCATAAATATTTTTAGATCACATTAAGTTCAATTATAGCAATCACAAGCAAACCTATATCAATAACAAAAATACTAAACCGTATTTACTAGGGCTCGCTGAAAAATATAAATGGTACTCTATGCTCGCAATCTACGCCTTTCTTTTACAACATTTCAAAAAAATATATATTATGCAAAATCCTAGTTTTTCTATTTTATGCCATTGAAGTGATTTTTACCTTCTGCAATTGCAATTCATTAGTGCTTGATGGTCGATGTGAATCGCCTTTACTTTGTGGGCTGGATGACACATCGGAATGTCCTCACTCACCTTCCAGAGAACTGCAACAAAGTGCATACACATAAGGAGTACATTTGTTTTTTGATACTTTAGGCTTGGAACCACAGTTTTTTTTTGCGATATGGGTTTTGAACAGCCTTAAGCCTAAAGTACCAAAAAATGAACATACCCAAGGTCACATTGAGGTGAAAGCAAGTACATCTGTAAAAACAATAAAAAATTCCTAATTAATATTACCTTGTTTGTGATCCATTAGTGCTTGATGGTTGACACTCTCCAGAGAACTGCAACATAGAGCATAAACATAAGGGACTGGTACGTTATGTTTTTGGTACTTTAAGTTTGAAGCCGCACAGACCTTTCTTTTGCAGCAATGGTTTTGAATGGCCTAAAGTACCAAAAAATGAATGTACCCAAGGTTTCATCAAGACAGAAGCAAGTACCTCTGCAACAATAAAAAATTCTTAATAAATAATAAAAATTACCTTGTTAGTGAGGTAGTAGTACTTGATGGAAGATGGTAAACGTCTCTATTGGGTGGACTAGAAACTGGTGATATTTCAGGCTGTTGCGAACTCTGAACGGCTTTTTGAGCTTCTTCTTGGGCAAAAGTGAAACATTGATAATTTATTAATGAACATTTTAGAAATGACAAATAGTTGAGTATACCAAAGTGCATAAAATTTAGAGCATACTCTTACAAAAAGAGAAACAGCAATAGTATACCTGTGCATTGTAGGTGCCAGGGGATGAATGACTGAAGGCTGAGAAGAAGCATCTCTTTTTGAAGGGTACACTCGTCTTGATGGAGGAATATCATCTTCAACACTTTCATAAATAAATTCTGATTGTGTATTAGCTACATGCGGTCTTTTTTTGGCTTTGGTTGTTTACTGTCTTTATTTCACTGTCTGAAAAATTTGTCAATTCACTATCTGAGCACAGTCGTACCAACTGGTTTGAGGCACTTCGATAAGAGTCACTAGTGAATTTAATTTCTGCATTATATATGGTACACTTCTTCTTGTTCAAACTAACTTCACCTTTTATAGTTTTTTGCTTTAAGGTTTCATAGGAAATAATTTTGAAGTAGAAAAAAATTCTGCTATGACTGGGAATCGAACCTGGGTCTTCCACTTGCCGGGTGGAAATTCTACCAATGAACTACCATAACAGATAATTTTTCCTGTTTCTGAACTTGGGAGTTTTTCTTAGTAGGGTCCGGGCTAGTCAAGCTATTATCAACCAGCCCCAACGGACACCCTCCAAGAGATACGTCGAAGAAACCCCCTCCCTCTCACAGGGCGAGATTGCCAAAGCTAGAAATTGATGGGATAATATGATCTAAAGATCCTATGCAGATAGGCATAAGCTGTAATTTTGGGAAATAATTTTCATACATAATATAATCAGAATGGTGAACAATAAACTTGTTCACTGCTATGGATAATCACACATGACGAATTAGATTGATTGATGGTCTGCCATCTTGCCCGTGGTTCTCAGGGAACTCTGCAATGACATACTGCCTAAAGCATTAAGTTTTAACAAAATGTAAATTGTTGCTGATACTGCAATTTATGAGAATTAAAATGGTCACTAATAATCTTGATGTTTGGACATGGGTATAAATACAAAATTCCTCTTGTAAGGGAGAAATACCCCTTTACACTTGATTTCACTGACATTGAAACTCTTAATAGAGGAGCAATTAGCCAAATCATTGAACATAAAAATGTTGAGTTCCTTTGAGTCAGTTGGATAGTCAAACAATGTTTCTTAGCACTTTGCCATGAACAAAAATGTCACCATTTACAACTGAGAAAGATTCAATCAAAACTTTGTTTAACTTAAACAGCTCATGCCCATCCATCCAGTTATTACAAAATTTCTGCCCACTAAAGAGAATGTTTGAAATGTTCAGAGTCCTGCATCTTGCTGGAAGTTATCACCTCTGTTTTATCAGAACATTTTTTTATGATACTATCGGATTTTCATAATGACGGAGGTAAATTTGTTTAAGAGCCTGCAATAGTTTAGTAATTTTTTGTAATAATGTCTGCAAGTTATTTTCATATGGAAAAGTAGAAAAATTATCAAGCACTCCAAAATCTTTTGCACCATTTGACAGGTGTGTAAGTGCATGAAAATTGGAGGTCATAATTTCCTTGCCATAAACTTCACACAGGTCATCATGAATCAAAGTTGTAATTGAAACAAAGAGAAGACAGAAACTGTCATATTCTGATTTAGGCAAGTGTAACTTGGCTATTATAATACCATAGCAAAGGAGAAAATGCCTTAATTCTGTTGCTTTCCAGCAATCAAAGTCATTGAGTGATCTGGGTTCTATAATAAAATCTGATGGCCAATATTCAGCAAATGAGGCTATTAGATCACTAACAAGTGCCCACTGGGTCGAAGACAAAGAAGATTTCCTAAATTTTTTCCTCCCCATCCAAACTTCAATTAATTTCTTCATTACTCCAAGAAGAATAGCATGCTAATAATCAATAGGAAACTGATCAAATATATAGGCAATTCTGTAAGGGGTGACACACCAGCATGGTGTTTCTTATCTTCTTGTGCCTGAAAACTTTCATCACTTCTAGAGGCACAACCACATTCAGGAAATACTACTATACCTGTCCATTCTCCTGTCTGTGTGCAATGACTACAACCATTATAAGCTTGAATCCAACTGTTGCTTTGATCCAGTTTTTGGCAGGGCTGTTGCACAAAAAATGACCAATAGTTACATCATAATGTACAAATTTGAATATTAAACCAAATTGTAGCAATTCTTTCATTTCTTATATATAATCTTTAAAACATTTTGATTTTTCTAGGGACCACCTAGGGGTTTAACGATTGTGAAAGTTTCATCTCTTAATTCCATTGTGAAATGTACAAAAGTACCGTGACAGACAGACGAACACTTGAGAATTATTATATAAGGATATCATGAGTAATATTGTAATAATAGCTGCAATATTCGCAATCAATTTATTGTCGATTATTTAGCATGGTCAGTAATCCTGTGAATTTCTTAGTTTTCTTAATAATATAATAATTATTTTATTTCTGATTGCATGATACTGCTAACACACGGTAATTAAAGGAAGTAACTTGGAAAATTGAATCTGTTCATATCTATTTCGTACTGCAATCATTCAAATCTCGGGTGTTAATCTTAATGATAGAGTTACAAATGCGGAATTGCACTATAGGTGTTGTTCTGCACCCACAGCTGTTTTGCTGTGGTGATCTAATTTAATAAGCTATTGGAGTGGAATCGCGTGAATGTAGATATAATCACGACCGTGATTACGCACCAGCTGTCAGTGAAGTGACCTCGAAATCATATTTAACCGTTTTGTTCGGAGATAATCCTTTAGCTGGATAATAGGTGGCACAAATTTGATACCTCTATTCCTATCCATTGGTGGACCACTAGTGTCCTCTTTTGAGTGTAATATAATTCTTTCCAAGACTTTCGGGGTTCTACCGCGTGTTGTTTCTTCTAGTGACGACTGTTTCGCCTCCATTCCAGGTGGCATCTCAGATGCGACTTCCTTGGACAAGGAGAGAAAACATCTCATCAGAGCTCTCCAGATGAACGGTTACCCCAAAAATTTGATCCAGAAGAAGATGGAAATGGCTAAAGAAAAGGCGGAAATGGCCCAGAAAAGGGCGGTTACAGGAGAAACGGAAGGGGCCCTGAAAAGGGCCGTTTCGGGAGATATGGACGGGGAGCGGGAGAGGAAACCTGCAGCATATGCGACGGTGCCGTACGTCCGTGGCACCACCGAGAAGATTGCCAGGATACTACAAAAGTATGATGTGAAGACCAGGTTCACATCAGTCAAAAAGACCTCAGATCTCCTCCCAAAGGCTAAGGACCTATTACCACCATACATGTACGAGAGGGTCTATTAGATCAAATGCACCTGCGGCAAATCGTACATCGGCCAAACAGGGAGATCTGTCAAGTGCAGATTATTACTATTTTCTAAAGTCAAAGTACGTTAAATAAATAAAAAATAAAAGTAAAGTTTGTTTTTTGCTAAATTACCAAAAAGGGGGCCCCGACTCTGTTAACTGCCTAGGGGCCCTGGGTCTCTATGTCCGGGCCTGCACGTACGGGATGTGAATTAAGCGGTAATATATTATAAGTATAATATAAATGGCTCTTTTGATGGTAGCAGTGAGTATGGTCATTCTTTTTCGTCATACTTAAACTGTTGTCTATAAATTTTATCGATGAATTGTCAGAGGAATACCGAGGCAAAGAGGAATGTATTGGATAAAGTGAACGGTAGCGGCTATGAATCACTTCGAAGTGAGTAGAATGATTTTGATAATGTTCTCATATTTCTTATTCACATTGCAATAAATATAAAAATATTCTTCTAGTGATTATCTTACTATTTTAACTCGTATACAGTTCGGTATAATTGATTGGAAAAAAATCAAATGCTCGAATTTTGTTAATTAAAAATTACTAACTCCAAACCGTAACGTTTACCCAGAGAAGCGCTCAAAAGAAAAAAGTTTAAAATAAAAAAATACAAGTTTGCTGGACATTAGGCCATTGTCCAGCAAACTTGTGAGTATTTTTTTATTTTAAACTTTTTTCTTTTGAGCGCTTCTCTGGGTAAACGTTACGGTTTGGAGTTAGTAATTTTTAATTCACCTATCCGCCAAAGTCTCCTTTCCCTTTTTTCATATTTCGAATTTTGTTGTCAACGAATGTCTAAAATCTTGGCTTTGGAATAATTAGTATATAATCTTTGATATACTTAAATGTAATTTTTTAAATAATTTCTGAATATTTCGGTCTTTAGTATAAAGGGGAGGGAACTAAAAGTTCTTAGTATAGTTAGATTAACATGTTGGCATATTCAGATTCCAAGTTATTATCATCCAGTTAATGAGGAAATAAATCACTGTATTTCATGCAAAAATCTTAGAAATTTACCTTTTATTAGTTAATTTATGGCTCTAAATAGGAGACATTTTTGTTAATATTAAAATATAGATGGTGGCAAAAATGTAAGGTACCTTAGTAGGCGAGTTTAACAAGTACGATAGTTTTTAACTCATTAACAGCGATAAATTTTATTTAAAATATTTATTTTATTAATATTGACGATTTTAGATAGAACATCATGACTATCAGATTTAAAACCAATACTACTAAAGAATACTACATTAGAATCGGTATTTACTGTAAGATAACCATAAATATCTTTTATTTCTTCCAGTAAATGGATAACACATATTATTTATGGGTAAATACAAGGTTGTTTAAAGATTTATTGCTGACGCTACAAATCGTTATGATAGAGCTTTCAAGAAAAACTTCAACAGAGGAATAATGCTCTTGTAAAAATGTATGAAAGTCAAGTGATAATGCAGATAATAACGCGAAAGATTTAAATGAAACTATTCTGAATGAAATACGTCATGTGGCTATCAACGGAGAAAGGAGAAAGTTTTATAGTTAATTTCTGAGGGTAACCTAAATATGCAGAAACATAATTATGAAATCCAGGAATATCACGACTTAAAATTTTAAGTATTTATTGTAACTGTGTAATATATAAGAGTAAACGAAATTTTTACAATATTTAATATAGCTAACAATAATTATTAATATTAAGCTACTTCATTTGAAGTTTTTCAATACAATCCAAAATTGTTCCTTCCTCTTTAATTGTAGAACTTTAGTGAAAAAATAACGCTTTAACTTTTTAGATAAATAAATTTTGCAAATATAAAAAATAGTGAAGAAATTAGTGATAAAATGGCTTGGAGACTTAAATGGCTGAATATATCATTCATATATGTCGGTCGCGATCCTATGGGACTTGGCATCTCAAAAGACGAGAACGACCAGAATATAAGGAAAATCATTGAAAAATAACGACAGTTGCACGAAGAAATTGGTAATTAAGACAACTCAAGTTTCCACAAAACAAGATGCGCATTTTTTCCAAGAAATCGGTTCTCATTAGTGATATACCTACTTATAGTTGATTCAACCGTTTTCTTCTGTTGGTGTTATTTTCTCCATTAACCATTTTCCATCTATATATAGTTACTCTTAAAGGAAATGATATTAACTTATTAGGTGGTATTAGTATTCGCATCGTGGTGAATATTTCTCTCGTAAATAATTGATCCTTTCTGTTAAAGAAATTTTATCGCTGATATTCGCAGACCAGAATCATTTCTACTTGCTCTGCTTATCTTAAAAACATTCAAGAAATCTTTTGTTTCATCGAAACGTAGAGTACTCGAGGGAAGGAAACGGAGAGTGGAAGGGGTCAAACCCTAGGGAACAGAGATTATTGGAAAGGTTTTAAGAGAGAAATGCACGAGATGGAGAAATAGTTGAAAATAAGGAAAGAGAAGTAACGAGGAAAAGGGTTGGAAAGAGTGAGACAACGAGAAAAGATAGAGGGAGAAAAACCATGTTACCCTCGTTCGCACTTTTATCCATTTTATTCGGGCACCTTTGATTGTCGCGGATTGATTGGCCGATTGATTCCCTATTAGAGCCCCAATCGAACATTCGCGCACACGTAGGTTTCGGCGCTAAGGATCTGAAGGTTGTCTCTCATTCCATTCTATTGAACGTAACGGTGATGAGAGCCTCCGCGAAATGGACGGGAGGGAAAGGAGGCCGGAGGATGAGGAAGGGGGAGGGGAGATGGGATATCCATCGATGACTTCCGCTTGGGCAAAGGGGGGAAGGCAGGGGAGGCGTACCCGGACGGCGTGAGTTGTCCGTGGGGAGCGGAGGGAGGTGGGAAGGCGAGAGGAGAGGCAGCTATGCTAAGCTGGAGGGGGGAGGGAGATGAAAGAGGAGGGAGGTGATATCGGGAGGGGTGAGATCGAGGAAAGATGGATGGAATAAGAGTGAGGGAGACCGTGTGGGTAAAAGAGAGAGAGGGTGATAAAGAAAGAGAATGGATTAGGGAGAGGTGGAAAAGGGGAAAGGAAGAGAAAGGGAGAGGGGATGAAAGGGACAAAGAGGCAAGGGGAGCGATGGATAGATAGATAATCGTCTTTATTCGGGAGAAATTTGGACCATAAGGTCAATTCTTAAATTAAATCCTTCGTCAATATTATTAATATTAAAAATAAAAGTATTACAATGAAGAGTATATAAAATAAAAAGATATAAGGGAAGACAGATTTAAGTTTGTGGGGAAACCTAGGTAAAAACAGGCGTGTTCTTCCAAGTAAAACCCACGAAGGAAAACACCCACAGAGAAGGGGGGTTTGAAAAACCTGCGAAAATCCTACATAGTGTATATATCACAATGGAAAACTACAACAAAATATAGAAAACGGTAAGTACAGGAGGAAACACCGTAAATACAGCATCGCTGTATACCGTCACATTAAAGTGGAGTGGAGAGTAGAAAGCAAAGTTGCGAGATGGTGAGAAAGAGGAAAGTGAGGAAATTTTTGGCCGGTCGGTTGCGAGGTGGATAGTTAGATAGGGGAAAGGAGTAGGGAGGTCATGTGGGATGAATGGAGGAGGAGGAGAGAGGGAATTAGGACTTTCTGTTCGGTAGGGTGGCGCTGGGAAGTGTGAGTGAAGAGATGGCGGATAAGACGGAAGTCGAGGGGCGTGGCGATATTCGCAATGCGAGGAGGGAGTGGAGACGGTTACGGGAGGAGGAGATTCTTGCAGGGCAAGCGAGGTATAGGAGAGAGTGGAGTGGGAGGGAGAGAGAAAATGGAGATAGGGGAAGGTGGCCTCCCCTTTTCGAAGACAAGGGACGACGTTATTTGTTATATTACGTGTAGCAATATGGTTTCCCCCCGTCATTCGGAGGCTGGAACTAATTTGAAGTTGGCTGAAGGATACATTTGTCATGGAGTCCCCGGCGGGCCATGATCGGGCCGGATGAAGTTATGAGAACTCGGCTGCAGTAGATCACGCAGGGCAGCGGGAAATAAGGGCGTGGTGAGGGAGAGCGAGGGACGGAGAGAGAGAGAGAGGGAGAGGGATAGAGGGAGATAGAGAGAGAGGGGAGGGAGTGGGTATAGAAGGGTCTTCTCTACTCCTTCCTCCTCCACTATCGCATTGCCCCTTTTTCCGGAAGAGGGATGGTCAGAGGGGAGAGAGGAGTGGAAGGAGAGGATCGGGAGGAGTGGGGGAGGGAGGAAAGGGAGGGAGGAGGGCTCCCACGGGGGCCGACCCGGCAAAAATCATCTCCGCAGCCATTTCCGAGAGGAGAAAAAATCATCTCGTTCTTTCTCTCGCCAGTTCGGGAGTGGGAGGGAGTGGAGGTGAATTGGAAGAGTGGGGGGGGAGGGAGGGAGGGTGGAAGCTTCGTGAGGAACGGGTTGGAAGATCGCTTTGTCTCTTTCGAGGGGAACTGTACGCGGTGGTTCGCTTCTCCGACGTTCAACCCTCTTCCGAGGGAAGTAGGAGGGTAGAGGGAGATCGGATTATGGTCGGAGGGGGAGGGGTAGGATTGGAGGGAGGGGGGGAATTAGTATTTGGGAAGTGGGTGCGGGAATGCGGCGGAGGGAGGTAAGAAGGTCATGGTCGCCACGCTACCTTACAGGGCAGATGGGAGGGAGAGAGAGGGATTGAGAGGTAAGTGGAAGAGGGAGGACTAGATGAAAGGGAGAGAGGGAAGGGAAGAGGAGGAAATTCAAGGGGTAAGAGAAGGAATGAACGAGAAGAAAAGGGAAGGTCAGATGTTAGGAGATATGTTTGAGAATGAAAAAGAGAGAAAAATGGAGCGGGAGAATATAGCGAGGATTGGGCGAAAAGAAAAAGTTATTGTTTCCGTGCTTTCAGACGGGTCAAATTGTTCAATAGCAAAAACATCCGATCATTTTTTCGACAAGTTTCATTTGTGTATATTGAATGTTGTACTCTGAATATATATCGGAGTTCAAATTGCAAAATTTCTATTTGTTTAGACAGGACTATAAATTGACGCGATTTGCCTCAGTTAAAGTTTTTCAGTGGCATTTCGAAAGTTTTGTTTTCGCGTTAACGGTATTTATAAAAGGAATATGGATTTTTGATGCCCCGTTTATCGCTTAGTATAAAGGGTTCATGCGATTTAACTTGCCAATATAGTCTAATATTGAGAGGAAGTTGTATGCGGTTTAAGTTCTCGAGAACACGAATCGAAAGGACGGAAATGGTATTGTTTTTCAAAAAGCGCGATTAAGGAACATTTGTTTTCGTCATGCGACACACGAACGTGGAGCGATTCGACGAATTTTATTGAGAATTTTGGTAATTTCACTGTTGCAGTGAATGAAAAGGAGGGGCGTCGGCGATTAGACGAGAGAGAATCTGTTATCGCCGAGGTTAGAGGAGGATAAATGGTTAAAACAGGTTCGAGAAGGGGTGGCTCGTTTAAGGAGTTGATGGAGGGAACGATTCTAAGGAGGCGGCAGAGAGTTAAGAAGGGATTCGAGATTCGGGGCAGGTTGAGGGACGGCGATGTTTATGGGAAGATTAAAGGTTGGGCTGCGGATAGGGAAATGCGGGAGATGAAGGGGTTGAAACCGCGTGTTCACGTTCAGAGGTCGAAAGTAAGAGGGGGGACATGTAGCCTATAAAGCAGACATTACCAACCTTTTCAATGTGGCGAGCACCAAGTTGTATTGGAAAATATCAAACCAAGCACCAACACACTTTTGCGAAAAGAGGAATGGTCATAAATAAAATCAAACCAGCGCCAAAGTTATTCTTAATGTTCTGAAATACGTTTAGAAAGAAATTTAACGAACAAATTGAATTACTTATGCTAAGAAACGCGGTTTTAATCGTCGCAGAGGAGCACCGATTGGCAAAAAGCACAGCGGGGCTAGCGAGCACCAGGTTTGGAACCCCTGCTATAAAGCATCCTGGACACAGTTTATTTTATATATATAGTTTCATTTCGCCAATTTGTGTCATTGTTTAGTAATACATGTGAGAGGATTTTAATATATGGTAAAAAACGGTTATGGCTTTTATGATCGAAGGTGCTTGTTTTAACTTTATGGGATGGCAATCCTTTGATTATCTAGAAAAAAACATGATTTCGAAGTGGTAAAAAAAAACTGAAAAGTAATAATCACAAAATTAATAATTAAATTAATAAATAAAGAGTATATACAGGGTATAAGGAGGGCGCTTTGAAAATTTTGCGAGGTTAAGAATTAGTAAAAATTCACGTAGCGATAAAAAGACAAAATAAAATAAAATAACCATTATAAAATAAAGATACAATTAATTGAAAAAACGAACCATCCACTTCGCATAGCATTGATTAGTGTATGCAATAGTTGTGTGACGATCTTAAAGATTTGTATTCGCGATATTTGGTGGAAAACGTTTGCTTTTCTGCTTGTGTGATCCAAAGTGAGTACAACTTATATTTATGTTAAAGGAGTTTAGAATTCGAGGTATGACCTTACTGAATGCATATTGATTAATAAAAAATATATTTAATATAATCACGATACCGGTTAAATGGCATAGTATAGTATATAAAAAATATATATTCTTTGAATCATTTTAAAACAAGTAGTTCTGGGAAGAACTAATCCGCCTACTTTCCTTTGAATACAATTTTAATATATAACAAGTAGGAGTATACACAGGTTTCCCGTGGTGCAGAAGTGCTTTTCGTCAAATTCGCCGTAGTATAATCGTGTACTAATGTATTTGCTTTGAAATCAGAAAATTATTTTTTTATACTGTGGTAACCCTGCTTTTTTAATCCGGCCTAAAATAATTAATCTCGTTTTCCCATTCTATACTCACCCTACAAACGAAATTTCTTCGAAATACGTTCAACCAATACCTTCGAAATTCATAGTTACACAAAAATTCTAACCTTGATATTGTGGTAGCCCTTTTTAGTCGACCCGATGGAAATATGATATTTTGGTTATTTATTTATATGGAGTGTAAATATACTATATTTGGTTAAATCCATTAGGTCAGTTCTATGAAAATACGTGTGAAAGATATATTATTTAACTTTTTACTGTGGTAGCCCTGCTCTTTAGCACCGCTTTAAACATCTTGGCTTTATCGTGATATGTTGTGCCAATCTTATATACACAATTTAATTGAAATCTGTTCAGCCAATTCCTTCCAAATCCTTAATTACTGAAAGAGTTTAATTTGTAATTGTGGCATCCCTGTTTGTCTGATTCAGTCAAAATATGCTAATATGGTTTTATATATGTGTATATTGTAAATATTAAATTTGGTTAAAATTGATATGGACAGCTCAACACAAATACGTGTAAAAGAATATTTTTATTCCTTGTATTGTGCCCTGCTTTCTATACCTATACATACTAAACATCTTGATTTTGTTATTTTGTGTTGCACGCCTACTTCATACAAAATTTCGTTGAAATCGTTTAGGCTAATTCCTTCCAAATTCATAATTACCGAAAAGTTTAACTTTGCAATTGTGACACCCCTGCTTAGTCGATCCGGTCCCAATATATCATTTTGGCATTAATTTATGTGAAGATTCTATGTACCAAATTTAGTTGAAATCGGTTATTTCACGAAGAAGATGTTAGGGAGAGACACATGCACGCACACACTCACTCGGACGATCTCATAAGACTTCGTTCCATTCTTTGGAAAATAGGCTAAAAATGAATTTCATGCCTAGAAAATTTGCATTTTGAGTTATTCGGAATTATATTATTAGGTACTAGCGAATGGGAATGGATGTCCTTAATTCGTATGGAACGTGCCATCACAGGAATTTAGATACTTAAGAGTTATTATGAATAACAAAAATAATATATTTATTAGATAATCGCGTAACAACAGCCTGCTTTAAAAACAACTCATTTAACGTAAAATAAAAATCATATCCCGAAACACAAAACTAATTGTCATCTTTGTTTTCTCTGTAGTTAGCGCCATTTCTTTTGCTCGCGTTTTCAAGTCATTTGCATAAACTGCGTTCGTCCCAAAGTCCCAGCACAAATTTCATGCGTGGCATGATAATTCGTTGCATTGGCCGCATCCTGTTTATAGTACATGTCCCTGTGCTACGGACACATTGCGAGTTTGTTCTAGCCTTATTAGTCCATATAGGTTTTATTCAGTCGGTATGGAAAGCTCAATTAGTCGCCAGTTGGTCGATTTTTATGTGTGTAACGTTAAGTTTGCTCTGATTCTTTCCTATTCTTAATTATTAATTATTAATTAATTATTGTTAACAACAATGGGGTTTACATGAACTTTTCGACCAATAAGATTCGAATAGATGCAGTAATAGGTTAGTATTTGTTTAGTGAAATGGAGAATCTAATTTCAGCATCGTTTATAATTAAACAATGAATTCGGTTCGACAATAATCTCCAGAGAGCGATTAAATTCAGGTTTCGTGAATGTGAGGTCGGGTATTGTATGTATATTCAATGATTTTTTCGACTAAGCAAATATTAATTTATATTTGAAAAATTCGTTTGTTTGATTTTCCTAATCCAATCATGGCAAATTGATGGATTGATGAACAAAATGCCTAAAAGGTCGCAACAATTTTATTTATCTGTGGAATATAATCACTTTTACAATGTAAACAGCGAAATTAATTTATACAATATATTTCACCATAAGCTGATGTTTTAAATACGCAAACGTTCTCCATTTACGGAAAATAATGATAAAACTGTGTTCGTGGCGTCCGTATACTTTAATTTTTCTTTTATTTTTGGATAATTTGTTACAACTAATTTTCATGAAGGATAAAAGAGTTGATTCGAATAATAGCAAGGAATTTTGGCTGACACTTGCTGCCGTTTTATTCAGAATTCTTTTTTAAAAAATCTGATGGACCACCACATGACTTTCTCCATACCTGTAAAATTTATGAAAATTCCAAATAGCTTAAATGATACTGTAGCCTTCTGATATTAGATATAGCCCCGAAACTCCAACAGTTAAGAAAATAAAAAGGAGCGTAAAGTGTTTACAATATTCGCCGGTAGGTGGTGATGGTGGCAGCTAAAAATGTAGTTTTTAAAATATCTCTTCAACAATGCATTATATGGGAAAATATTTCAAATAAAGGTTGTAGAAAATTTAATTTGCTACAACTTTTATTCTAGTACTTTTTTTTACATTTATCAAATATTAAAGCAAATATAAAAAACTTGATTTGACAAGAGTAAACACCCACTTCCGGTTGACCGATTTTTACCAAAAACTAATCAGCACGTCTTCCTTTAAAAAATGTCAAATTAAAAATTTTTTTTAGTTCGAGCACCCACAAAATCCCAGTCACAGACACACACAGACACACAAACAGACACACCCACGGACATCATCGATAAAATAGTCAACACGTGTTCAGGGGACCTTAAAACATGTATTTTCGTTGAAATCTCGAATTCGATTTTTTTCATGGAAACAATACTTTATGCTTTGTATAAAGTTACTGATTTATTAGATAATACATTAACAAAACTCGGGTTTTGGTGAAAGATCGTCATCTCCAGGTACCAAACTTATAACCTTATTTTTAGCGTTTTGTTATGAGCAAAATCGCGGTAATGTGATCACTGCCTGTCCGTGTATGTGGACACAAATTTTTTTCAGAGATATTTGGAAATTTTTTCGCTTGTTATTATCAATCTGAGAATTTTCACGGATTGGATTCTCCAAGTAGTTCTTTGATTTCTCGCTAGGTAGCTTTAAAGACGGAAAATTCAAAAATTTTTAAATGGATATGTAGTCAAACTACTGAAGCTAGAGGAGTGGCGTTTTCACGGATGGGAAGGTCTAATGAGGATCTACATTAGAACGGTGTCGGTGACAAACCAAGACCCTAAAAATAAAAAAGGCGCTTTAGCTCATTTGTTCATTTTTGCTTCGCTGTTTTATGATCCAGAAATGTAACACAAATTACTGCCAGTGGAGTAGTATATGCTGATACTCTTTTTAAAATTATGGCTATATTTTCGCGAAAACTTGTTTTTTTTTTTGCGGTGAGTATTATGTAGTGTTTACTAGAGCGAGGACAAAGGTTTTTGTTCACAGAGAGAAGTTCTCTCTCTCATTCTCTCTCCCTTTCGCTAATCTCCATCTCTTTTCTCCCTCCATCACTTCTCGCTTACATTTCTGCCCTCCTCGCCCCCTCTCCAACTCTTCCTTAACTTTCTATTTTTCTTTTTCTCTCCCATTCCAAAGCATCCCTTTACGAGAATGAAGTTCCCTTCTTGCTAGCTTACGTCTCTCTCCCACTCTCTCTCTCTCTCCCTCCCTCCCTCTCCCTTCTTGCTGCCCAATTACTCCGTCGTGGGTGATAACGGGCAGGTCGTTCCCTTGACCGTCCCGCACTCTCTGTTTACGCCCTCGATTACGCTCCCACAATCCCCTTCGCGCCGTTCCCTCGGCCAACCGGAAGTCCCACAACGCCCCTCCGTTCACGGTTTCCTCTCTCCCTATTCCCTCCCTCCGTTTCTCTCTCTCTCCGCCCTCGCCTATTACCCTCCCTTCTCGCTAACGCCCTAACGCTCTTCTCCTATTTCCTCCTTCCACATCTCGTGATACCCGCGGTCACTGCACTCCGCAATGTCGCTGCGAGGCGCTCGCGCGCACCAAAGGCACCGAGAGAAGCACCTCTTTCGTCCGGCGTCGACTCCAGCCACTCCGTCTTCCTCCTCCCTCCTCACCCGTTCCCTTCCCGCCTTATCTTCTTCTATTTCCCCCTCCGCTTAAACGTCCTTCTCTTCCCTTCCCCGTCCCCCTCTCATACACCCTGGGGTCCGCTGAACCGCGCTCTGTCCTGGGCGCTGCATTCTCTGAGGATTTGCAGCCGCAGGGACGTAATGTTGGGAGAAGGATGGGGATTCAGGAGAACGGACGACTTTCGCACGCACACATGCACACGGAGAGCACGAGCACAAGCACACGCGCGCACAGAGACGCCACACCGGAAATCTCGTCACCTGTGCCAACCCCAGAGACGCAGATCGTAGCGGAAACGGCGCGATGCGTCGCATTTAATAATATCGAGTGGGTTTAATCGAATTTAATCGGATGAAAAACAAAGGAAGTCGTCGATTAGCAGCAAATCTTTAACTTTTCTACTCTCTTCCGAATACAGGTATCCCCCCATTTACGCGAGAGTTGCGTTCCTGGAAATCGTTGCGTAAAGCGAAAACGTGCAAATCGAAAATATTTTTCCCATTGAAAATAATGTAATAGGCGTTGTTTACATTACTGAGCAGATATCTTCCACTTATAAACGTCTTTAAATTTGATTTAATGAGCGTTTTAACCTCCCAAAGCGTTTTCGGCGTGATATGGCGTCCTGTGCAGCGTCCACTTCTACAATTCCTATTTTTTTTTATCCGTTAAGTTTCTGCCATGTATCACAGAGTTATCGAAGCTCCTTCGATTAGTGAACTTCCTATACAAATACATTCTCTTCATACAGCTATGAATATTTTTGCACAAAAAAGTGGGTTCAAGTGCGTTATTTGTTCAAAGAGGAGAATAAGAAAAGAGATTCTACTGCTTTAGGAACTACCGGGGAACCCTGCTCTGTCGTACGATGCAATGAATGGTATCAATGCAGGGACAATAAAGGTAAATAGTAGACAGGCAAGAATCTATGAAATATTTAATAAATAGTAAACTATTGAGAGTACATAGTGTGCGCATAACGAATCGCGTAAATGCAAATACGCGACGCGTATATTGATAAATGGTCGTAAGAATAAAATCGCGTTAAACCGAATACGCGACGCGTACTTATATCGGAAAATGGTCGTAAAAATATCGCGTAAGAATAAAATCGCGTTAAACCGAATTCGCGACGCGTAAATATGAAAATGTTCGTAAAAACAAAATCGCGTATTTGCGAAAACGCGTAAACCGGGCACGCGTAAAACGGGGGATACCTGTAGACTCGGTTTATGAGAATTTTTCATTGACGACCTTTATCAATTATCATCGTAGTTAAGATTCCTTTTCTGCCAGTTTTTGTGTCGCTTTCACGTTTCATAAGGATCATAACGGTTTAATTTCCTGGTAGTTTTACTAAAGTGGAATTTTACTAAGGAAGAGAATAAGTATGCTTGCTTATACGAATTTGTCAGATTTTACCCGTCAGAAGAAGCTTAAAAGAGGAAGCCTTGGCGTTTTTTGTATGCTCTGAGATTATGGTTGAAAATTAAAAGAATCCATAGTAAATTCAGTTGAATATCCAATTTTGAATGTGTGATATATCGAATACGCTATAATTCATTATTTCCCCGATCTTACGCTTGCACGATATTTCCAAAATCACTAGATAGGTGAAATAGTAAAGAATATCAAATAAAATTTAATCCCAAATAAAAAACTACGGCCTTTTCCTTTGCGTGAATTGTTTGTTAAACTCGCCCATTCTTCATCTAACTATAAACCTCGGAGTACCTATATAATCTATAATATCAAACTTGAAACTATACTTATCCCCTCCCGCATTATATAAGCTAGGTTTTACATAAAAATAGTTAATTTAATTCAAAGTGTATTTAATTACCCTACAACTAGATGAATATTTGTCCGATTTATCAATGTATAATACAAAATGTTTTCCTAGTTAATATTCTTAATAAGCAATTATAATCAGGAACATTATAATCGGGAATATGGCCACCTCTTCTAAGAATAAAGCCAATATTCAGTCATTGGTAGATTGTATTTGGGCCTCGTGTTCATCTAGGAGCCGACTCTGCTTATATTGCATGTAACAAATATTTAATCAACGCGGGTGTAATGGATGAACGAATTTGGAATGCCTGTCATACTCTCAGTAATTTCATGTTATTTTAGATTATTTCATAGAGTCAAGGTAAACTCTGTTGCCGTATAAAGTCTGAACAGAGAAACGAATTTTCGTAATTTGGAAACCGAATGGCGCTCACAAATCTTTGCTTATACTCAGAATGATCATTGAGTTACCTCCGAATACGGCTAATTTGTGGCTTAAATACTATTCTGGTTTTCTCTGTAATTATACGGTGGATTGAAGCCATGGGGTGAACTCGAGAATTTATGAGTGAATTTTTTGTTGGATTCTATTTTTTAGCAATAGAGAATGGAGACATAAGCTCGTGTCGAAAGGGAACAGATTTTTTATCAATTTTTACGTTCCGATGTAAAAAAATCTGAGATAATTAATTTTATTCAAAGGAATAATTTGTCCTACGTATAGTTAAAACTATTGATTATTAATAGAAGTCCTATCCAACTCCATTAGCTTGGTGCTAGATGAATTGAATCGAACAATGAATGAGGGTTATTTAAGACAAACCCTGAGTTACATAATGTGACCAAACGTGAGGAAATACAGCAGGTAGAAACACGGCAATATTCGTTAGGACGATTTGAAGCGTAGATCTTTAACGATATAATAATAATGGTATTTATTTATACCGGCTCAGATTTTTTTCACTGGATCGCCGTTCCTGCCCGGACCGGTCCACTTTCACAGCTGATTTAGGATCTTTTGTCCGAAAACCTGAATACTTATACCAAGACAAGTGCCTCATCTCGAGTTTCCGTTAAAATAGCACAAAAACAAGTTACAGTAATTTCGCGGCAGCAGAGCAAACGTTCCGACTTGCCAACATGGAGAAAGTACATTACTTTCACTAGAAAAGGTCAAAGGTTCGAATCTTGACGTGAAATGGATGCTAGTTCGTCGAATATTTTGTGGCTCGTAATTTTCCGAAGGTTTTTGTTGACGGAGTTGTAAATGTATAACTGAAATCAAAATTATTTTTGGAAAATTTTCGCCAGTCCGTGCGTTACTCCGAATCTCGACAGCCTTGTCTCCATTTATTAGTTGATGTCCGTAGGGAAGGGGCGTTGAGCGAGGGAGGAGGAGGTGAATTAGAAAGGGAGAGATGGAGGGAGGATGGGATAGGTGGGCGCTGAATATCTGATCAAGTTCCGAAGAAGGGTTGATGCGAAAGGAATCAAAGGGGATGAGGAGAGTATGGCGAGGGGGTGGAAAGGGTAACTGAAGGGATGGGGGCGCGTGAGCCGCAGTGCAAGATGGGATCGCCCCACGCGCCCTCTGCAGCGCCCGTAAACAAAAGAGAAGCCACTCTCCTTTCTCCCCCTTCCCCTTCGTTGCCACACCTCCGTCGCAGCTCCGCCGATAAATTCGTCTGTTTTGTGTGTCGAGCGGGAGGAGGCCAATGGCATTAGATTGGGGCGAAACCTTCCTCCTCCTTTCTCTGCCTTCCCTTCTCTCCTCTTTCTCTCTCTCTCTCCCCCACCCCCAGGAACCTCATTCCTCTTGGGGCGAGGAGCGCAGGAGGGCAGACGTCCGAACCCCTGCTCCATAGCCATCCCTCCGACTCTTTACGACCTCCGCCAACCTCCACGCCCAACTACTATTGCTAGCCACGTTCCATAACCTCCTCCCTTACCTCCCTTTCTCCTCCTCCTTTACCTTCCTTCTCTCCCCCCCTTTCTCCTACTACCTTCCTCTCCTCCCTCTCTCTCTCGCTCCCCCTTCAACTTTACCCTCACGAGCCGCCGCCTCCTCGTGCCTTCCTCTTTTTTCTCACCTCCTATTCCTCCTCTTCCGCGACGCTTCTAACATTTTTTCTCCTCCTATCGGTGTTTTCTAACCTTCCCCTAATTTCTTTCTCCCTTTTTATCGTCGATTCACTCTAATGCGACATGCACGCAGTTTCATTTCTTTCTTTCTCATTCACTCTGCTTTCCTCTTTTTAATTCGTACATCCCTCTCGCTCCATCTCTTTCATTTCTTTTACCCCTTTCTCAGCACTATCTCCTTCCATTACATTAATATATTTTTCTCTTAGGATTAAAAAAAAACATCTTTATGGACACTATATGTCCCTCTCTCACGCATCCCTCTCAATTTTCTTCATCACAGAATTCCTCTCAACCTTCACTATTTCTTTCTCTCTCTCTTTTCTCCCCTCCCTCTCTCCCTCCCTCTCTCTCACCTCTTTCCATCTCCTGGTTTGCTCTCACATGCTCATTTTCTCTTTCTATTCCTCTGTCAGCTGTTATAAAATACATGTTTATTAAAGGTTTGGCGTTTTGGTTCCTGGCAATCATTTACATTTAGTGAAACATTTTTTCATGTAGAATTTTCATTTAGTGGTATTTTATATGAAGTTTCCATCCAACTAGATTATTCATGTTACAACATACTTAGTTTTTAATGGCACCTAAAGGTTTTATCATCATAAAAATTGTAAAAGTTTAAAACGATAATGGCGTAAAGCTTCACTATTTAGTTTTCATATAGTTTTGAAAAATCAAACATTTTGTCCATTAAGATTTTGTTAAAAATTTTCAGTTGTTAAACTCTTAACATTTCTTCTTTGGTTATGATAAAGAGAAATATTTAGATATTCGCATTCAAGAACAAGCACTTAAAAATACTTGTCTCAGATATCTCCAAAAGCCACAACAAGGCTATTAAAAACCATGTTTTTTTATAACCTTGTTGTGGCCATTGGAGGTTCCTGAAATAAATATTTTAAAGTGTTTACTCTTAAAATTTTCAGGGATAAGACGAGCTCGATAATTCCCTATTGAATGGATATTTGCAGAAAAATAGTTTGATTTTTCTCATGAAGTTCAGAATAATGATTTTTATCTATGTACACACACAAATATACGCATACATATACAGGACTCGGCAAATGCTGGGTGTCAGATTGCCATGGCGCCCACTATTTTCTTCAAATTTTTATTACATTTTTTCATATCTAAGATTCCAAACGACTGCAAATCTCTCGTTTCATAACCTAAATATTAAAGAATGTTCCCAAATGTTTTGATTTCGGGTCTGGCTCCTAGATCTGAAACAAATTTGACGAGGATTGTGTGTGTATATACTATAATTAGCCCTTTTCAATCCACTGACCAATAAAGGCCTCCTCCAGATTTCCCTGTCAACTGCTTCCCTCCTCCACGCTGGCCCTAAGAACTTCACAAGCTCTCTGTTTCTTCTATTCTTCAATCTTATTTTCGGTCTCTTGATGTTTCTTGATAATAGATGTCTAACGCTCATCATTTCTTCTTTCAATATTACCCGCCCACTTTCACTTTAGGGTCTATGTTCTCCTAATTACATCGCGAACTTTAGTTTTTTTTCCATATTCGGCCGTTTCTTTTGTGGTCTAGTACACGAGTCATTCGATCGTAAGCCATAAGAGAAATCCGTGGGTTTATGAAAATCAATTCTTTTGGTCATTCTCTTACTTTGGAATGTACGTGATCGATGAATATAATAATTGATTGCAATATTGTTTCGGTGACCAATAAATAATTTGCTTTCTACAATCACCATTGAAATATTTTCTCCACTTATTAGTTTGCCAATCCATTGCAATATTACGTGACGATGAAGACGTACGTAAGTAAACTAATTCAATAAAGTTTATTGCATGAATCAGTTTTCTGTTTGATTTTTCAGCCAAAGAATGGAAAACTTGTAAAATGTTTCAATAAGAGGTGGAGTTTAAGCTACAAAATGATGAATTAATATAAAATTGTATTACTCTTTTAATCATAACGTAAGCAATATCAGAAACATTGAAAATGCAATAAAATAATAAAATTTAGCAAACTAAACGATTTAGAGGATTTGGAGGCAGTAAAACTGAATCGATCAAATCAAGAACCCTAAAACTGGAAACAACTATGTGAATTAAGACAAAATAATTACCGGAACGAGAAAAACTCATCCATCTATCTTGTAGAAATGATATATCTATTTAAAGTTTAGCTTCTCTACTTCCTCCTCCAAATTTTACTCTCTCTCATACTCTTCTTCCCTCCTTAACTCCTATCTCTTGAATTTTTTCATCCTCCGTGCTCTCAGTCACAACATTTCTCTCTTGCCACTTGCATATATATTTATCCCCCTCCCACTCTCATCCAAATCCCCGTTCTCCCCCTCCTCTCTCCTCGCCACCGTTTCTTCCTTCTCTCCGAATTCTTTTTTTCACACATTCTCCCTCCCACCACCTTCATCCTCCTCCGCCACCTCTGCTGGCGGTGTGTGTGTGTGTCTCATGGGATTCTGGCCCGCGGAGGTCGTGTGCCTCTACAGCCAACCAACCGGGAGCGTCACGAGGGAACCGGGAAAAGTGACGGAAAAGAAATTAGAGGCAATGGGAGGCGAGGGAGAAATATATAAGCATGCGAATGTGTATTTATGTATTCCGCGGCGAGGGAATGTCTCTGATATCCCCAAAGGGGAGAGAGAGGGAGGAGAGAGAGAGAGGGGCGGAGGAGAGAGAGGGGAGGAGGAGAGAAGGGGAGGATAGGCGAGAGTGGAACAGGAGGGAAGGGAAGGAAGGAGACCTTCATTTCCCCACTCTCTATCTCTTCTCTTTCGCTTCATAGTTTTTGCCATATTTCAATAACGGAATAGCATGAAAGAGATGGAAAAAGCTGCTTGAACAGGGATCTGGTAGACAAAAAACCCATGCGAAATAGAGCGAATAATGCTTTGTTTAAATGCATAACTCTCAATGCATTTGTTATGTATTTAGTCTTACTCTATAAGGTAGTACTCTAAATTAGCATTAAAACGTTATATTATGATATGTGGGAAGTATGTATTGTTTTACAACATATTAACACCTTATATTTGTAAAGATAGTAGTAAATTGAATATTCGGAGAGTATCGCTTGATCTAGGAAAATATTGTAAAATAATTAGAAGTAAGGCGAACTGCTGAATACATAACAACCGTTTGTTGTATGCTTCTTATTTACGAAAAAACATTTCTAATACTTTGTCACCGTTTCGCCGGCTTTTAGCGCCTTTTTCTGAAAAACGCTTATGTATTCGGTTTGTCTCTCCGTCCGTCTGTGTGGGAAATATCTCTGGAATACTGCAACCTGAAGAAGCGAAAATTTTGGGATAGGTCGGTTTAAATAAGAGCTAAGCATGGTAAAAATGCGATGGATCTAAAATTAGCTGCTGGAAGTAATCAGTGTCTACATCAAAGCTTTGTAAACAACTCGAGAAGAAATCATTCTAGAAAGAAAATATGAATTTTGCTGGGAGGCAGCAGTAGATGAAACGTTGTTGTAATGAGTAGCACATAGGATTTCAAAACTGAGGTTCGATTCCGCGTGGGTTTATTTTTAACTATCGAGTTTTTTATTCTTAAATATTTGCTGATTTTTGGCAACACACCACAATATTTACTTACGATAGGCTTTGTGAAAAAAGGAAAAAAATCGCCTTATGTAATTTGCTATTCAGTTCTTCCCTCAATTGTTTTAAAAATCGTGACGGTCGAATGGAATTTATGGTGATGTAGATTCATTCATCTCGATAAAATTTTAAGTCTCTTAAGCGGCGTATGTATGTGATTTTCCGATAGATTAAGCCTCATTCAAAGTTGATTTCTAGTTGGAGACGAAATTTTGTAACAATTCTTGAGCGGGATTTCGGGTTAAGGTTTTAAAATTATTTTCGGAATTCCAAGATCTCTGTATAGTGTTCTAGAAGATTACCTTTATTGAGAATCTGTAAAGGACTGATTTTATGGGATACACCTTTTGTTGTGTTGAAAATATTTCCACCCTGACGGATTGCCATCATAACCACTACGTTCCAACACCCAACCAGAGGAAATTGGCTAATTAACCTGCATATGTATTGTTATTTCTTTATTAATATAACTGAAGAAAGGCATTCCAGAAAGAATTGTCGAGCTCACACTACGGCTGGAATAAAAATTGAAAAACAATGTTTCTCAATTGCCATAAAGATGTTCGGAAAAAACAGATGTGCATTTCGGCTGCAAAGTAGTAGAATATATCAGTCGTGAATCAATTAAGGCTGCTTTTTAATCGAAATACGTATCTGATTTTCAAAATCTTTTTATGGTTATTGGAGAAATTTTGTTTCTTGTTTAAGAAAGGCCGAGGACAGAAATATTTTCCCCCATTCTTTCTTCCGTCATCATGGACGTCTACTAAAACATTTTAATTACCAAATTTTATGTAAACAATGCATATTCCAAGTTGATCTACTAATGAACCACCTTTCAGAAGGATGCATTTGGAAGAATGAAATCTCTTGCACTGCAATTATTCACCACGGAATTAGTTAGGAGATAGCTTACAATAGGCCTGTAATCATATTCTCTAAACGAATTACTTGACTTCGCTATCTTGGGAAACCATCCCTGATGAGCTCAGTTTGGATTATGTGATTAACAAAATTACGGTAAAATGAATTCGTTTCTGTATTTTGAGCGAGGAAAACTAACCGCAGATTTGTTTGTGTAAATTATAAAGAAACAGGTTATTCATATTTCAGCGGTAAAGTTTAAATAATATTAAGTTTACATACGATATAATACATACGTATATTATATGTGAAATAATATCCACAGATGGATAAATTAATTTATTGGTTAGATCTGAGATGTAAGGTTTGTGTATTGCTGATGAAATCGCGAACATAAGATCTCTGGCGATAAAAATAAAAGTAAGTCTTTAAATGGGTATGCGAAGTAATTTCTGTGGAAGATATTATTTTTCCTGTAGTTTCGCTAGACATTGTGTCAATATTACGTTCTTGGTTTACGAACAAGTTTACTCTCACGAATTGCACCATCATTCGTTTTATAAACAAATAGCTAAAAATTAATCCTGCTATGCATACTCCTCTAAATTTACGTTATTAACCAGGCCATCGTAAAATTTTCACCATTCTTATGGAAGATTAATCTTTCGCGATAACCGCAGAATACAGCAGAACTTAGATGGTTAGGATTTCCTATAGATCCAATTCCGTATTTTTTCCCGTTAGCATTCCTATGCTTCGACTTGAGATTAATAATGAATAAGCGTATACAGAGAGAAGGGTGCAGGGTTCCGTAGCTGTGAGTGCGCGTTCAGCACCGGAAGTAACGGAGCGAGAAGAGAGGAGAGGATGGGAGAGGATATAGGATGGGAGAGGAGAGAGGGAGGTGAGCAGGCGAAAGGAAGGCGGAATAAGGGGCGATTTGAAAGGGAGTTGGGAAATGGGTGGGGAGGGGAAGAAGGGAGGTTGGGGGATGGACGAAGATGGACCCTTGATCGCTCCCTCTCCTATCCGACCCACCACCTAACTCTCTGCCCCCACCCCCTTTGATTTCCGGAGAACGGAGGGAATTGCTAAAGAGATGGAAATGGCTAATGGCGGCGGAAATGATGGAAGGAAGTCCTCGTGAAACGGACACTTAACGCTCAGGGTTTTTGAGTGTTGGTGTGTGTGTGTGTGCATGCGTATGTGTGTATACGCGCATTCATATAAATATATTTCTTTATCTTTTCATTGCCATCTGTTTTTCCAAAATTATTGCCTCCTTTTTTAAACTTTCTGTGTTTTCGCTGCCGATTTTAGTCCGGAGCTTGGTTGTGGTCCTATTCTGTCTCGATGTCCACTTACAGCAAACGGAACAAAGCATTCTCCCCCATCTCTCTTGCTCCCTTCCTATCTACTTTCACTTTTTCCTTCCACTTCTATTATTCTACTTTTTCCTCCCACTTCCTTTCCCCTCTTTCGCAACTCTCCTTCATCCCTTTTTGATTTTCCCTTCTGTTCATCTTCTCTCTCCCACATTTTCCTTATATCCGTTTCTTTCCAGAGCTTTTCTTTTCGATCTTGTATTCTCCCTCTCTCCTTTATCACTTATCATTTCTTATCCATTGCCTTCTCCATTGCCAAAATCGTTCCTCTCCTCATTTCCTCCGCACAACACCCGCATTCCCTCTCAAATACCTCTGCACTACCTTTGCGCTAGTTACCCAGCCCCTCCTCACTCCCCCATCACTCTCTCCTCGCACTTTCACTCCCTCCCCGCGTAGTCTCACTCTTCACCTTTTTTCTCCGCTCCTCCGCGGAAAGGCGACAGTCCGTGATTCATACGGTATCCTTGGACTTGAGAAACAACAATTCTGAGGTTATTTGAAAGTTGATATCAAGTGGAGAAACTAGTCGCACCACTGCAATTCGAACCTTAGAGGAAGGAGACATTCGGGTAACGTAAAATTCTATTTGAAGTAAATCCGAGTTGTAAACATTTTTCAGGCTTTCGATCAAATGAGATTATTAGAAAGAGAGAGAAAGAAAAAGGTTTAAGGGTAGGTAGATGGATAGGCTCATTAGAATGTTCATCTGTTATATTAATTATAAAGGCGGTGTCATATTTCGCATGATACCACAGAAAAATCCTTCGTGATTAGAAAAGAAGTTGAGGGACATAAATTGCGTGGGAATGGAGGAGACGAGGCGTCATAACCTTAACGTCATACGTATAAATGTCGTAATTTATCTCATATTATTTCAACTGTTGAGGGGATTGACGAAATGGACCAAAACCTTGAGGAATAAACTCATCTGTGCCCATAATTACTTCCGAAGGATGATACACCAACTAATCAGTCGAGTTCCTTGAAATTAATACTGGGTTGCCGCAAGACCTTGAGGTAAAACGCTCTCATACAGCTCTCGCATGCAAGGTGTGTTGCGCTATTAGCGCATTCCCAAGTAGTGCGGTTCGCGAGTGAGTGAGAACGAGGAAATGAGGAGAGAGTAAGGAGAGAGGTTTATTTTTGAGAAACGAGAGAAATTAGGGGAAACATTCGGAGCCGTTTCCGCCGAAAATTGCCGGGAAAGTGGCCGACGAGATCGGATGAATGGCGGTTATGGGTTGAACTCGAGGAGCGAGCTTTAAAAGGATTGTTGAAGGCGGGGACATAGCTAAGGGGAGGAGGGGAGGGGGTAACAATCGCAAAGAGGGAATGGGAAGGAAGATACTTTCACTCGGCGGTTATTAGGCACGGGACGTCCTTACGTTTGCTAGAATTTGGCGATTGAAGATGGGGAGAGAGAGAGAGAGGAAGGAAGAGGGCGAAAGTTTCTATTTTCCCCAGTTTTGAATTCTTTTCTCCTTTCTCCCTCTTTTTCCCCGATTTTCGCCAGAAATCGTTTTACTCACCATACTCCGTGTACGGCGTTTCATCCTGCCGTTTGCCGCGGAGGTGCGAAGGGACGGACATAAAGGTGGAAGGAAGGAGGGGAGATACGCGAGGGGTGGAGAGAGAGAGGGATGAGTGGAAGGGAGAGAGAGAGGGAGAGAGAGAGGGGGAGAGAGAGAGGGAGAGAGAGGGAGAGAGAGAGAGGGAGGGGGAGAGAGAGGGAGAGAGAGAGAGAGGGGGAAAGAGGGGTGAGGGAGAGGAAGGAAGGGAAGGCATCGCAATCGCCCGAGGGCATTTCAATTTAATTTTTCGGAACCTTATCTGGTGCGGCGTCTCCGGAATCGCTCCTCAGTGGCCAATAGCGCCTTTCGCCGCCGCCTAATTATGAGGCGCGTACATCAGAGAGCCAGAGGTTGAGAGCAAAACCGGAGGGAGAGGGGGGAATTGGGGAGGGAAGGGAAGGGTTTGCAGAGGAAATTTCGGCACGGGAACGCGCTCGACGCGGAGGAAGATAGGACGTTCGGGTATTTCGTCGCAGCGATGCGGGGATCCCGTGGGTGGCGGGGAATCCCGCGGGGACGCCCGAGCCTCCGAATTCCGCGATTATATAAATGTAGAAGAGCTCGTAGTTTTTCACAATTAATCATCCTAAAGGGATGGGAAGTTTAAGCGTGCCGTCCACGTTTTTTTCAGCGGAGGGCAAAATACTGATGTTTGAAATACTCGTTTTGATGAAAATACGAATAGAAGCATACTTGTGGGGAGAATTAGTTTCAAGGAAAAGATCTCTTACGGACGATAGCGGGTGACCTGGTTGTTTATCGATTGTCGATGCCTGATCGAGTTCTATTTTCTTTTTAAAACGTTTTTTGGGTTTTTTTCCTAATTTCTCGCCAATGACATGACAGGGAATGTTTATTGTATTTCGACTTTTCAAAACTTTTACTCTAGTTTCAGAGGAAACAAAATACAGCTTTTTCTACCCACTCTCCACCTTTTTCCTCCTCGAATTAATTAATCCATTCTCTTCTTCATATACTCTTCGACCGCTAAATTTAAATGTACTGAAATCTAATTATTATGGAAACGAAATCTGAAAAATACAGTATTATCCGAAAATGCTCTTTTATACAACTAATCGTCCTCCAAACAATCACAACGACTGAAGAATTCAAATATTAATTGCCCTCTTTAGCGTAGCACATCTGTTAATATTTCAAACTACTGCTACATGTTTTATTTTGGCCACGATTATTATTCATTCATCAGACGATTAAACAGTTTCCGGAAATTTCTAATGCAGTGGATCTTCGTATCAACAACATGTTTCCTTATTACTAGTGTTGGTTATTCATGTTTTAATCACGATAAATACGAGTACATGCTGATTCTTATTGAATACTGTACAATAATGTAATGAAAATAAAAAGCAAGGCAGATGTGGTGACCTGCATGGAGCCAATATTTTACAGTTGTAATTGTTTTTTACGTCAAATAGTGTAGAGATTTAAAGAACTCAAATGAAAAAATTTCAATATTTTATGCAATCGAATAAATTTGAAACATAATTTTAGATCTTGGAAATAATGAACCAACTGCAATGCACCAATCAAATTAAATAACATTTACGGAATTATTTCTGTCGTCCTGCTCGGAAATTAATAGCGAAAGTCGCATATTAATGATATGATGAGTTTTTTAATTTTAATAATGATCCGTTTTGTGAGCTCCAGCTTTTAAACAACGCCAGCTTACATATCAGGTGGCGCTTACAATTGCTTAAAAGAATGTTCCAAATGATTCCTTCTGCAGATAACTACTGCTTTTGAAATGTTTAAAAATTATTACAATTTTAGGATGGATAGGAGGCAAATTGAAATATGACGAAAACAATAATTTCAGGAAACAAAATTTTCATTTTTTAAAGGATTTAAATCAAACGAGGCACTGAATTGGAAAACTATTCAATATTTAACTTTAAAGAAGTAGTGGAAAGAAAGAAGTTAGATATCCGTCTTTTATTGTTAGAGAATCAGTTAAATAAACTGTTTATTTCTAATACAGACATAGCTTGCAATTATTCCTTGTTTAGAAATCGGCTAACGAAGATTTTAGTCTTTAGGAAGCCTTTATTCGGCAATTTGTCTAAATTTTACTAGACCTATAAAAACTATGACGTTCAACAATATCATTTTTATTCAACCCAATGGTATCGGAATTACCTAGTTTGACGTGTTTATGATTTGAGTTTAAAATTTTTACAATTTTAACAGGTGGTTATGTTTTTATACTAACGGTGAATGTCGCTACTGGGTAAATGTTTCAATTAAATCTTAACGGATACCATGATATTTTTCTATTTTGTTAACGTAAACTTGCTATCTGTATTATTGCGCGCTTTTACTGTAAATATTAGTATGGATGATAAGTGTACATATAAGTATTAATGTACGTTCGTTTTCGCAAAGAAGATTTTGAATTGTTTTAAATTTATACTGAACTAAAAAAACACAGAAAAGTGCTGAATTACTCGAAGATTTTAAGATTTAGTTTGACCCGTCTTTAAAATAAAACACTATTTTCGTTGGTGACCGTTTCTAAGACTGATTTGATTTGTAAGATTTTAAGGAGAAGCTGGAGGAGTCCGAGCGAAGTGGTGCGTGATCGGTCGCGGTTTTTCCAAGGAAAGACATAAAAAACGCTTTCGCTTGAGAGGGTAACGGACATAAGTAACCATAGGCAGTTTAAATTCCTTTACTGCCGTAAAGAGTTCCCTTTACGCGAGTCTAAAAGTCGAAATTTACGAGTCCGCCGTCGCAGGCAAAATGAGTAAAGTAGTGTAGCGGAATATTTATTGGCCCGAGGCATTATTAATTCTTCTTTTTTATGCATAAAGCGCGTTCTTTATTTCCTCCAGGAATTAAGCGGGAGGGAGAGGGGAGTCGTGAGGGGGAGGGGAGGAGGAGGGGAGAGGAACATAATGGAGTGCATTGAAAGGGGGTTTGAAGGAAGGAGAGGGAGGAATAGGTGGAGGGAGGTTCCAGAATCCGCCACCTCCTCCCCTTCCACTGCTCTCACTCCTACGCTCTCTCTCTCTTTATTTTTGCTCCCGTGGGAGAGGAAAAGGTGGAAAGGGGTGGGGTGGGAGGAGGACAGAACGGGGAGGGGGAGGGAGGCGGAAAGGCGAAAAAGAAAAGAGAGCGGATTTTGAACTCTTTTGTCGAAAAGTTCTCCAGTAAATACAGGCGCCTACTTCCCACTCTCCTCCCCCACTCCCGGGAGCGTTCCGGTTCTTGCAGCCAATCTCTCCCCCCCTCCCCCAATCCCTCCTCCATCCCCGCCACCTCCCTCTCTTGCTCCCTCCCCTTTCCTCTCACCCCGCAACCTCTACCATTAGACTCCGTGGGACTCAGAACTCTCCTTATCTAGTTACAGCCCAAGTCCCAAGACCCCACTGCTTCCCTCTCTCTATCTCCTTTTCATTTCCTCCTCCCTCCCTTTTCTCCCTCCGTCTCTTCCTCTCCTTCACTCTTCTTTTCTTTCGCCCTCCGCAAGAGCTCGCTTCATCTGCTTCCATATTCTTTCCTCATAACTGAAGGAAATGTTGTTTTTGGATGTTTATCTTCGCTAACGTTATTTTCGGAAAGGAGGGGAGGAATAATTTACCGAGTTACTCGTGAAGTATGAATAAATCGATAGAATTATTCTTCGTCAAAACTCTCCGTTAAAAAAATCTGCTAAAACCATTTGAATACGTTTTAAATTTTAGATAAGTTCTATGAATAAAGACCATTACACCATCTCTTAGATACCCCCTGCACCTAGACACGAGAGAATCCGCATACCGTAAAAATAGAACTTTTTGCGAAATATCGTTATTTATTCTTATTTATTTTTAAAAATTTCAGCTAAAAAGAGAGGCATGAATTTTCATTTCTCTAGTCCGTGAAATAATTAAATATTTACATAAATATTTATATTGATTAGGATGAATATTAATTGAAGTTTTTTCCTGGGATCTAAGTCCCCTTAAAGTTGTTAAAATTTTCCTTATTGTATCAAGTAGTGTTTCTCTACCTCTTTAGAAGTCTTTATTGTTGCGTTAGTTAATACGAAGCGTATGCAATACGAACTGAGTTTTACATGCGTTGGGAGGAAAAATCGTCCAATCGTCTTTGTCAATTCTTCCTCTCTAAAGCAGAAAATCGATCGAAATTACTATAATTATCCTTCGCCTGTTTTTAATCCTATCAGATCCGCATTTAGGATATTAATGTCTTTTATTGGAGATTAGATAAATTCATTTGCCGACCTATTAACAGTTAGACGAAGATTTCCTACGAATTAAGTTTTATGTAAGTTATTCATATAAGAAACCTTAACCATTGTATGGTGCTGAATTTCATAAATGTGTTCAGAAGAATAATTTTGCTTCTTGATTAGGAGGCCAAATTATTTCATTCTGTCTTTATATTTGGACAATATGAAATTGAGAATCACTTTAGTTCTTACAAAAATTACATTTAATACGCGTTATTCAGTTTTTAGATGGACATTCTCCTGATTTCCTTTTTTGTGTAAAATGCCATGAGCCGCTAGGTATATTCTCAGTATTGTATATCATGTTTATTTTTCGAAAAACCATAAATAATAAGTTTGTAATTGCTGTTCTTCTTTCAATTTATCGAATAAGCGTATTTATTATCAAGCGATTAAACGAATTTACCCTGGATTTTCAGCGTTTTGGTCATAAAATTATATCATCAATTATATTTTAAAATTATAAATTTATTAAAAGATCAGTGAAATTCTTGTAGTTTTGTGTTGTGTTATTTACACTTCACTTATCTAATATTCCTTAGATTAGATTTTTATTTACCCTTAACAAGTAACTTTGATCCCCGAAAATATGCTTACAAATATCAGACAGTCAAAATGTTTATTTACGAAACTTTATAAAACCTGCTGCATCATGTTTCGTGTATTTAGCTAAAGTTAAAAAATTAATGGAATAGAAAGATATAATTATGAAGGTTAGAGTCTTTGTTTATTTTAAAAACAATCAGTATTACTGCAGTTGACAAATGATAGAAACGATCATGCATTAAATGTAGTTAATACTCGGTCTTTAAGAGTATTTTGACCCAAGCATTTCTTCTAAAGTGGTTCATGTCACCCGCTTGAATTAAATTTGCGCATTTCATGATGAATTCATCTTAAACGAGGCCACTTTTAATTTCGGTTCGAAAGCAATTAAACATTTAAATTCGATCCCGAATTGGATGACGTTCTCCTTAATTCCAGCACATTCCATCCCACCCTCATCCCCTACCTGTTTTCCTCCCTCCGTCACCCTCCCCCCACTCCTTCCCCGTCTTTCTCCTCCGTCTCTCCTCTCCCTCCCCTCCTAACCCCATCACCCGCGCTACCAACTTCTATCGCGCTCGAGCTTCTCCTTCCACGGTCCATCTCCCGATTCCGCCATTTTGCGCAAAACTAATTTACCCGCATTAGCTTTGCCGGTGTAAAACTTTCGCGTGTGCCCCTCCCCCGACTTTCCCATCCCCCGCCTCCCTTCCGATATTTCCAACCTCTTCCCACCGTCGCAACCATCCGCTTCTCTTCCCCTCTCTCTCTCTCTCTATCGCTGGGGTTCAACCTCTTGGGACATTAAAGGACGTTAAATCAAGTTCTTGCTTTGAATGCTTATTGAATGAAATGACTCAAGTTCATGGGCGTTCTAACGTGTCTTCTAGCGCGAACGTATTCTTTACTTTTAACCAACATTATACTTTGCCTCCCCGTCGGCTCCTTACTTTTCCCTACTTTCTCGGCTCCTTACTTTTTCCTTACTTTCTCGGCTCCTTAATTTTTCCTTACATTCTCGGCTCCTCTTCTTTCCTCGTCTCTTCCTCCTTGGATCTCTCCCATCTCCTGCCTGTGGGACATTAAGATGGAGAAAGAAGAGAGGGAAATGGATGAGGTGAGGTGAGCGAAGTACGCGTATGAATATTGGTCGAATTGAGCTGGAAATCGGCGGAATGCCTAGGCATCTATGTCTTGCATAAGACGACGCCCACGCGAGAAGAAAGAGAAGGGAGGGATAGAAAGAAAGAGCAAAGAGAGAGAGTGGAGGAAGGGCGGAGGAAGGTTGGAGGGGATGAGGATTGAGAATTGAGTGGGGATAGAAAGAGAGAGAGAGTGGAAGAAGGGCGGAGAAAGGTTGGAGGGGATGAGGATTGAGACTTGAGTGGGGAGAGAAGGAGAGAGAGAGAGAGAAAGGCGGAGAGAAGAGCGGCGGGGTATGGGTGGGCGTGGGTACAGTCAGCGCCGCCCCTCGGGAGGTAGGGGAAATCCCGAGAGGGAGAAACGGGAGTGGAGGAAACTTCTCTTGGAAGGATAAAATATCTCCTCCGCCGTTTTTACTTTTTTATTTCTCGCCGACTAAACGCGAAGAGAGGATTCGCGTGATTTTTGTTTCGGAGATGCTCGAGATCCGATGGTAATTGCTGGGAAGGGAAAGGGCGTCAGCATCGAATTTGAGTTCGATTTTTTAAAGTTTATTTTAAGGCTGAAAGAACAGTGTATTTAAAAGCTAATGACCCTAAGAATATTGTGTAAAATAGCGCGAGTTCATAAAATTCTATGAAAGATAGTCTGTGGAAACTTTGTCAATAAAGCTTTTGCGTATTTGGAGTCTTGGTTTAATCGATATGTTTGCGAAATTGTCATTTGTAATATGGGTTGACATTAGGCCCGCGAAGCCGTTTTGAAAGCGAACTATGAAATTCAGAACGGATAATTTTTTACTTACTGTTTAAAACGGTCTGAAATGGCTTTTCTAGTGAAGGTATGACGCTAAAAAACTATTTATTATTTGCTCACTAATAATATCCCGAATAGCATCTCGACGAAATTCGAATGTGGTCAGCAGAAGCACCCGGAATTGCTAATGCGTTCCGCTTTATAACACCCCTCCTTGAGTTTATAATGTTTATATGTGGATGAGAGCCCAGAGTAATCGTTTTTCTCTTTTTTTATTTCGCATACAGATGAAGAAAAGAACAACAGCAGCTTGGATTATGCGGTTCCTCTCTTATTGTCATCGAATTTATGTAAGTGAATTACGTTTTTTCTCTCTTACGCATTTAAATGAAAATCACACGTCGTTCAAGAAGAAGTGTCACGTTCTGTGGAGAAAATCCAGACGACATATCAGTAGTCAAACACGTATTTTTCTATCTCAGAATACGGTTCAATTTGTACGCCAACATAAGTAAAATCGTAACTTTTGTTGGAGATTTAACCGCCCTCGAAGAAGAAAATTGCGTTCTTCTTCGATGTGATTTTAATTCGACTTGTATTGAAATTGTCGGTCTCGGTGGCGGCGGGTTAACGTCCTCGCCTGCCAATCCGAAGGTCGCGGGTTCGAATCCCGCCTTGGTGGGTTTTTTATCCATCTAGGGCATGGATGTATGTGTTCGTCTAATGTTGTTGTTAACATATTCCATTGTAAAATGGCTATGTGGAATTATTGAAAAAATAAATAAAATAATGTTTTTTGCAAGTCGTCGACGGTCATTTATAATGATTACATCCACTGCAAATATTGCAAATGTTTTTAATTGAAGAGAGTAGAAAATTATTCACCTCTATTTTTATAAATAGAATAGATAGAATATAATAGAATTATCTAAAGATGTGTTTCTATTTCAAAACATCAACACAACACATAGAAAATTTTCGTTCAACTCTATTCTTGAGGCTTTGAAATGTAATACTACATTCATACTCAGCTGTTTGTTCCATTGCAAACTAAGAGAGTAAAAATTAGTATTTAAATGCTTTAATTAAGAAATGGTTTAATGAGATAAATAAAAAATACGATAGCCTGAACCAATACTGAAAATTGTAGGAAATACGGCATTGCTAAAGAAAATTGTTTTTTTTTTCCCAGCAAAAATCACATTAATAACAAGATTATCCAAACGGAACTTATGATGCCTACTTTCCACATACATACTTATATTGGTTTTAATACTAGCTTTAAAATCACGCGAATATGTTGCTCTTTGTGTTCTCCAATTTTAATAATTTAGCATTATAAAATACTACAAATACATTTGAACGGAATATTAAATTGATCACGCGTATTTGTGCAGCAAAAATAACGCGTGTACATATTAGAATATACTGAATCTGAGTCGAACAATAGTTGTTGCTATGGAAACACTCTCGTAATGAATGATATAAACTGCAAAAACGCCAGTCTTTACGCGAAATTCGAAGAAATACGATCGATAAGCAGAGTTCTACGATAAAAATTAAAATCGACATTCCTTTCCTCAGATAACAGTACAAATTCCGCTCCGATATTACAATTCTAAGATACTTTAATGTGAAAGAGAAAATGAACCTGCACGATGGATTTCAGATTTCCCATGTAAATCAAATGGGAAAGATAGTTCTTGGACTCGAACTCGAGATTTTCAATCTTCGCAACAAAAATATCCTCGGGAGCTAGACCCAAGTAGCTAGAGATTTTCACCAAGTGCCATGAAAATCAGTCTATTGGTTCAAAAGTTAATAGGAGGACAGACGGACAGACAGACGGACAGACAGACACAACAACTAAACTATAAGACTATTTCTATTCTGGAAAGTGGGCTAAAAACCGGCGCGCCGTTCACACGTGAGACATGTGACGCACTCTTGGGCCTAATAATAGAGGGCCATTGATCGTAATGCACGTCACGTTGTACATTGTTTTATAATTCACATGATTTATTTTTTTTGAGCATTCCGTACGTTCTGCAACCTTTTCCGCAGGGCGGGCCACATTCCTAGTCGTCAGTGTTTCGGAGGGCCAGAGCACGAGAGCTTCGGAGGGCCAGATTTGTATTTATCGTACATCATAAGCTACCTAGAGATTCTGCAGTTTCATAGTAGTGAAAATCGAGTCGAAATAATTTTCTAACGTTAAAACTTCATCAAAAAAGGTTTTGAAGCCATAATTTTTCCGAAAAATATTAAATTGTCTAGGTTAAATTTTATCGGCCTATTTTTCATCATAGCTTCGCGGGCCGCATGAAGCGCTCTCGGGGGCCGCATATAACCCGTGGGCCGTAGGCTGACAACCCCTGTCTAAGATTCGTAAATTTATACTTGGGTCCCTCATTGAGGCAGGGACTGGAAGGACAACACCTCGTCAACCCGCGATATTGAGACTGATAAGTACCCTTTTATCTTTTTCCATCCTGGCCCGCGCCGACATGTTCAGGATATTAAATAAAATAGAGGCGGCAGGCGATAAAAATGCATATTTATCGTTCTCAATAATGTCTCACAAATATTATATGCCTAAAACGTCATTTTCATTAGTTAATTGCGTTTTCTTGATTTGAAATAGGCCAAAAATGAATGTGCGCGCAGGCAGCCCAAGAAGGATTTGCACGCGGGCGGCCATGATACACGGCGAGGCCTTGAATTAAATTTAATCGCATCTGAGGATAATAAACCATACATTTGTAATCTGAATCCTGCTGGGCATTTTTTTAAAATAAATAACGGAATATTTTCAGAGTTATTTCGGCTAAGGTCTAGAATACAACGACTTCTTTGTTTTTGTTTAATCATTCATGGTCTTATGTAATTCATACGCAGAGGTACCAAACTTTTCATTTATGTCGCAATCCGCGGTCAACTGGATAGAGTTGATTTTCATTTATGTTCTTTATTTTGTGAGCGATGATTACTGTAATTTCTTTTGTTATCGCCAATAATAAGCTATGCTCTAATGGAAGGGCGCCATATTCTGAACTTACTGCCATACATTTGCCTTGTTTTATTTTTAAATATGAATTTTTACGAAGTTACGGCTAAATCTATTAAATTTTACGAAATGAAATGCATTTAAACACAAAATACTTAGCGAATTTCCATGTATAAAACGAAGGAATAGAACTGATGACATTAGCGATAGTTAAAGATAGATAGATAGATATACGTCTTTATTTGTGCGAGATTGAGATTAAATAGTCTCTTCTTCCATCTAACCCATCGGTCGACACAGGCGGGGTGTATAAGAACAAAATCACGTTTCCGTCGCGACCACGTTGATCATTAGGTGCGTTTAATAACTTGCAACCCAAAAGCGGAATTTTTAAAAACTCCAGCAAACAAAAGGCGGAGGAGGTCAACGGCGTAATGAGGGAGAATAATCACTATTGACCCTAGGCTCCCCTAAGTCCACCCTCTGAGACACGAAACGCGTTCAGTCTTCCGAAAAAAATGTCTGGAGCAAACGAATAATGAAAAGCGCCCACGGTAAGACAAAACCCTTTCGCCTCCCCTCTTTTGTCTTCATTCAGAGTTCTCCACGTCTCCCCTAATCCCCAACCCTTTCAGGGCGCCTCCTCCCCTCCCCAAAGGACGAACCATCCTCCAACCCTTAACCCCTTCCTTGATTCCCCCGTAACTCCAGACTCCGCCCTCTGCCAGAATTAAAAGTTAACGCATTTCTGAGAGGGAGAATGGGTTGCACTTCGAAGGGGCGAGGAGGGCATGGGGAGAGGAGTGGGAAAGAGGGGGAGGAGTTGTCATCGCGAAGAAAAAAATATCGCGTCAGAGATTGAGGGTCGGTTCGCCATTACGAGCACAATCGCTATTGTTTCGGTGGCAACCATGCTTTCTAGGAGTATTAGAACCCTTCTCATATCCCACCTACCCCCTCTCCTCCCCATCCATCTACAACCCCTATTCCCACCATTCCGCTCTTTTATACTCGCTTAAAAATTCAAATATAAGACCGTGGGAATGACATTCTTGTTGGGTTTATTTTGACGAAAAAATTGTTTTGTTTTGAAGGTTTTATTCGTTTGATAAATAAATTGAAACAAAGTTAAATGTAATCGGAAGAACGAAGTATTTATCTAAAATATTAATAGGAGCATTTATACTTTGTACTTTGCCAACATAAATGTTTAGGCTCTCAGCTTGTATAGGTACGATATTTTGCGAATAATATGTGGAGAATATAATTATGGCGAAGGCTTTCGCGGTGTTGCTGGGCTGAAGGCTTCATGCGGAGAATATGTCTATTCTACCCGAAGTTCAACCTATATTACTTAACCATATACCCGTACCAAGAATACAAAATACAGGTAATTATCGTTCAACTTACGTTCGTTGAACGGATGTTCGTTTTAAACTATTAATTGAATTTTATAGCTTTACTTTTCGCCGAAAATTCTGTTCACTTTAACGAACTAAATAACATGTATCCAATTCAGATCGAAGAAACTCGGATGTTTACGAAAGCTCTTGGAGTCACAAAGACCGTCTTGTTTACCCATGGGTTCTTCGTGTGTCCAATTTACCACGCATTTTTACTTTCTCCATATAAGTAGTATGAGAAAGTATTGTTTTCATGAAAAAAATCGAACTCGAGATTTCAACGGTAATACATGTTTTAAGGTTCCCTGAACACGTTCTGGCTGGTTTCGCGATGTCTGTCTGTGTGTCTGTCGGTCTGTATGTGATAGATTTTTGTGGGCGCTCTAACTCAAAAACTATTAATCAGGTCAACGCAAAATTTTATATTTAACATTTTTATAAAAGTCAGAAGATCTGATTAGTTTTTAGTAAAAATCAGTAGACCGAAAGTGGGTGTTTACTCTTGTCGCTTATCCGTTATTTTGAAATATTTGCTTTAATATTTGATAAATGTAAAAATGTTTTGAATAAAAGTTGTGGGAAATTTAATTTTCTACAACCTTTGTTTGATAAATTTTTTCATATAATGCATTGTTTAAGAGATATCTTACATTTTTAGCTGCCACCTCCACGCCATCTACCGAAGACTATTGTTAATAATTGACGCTTAGTTACATCTTAGTAACGCTCCTTTTTCTTTTCTTAATTGTCAACCGGAAGTAAATATTGACAACGATCCCAGAGCTAACATGTAATTTGCCTTATAAATATGGAGAAACTCATGTGTTGCCCACATCAGTTTATTTCTATCGTCTACATTTCTTGAGAGGCTTAATATGACGTGACCGAACGTGCTGTTTGTTACTCAAAATATATTTACAAATATCCACTTAAACCTGAAGGACCTCTTGTGTACCGATAAGGAGGAAGCGCACTACGCTGTCTTTTCCACAGCCACTCTATACTTCAGTCTGTGACTTGGATTGACTACGTTCGGTCGCATTCGTTTTCTCGCAGTTCATACATAATCGTTACATCACGAGGATATGTTTTCAAGCCATTGCCGTTGCCACATTTATCGTACTTGCTCTCCTTGTTAATATTTTAGAAACATTTTTCTTATTTTTTACCCTTCAATCGACAAAAAGCTTAAACGGAAAAATCACGATCGTTCAACGAATCGCCGTTTTACGGACGCTTTTCAGGAACGCATGTTGTTCGTTGAACGAGAGTTTCCTGTATGTTTCATTTAAACTATGAATGAATTTTTTAAAAAATTATAAAATAATTTACAATGGGTGAATCACTGCTGTTGACGATTGATTTGTAGCCGAAATGTGCATCAATTTTCCCAAACTTTTCATGGCCATTGGAAAGACATATTTTATCAATATTGTTTTAAAAGTAACTTACAAATATTTATTATAAGAACGAATGAGTATATTTAATCAGCGATATTAATTGCGTACCTAATCTACGATTATTAGAAAATGAATATTACTAAGTAACTCACTCTGCAACTCATAAGGTTTATTGAGTCTGATTCTGAACAAAAATCCGTTGCCATTATCAAAGGTGTGATACTGAATTGCACTTGAGCTTTATCTCATACGTTGGAGTAATTTTTGCAGTATTTTTCTGCAAATTGTGGTTCTTATATATACGTTGTTTATTCCACATCGATGGCTTTATAGACGATTGTTTGAAGTCTGTCGTCCTATCATCTTGAGTATCTATAACCTAAAATCTGTTACTAAATTTGTTTCTTTGGAAGAGATGTTAATGCAACAGTCTTTGATTCGTGGCTGTAAATAATACTGGAACTTATTTATCCATCTCATCTGTGGGCATCTGTGAATTCGAGTGGACGTGCTGATATTCGAATTGAGCTGTTCATATTGTTTTGTGGCTGGCAACGCAGATTGTTTCTCATGGTTCAACAAAAAGACATCAATTATGTGTCGTTATCAAATGTTTTTCATTAACATGTGTGTTTGAGAATTTTTAAAGGGCAATGTCCAGTAATTACGTAGAATAGTGCGGAATATCACAGAAAAGGTGAGAGGACCATGTAATTTACCTCTGGTTAGATTGTAGGTCAAATACAAGCCAAATGCATGGGCTCCAAATTACCAATTTTGGGATTGGTAAACGTTCAGCGCAGTGAAAAAATCATAGCCTTAAAGAAAAAATGCTACGAACTTAGGGGATTATAATTGGCTGAAACTGGTCGAACACCGTCTAATTATAGATTGAAGTTACTGTAGAAGTGCAGAACGGAAGGACTTGCTAATGTGTTTATGCAGGGTGATCAGTTTAAATGGAAACGATGACTTTAAACACAAATTTTAAAATATCGGTGACGAATTTTGAAGAACTGACTAGCTGCGGTTGTAGTGTGAATCATGGAGCGGGGGAACGCGATATCAGTAATCACGGCAACTCAGCGGTGCCGCGTCAGCATCGCTTTGTTTGTTATTGGGTGCAAAATGCATCTCTCCCACGAACAGCGTGTATTTTGTGCAATGAGTACGCGGCGTCAAAGTCTTTTAAAAATTGCTAGAAAAAGTTTCAAGGGGAGTTTCCAGATGCTCCAGTGCCTCAAAAATCAACCATTTCGAAGAATTTTTAACTTTTTAAAGAAACTGTTTCGCAACATGCTTCGTAAGATGGAGGTGTGCCTGACGAATGATGAGGATCATTTCCAACAACTGCTATGATGCATGATTATTTTCATAATATTTATATAAGTTTCAGCCAAAATAAACTATGGAAAACTAAAAAAACTGAGAATTTTATTTTCAGGGTTTCCATTTAAACTGATCACCCTGTAGAAGTGATCTATGCACTCCTATCTATATGGGGAAGTCGGACCGCAATGACAAACTTGATCAGTTGTGGAGCAGAACGATGCAAATGTTAGTTTTTCTCAAGGGACCACAAATTGGACTTCCGAGATGGTGATGACCGTTAAGAATTATTTGATTAATTGCTCCCCCATAGCATCAAATATTTGGCGAACTGAAAGATCAAATGTACATATAGGTGCAGGATATGAGCACCTATCCACAAATTGATGCAAATGATCAAAGAAAAATGCATGAACATGATGTCAACATTAATCTTATCATTGAAATTACTGTTGGGCTATAAAACTTATAATTCATTTAATGAATACATAACTTTGCTTATCCACTGAAAGAACTCTAGACAGGAGAATTTTATTGTTGGCCCGACGATAAATGGTTCAATAACAATGCGTGAGCGTTGGTTATGTCGAACTAAAAAGCTCAAACTACAAAAAACTTCAATTAAATAATAAAAATTAAAAACCATGCAGAAGATATTAAATAAGGAAATTTATTTAAAATACTATGTATTTAACTAATCGGTATATTTAGCTCCTCATATTTTTGTAATAAAGACAATTAATACACTTGGCGTGTAAAATATTTTATTGTATGTTTTTAAATGTCACTGCACGTTACGTGATTAAGGTACGCCATCCCAGCCCAACAAAAAACCGATTTCAAACATTACGTAAAGACGTGAGGAAACTGAAAATGTGGTATGGACCTCTTTCTTACTCGAGCATTTACAAATGCTTGAAAAATAATTTTCTCTGTTATTCACCTCTATTGAGGGTGTTCCATAACTTGTCGCGCGACATACTTCTACAAGTGTTAAATCTCATCGATTTTTTGCATTTAAACCTCCACGCTCTCAAAAGCATTGTTGTTAGGAAGCGAGGAAGCGCAGCGGCGCTCCGATTAGCGAACCTAAGGAACGAGAATAGGACAAGGTGAGAAAATAAAAGGGAAAGGAAAGACGACCCCTCGCAACTAATTTTACGATTTTCTCTCTCTCATCCTCTCGTTCTCTCTCCCGAAGAAGTCGTTAGCATGCAAAAGAGATGAATTAGGTTTCCAATAGCGGCGAAGGACACTTCTCTCGGATTAAGCGAGTTAATGAAAAGGACGGGAGGGGGAGAGGAGGAGAGAGGGAGTAAATAGGAGGAAGGGGGGAGAGAGGGAGGGAGGATGGCGGGGAGGGAGAGTAAAGGGATCCGAGAGGGGAAGGCGGGAAAGGGATGCGACGACTCGCCTTGTTAATTCATTGGGCGTAAACCCGTATAACGCGCTGGAAAATTCCGTGTTAATTCGTAAGATATGTAGATACGCGTATGAATGTGGAATAAGTTTGAAATTGTCGACGGCGCGCGAAGTTACGGGCCCTAGGGATAAGCAAAAGTGCAAGACGGGTGGAAAGTGGAGAGGAGGAGGAGGAGGAGGAGAAAAAAGAGGAATAGAGAGAGAAGGAGGGTGAAGGAGGAGGTTGAGAAGAAGAGGGAGGGAGGAAGGAGAGAGAGAGAGAGATCGGGGTGAGGGAGTGGAGGATGGAACGGGTATGGGGTTGAAGGAGTGAGAGATGGAGGGAGTTAGCAAGGACTAATTTGGAGGGCCAAGTCAGTTGGCAGTCCGGCTGCTAAATTCATTAACTATCCCAAAAAAAGAGAGGGAATAAGAGGGAGAGGCTCGGAATAAAACTGCTCCGTAGTTCGAATGAGGGAGAAGGTTTGGTAACGAGGGGGGAGAGGGAGGTCGGAAGGGGGAGGAGGAGGGACGAGGGCGTCGAAACGAGTAACTGAGGAAGGGAGGGAGACTGAGAGAGGGAGGGAGAGGGATTGCGAGGAGAAGAATGTCGTCGAAATGAAGAGGAGAGTGCGGGTGATAGGAAGATGCCGTCGGAAGTGTCTTGGGTTAAATGGAGACTATGGATTATTATTTGATGGAGAAGGGATATACTCAATTAACGTTATTTTAATTCGAATTGAAAAATAAGAATATTGATTGTTTTTTTAGTTTTGCCATATGAGGTTAAGTAAAATAGACCTTTCTGGCTTCCTTTCAACTTTTATTTGGAAAGTTTTTCTGTAATTTAGCTAAAATGCGTTCTAGGTCAAATATTCCGAAAATTATTGCAGTGTTAATCACTACAAAAATTGGGACAAAATTTTTTTATTATAGGTTTAGAGTCGTCTTACGTGAATTTAGTGGTGTTAAGAGAGTTCGGATGGACATGAGAAAAAATGTTTTTGGAATTACAAAAGATTTTTCATTCAAGCATGAGTCAACTGAACAGCTTCCCAAAAGGTAAGGTGTTCAGTTGCAGCAACATTATGTGCATGTGAGACATAGGATGACAAATCAAATTTTCCATCGTGATTTTCACTAGTAGAAGTGAGAATACCGGTAATATCATAGTGCCCATTTTTATACGTTTTTAGACCAATAAAATATCCGGATAACGAATCTATTTTCTACTCTGTCAAAGAGATTTCAGCACCGGAAAAGATGGATTAATAAGAGACAAAGAAAGCATTTTTTGAGAGCCATAATATCTTCAAAGCATCTTATTTAGGCATTGACATTTCTAATATTTAGTTAACGAGAAATCTGGCAAGTTTGAATGTAAAACGGTGTTATCACCATGATAATTAATACAACTATATGCAATGAATAAAACTGATGCAAATATTCGCCTTTTTAACCTCGTTAAATATGTCAGCAAAATTTTAACTTCTGAATTATTATTATTACTTCTGAAATATTTAAAAGATTCGAAAGCAATGTTGTGGTTCACAATTTTCCAAAAAATACTTTTTCTAAGCAAGTTTATGTTATATTTTGTAGGAGTTATTTTCCTTAGAGTGAAGAAAGTGAGGCATCTCTAGATTATATCTGAAGGAATGAGTGAAGGAGAATAATTAGTAATAAGGTATAATTGCTGTCATGGTGAGTTAACTTATAAAAGTGTGATGTTATGACAAACTCTTCTTAGCATGAATATCAGTCAACGTGAGGATGTTTATGTAACATCTTAGTGCATATGCATCATCCCATTTTCCTCTTTCGTGGAGAGAGGATGATCTTGGTGCGGAAAAAATAGAATTTTAGACAGTTAAAATGGCATTAAAATCTTTTCTAAGATCATTTATATATTTTAATTAATTTTAACATGCAAATTTACCGATATAATGCTTTTCTTATTGGGATAGAAATGTTCCTAAGTGATTAGAAAAAGACACCAATGACTCCTCAGCAGCTGGTCCTAGATCTAAATTTTTGTTATATCTAGTCCATATATAGACCGCTCTATCCTAAAAATATGGTTACTCCAAATTGCAGGATTCAAGAGACATTTTTCGAACAGACAGATGGATAGACAAACCGAAGCGATTTTATCAAAAAGCGCTAACATGAAGTGATAAATTTTAATATTAACGATTGTTTAAATTATCATATGAGGTTAAAAAAATGACACACTAAATGTCACATTATTGCGTACTTTAGACAAGAAAATGTTGGTCGGACAGATAACCCTTTGCAACAGCAACACGTAGAATTGAAACGTGGTGGCCGTCTTATGACGTAAACACCTCAAAGTTTAGATCGGTAAAGTATTCATCCCTTTACGGAAAGGCGTGAATAAGTGAAAGATCGGCGAAATTTCGTTTCTTTTTAACTTCGATTCGTCCATCGTCGACGATGTGAGTCGAGTACGTCAAAGAGGCTAACCGTTTTCTCGGAGGACGGCTTCCTTCCCATTTCTTCTCATACCTCACACTCTCTCTCTCCCCTTCCATCTCCATCCAACCCCACGCTACCACCTCATGTTTCGCCGCATATACCAACCCCTGCCTCCTCCTCCAGAGTTTCCTAATGACGTGCATAATTTAATGAGAGTGTGGAGGTGGTTGAGGTTAGGTGCAGCGTGGGGGAGAGTGTGGAGAGAGAGAGAGAGAGAGAGAGAGAGAGAGAGAGAGAGAGAGAGAGAGAGAGAGAGATAGAGATAGAGTTAGATGGCTGGGGAGTTACTAGGGGTTGGGATGGAGGAGATGGGTGGCATCTCGTCCCTCTTGGGAGTCCGTTTCGATGTGAGGTTAAGAGACAGGTTTCCGGAGCGGTAAGATGAGGGCGAATGCGGTTAGATGCGGTCCTCAAAGTGTTGATCGTTGGAATTTTATTATATACGAGTATAACCATAACGTAAAGTATATAAATAAATAAATATATATGTATGTATGTAATATATGTATATATGTGTGTGTGTGCACACGCGCAGAAAACGAACCAGTGACCGTCGTGGTTGTTATTTTCTGCATTAAGGACTATCCTCATGATAAATAACAGATTGATGGAACCAGAACTCTTTTTCTTGTAAAATCATTACCGCTTCCTTTGTTTTACAAGAATATACAACAGTCATCATAAAACAGAAGAGCGTGTCAAAAAAGTTCTTGAATAGACACAAGATACAAACATAAGCGGCGTAGCCTTTCTTGTCTTGTCTCGGACCTGCAGATGTTCTAGCTGAGATGAGAGAAGTAGTATTAGGCGAGGATGGGGAGTAGATTACCGAGGAAGAGGATAGAGGGAGATAAGATTTCATATGAAGAGATGGATTTTGGAGAGTGGAAAGTGGCGATATGATGAAGAACCGAGAGGTTGGGGAGATAAGGGTAGGGTTGGCAGGAGAGGGAGGTGAGTGAGGGAACGCTTGATGCAATATTGAGAGGACCAGGCCACCATTCCGGCCAAGGATCTACCCATCATATCTCCTACCATCTCCTCCCCGCACCACACTCTCCCCGTTCCAGACGTCCCTCTGGAGCCGCCGTTGGGCGTGCATCCTCTATGAGGTCGGTTTGTCGGCAGCGGGTCGCCAACGAGGTCAGGCCGCGTGGTTGCCCCAAAACGAAAGCCAAAAGGTGCCACACGGTGCCTCAGATTCCTCCTCTTTCCCCCTTGTCTATCCTTTCTCTCTCTCTCCTTTCCCTCAACTTCTCACATCATCCCAGCTTCTCACTCACTCACTCTCTCTTCTCTCCCTCGGTTTTGAGGAAAAGCCCGCGTTAGATAGGGTGGAGAATGAAAACGTGGGGGGTTATCGATGGGACGGAGGTTTATGGGAGAGAGGGGAGGGAAGGAGGGAGTTAGGGGTCTGAAAAGGGTTGTTGAGGGTGCGGATTGGATGGGCGGGGAAAGGGTGTGTGTGTGTGTATGCGCGCGTGGAAAGGATATGCATATTTACGTACGTTTATAACGAGGAAACTGTTGAAGTTTTACGATTAATCGGGACACGATAAGGTGATAACTAGGGCAATGAAAAATGGATTTATGGCGCGGGGGAACGGATGAGGTCGTCTCCTAGCACTGGTTCGCATCTTGCTTTAATTCGAAAGCCGACGTGCGAAGGAATTATGTAGAAGAGGACAGAAGTAGGAAAGAAAGAAATATCAGACGGGGAATGGAGAAGTGAGAGTAGGGCAAGGGGTTTCTGCAGGGGAGAATTGGAATTGAAGGAAGCATAATAAATAAAAATTTAGCGTAGGGCTCTGATGAATTCTGTTCTTAAATACAGAAATAATATTTATAAAGTTAAAAATAGAATTTTATTAAAAATCTGGATAATGTTTTTAGACTAAAGGGCAGTTGATAAAAACCGAAGTGCGGAGGGCATAGTTAAGAAATTGTCTTTGGCGTCATTTAATTAAAATATAATTGATAGTAGCTCAATAACTTTGGCCAAGACTAACAAAGGTGAAATACTCCTTTAGCCAAAACAACTAGAGAGCTACAAAACCCAATGCATTTCGCCCACAAGGTGGGCATCGTCAGGGGTAAAACCTATTTCAACAGTGACTGGGCAGTCACTGTATTTCACCTTTGTTAATTAAAATATGTTGATATATCTAAGGCCACCGTAGGTCCTAATTTTCGCGGATATGACATCAATTTTTTGACATAACACCAAAAGTTGGAGAAATTTCTCGGGTTTTCGAATCATTGATTTACTTTCATTCAATTTTAATTCAATTCGATTTTGTTTGCTGCATTTGTATCAATCAAAAATTGTTTGGGATCATGATGAATTATGCTTTGAACGTTAACTTATCATCCGAATGTTATATTTAAGTTACACAAAAATTGCGAATGTTTAGAAGAGTAACTTCTTTTGTTTTTATTTCTCTCTCTCCGATTTAAGATAAGGGCGTTGTCTTTCTATACGTAGAATCTAGAAATTTTAATAAAAAAATTTCGACGTTATTCAAAGACATAAGATTCAATATTTGCGGACCGGAATGTAACAATAAAACGTCGGACCTTTCATGATTTGCGTATTTACCCATCTTATGATATTAATTAAATACTTAGGCAGATTTTTATAAAAAATAAGGATATACGGATGCAGCCAGTGCAGTACATAAAGGACATTTCTCACCAGGGGTTTTACAAGTGCGCGTCTTGCGCTCTTTCCCTGAAACTTTAGACTTTGATCGTAATGCGTGGATGCAATTGGACCTTGTTATCCCCTTCCCACTTAATGGCATTCCGTCACTTGATACAAGTCTTTGAGAAATGTTCCTCGAATTAATACCCTTCAACTGCGGAAGTTTTTCGTTGAAATAGTCGCGAATTCTGTTCCGTGGCGTCGCTAAGATCGCGCGCGTCCTCTGGCTAGATTCTTTCAACGTCATCATATTAATTTTTGCGGCCCCTGCAAAAGCGCGGACAAAACTAGTGTTTTGCTAACTTTTCATTCTACCACTTAATGATGATTAAAGTCGAGGAATGATCGTCATCATCACGTAACAAGTACCGTGACTGGGTCTTAGATTTTTCTGAAGACGAAATATTTTTGAATTATGTATTCACTATTTTTTCTGAAAGAGAACAAATGGAATGACATCCTTGTGTCCCTAATTGCATTGTTTTAATATGCTGAAAACCTTTTTGTTCGTATGTTCTGGTTAAATTGTGCTATTACTATTTTGTTATTTAATGAAACTTACCTATTGTGTCAAACATATTCATGCAGTAATAAAAGCAAATCTCCATTGATTTCAATAATTTATGCGATCAAGATCAGGTATGTTTATTTTAAAATAGCAATGCGTAGTGCATGTATGTTTCAGTGAATTAACCTCTTGTTAAATGTAACTAACCTGTAAGGTTGAGTTATTTTTTTTACAAATAGGAATAATTAATGACGGAGAATATTTATTACTGAACGCAGCAATTTGAATTTATTCTCAGTTTAAAGATCGAGGACGCAAATGTTTTAATTGGAAACTGTCGTGGGGGATTCATTGCTTTTAGAAATGGAAAACAAAAACTTTTTACTTAAGAGTTGTCTGATTTGAGAAAATTTTCTGAAGAATCTTGGGATGGGCGTTTTTCCTAATATATTAACGATAAAAAATGACTGGATTTCAAACTCAAATTAATGATATCCGAATTATTAATCCATTTGAATTTCCTCTTCAAAGATAATAACATCTTTTAAGATAATGAATAGATGACACATCATAATATTTATGATACAGTATGCGCGCAAAGAACCACAAAAATAGGCCATTCAGTTGGACGAATATATGAAAAATGTTCAATAAAATTCTGTCATCTAAATATTCGAATCTTTTGCAAAAGTAAAAACAGTTATGTATGATCACTCAATTTCCGAACCTCACATTTAATAACATCGACTAAGGAAGCCGTTATTTTTGGAATGCCATTTTCAAAAAACTTTGAAACCTCAATTTGAAAGTAAACTTTAAACAAATTTTTACAAATTTCAATAGCAAAAAGGTGCATACATTCGACCATAGTTTCGTATCGTTTACACATAGTCTTTAAAGTATTATTTGTACAAAGTAGTATTAAATTTAGTTTCCAACCATGCGTCGAGTTTCGTTAGTCACTTTTAATAACCAAATTACCAAAAACACATGGCGATTTAAGCTTGATTGACTTTTTATCGGACCTAGAACTGTAGGAAGATTCGAAAAAGTTAAAAATCAAATCATTTGAGAAAACATTTTTCTTCAGCCGAAGGCCTCAAACGACTTCAGTATTGGGCGCGGAAGGAATAATCATCGCTATTGCAGACCTCAGTTCCCTTCATCCGATTATCAGAGAATGCGGTTGAGACGCTCTGAAATCAGGGCGTTGAGTGAGGGGCAGAGGAAGTGGGAGAGGAGGAGTGGGAGAGAAGGGAGGGAGAGGGGCGGGAGGTCACTCCGCAGCAGTTTCCTCTCGGCGGCACTGCCCCCGCGGGGGCGTAAGAAGGGTTCGTGCAAACAACGGAGGCGGAGGGAGCTGGGGCGGCAGTGAGGCGGAGGGATAGGGATCTCTGGGACCCTCTGGGACCGCAAGAAGGGAATGCCACGGGCCTCTCCCTCCCTCTCTCTCGGTCTGTGGGGTGAGAACTTTCTCTTCACTCCTTTCGACCCCTCTCTCCCCTCTTCCTCCCTCCCTTATCTCTCTCCCTCCTTCCCTTCTCTCTCACCCTCCCCTCTTCCTCCCTCCTCTCTCTTTCCTCTTTCTCCCTCCCTTCTCTCTCTCCCTCCCTCCCTTCTCCACTCTTGCTCCCTCCCTTCTCTCTCCCCCTCTCATAGTCTCCCATGGGAAGAGAAGAATGAGGGAGAGAAAGAGAACGGGTGGGAAACTTTGTGCTCATACGTGTACTCTTCTCATTAGCCTTGCCCGCAGTCTCATCCCAAAGGCGCTTCTCTCTTCTATCTGAGGGAGATAGAGGGAGTTTGAGGTGGTGGAGGAGGAGGGAGATGGCCATGGGCAGTGAAGCGTCAAATTCTTCGTCGAGAGAGAGAGAGCGTTAGAGATGTAGTCGGAAAAAATGGTCCTTTTTTATCCATGGTGGCGATATGAGTCCAATAACGATATCCCACGATACTCGGAAACAGCATTTCAGAGAATTTTCAACTTGAAAATAAACGTTCCTTTAGAAACATTCGTTGAACGAAAGAACTACAGTAAATCGCAGTTATTTACTATTTTTATCCCCGAAAGAAATGTTTTCCCCCCTCTTTGAAGGAGCTGCGTAAATGTTATGCGACGGAATCCACGATAAACATTCTCAGAAATAATTCCAACTACCGAATATTTAAATTCAGTACCTAAAACTCAGCTGCGTGCGTCATTAGGTTAAATTATCTTACGCGACGTACCCTATCGATAATAAATGTGAAGTTTAGCAGACAAAATTCTTAAAAGGATTTAACATCGTATGATAAATAGCTGAAATAAATGCTTCAACAACTCCCTTAAAATTTCGGAGGGAACGAAACGATTCAAGGGAAAAACATCAAAAGGACGCTAGGGTTTATTTAAAAAAATAATACATTATTAATCAAAGCCGACCTCCCCCTTCCTCCTATCTCTGTGTTTTTTTACTACTCGCGAGGGGATTTCGCTTTGATTCTCCGGAGGAGGAGGAGAAATCTCTGAGGCTCCCTAGTTGCTGTCGTGGGATTCGGAATAGTTGAAGAGGATTCGAAAGGAGGACTGAAGGGGGAGAGAGAGAGTGTGTGAGAGAGAGTGAGAGAGGGGGAGGGTAAGGAGGGAGGAACGGGAAATAAATCATACCCGTCTCAAAATGTTCGCAACCCTACACACACGCGTGGGGTGGGGGAGGGAATTGAAGGGAAGGGAGAGGAGAGAGAGAGAGAGGAAAGAAGATTCGATGGAGGACGAGGTAGATGCGTTATTTAACTGGCTCGTGTCACTTGTCGCCGTCTGCGAAAGGATTATCTGTCTCTTTTCTCTCTCTCTCTCTCCCTCTTTCAGGGTGGCGATATATCCTAAGGGTGTCGATAGAGGCCGTAGTGGGAGAAAGAGTGATGGAGGCGAGAGAGGTTGGAAAGGGAGGGGAAATGGAGAGAGAAAGAATGAGAGCCGTCCTTCTAGAAGACGGGAGTGATTATCTATTTAGGGACCTTGGAGAGAAGGTCTTGCGTCTTTAGAGAGAGGGAGGAAATAATCGAAGGGTCCCATCCTCAGGGCCCCGCTTCGATAATCCTCGACCCCACCACGATCTGAAGAAATTATCGCAGGTAATCTGCTTTCGGATTTAATTCGCTTCCTCATGCGGCAGCTTTTATAATCCCATATCATGATCGAGGTAACCCGTAGGGAGAGCTGGGAGATTATTTTGTTCGGAGAAATCCTTATCGGCGGAAACCCTAAACGAAGCGTGTTATATTTTCGGTACATTGTAGCGTCCGGTGGAAGGTTGTATTATTAGGGTTGCGCTAGGTATTTCGTTTTCGAGTCGGATGGTTAATAGGGTTATGCTAATCGGAGGAATTTTTTGTATCAAATTAAAATAATATCTCTCCCCTATGATTAGATATTGGTAAACTTGGCAGCAAGTGTTTAGAGATTAATGCAGCAAATGTGATAACTCAATTTTATAACGGGCTTTGGTAAAAAATTACGTGTTGTTGGACGTGAAGTTACCGAATTCATTGGTATGCACCCCACAGAAAATAAGTGCTTGAAAGATATAAATTTAATTGAATGTCTTTGAATTGTTTTACTTGAATGAAAAAGGTGAAAATATTTCAGGTTAATTTTCACTGCAAATTTCAAGTTATCGAACGAATTCTATTATTAAAACAAAAATCAGAGAAATATACCATTACTTCTTTTAGTCTTTAGCTTTGCTCTACAGAGATTATCGGATGTTTTTATAACTATCCCTAATCCTTTAACTTTTTGCATAAAATTTTACTGAAAGAAATTGATAGTTTGTCGAGGATGACACCAAGAAGAACCAAATGACCGATAAAATCGCGCAACGCCTTATCAGTTAAAATAGGCCTCTCGATATCAGCACTTTCTTAAGGTCTCAAAACACTTAAATAATTGGTTAAATTCGAGAGGATATTTTTTCTTACTGAACTTCATGAGTTGTAATAGGTTGTGTAATATTCCTCTAATTTAGATTACCCTGTCTTTCGCAAAAGTATTATTAATGAACTCGTTTTCTTAAATGTATATTGCAAAAGACTTGCTCTTTTATCTTTATATTCGAATGATTTTCTTATTTGGACTGAATATTATACTTAGTAAAAATTGAACTCGACACTATTCTGTGTTTAATATTAGTTCTCCATGAACGACTACTATGTTTGTTACCAATGTCTTCATTTATAAATGAGACAATATTTCGTGATCGTACGCTTCTTATTTCTCTATTCGGAGTAATTTAGGAAAATCACTCGTCACCACCTTAATAAATCTGCTTTATACGGTGAAAATCAAGTTTAATCTGGGACCAACTTCGCAGTGGAGGTCATTATTCTTGTCAAGCCCAAAGCAACTCCGACTCACAAATTATTAGCGATGTTGAGGCAAAGCGCAAGGAAGTTGAGAAGTTTAGTGCGTGTCCCAAATTTACTTTCACGTTTAATGCTTAAACCATAATTACTCTTTGCGAGGAAGAAGCAAGCCATCCCCCGTCTTCATTGTCGCATCATCCTCAGGGACTCAACCCTTCCTCTTCCCTCTCCCTCCCCTTTCCACTTCTATCTCTCTCTCTTCCCTCTCCCTCCCCTTTCCACTTCTATCTCTCTCTCTTCCCCTCTCTAATGCAAACTCCTCGTCACCACTCCAACCCTGTTCCCTGAGTAAACCGCCCTCCATTTTATTATTCCTCTCTTATTTTCGTCCTATCCTTAGTTCTCCACCCTTCGCGGCAAAGTCTTAACGTCAGACGATCTTTTTACTTTCTCATATACGTAGTCTATTGAGAAAGTATTTGCTATCGTGAAAAAATTCGACTTCGAGATTTTGATGGAAATACACGTTTTAGGTATGCCTGAATCCATGAAAGTGGTTTTCGCCATGCCGTCTGTCTGTCGGTCTGATCGCTGTTATAAGGCCCAAACGCGTACATAAAATCGAATGATATTTCGTATTTGTGCAATATATCATCTATTGCAGACAACTTTTTCGTAAAAATGGTATTGCGCAAAAATTAAGGGTAGTTTATTCTTGACGATTTTTAGAAAACTTTTATTTAGTCAAAAATGGCTCAGAGAATTTGATTAAAATCAATCCAATTGTAGAGCCTGATGTCAAAAATAATACTACGTAAGCCATATATCTCTTGAAATCACTATATGGCGTCCAGTGGCATTAAATTGTACGCTAAGCTACCCTTACCTATGACGTCACGGCTCCGCCGCGATCCACCAAAATCGTATTACAGCCTAAACGGTCCAACTAAATCGAATGATATATCATTTTTATGGATAATATCATTCATAATAGGCACTCTGAAGAGATGAACGATATTGCGCAACAATTAAGGGTACTTTATTCTTGGATATTTTGAAACAAAATTCGATTTACTCAAAAATGGCTTTAAGGATTTTTATTAAAATCCATCCAATCGTACAGCCTGATGTCACAGATAATACTTACTGAACCATATCTTCCATTTACCGATGATTTGGAATCTTCTAGTAATGAACAATTCAAATTATTTGAAAACGAAGTAACGCTTTGCTTCGAGTCATTTTTTCACAAATATAACTGCTCTGCGCAAAATATTTTCTGACTCAAGTGACTGGAATTTCTCATTTGGATCTTATGCCATATGAAGCGATTGCAGTATAACTAAAGATAAGGAGCTCATTTTTCGCATATTTCTATTCTACTTCAGATGTTGCAGTTGGCGTCTTTACCCCTGAAGACACCCACTGCAACGTGGTTAAGTCGAGCTAACAATTATCGCTATGCAGGCTCTCCCGATAGCGCCTTCATACATATACTATGATTTTCTAATATAAATTATTTTGCCGTATCTGTTGTGAATCATAGCAATTTAACGAGCAAGATCTTACTCAAACGAATAATTTGTCCGTAAGGACTCTTATTATACATAATGGAGAATATATCACTTAGTTACTGCTTTTACAGAAATGTATAACAGATCATTTTTGTTGGCTACGTAAAAGCTGCAATTCTTTGTCTCACGCGAAACAACTCTTAGATCATTCTATAGGTTCTGATGGTCACATTGGTTGTTTAGCTTTTTGTATGCGACGGTTTTCCCTACGAATAGTGAAATAATGTTGCTAACCATGGAAAAGTTACCATTAGCGTACGAACAATAACGTACCTATGACAATTGCTTATGGAACACCCGATTCGACTTTAACGGTATATACTACTAATTACTATCTATTTGACAGGAAATCTCTCTCCCAATTCGAAATTTCGGATTAATGCCGTATTTTTTTAAGTTTTACGATTAATTTAGCGTGAGAAACCTTACCGAAGACCCTTCTAAAATCTATAGAAACAGCATCCACTTGGTTATATTTCTTCACACAACACAGTCGTAAATAAAAAGATCGATCTAAGATACAAGTGACAGAGCTTTCTTGAAACCGTATTTACATTCGTTACGAGGAAAAGATCAATTAAAATCATATTTCAGGGCTGAAAATAGCATCGACTAAATTGCAAGATAAAGACGTTTGTTTATCGACCTATACTTTTCAGAGCCCTTTTTCTCCGCTACAGTATAACGTGCGCTAACTTTCAGTTTTTGGAAACTGTCCTGCGGTATGGATTTATTGACTAATATTGTAAAGTGTGAGGGGATTTATAAATGTTATTCCTTCTAATAACAGAGCAGTAATTTCCGCTAGTTTCTGGGATGTGCTTGGTTTGTTCGTTTTAAGCTGCTGAGCAATACCTTTCACCGAAAAAATTATCTCCCAAAGAAACGTTTTTTTACGGCGCTATAAATCCTATTTTCGGTATGTGTAGCTGCTTGTTGCTCTCGATTATTTTATGCTCCTACAGAAACTCCAAAGTATTTGCGCTTATCCTTTGCGTTGTTTGCATTTGAAAAACGGCAATTGTCAAAAATTAAACGCAAATCTCCCTTCGCGGTACGATAATTGTGGAAATAGTGTAATTATTTTACTTGTGGACTTATTTGAAGGAAGTTGGCTGACAATCGTATTCGATAGTTATCCCTCAGACGGCGTAGTGAATAGCTCCAGAGATAACATTTGCAGCGATTCATTAATAATAATCAACATCGTCGATTAATTCTGCAACAAAATGAATGTATTGTAGCTTAAGTTACATTGCACGAATCATACAGTTTAAGCTATCACATTAATTAGTGTAGCGTTGATACTTTTTGTAAAAGGGGATTTTAGCCGTACGGATCGTTTGTAGCTCTCGTCTTAAAGATTTTATCCGGTTAATTGAACTTTCGATTGGATTAAGGAGGTCCTGGCTCACTTAAATAATGTATCAACATTTCAAATTATTTTTATCTTTAAACAATAATCTGCAACAAGTGACCCAAAGCATATCTCACGGAAGACATTTTCAGCAATAAATAGTCGATGTAGGATGTCTGGGTTTAAATTCACGAGACTCAGACTAGAAGCTCCAGCCCTCAGGATTATGGCTTCTGACAAACTCTGCCGGCTCTGATATCTGAAATGGTAAAGAAATTGCCACTAACAATTAGGTTTGAGGTTTAGAATTCAGCAAAGGTCGTAGCACTATTTGCTAGCATATAAATATCTCCTATATGGTTCATTTCTAATGAATATGCAAATTAGGATAAGTACTTGCTTGAGGACAGAAGTCGAACCTTCTAGTTTTTTAAATGTGAATGGGTTCATATGCGACCGAATTTTTCTTCTAATTACGCGAGAAAAAGTTGAAAAAAGCCATTCTTATTAAGTTTTATATCTTATTGAAAAGAACTTTGCGCGCCGTACGCATAGCAAGAGCCCCAACTACTAGATCTGGCGAAACGAAAGCGCTCTCATCTAGTCAGGCATTGCTCCCGATTCCTCGTTAGTAGCGATTCCGCTGCACTCGGGACGCGTGGAAAGAACGATGGTCTGTTTTCTCCTTTCCCTCACACCTAATTTTCCTCTGCCTCCCTTCCTTTCTCCTCCTCTTCTCCTCACTCCTCCATCCCCTTCCTCTCCATACCCCAACCCACTTCCCCTCTAAAGAGCCCTCATCTGCGTGCTTAATAAGGGAGGCAATTGTCGGGGATTTGCCGGAATCGGATCACACGGTGGGCGCTCCTTCTTTCTCCACGAACATCAGCCTCTTTTGTGGTTCCTTCCCCACCCACCCGCGCAACCCTTCGCTCCTGGAGCCCTCCTCTGCCCCCCCCCCCACCCTCTCTCTCTCTAGCTCCCTATCTTCGCAGCCAATGCGATTTCCCTCCTGAGAGGAGCGTTTATTGGATTGCACGTCCTGAAGGAGGCGAGGGAGGAGACGGGTAGGGAAAGGTGGAGGAGGGTGAGAGAGGAAGGGGGTGGAGGGAATGAAATGAGGGTAGTAAGAGAAGTAACGCGTCATCTTGTAGAGTGATATTTCGCTAGGCGGCGACGATCTTAAGAAGGGTTGCAGAGGAAGTGGAATGGGGAAGGAAAAGGGGGGGGTTTCTTATCCGCCCTCCGAGATTATCCTCAACCTCCCCCCAATCTGCCTTCTTTAACCTTTAGCGGAAAAGAAGCAAGACTGTTGCTGTGATTTGATTTTCTCACGGGAAATTGGTTTTCGGTTTAGCGCGAGAATTGAAAATCGTGAAGAATTCTGATGCGGCGGTAGCTTAGTCGGTTTCTGTGGCTCCACCTTATCTGTCCATATGTTTTTGTGTGTTAACAGTCGACACTCAATTACTCGAGACTCAAGAGTGAAGAAAAATAATTCCTTATGGAACACCAATACAATAATTACTCCTTGGATTGAACGTTCATCATTTTTAGTGATCGTAGAATGTTTGTTACGAAAGTACCATCATCGTAATCATTAGTAATATGCCTGTAAACTGATCCGCGGTTACAATTTAAACCGGGCCCTTACTCTCCTATCTTCTGCGGCTTTCTCTATTACTTGATTCATCTTCTAGTCGTTTAAATGCTAATATGTTTGCCTTTCTTTTTCCGTTTTGCATTCCTTTTGTACTCTATCCCAGTGCTCCGCAACCACTTTTCACTGCACATTTTCTGGCTAACTCGAACTTTGCGGCATACCGAACCAAATTTCATTAGAAAACGTAACTCATTCTTATCACACTGTAGCCTCACAGACAAAGGAAATCGCTTATAAAATTTCCATTTTTTAATATTTTAAATATTTAATCCGGATTACGAAATAATTCAATGATAAAATTTGCCAATTCTCCAGCTACGAAGTAACTTGGTTTTGATTTCAAGTAATTGAAAAGGTGTGAAGTATCGCTCCGTTTAAGAGGTATAGTTTCTGTGGTAATAGCTTGAGAAAAACAGAGGATTTTCCCCTTCCCTATTAATTCTCAAATCTACCGCGGCACCATAAGTGCTATGTCGTGTCTCAACAGTGTGTCACGGCATACCGGCTGGGGAACACTGCTCTATCCGAATCTATACCTCACAGATCATATAAAAGCTTGGGAGAGAAAATTTATAATATATTATAACCGCTGTGCCCCTACATGCGTCCCTGCTTACCTTCGGCTGAAGCCTCGAGTGACGTCACATTCCGACATGAACGCAAATAAACCGAGAACGGTCAGTTCGATTTCGACGAATCTTTCGCCTGAATACTCGGAGCGAACTCTTACAGGTTTTAATTGGATAGTTGTCCCCCAAAAATGCATGGGTTCGATACCAGGATAGCTTTAGTTTTTGCATTTGATTAACACGAAATCGGCTAGAATACGATATGTAGACCTAGTCTTTAACATTTTAAAATATCTTACGATCTAAACTTTGACTAGAGATTTATACCATTTCACGTGAAAAATAATGAAGAATTTTATTCTTACCGTCGATTCTGTTGTTTAATTTGTGTTTGCTCGTATTTTAAGTCTGTATTCGATTTTCTCCGATTCTTCAAAATTTCAAAAAGGAGGTTGATAGGGCATTGTTCACCTCGGATTTTTGCATTGTTGGAATCGGGCTTTCAAGTCCATTTGCACCAAGCTCACAGTAAAACAAAAGAATGAAGCAATTAATCCTCGAGTGAAGTCGCCTCCCAGTATAGACGCAACTAAATCAAGAACGGTCTGCTCGATTTCAACGAATCCTTCGCCTGAATACTCGGCGCGAACTCTTGCAGATTTTAAGTGGGCAGTCGTCATCCGAAAAGGCATGGGTACGATATAAGGAAAGTTTTCGTTTTTGCATTTGATTATCACATAATCGGCTGGAATACGATGTGTAGACCTTCAGTCTTTAATATTTTAAAATACCTTAGGATCGAGACTGACTCGGAATTTACACTGTTTCACGTAGAAAAAAAATGAAAATTCTTATTCTTACTTTCGATACTGTTGTTTAATTCGTGTTTGCTCATATTTTAAGTTTATATTCGATTTTCTCCGATTTTTTAACATTTCAATTGTTGATCTCGAATTTTTTCATTGTTAGACTCGGGCTTTCAAGTGCATTTGCACTAAGCTTATAACAAAAAAAACGTATCAAGGACAAAAACCGATTGAAAATTTATGTGAAAAGTTTTGTGTAAATATAAAACAAATGAAAAGAAACGACTCCAATGCATTGTAATAATGGACAACTTAACATTTAGAATAGGAAGATATTTCAAGCATAGATTGAAAATATCGTTTCGTTTGCAAGTTTTATTGGGCAGTTTAAAGCAAATTACTATATTGATAATGTTTGTGTTTACATAATTTTTGTCGATATTGACGCGTGGTCGGTGCATTGATTACTTAATATTAAACAAACCACAGAACATACGATATGCTGTCCCATCAGAAACATTGAACAAAACAAACAATATTCTGTCTAAATAGTCTAAATCATGTAGGCATGTGTTTTTGGTTATGAAAATGGTGGGAGCTATATGATTATTTTAAGAGGGGCTAAAAAAGTGGTTCAACTAATAACACTCTTTGTAACAATTTTTTGTCGTAGGAACTATCGCATTGGGCCAATTCACGAAAGGGTTTCTAGATATTTGCAGGAAGTACTGCAACGGGCCCCTAGTGGTATTTTATTAGATATTGCTTGACGGATGCCATTTAACGAGTATAAGTTTATTTAAGTCCTTATATCGAGTGGAAGTTCTAATTAACGAATTCAGGTCAAAATCATAATACAGCGTTAAATTTCAATGAAGATCAATAATAGTTAATTTAATCAAAAAGCGTCAAGCGGCCCAAGAAATGAAAGCGACGGACGTACAGATGAGAGGTGGCTAAGGAGTTCCGCTAATATCGCTTCGCTTGTGAAGAGCGCCTAAAAAGGGAAAAGAGAGAAAATTTGAAAACACTCTGCGAGCTTTAAATTTAGAAAAAGGGCCAATTAAATCCGAATAACCCTACATAATAATAGCCGATTTTTTTGACCGTTACGCTTTGTTTATTAGCAACGCAATTTTTTAACGTGTTTTATCCAAGTTTCAGAGGAGAAACGCTTAAAACTCAAAAAATATCCGCTATTTTTTGATCAAATTTTAATATATAAAACGGTTAGGTGTTTCCGTACAAGCATCGTCATCATCTTCCCTCTTTCCCTCTCCATCGGGTTTCCTATTCCCATTGGCGTTAACCTTCCTCCTGTGTCACCCCTCCTTCCGCTAATTATCCTCCACTACAATAGTTCACCTACCATTTTTAATTTGAGCGTACAATGTTTTATCGTGAATATACTGTCACTAAAACCGATAAAAATAAAAAAGTGTAAATATTGCATACCATAATCGTGGAATGAATTAGTTGGGTTTCTCAAAAGAGATATTTGAGATTTTATAATAAAAATGGTCGTGTTCTAGCCTAACCTATACTTTCCAAATGTGCAGCAGTAAATCAAGTACTTATTCGAGACATTTGTTGCGGATCACTGCTCTGAGGGCTTCAAACTTAAGCTCGAGGTTCCTCATGTACGTAAAAAGTAAATTCTAAGAGCAATCAAGATTTTTTACATGACTATAGCGTCGCGTTTGTATAAAGCATCTTAGCTCTAACTCTCCACAATACAAATTTTATATTTTAGTAATCTTAATGCATGACGCAACGCGTATGTTAAAAAAATGTATAGCGGTGGCTAGAGCGATCAAATTGGGAGAGAAAAAGGTAGAAAGTTCCGCTCTATCCCCCATATATTCTTCCCTGTCTCCCACCCCGACTCCTTTTCCCTATCTCCTCCCTTCGATTCCCTCGGGAAGAAGATACTCTCGCGTGAGGGAACGCAGTCACCATCCACCCGACCCACCCACGCATCCCTGCATGAGAGGGAAGATGGGATGGAGAGACCTTTCCCCAGCCCACGCACACGCACGCACACAAACACACACTGCCCGTCTGCTTCTCACGCACTTTCATTCCTCCCTCCCGTTGGAAGGGGCGGGTGGGCAAAGGGGAAGCGGTGGCGATCTAGGTCGTGCAACCCCATCCCACAAGGTGGGTCCCCTTTGAGAGGTATTCTGGAGAGATGTAGGAGGTTTACGTGGGAGAGGGACGGCACGATTCCATCCCCCGCCCACTTCCCTCCCTCTCTTGGCTTCAACCTCCTCCGATCCCCCTCCCCCGCTCTCCCGCCCTTCGCCATCTGCATTCTTCGTAAGGTAGACCGAGTCCAGCATGGCGATTCGCTTCGAACCAACGCTTCTCAAGGTCGATTAAGTTATTCAAAGATTGTTCCTACTTGCAAATTATAGCTTGTTATATATTCACTATCGCAATTAGCAGTACGTTCGCAGGCAGTTTTGTGACCAGATTCTCCTCATTATCCTGCCTTTGGCAACATTTTGCTTTCCTTGTTGACTCTCATTCTTTCCTTTTCAAGTCGTGAATCCTTTTCTTTCCTCTCTCTCTCTCTTTTGCTCTGAAAATTTCCTTCGATTACTCCTGCAGACTCTACATTAAAAATAGATTCATTGCGCTTGCAGTTATAGTAACGAAGAAACACTTCCAATTTGTTGTAATTTACTGACTAGGGTAATCAGATTCTGAGGAAGAAAAAGCGAGTCAATATGTAGTTTTTAGTCTTTTGTCGTTTATATATCTTTATATAAACAAATTTAGGGTCGTTTGAATTTAGAGGTTTCACAAATAACTTACAAGATACACAGTATTATCATAATAGATCAAGAAATAACTAAAAATATCTCGAGGCTACTTATTATACAAATTACTGATATTTTACGCGATTTACAGTTAATGCAGAAGAATCTCCGATTTACAATGTATACATATTTTTTCGCACGTGGTATATTTCCCTTCAAATCCTTATTATAATACGCGAACGTCCGTACGTATGGCTAGCAAGATAGGAGAGTGGAGGGGTCGGAGGGGAGAGGATTGCGTCAGAGAGGAGGGGCGGGGAAGGTGCGCGTATCTTTGCTGGGAAGTCCTCCCCTGAAGAGTCAGTAACGATTATGTAGCTAATCCAGTTCTACAGAGTATTAATTTTTCCTACTACAATTCTCTACCTCAGAGTATACGTACCATCTTGAACATCTTATTTAGCACTATAATAAATCCGCTACTGCCCCCTTGGCAGCTCTTTGATTCTGCAACAAATTTTTATTTGGATTTTAAATTTTTAAATTAAAAAAATTGTAAATGTAAAAAACTGATTGAACGAGATTAAATTTTGATAACTTCGGGTTGATTGACACAATGTGAAGATGAAAAAATGCACAAATTGTTATTCACCTTGATTACGATTAGCAATTAATCTTTAACCTCGGAGCGCTAACGATACAGTGTACTTTTTTAAGAATAATACACACCATAACAAATCTGGTCACCGTAAGTATGACTGATCTAAGCAACTATAGCGATTCTTTTTGGTAGTTTACAAACAAAAACGCATTTTATAGATTAAAAATAAAAAAATCTTTCTTTGCGCGTATATTTCTTATCATTGCATTTGCATAAGGATGAAATTTAAGTTCATTCATAATTATGTGAATTACAGGTGTATTATGTTCATAATGTGTAAGGTAATCATAAAACCATTCCATCAAACTGCAATTAATGTTTTAACAAAGTAACTACCAACTTCAAAGAAAATAAATAAACTAATGTTATAGAAAAATAAATATCTACCTGAATTTTAATAGGTACTTTAAATTGTAATACACCATATTATATCGTATTATATTTCACTACTTTATGTTATTGTAATTGTTCTGATTGAATTGATTGATAAAGTTAAGAATTATGGCGTGATTCTGGTTGTAGAGACCATATTTAAGTGGAATCAGCGTTAGATATATCGTCTCGTAGTTGAATAGTTAATGAATTTATATAAAATAACAACATATAATTAATTTATTTTGAAAAATCTCCAATAATATGTACGTATTATGAAAGATATAGTAACTAAATCTCCGCAAGATAGTCGGTGCAACTACAACCTTAGAAATCCTACCTAACCATCTTCAATGACTGTCATAGTTTTCATTTAGATCTAGTAACACGCTTACATGGGTCCTATAATTAATAAAATAATTTTTTAATTTAGGATAACTCATTTTTCGTTATCTTCAAGATAAGAAACCATGTAATTGCTCATTGGTTTCTATAACGGCCACGTCTGGATGAGGGCAAAAATCGTAGGCTAGGCTACCACCATCTTCGTCTCGATGCCTCTTTTCCATGGTTACCGAAGCAGTTTCCGTTTCTCGCTAGTCGTTTCGCACCCCTTTCCAATCCCCCTCTCCTCTTTCTCCCCTTTCTCCTCCTCCAAACCCCATTGCAAGGCCTTCATTCTTTTTTCCCCTCCTCTTCTCTATCCCATTAACTTCCTCCCTTCCTCTTCTCTCTCTCTATCCTGTAATCCCTACCCTCTCTCTATCTCCGCTTACCTTAGTCGAACATTCTTTCCAGTTTTCCCTCCCTCTCTTTCTTCCCCTCCTCCTCTCCCTCCCCTTTCCCTTGTTCGCTGCAGCGAGAGGGGAGGGAGGCTCCCTTGATCATCGGCCTCTGAGGTGCTTTAGGGGGTCCGTCCACGCCGCCTTTCCTTACGGGACCACGCCTCTCACCTTCCCCATCCCTCCCACTCCAATTCTCACCTCCCATCGTCGTTTACCCCCCTCTCTTTCCCTCACCTCCTTTTCCCATCCCCTCACCTCCTTTTCCCCTCCCCTCGTCTCTTTTTTCCCCACCCTTCCTAGTCGCATCCTATCTCACTTGTTATTTTCGTCCGACCTCCTTGTACCTACCTCTTTCCAAATTCCATCCCCTCTCTCCCTCGCCTCCTCCCTCCCCTTTCCCTGCACTTCAATTTCTTTCTCCTCTCTCTCTCTCTCTAACCCTCACCGAAATCCACTCTCTTCTGCTTCTCCCCCTACTCCTCCCATTCGCCAATTTTCTCTTTTCTTCTTTTTTCCGCTTCCCCTTCCTTCCTTTGGCTATCTCATCTCTTCCCTCTTTTCTTCCTCTCCTCTATAAATGCTACCTTTTTTCTTTCACCTTTCCTTGGGGGTACAGAATCGCTTTTTTTAGAATGCGTGCGCGTCTATAGCACGCACGGGCTTTCTAATGCTGAAATATTCTTTCTGCAACTTCTTTCTCTTTTCCTATGCCGCTGGTTGAACTAGTCGGCCATCAAAGGTAATTGCAATTATCTTATTTTATTACGTATCGGAAGTTTCATATTAGTGCTTGATCTCGGTCCTTTGTCATGACTTCTTACTTTGACGTTTCTGTGATTCCGTTTACATTCAACTAGTGTCATAATGAGATCATTTTTGTTTCGATTAACGATTTTCTGTCATTATTATTTGTTATTTTATGAAGTTTCATAAAACTTTAATTATAATTTTATACGTACCTTTTCAGCATATATACTGGAGTCTGAGCGCGTGGAATATTTTTGCAATTATAGCAGCGTTGGATATTTAAAAATTCCTTTACTTTTCATAAACTGAACATGAGCGTTTTATGTTTACAGTAATAGATAACTCGATTGTAATAAGATTCTTTCGTGGAAAAGAATTTCATTCCTCAATTTCATTTCAACTATCTACCATTTGCGGATAAATGAGTCAGCAATCTCTTCTTTCAAAACTCCCAAACATCTCATTGCTGCACGGGTAAATGTATCATTATGAGCGCTTTTAGCGATTTCATCTTTTAAATATATTTTTAATTATCTAATGCGAGAAGTATCTCCAACAGATAAGCAGTGGGAATTTTCTTTAAGACAAATTTAAAAGAGCAGCACAATTTATTTTGGCATTTAATCAGTATAAAGTGAAAAAGTGTTTTTCACAGAATGTGGACTTTTTTAATGAAAGTGTCATCAGCATCATAACTAGTAATCTTTCTACTGACATGTTCATGATTATTCCTACCTTATACAGGTTTTTCCTTATGCTCCTTTCCTTCGCAAGCTTCTTCATTTTTTCAAGTGTAATTATTTACTTTTACTAATTGTTAGTATGCATATAACGAATTTCGAATTCGTTAAAATAGTTGGATTATTATTCCAGGCTGGCTAGGAGAAAATTAATTGTGTCTAAACTTCAGTAACACTAAGAAAAATACCATTTAGTGTGTAGCTTATGTTAGTCTACTAATAGCATCGGGAGGCAGGGCAATGAAACCTTAATCTTTCAATGCAATGGACCATTTGATGTTCCTTTAATTCACGTTTTAGTTTTGCAGAGGTCCATTTCTCTCTCCATATTCGCCGGGTCTTCCACTTGCCGGGCTGATATTCTACCAATGTACTATAGTAGAAAATTAATTCTCCCGTTTCTGAACGCAGATGTTTTCTTTCAAAAGATTATTCTCTTGTGTGCATTGTATTAGGAGATCAAACAAGTTAGGAAAGTGCAGGGTATCATAAATAGGCTCGTTTCGTGCGATGGAGTATTTGAAACCAAAGGATGTACTTTGAACGAACGCACACCATAAAACAGCTAAGCACGCTGCCCGATAATATCTCTTGTCTACTAAAAATTTGTTCTCCCCCTTAAATTGGTTCATTAATAAACATATGTATGTAACTTTAATGACTAAATATTGCAGAACGATATATCAGAAATGATTCCAGGGAAATACTAAAATTTAATTTACCGATTTATATTCTAATCAGTTGTAATTAAACAAACAATAGAAAATTATTTAAAACATACCTCACTTGAGTTAAGTAGTTGTAATATTTACGTTTATATTATTTTCTTCGTCGAAGATAACCCATTTCGTCTCGCTTACAAAATGCTGCATGCACTAGTAAGGAAATCAGACGCATTTTCTTAATTATAGCAGACCTTATTTACTTCAATTACAACGAATATTATTTTCATTCACAAAAAACAGGTATCCATGCATGAATTCTCTAAGTTCTAAATACCATATTTCATGAAAATCCGTTTGATAGAACGAACATGCATACGGACGGACATAACGGAGCTAATAGACATACGTTGGAAACGAAACGTGCCTAAAGAGCTATGTTTCTTCTATTTTACGGATGCTATGGCGTTGCACGCCGCAACATCGAATGATAATTCTCGTAGTTATCTATTAATCGGTTCCACTCCCTTTCTTCTAATCTTGTCCCTTCTCGTATTCTTATTCTCCTTTTCTAAACCCTCTTGTATCTCTTTCTTTCCAATCCTCTTCTTCCCTTTCCATCCATCTCTCCTACACCATTCTCTCCTTAGACACTCTATTCCTCCCTTTACCACACTACATCTCTAGCATGAGATACAGTTAGTCTCGTCTTCAGCCTGATCGTCCTCTCTCTTTCCCTCTCCTGCTTCGGGGAGCAGCCTTGCAGTTGCGTGGTCTGAATGAGGCCCACGGGACGGCATGGAGGGGGCGGACGCAAGTGATGGAGGGAGAAATGCCTCCTCAAAGGGGCGGCAAAGTAGCAAGTGGTGGGGGGCAGTGTTTTGGCTTTGCGTCTCGTGGTTTGATTCATCATCAGTACGCCTTGCGTAGCTAACTCTGAAAGAGCCAATGGCGCAAATGCACATATGGATATGCCGTGTTTTGTATAACCCTCGTTGGCAATTCCAAATATTGAAGGATGCTGCATTCTTAGCCGCATGATACCATCCAGCCAATTCAGGGGTCGAATGAATTAAAAATTTATTTGGTATTTTTTTTTATTTTTCGACCAAACCATTAAAAATATATCTGAAAACATTTACTCGAATCTTCGTTAAACCGGTAAATTAAGTCAATTTAAATTCAATGAGGTTTTTGTTGGTATTTTCACATTTACAAAGTTTTAATTGAGTTTAAAGCTTAGTTATATCGCCAATTCATAATTATGTGCATGAATAAATTATTACGTATTTTAAACCTTTTATTGCAGTTTATATAATTAAGTAAAATCCTAGAAGGTCCATTGCTTGAATTCTTGGAGAAATATAATAAAAAAATTTCTGTAACTAAATCATCCTCTCGACATGGTGTTTCAAATAAAAAATGTTTTCTTATAAGTCGATTTAAGCGGATATAATGATAAATTTCATCGGCTGAACTGCCGATTTCTTAAAATTCCCAGTATGTTTTTGCTAAACGTGTAAGTTAATTCATCAATTCAGAAAATTATAAAAATTACACAATATTCACAAAGCATTGGGAATTTCTATCTGATAGCAATTTTCGACGACAAATATAGCCTCAATTTTGGCATTAAAGTTTTTGTTGGCTAATCACTAAACAAATATTCTATACAGGATTCCGGTTGAATATCAATTCTTGTATGAAAAGGGCATTCCTTAAAGTTCTATCGACATTTTTCTCGAGTTCTCTTTCGTTCCTTCCCGTTCGTCTCTCTCTCTCTCTCTCTTCCTGAACCGTATCATTCTCGTTTCTTTCCATGTTATTTCCACTTTCCTTTTGGTTTTTAGCACGTTCTTTCCCGTTCCCCAACCTCTTACTTTACTTTTCTTACTCCGCTCCTTCCAGTTCTCTCCACTACCCACTCCGCTCCCTTCGTTTTCATACCTCCTTCCTTCCCGTTCTCAATCCGCTCCTTCCTGTTCTCCATCCAGTTCCTCACTCCGTTCCTTCCCGTTCTCTTCCCCGTTTCTTTCCCGTTCTCTTCCCCGTTCTCTTCCCCGTTCTCTTTCCCGTTCTCTTTCCCGTTCTCTTCCCCGTTCTCTTCCCCGTTCTCTTCCCCGTGCTCTTCCCTGTTCTCTTCACCTTTCTCTTCCCCGTTCTCTTCCTCGTTCTCTTCCCCGTTCTCTTCCCCGTTCTCTTCTCCGTTCTCTTCCCCGTGCTCTTCCCAGTTCCCCACCCCTATCCTTCCCGTTATTCATCCCTTTCCGCCCTCGTTCTCCCCCGTTCCGTTCCATCCATTCCGCTTTTTTCCTTCTCTTTCCTTTCCTATCTCTCCAAATCTACCTCTCGCTCCTTCCCGTCTTCTTCACTCTCTCTTTTTCGGTCCTTCCCTTTTTTCTGCCCTCCCACTCGCAGGCGATGTCTCTTCCCCGCAGAACGCCCTCTGGGACGGGGAGCGAGGGCCTACCCTCACCCGCAGCCTGCGGGACGGAAAACGGCCTCCCTTCTGCATCGCATTCGCAGACGTAAACGAAAAATTCAGACATAAATTAAGGATGAGGAGGAGATTACGATAAAAGGTTTATTTTGTTCCCGACGTCTGCCTTCCGTTGCTACGCAAGTGTGAACCTGTTTTACGCGCCAATTTTATTTTTTATTATCTCCTCTTCGCGTTTCACGTCGAATCCCATGCGGCCTTTGCGTTTCGTTTCATAAAATCCTCCATAGGAGTCATTTACAGAAAATGCAAATATGAGGTTGGAAAGGATGGTGTTGGAATTGCGAAATTAAAAATTTACTGTAAGCGTAAACGTGGTCGTGACAATAGATTTTTGAGAGATGCCGTACGTGTTACATTCGCATTGAGCAAAAATAGTACTCCTTGAATGTTGGCTTGGTTGATATTTGACGTTGTAGTGCACTCTTCGTTTCCCGGGAATTTTCAGATGGGCATTTTTGCGATTAACAAGGTTCTAACAGGCAGAGGTATGATAAATGCCATGAATACTTAGATTTAGATGGTAACGTTGCATAGAAACTTCAAACCTATTAATGAAATGTTAAACATGAGCTAAAAATAAATGTGAGATTATCTAATTTATTTAAATTTGACGTAGAATATTTAAGTATGCACCGTCAATGAGATATATTTTCGTATTAATGTAATAATAAGCTTTTCCGTGTATTTTTAATAGCCACGACCAATGAAGTATCATATTGTTACATTCTTTCGAGTCTTCCGTGAAGTTTACATATTTTCAGCTAGTGTGAGAGGTCTTCCCTATAAGCTGCTTCCTTCCATCTATTGGCCGATCTATGAAAACAAATAAACAAATCATTCTCATGCAAAGCTCGTAATATTTAATCACTGTTCAAATATTAAAAAAAGACCAATTTAGAGAAATAATAAAATGCGATTTTTTTCCAAGTACAGAAATTTTGGCCCTTTTCGATTTTTTAATTGTGATAGGATCAGGAGTTAAAATGATTTTGTAAAAAAGCTAGGAAATTTAAATATTTTAGTGATTGAAATTATTCTTAAAAATGATTGTAAAATTATCCTTTATTTCTATTTTTTCATTGCATTATCCCCACATAGCTATATAAAACAATATTTATCTTTCCTGTTGGCATCATTGTAAGTTGGGTAGAAACAGCTATAATTCAATATCATAATTTCTGTAAATTTTTCTCTTTTGCAACAGAACTCATAGGCATATTGAAGTGAGGTATAAATGTAACCGATCCAGCAAACACTATTTTTGTAAGAAAATGAGCATGTCATATATATATATATATATATATATATATATATATATATATATATATATATACAGTGCCGTAACTAGGGTATGGCAAAGGTGGCGTTTGCCATAGGCGCCGCTTGTAAAAGGTACCAATCGATCCTGCACAAAATGCCAAAAGTTTAGTATCCTATGAATAATATCAATTTAATACCCAAATATTAAAGCCATTTCTAATAAAAACTATATATATATACACATACATACATACAGATATATCCATACATATGTATGTATATGTGTGTATATCACCAGTGTCGTAATTACAGTATGGCGAACGTGACATATGCCATAGGCGCCAAGCGTTCCCGTAAAAATACCAAAAGTATATTTTACCATAAATAAATATTAATTTAATACTAAAATGGTAAAGTTATATTTAATAAAACACTATAATTCTTAATTAAAACGCATCAAAAATTATATTGTACATAGTCAAGGATTTCCCTAAAATTTTGCCATAGTCACCATATCTCGCAGGTATGTCCCTGTATATTACTATATTTTTGATGAATTGTTTAATTATGATCAAGGCAATGAAATATTGATTTTTAACTGAGAAATTTTCACCCTACGATTTTATTGGAAAGTGAAACGATATTGTAGCTATGTTGGTAATAGCAAATTTTAAATTGGCAATTAACTTTTTTCTCGCCGCGGCAGAATAGAAAATCTCCCCAGGATGGCGTGCGAATGTCGCTTGTGCGGTGTTTGAGGCGAGTGTGTAAATATGTCTTCTTCTGGTGCCCACGCACGTCTGCATGAGGCGGTATTGGCGCTTGGCGTGCGAGGCCGGTGGCGACCGCACTCACGGCTTCCCCATTCCTCCCCAGAGGGGTCGGCGCGGGAAGGGACGAGGTGTGTAAGAGAGGAGAGGGTTGTTGGCGGCGCCAAGGCTAGGCATCCCAAAACTAATTACATCGCCAGTCTCTGGCAACGGATGGGCGAACCGCGGACGAAGCGACGGGGTAGGGGAAAGGAGGAGTGGAAATTGCAGTGGTAGGAGGGTAGTGGGGAGGGGGTGGCGGAGGATGGGAGGAGGGATACGTGGAGGGTGGAAGGGGAGGATAGGGCAAGATGTCGAGGATTGCTTTGTGGGACGAAGATCAAAGTGCATGAAGAGGAAGATGGCGGAATGGATAGGTGTAATAGAGCAGGGCTCGACAAATTTTCTAAAAATCTAGGTGCCACCTATAAAATCTAGGAGCCAGCGCAGACGTTACATAATTTTGATAGATTTTTTTTATCATCGTCAGAAATATAAATGTTTAATAATAATTCAGACACGAATCTGCTACAATAATTAAGCTATGCACGTTTATTTCTGTCACATTATGTAGCAGAACATAATAAAATGAGCATTATGCATCTGAAAATGTCTAATGATATTCTGAAAACATGTAGCTTACGAACAAGAATAAAAATTTGCAATTATTTTCAGGAGTTTAATGTTTCCGATAGATATATTATATTTTGCTGCTCCTGCTGCTCAGCCCGATAATACAATATGACTACAGCGCTACAGTATAACCATAACCTAACTACAGCAAGCATATACAATATCTAGGCGCCAGCATGAAAATCTTAGGCGCCATGGCGACCTGGCGCCCGAAATTTGTCGAGTCCTGTAATAGAGAATTGACGCACGCGAAATTTTGAGATCCTTTGATTTCAAGGAAGATCGCTTCCAAAATTCATAACTGAAATTAACAAATAGTAGGTTTTTCCGACGTATCTAAATGCAGTTTTCAAATACAATGCCAATTCCACAAATAATTTTAAGGGAACCTTTGAAAATTCAACAGCTTTGCTTTTGAATAAACATTAAACTCGGAACGGCTGACTGCGTTGAACTCCTACCATATTGGCCAAACGAAAAATAAGGGCAATAAAACGAAATGCGTTTAACAAACACGAATTGCGTTGCATCAAAGTCAATTATTCAGAGCGGAAATATGCGGAAGCAAAAAAAATGTGTCATGCATGCCCGACATTGAGGATTTTTTATTGTCCTCTCTCTCTCTTTCTCTCAGCGACTTTTTTTTACCAAACCGCTTACCAGGTGATTCTTGTGACACGACCGCTCGGGGAGGGGGAGGGTGAAAAAAGGTGCTATAGTTTTGAGTGCCATAAAGGGAGGCAAGGCTCAATATGTTTTATAGAGTCCCGCAGAGTGCAGACAAGGGAGGGTGAGAGAGAGGGAAGGGGAGGGAGGAGTAGGGTGGAGGTCAAATGGGAGGAGTAGGGTGGAGGTTAAATGGGAGGAGAGGATAGTGGTAGGTTTTGCGGATCGGCCAGGGAGCGGAAGTTTGGGAGTAAGAGCGCGGCCGATGCGACGCGCGGGAGAGCGAGCGGGGCGGAGAAGGGGGGCCCGGAGGCATCGTGACGCGTGTCGCAGCTACGAGGCGCGTAAATAAGGTTATCGAGAGCATTAATCGTGGGGGAGGGGATGGCGAGAGAGAGAGGAGGGGGAAAGGGACGTGGTATACGCTCCGCCGTGGCGTGGAGCAGCCGGTGGTGTAGGAAAAGAGGGAGGAGGACGGCATTCGCTCCGGGGGCCGATGGGTGAGCGGTCGGCGATAAACCACGGGAGGCGGAAGGGTTGGCAGGACTGCGTGCGGGACGCCCGACCGCAGCGCCGCAGCGGTCCCAGAGGGCGACGGCGGGATCGGGCATTAGCGGTCAGAGGATGAGCGTAAGAGGTTGTGGGGGTTGGGATGGGGAGTGTCGTGTCAAGGGTTAGGAGAGACAGAGAGAGAGAGAGGAAGGGAAAGTTATATTTGGTCGTGATTTAAGCAACGTAAGCGGAGCCTATTGGCGACAGGAAATGAAACGCAACGGTTGGGTAAATTACTATTTGTAAAATAGAAGCATATTATTTATATTGTATATCATAAATAAAAGAAAAGTTCTTCATTGCTTTCAGATAAATAAAATTAACCGGTGCTTTTAGCTGCAGTTCTGTCATTGGTAACGCGCTCTGCCTGGAAATAACTTTTCCATCACTTATTACCTAATGATAATTGTGAATTTGTACCGCTGAATATTACGGATGTCATCACCATCATTAGCAATCCATCTGAAGACAGGGTCATCATTGTATGTTAAACCCTTCTTTTTGCTCCCACGACCATCATCCTCCCTTGATAAATCTCTCTCTTCAAACCTTCTGAAAGCTAATTCCGTTCCCTTTCTCATATTTTTCCTTCAAATATTCCATCAAACATCTTAAACCAATAGGTGGGCCACACTGACTCTTCAAGCGTGCAGCGAGGGCCGCACATATGATAACACAATGTGTGGGGAGGGCCGCAGAATTGAAACGAGAAGAATATTATTACAACTTTTCCCTCATTTTAGTGTCATAAAGTGAGAAAATTGAGGTTCGATGTAACAAAACGAAATATCGATTAACTAGAAAACATCAAATTAATGAGTTAAAATACAAATAATCAACATGAAAAGAGATACGTCAGTAAATTTCATGAATCTTAATCTACAATTTCTAAACAGAGTAAAATATTTGAAGAATGAGTCAAACTATACTACAGAATCCTGCTAAAGAGCCATGGGTTTTTAGGTGGAGAAGGTGGAGAACCAAATTAAAAATTGCGGAATTTGTGAAACTAGTTAGTATGAGTCACATATACAAACGTGATATGTTGCCCATCTGCTCTTGAGTAAATGGAACTTATGCAAAAGATTGATAAATTCAGATTCCTTGTTCTAAGTGAAGATGTGATTTACTTTTAAATAAAATGTTGCAGATGTAAGATGCTATATTTTTTATTGAGTTTAAAGATACTAATTCAGGTAATCACTCAATGACCTAATTTTGCCTGAAAGGCTGAGAGCCGCACAAGACCACACTGGAGGCCGCATGCGGCCCTTGAAATGCAGGTTGGTGACCCGTCTTAAACTATTTTCTTTATCCGTTAATATTTGACATTCTTCTCTTCGTTCAAATCTAGACGGTTTCCAAGTATATAGTTCATACCATCTTTCCAAAGAATTCATGCTTTCGTCCCATGCGTGTCAAGGCGAATATAAAATGGTTTAATTTCCCCATAGCATTCCTGTTTTATTGATATTGACATTCAAATAATTATTCCTCATAAATATTTTCAGCTCTATTTAAATTTTTACTTAAAAGATTTTCTAAAATTAACTCAGCATTGAATAATTCCAGCAACATTTATTTCCGGAATCCTTTTTTTAAACTTAAGAACTCAAGGTAAATTTTATTATTTACATTAGAAAATATCGCATGATTTAAAAACTTTCATTTTTAAACAATTCATTTCTAAGATAATAGTATCATTCAGCAATATTTTAACTTAATATACTAAAAGAATTTTTTAAATCTTTTAAATGTTTGTTCCTCTATATCGGAAAAAGAAAAACACATTTTCAAGCATTAAAAATTAGTAAATTAACCATTTCGCAGGCACAGATATCATATTATTTTAGAATAAATTAACAAGAAAATTCTCTAAATTTAAGTATCGTTTTGTCTATTCAAAAAAAGAAAGAAATTTCGAAGCATTAAAATTTATTAACAAAACTTTTGAAGAAACAAATAAGTACATATAATTTAGCTTTCGCGTGAATAAAAAGGGATTTTAAAAATGCATGTACGTATCAGTTCATATATGCCGGAAAAGGGACAAAGAACAGAATTCACATCTTAAAACTGGAAAAATTTCTCTCTCGCTGTCAATTAAGAGCATCTGCAGCTCCGACGCAACCCCGCCCATTCACCTGACACCACTTTGGGGAAGTGGCGTTCCTCCGAAACGTCGCTCGATCCAAACAAAAGAGACGCGAGCGTGCGCATGTCCACCGCTCGGCTGAACCCGTTCATGATCGCGACGCCGTGAACTAAATGGGGAGAATTTGATAGAGGGAGGGAGACAAAGCTTCTTCGGCAGAGGTCAACCGAGATAAAAGGGGAGGGGAGGTGGATGCGGATATTTCGGGAGGTAAGGGGAGAGAGGAGGGGAGGGGGAGGGAACCTCTATCCTCTCTCTCATTCAGAATCGGTTTCTTAGAGTGTCCAAGCGGAAGTAAAACGCCTCTCATTTTGTTTACGGTAAACAAGGGTCGCGTTTTGATGAGCGCCAAGTTAAGTGAAATGTGAGTCATGGTTGGCATTATTGTTTTTTTTTCGCTTGTGAGAGGTCACCCAGGTGAAGCGACGCGAAGACAAAAGACGGCATGAGACGCCTGTGACCCCCTTTTTTTGCGTCAACGCAACCGCGAATAAAGTCGCGTGAGAAAGGATTGAAATCCCTCGCGAGCTGAATCGGAATATTTTTCACGGGTTTCGTTGTGTCGTGGCAGTTCAACGCAGGATATTATATTTTTAAACCTTTTATCTTAATGAATCCTCCTCATTAACTAAGCTTCCATTAGATGGATGCTATTGCTGTATGTAAAAAAGGTGAGGTGTCTTCGGTTCATTTATTATGATTTTTTTACCTCGTCTCCTCCGAAACTTTGTAATGCTAACTTTTTCTGATCATTTGGGGTGATTATACACTGGAGTAAAAGGAAAAAGGCTAGGGAATGTGGGGTTTTAAAATCTCTTGTCCGCCCATATCATGGTAGAAAACGTAATTTCGATATTTAATGTGCTATAAACAGTTAAAGAAACAAACAGGTGTCAATGTTTTTTAAACGATAAATAAGTGAATAGGGTAGGGTGGGGCTATTTTGGTCGTTTCAAAATTAATCAGGAATTACAGGTGGACAAATATTCTTTTTAGAATTCAGTAATTATTTTTCATTGCATTATGGTGTTTTGAACTGAAAAATATAATGCTAAGTCTTAAACAACATGTTTATTTTATAATACACCACAAAATACGCAATAATGATAAACATTAGTTTTACAAATTTTGTGAGGCAATTTGTATCAGAGGTTCTTGTGAAAAAGCGCTGAAAATTAGTCTTATAAAAGTTAAAAACTATATATAAACAACGAATTATATTTTCTGACCATAGTCATTCGTATTAATTACGGATGTAACACATTTTCCGCACTTAAAACGTATATATCCAGCAGCCCCTACACACAACTCGTGCTATCAAGTTTTGCATGCTTCGCAGTTTATCTAGTCAACTTTTGTGAGGGATTTCAGATCAAAATACCTTATTTTGCAAAAACCACACAGTACATCTTCATCTTCCGATGATTTGTATGAAGATTCTTCACTTGAACTGTATGAGTTCATTAGATTTCTTCGCACACGTTTTCTTACTTTTCTTGGCGATCACTAGATCTTTTCATTTATTTATAAGTTTTTGACCTTTGTTCCTTTCTCCAAAAGTAACTTGCTCTTTGCTCTTGTGTTTTCAACGTTTTCAGATGTCAGATGACAGGCAGAATGCTTTGCTTTGTTTACTTATTCCTTTGGATTGACTTTGGTAGGAATAGGTAAAACAACTGAAAAGTTTGTTCCAGAAAATGATGGTTTATGATAACTTGATTAGTTTTAGGATGAGAGTGATTTAATTAAGCATTTTGGTTTATGGGAAAAGACATTTTGTTTGATGAATCTGTAGTTACATTTGATGGCCCGGCAGATGAATTTGATGGTCGACTATTTGCATTTGAAGATCGGGGATTCTCACTTGACTGTCCGGGATTTACGCTTGAGGGTTCGGGAGGTTTATTGAAAAGAATAGGGTTTACATCGGAATATTCAAAGTCGGAAAAGTCGTTCCCAGCACAGAGAAAATTGTCGGCCTGGCATATAAGCAAATAAGCTTCCCTCCGCTTATATTTTCACACCATCTGAAAAATGAAACGCAAATTGGAGGTTACTTAAAGTTTAACTTTTAGAGTGTTTCTAAAGTTTTGCAATATATTCTACTTTTATTGTTACTAAAAACATTATCCCGCAAACATTCTTAAATTTACAAACCTCTAGACCTATTGGATACTACTGCAAGTGCAATGGGTTGACCGATCCAAATAGACCCAATTGTGTCGGCTTCAGATAAAAGGAAGTATGTTCTAAGGCTGAAATGTTACATACTGTTAAAATCAGAGCTAGCAACCACTGACCTCGATCCCTTTAATTGCGTTTTGAAAGCATGTTCAGATGTAGAACTAAATAAATTCACTTCAAGAGCATATACAACCGTATTCTACAATCGTTCACTAGGAATTGACTGCCGGGATGCGCAAGACATTATGCGCAGTAGGTCAAATGCTTATTTTGATCCAAATAGCCCCACCTTCCCCTATTATCGAAACAATTTTGGAAAATCTGATGTGCCCACCACATGACTTTCTCCATATCTGTAATATTTCTATAAATTCCAAATAGGTTACACAATAATAAATATTTTAAGGAACTGCGAGAAAAATTTAAAGACTTTACAAATTTCAAAATCTCTTTCTGTCATTATATTTTTCATGCATCATTTTAAATAAACGAATTTAATAAATGTTACTCTTTGTACGCTAATATGTCCGGATCTACTGTCCATTGCTGAAGAGTAGTCGAGCGGAAAAGAAAATAACCCATTTAGGCTGCATATTTTTTCTTTTTCGGTGTTTCACCGCGTTGATCTTTTAACAAGACGACGTTTCGCCGGCGTTGTAGTTTCCTTTGGAAACCAGCCTAATAAAAAGGACCGTTATTAAGACGTAACTAAGCGTGAAGTGTTTACAATAGTCGCCGGTAGATGGTGGTGGTGGCAGCTAAATATTTAGTTTTTAAAATATCTCTTAAAATGCATTATATGTGGAAATGTTTCGAATAAACGTTGTAGAATAGTAAATTTCCTACAACTCTTATTGTAATACTTTTTTACATTAATTGAATATTAAAGCATATATTAAAACGGATGTGACAAGAGTAAACACCTATCAGCAGTTGACAGATTTTTACCAAAAACTAATCAATTCTTGTCTCCTTAGCAAAAATGACAAATACATAATTTCGCGTTGATCCGATTGAGTTAGAACACCCACAAACTTTCTATCACAGGCGCGCACGCAGGTGCACACACATACACACACACACAGATGTCATCGAAAAAATGTCCCAAACGTGTTCAGGGGATCTCAAAATGTGCATTTCTGTTGAAATCTCGAAATCGATTTTTCCATGAAGACATTTTCCCTTATGGTACTACGCATGGAGAAAGTAAAAAGAAAACAAGTAAATTAGACAAGAGCAAATTTTAATTGGCCGTACGATTTTACCAATTCTTCAGCTAAAAAATAAGACGAATAATTAAGAAAAAAATTAAAATTCTAATCAGTTCTCTCAATTTTAATGTTTTCTCAGGGTAGCTTTCTTTAATATTTGCCTTGAAAGATCGCTCACAACTTTTAAGGATACAAATCCTTTTTTCATCTGTTATTAAACAAGAACGGATAATAGATTAAAAGGGAGTATAATTTCTCCTTTGACCTGACCCTCCAAACAGAAGAACATCATATCTTCGCATAACTAGTGCATTCTGAGAAGGCAGATAACTCGTTCTCAAAGTAAAGCCACGTTCTTCCTTTGATTTACCGCTAGGAGGCGCCGATGGGTCCATCAATCCATCGGGAGGAGTTTGCAAGGGCAGTGGGTATTAGGAGTAAAGGAAGCGAGGGGGAGAGAGGGAGAAGAGGGGTGAGGAAGGAGAAGAGGGGCGAGGAAGGAGGGGAAGGGGTGGGAAATGAACGAGGGGCTGATTGAGAGGGATCGCTTCGCAGGTAGAGTCCATTTCTTCTCCCTTACTCTCTGCAAATTGAGGTTCCCCTACCTCTCTTGCCTCTCCCTGCCTCCAATTGGGTCCTCTTTCTCACCTTCTCAGGGCTCCTTCCCAATCACACATCCTGTGTTTTATCGCATCCAGGTGCTCTTCACCTTTCCACTTTGCGTGGCTGGGATTTAAGAACTTATCCGTCTTGAGGAAATTCATCCGTCATTCTTGGGAAGTTTATACCTATATTAAACTAAAAACTCGTTAATCGTAACAATTTTGTAGCAGTGGCTCTTAAACCTTAATCCTGGTGATTTGCGTATTTTGTACGTTGTCTATTTGGGATTTGAGAACTTCATCCGTAATTCCTAGGATATTTATACTTTATGCCCTAAATTTTAGCCATTAAAATTTTATTGCAGTATATATAATTTTCAAGTAACTATCTGGTAAAATTCCGTTTGCAAGGCATATGCAAAACATTGTTAGTATTGGGGAATGAAGTTCAAAGATTCGCTATCAGAAATCTGAGAATGTTGCCGTATAGTTTTAGGAAAATAGCGTATATGTCGCTCTAACTCCCAATCGTTGAACACAGCCTGGTTTGAGATCTCTTCAAAGAAAACTTTTATATGGACCTATAAACGGTCTACTGTAGAACGGCTGCTTTTACCGAGGGGAAATAGTGTATCTGAGCGTTTGATAGTTTGACAATCTGCAGTTCTGTTAAAATTGAGGACGAGCGAGATAGATATGCATCTACTTTGACATCTGCATAATGCTCTGTAAATCACCACACAGGTGAGTGGGAGGGAATTAATTTCACTAGAAGGCCTAAAAAATCTTAATTTCTGGCTTGCATATACAATTGCGATATCTGATTACCATAGGAAAAAAGGATTTTTGATATCGCTTCGTCCTACAGTCTGTCTTTCGTATTTTATCATGGAGATCATGACTTCTCATATAAATGGGTGCTTCTATTGGTATTGGTGAGCATAACATCCAAAATAATGAAAAGGAAAATATTTTTAATTTATCCCCTGAAATGGCAGGTAAAGGTTCCTTGATCCGATAAAATATAAATAGTTATATTCATCAGAGAGTAGGTATGATGCAATGACATCCTCTGCCGTACGTTGTGGTGGATTCCATGTTGATCATGTTAATGTTGATGCCGAAAGCACTTTAATATTTTAACTGTATATAGGGCATTTCATACTTTAACTAGAGTCAAATTAATTAATTCCGTAATTAGGTAAGCTTAATGCCATTCAAGGGGAGGTTTGGTTAAATTAAATTTTATGTGCATCATCCACAGCAAAGTATAGGTGACCTAAGTTTCGGGTAGTGCCATATTCGTGAATGTGCGCGGATACAATTATAGCCATGTAACTGTGATGTTTCTAGATTTTTTCAGGTGCCGTATACATTCAAAAGTAGTCGAAAAAGTCCTTCTAAATCTTATGGTCATATCTGTCCTTATCTTATCAGTTCGCCATTTACCTCCCCAGATACATTCTTCCAATTATTAATTTCCGATCCTATTTTTACCACCTTCCTCCCCTTCTCACGCATGAGCAACAATGGAAAGGTATGCTCCATGTCGGAATACACAGTTTCCAAAGGCGTTCCGTACGATTTATGTTATCATGCCATAAAAGATAAATATTAATGGCTTATAGGTCTGTCGCATTCAACATGCGCGGATTTCGGCCGCGCACGGAAGGGAAGTTTCCTGTCATCTTGACTATCCCCACCCCACGGCCCATCCTTCTCCTCCATAGTTGTCATTTCTCACTGTTTACAGTTGACTGCCTAGACGAAGTTTTGCGAATATTTGGCAACAGTGTAGTTAGAAAAGAACCGAGAAAGCGATGGTCCGTGCGACAAGGAAGGACGAGAGGGGAGGTTGTCAAGTGAGGGATTAGGCCACTCCCACAGTACACCCAAAATGTTCTTTTGATCGCGATAGACCTATATTAATTCGATAAAAATGTATCGAATAGATATATTTTATTTCGCTAGTTCTACAAATTTTATTTTATGACTATTGATATAAGTAATATTTTACGAGAAATGACTGAAAGTTCATTTTTTGTCACCAGTAAAGTGGTACTCCTGATTAGACAATGTGAACCATTCATATCACTTTCTTATCTTCTTTAGCCCAAAGTCCTAAATACCAATTTTCATGAACATTCTTAGTAGTTTTGGAGATGAAACAGACGGACGGACGGAGGAAACGTGCCCATAAGGTGTTCCGCTAATATCGCTTCGCTGGTAAAGAACGGCAAAAAACTCTCTTCCTCTCACATTACTGCTAATCTTCTTCTTTACTTTTTTAATCCCTTTTTATGAAAAACTCACCTTACCCTCTAATTCCGACTCTACTTCCACGAAATAAAAAATATACTTTTATACCTCCGCATCCACCCCTTCGATTGTTCTTTTGGTCTCCTCACTTTTCCTTCCTTCTCGTTCTCCCTCCCCTCTCTTCCTCCTCCGTGCCCTCTTGATTTCCCGTCATCCTTCCCCTCCCACTTTCCCTCCCTCCTCATTCCTCCCGCCGTGAGAGATGGACCCCGGATGCCGCTCTAATTAAGTGATCACCCTCTAGCGGAGCAGGTGGGCAGGGGAAGGCCGGACGGGAGAGCGTGGGGTGCCACTGCGTTGAGGAAGAAGAATTGCCGGGCGAAGGATCGGCGGGAGTGGATGGGAGTGAGAGAGGGAGAGATGCGAGGGGAGAGGGGGAGAAGTGAGGAGAGAGGGAGGAAATTGAGGGGAGAGGGAGGGAGAAGAGGGGTCGCGCAAGACGGAGGGTTTTTTTGGAGGGAAAAGTGGAAAGGCGACGGGGCGAAGCTGAGAAAGACGAAAGGGGAGAGAGTGGGGAAGGAGGGGAAGTTTAGGGGAGTGGGTGAGGGAGAGAACAAATGAGGGAGGTCGATTGAGAGAAATAAGCGAGCGATTTAAAGATAGATTAAGCATTACACGCAGTATGAGTTATTTTGTGGAGAAATTGTCGTTTTTAAAGGATGTTATGTAATGATATATTTACTGCTGTAGTAATTGCACTTTCCGTGTGGGGGTGGCGGTGGTGTAGTGGTTACGACGCTGGCTGCTACTCGCCTGTTGCTAGAAAGGGCAGCAGGCACGAATTCTGCGACAGCAGGATTTTTTTTCTAAAGTCGCCCGGCCCCCTATTTGTGTGGTTTGAGGCCGCGCAAAGGCAGCGTTCCGTCCTTCGGAAGGGAGGTTAAGCCGTTGGTCCCCTTGGTGCTATTCGTTAAGAGTAGGCTAATGCCGGGCCCGGGTTTTTCTCCTCCCTTGTGAGTGTTCAGTGTGGAAGGAGCTATGGCTATAATAATCCAAGAGGTTGATTAGGCAAAAATACATACATCTACATCTACAAGTTACCATGCAATTCACCAAGTTGGTACACGCACTCGCCGTATCTTTCAGTTTGTGGTTGGAAAAATGTTACTTACAACTCTTCGCCATGAGAATTTAGCATTCGAATTATTAAAATAAACTATTTGAAAGCTAGATTGAACTGCCGACTCAGCTGAAAGGGAACGTGCGGTAAGTTTTGCGGCATATCCAATTTTTTTTAAAACCTCGCAAAATTGCATACATTTGCATATATTGTTGGACTCAGATTCAGTGTATTATAATACGTACGGGCGTTATTTTTGCCGCACAAATACGCGTGATCAATTTAATATTCCGTTCGAACGTAATTGTAGTATTTTATAACGCTAAATTATGAAATTTGGGAACACAAAGGGCTACACATCCGCGGTGACTTTAAAGCTATAAAAGCCAATATAAGTATAAAATAATGAATAGATGGAAAGTAGGCGTCATAAGTTCTGTTTGGATCATCTTGTTAAATATAAATATTAAAGAAAACATCCAATAACGAATTGAGATTTACCTCTTTAAATTCTATAATGAAAACTAGAAAACGATTAGCGGGCTGTCTTCAAACGACCGCCAAAATTCCTTTCTTCTGAACCTTGTTAAACAGAGGTTCAGGCATTCTCAGCAGGGTATATCCATGACCTTATCTATATAGAAAGGCTCGTGGAATAACCCACCATTAGGTCGGCGATTATAATCTCAAAAACATCAAAAGGGCTAAGAAACACGTGTTCTCAAAACTACCATAGGGCCTTGCGGTTACCTGATTGTCTAGAGAAGAAGCGTGAGCTTTTCATAAGGACGCATATTTGAGTGTAAGAAAATACCCTTCTTTCAGTCCCACTGTTAATGCTAAGTCAGAAATGGAACAAAATCGTAGGTAGAAAATAATACTGCGGAAAAAGTAAACAAAAACGAGACTTAATTATTATAATTCAGAGTAGTTTTTTTATAAATATAACACCAAAATATTCATTTTCGTCGATTTTGAAATTTAAAAAAAAATATCGACGTTTTTCGATTTAAATCTAATCCTACCATTTAAAACATGCTGAACTTTAAATATAGTTATGATCCACAAAATCTTCCTTTTTTCATTATTTAAAACCATTATTATAAGGAACGGTGTTTGACATTGCTGTCAAAAGCAGGCAGATAAAGCATACTGCGATTAATGCTTTATGTGGAGGTAAAAAACTGTAGTATACCTCAAAAATGTCACAGGTTTCTGAAATTAGGATTTGAAGAATAATAAGATATTATCGAAACTGAAAAATACCATTTTCATAGAATAAAGAGCATAATATGCTTGCGAATGACCTCCTTTCTTTTATTATCAGTTCTAATTCTTTGTCGTCTCTTTCTCTCATTTGCCTCGTCTTTCTCCTCTTTCTCCCTTGCGTCCCCTCTTTCCTTCTCCGTTTCCCTTTTACGCCGACACTCCTGTCTCCACCTCCTCTGGACATGGTTTCCTTTCGAGCGGATGTGCTTCTCTGTCCCGTGTTCCGCCCGTGTAAAAAGGGAATAGGGATTGGGGTGGTCTCCGAGGGCGACAAAGACCGTGGCCTGGAGATTAGGATGCTAATGTGACGTAGGCTATATTACGAGGTTGCGAGAGAGGGCGTGGTTGGGTCGAAAGGGTGTCTAGGGTGCGCGTTAAGGAGACTTCCTCACCAGAGTTTATCTCTTCGTCGGAGGAAGCGGAGAGATTCTTTTGTGTTCTTTGGCAGTTTCAGTTTCTCGCTTCGAACCGTTGCTCTTCCCTCCATATCCTCTAGCAATTGTTCGCATTGCTGAAATCATTTTCTCTCTTGTTTTAGTTTTCGTAAACATTTTTTCATCGATTTCACCACGTAATTAGACATTATTCTACAGCATACGGCCAAAATCGACGGATGAAGGAAGCCTTTCTGGAATTTCATAATAGATGAGAAGGAGAGAGTAACTATTATGTAAAATAAAGTGGAATATTTACACAGTTATTCTCTCCTCATTTTAACATACAGCCTTTTCGGTGGATTAATTTGAGAATAAATTAATCAAAACATTTTATTTTGCATCCGGCGGAGTAAGAGTGATTCTATATCATAGTACGTTTCGTTTTAACGCTTTCTTCTAAAAGATCGCTTATTTATTCAGTTTGTCTATCCATCCACCTGTAGGACAATATCTCTGGAGTCTTGCAACTTGAAGAAACCAAATATTTTCAGGATAGGTTAGTTTATATAAAAGATAGATATGCTAAAAGTTTGGTGTGTCTAGAATTAGCTGTTAGGGAGTAATTGGAAAAAATTACTAAAAAGTACATGTTGGCAACCAGCAATACATCGCATCTATGGTTCTTTACTCCGATGGAAAGAGCAGACGTTGAAAAAAGTGCCTTATATAGTTTTCTGTGCTAAACTTCCTTCACTTGTTTACTCTTTTCATTAGCTAAGAACATACGTCGAATGTGCTGTCCATTTGATACTTTTGATTTGATGAAGTCCCTTTTGAAGCTTTTACGCTGCTTGCTTTGGTATGACGATGCATCACTACTAAAAGTCTTTGTCATTATCATATATTATCGGTCTTATTATATTTTATAGTTTAACAGTTAAATGAAATTCCAAACTCGATTAGTGTTTTTAGCGGCTTTATTAAAAATTACATACTACCGTAATACTATTTATGATGGATGAAAATAAGGTCAAAATTTTTAATTAAAAATGGCAGTTTAATTTTCGATTTTCCGCAAAAATGGTTTCTTTTATGCGTAGAAATATGTGCATCACGCCAAGGCATCAACTAAATTTTAACTTTAAACGATCATAAATTAAATATGGATGCAAATCAATGAATTACTATATTTAGGTGTAATGTTATATGATAGTTTGAGTTCATACAACACTTCATTACACCAGAAATCTTATCATTTTTATGATTTATCCTCAGAGTTGTTGTCATACTTACATAATTATCCTCTCACTCTTACACTCGTTAAATTTGCTCATTTTTTGGACCGCGGCGCCTGAAACTCGAGCAATAAAACCATACAAACACGTTACCTGCTGTGCAATATCGCCGGACTGATATTGCCGCTAACGCATGTTCTGGGACAATACCAAACGTTTTCCACGGAATGATAGTCAATTATGGAGGTCGCTTCCTAGTTACAGACCTCACCAGAGGGGCGCGCTGCGGATGTGTCCTTCGGAGGTGCCTAAGGGAAGCGGGAGGACATTGGAGGAGATGGGACTTGGTGAGAAGGAATAGGGAGGGAGAGAGGAACAGGCGAAACAACGAGGAGGAGGAGAGCGTGTATTCCGCCGATTATTCCCGGCGTTCTCCACCCCCTTTAGCAGTTGCTCCTCGGGGAACTCTCTCTCCCCCTCTCTCATCCCCAAAAACACAATTTTATTAAAGTTTACTACGACGGGTGGCTGAGGAAAAAAAAGCCGCGGAGATCTTGGAGGGGGCTAAGGGCTGTCGAGAGAGAGAGAGAGAGAATTGGGGAGTGAGGGAGAGAGGGAGGTGAAGGAAAGGAAGGGGAGGAGAAAGAAGGAGAGGAGGGAAAATGGAGAATCGTAGCAGCGAAGATAGTAAAAGAATATAAGTTTGGGGCAAGGAACACTGGATAGAAAGGTTAAACAATGGAAGCAATGGAGTGGAAAGAAAGGAAATTGCGGTAGGAAGAGAAAGGGGAAAATAGGGGAAAAGAGGGAGAGAAAGTACAAGTGGATGAGAGAGAAAGAGGACTGGAATGAGGAAGAGTGGATGAGGGAGAAAATGAAAAGGAAGAAACAAAGGAAGAGTGGAATGGGGAGAGAGAAAGGATAGAGGAGGAATTCGAGGACAAATTGAGTAGCAGCAGAGTAGGTAGTGGGAGAGAACGGAACGCTGCCTTTCCTCCGAAAATAGAGAAAATAAATGTAAAGTTAAATGAGAATAAGAGGAGAAAGAATAGAGAAATTGCGATAATTCGAAGGAAATAAATCGAAGGAACGTGGTAAGGAAAAAGCAAATATTTGGTTCAGAGCAGCGAAATGAAATGAAGAAATGTAATTGTGAGAATGTTGTTTAATATTTGAGAAGAATATAATGGGGGAGAGGAGGGAAAAAGCAGACGAAAGGGAAGGCAGTCATAGACAGTGATTTAGAGAGAGACATTTAAATTTGCACGATGGCTTCGAAAGCCTTCAAAATCCAGGGGATATCATACTAACAATCCAGTGAATACCTATATTTAGTCTATTGAAAAAGGGCCAGTAGTATTTATCTAGCTGTTCTTTTGAGGTAGTTTCTTTTATGGTCTGATAGGTACCTACGCCCATTAGTACCGTGAAGTGCAGCTGAGCTTTCTTCATACTCAATAAATTAAGAGCTATTAAAGATTCTGAACCTCCACCACCACCAAATAGTTGAATTTCTTACCGCTAGTCCGTTCTAGTGCTGTCTCACCCAACACCACCAACGTCATTTTTAGCCTACCTTCCAAATAATGGAAAGTAGTCTTATGAGATCGCCTCGGTGTCCGTGTCTGTGTGTCCCTCTAACATCGTCTTCATTAACTAACCGATTTCAACTATTTGGTATATGGAATATGTACATATATTATTCACCAAAATGACATATTTGGACCGGGTGCCACAATTGAAAACTTAAACTTTTCGATATTTATAAATTTGAAAGGAATTGGCCAAACCGATTTCAACGAAACTATCTATGAAGTAGGCGTGCAACATTAAATAACAAAATCATGATGTTTAATATAGATATAGAATGCAATAGAAGGAATAAAAAATCTTTTACACTTATTTGTGTTGAACTTTCCACATAAATTTTAACCAAATCTCATATTAATAATATACACATATATGCAAAACCATGTTAGCATACTTAGACCCAATTAGCCAAACAGGGGTGCCACAATTACAAATTAAACTCTTTTAGTAATTAAGGATTTGGAAGGAATTGGCTGAACGGATTTCAATTAAATTTTGTATATACGATTTGTACAACATACCATAATTAAATAAAGATGTTTAAAGTGGAGCTATAGAGCAGGGTTACCACAATAAAATGTTAAATAATATTTCTTTTACACGTATTTCTAGAGAACCGACCTAATGTTTTTTAACCAAATATAGTCTATTTAATCTTCATATAAATAAATAACCAAAATATTATACGGATCTAAAAAGCAGAGCTACCACAATATAAGGAATAATAATTTTCTGATTTAAAAGCAAATACATTAGTGTACGATTATACTGCGGTGAATTTGACGAAAGGCACTTCTGTACCACGGGAAACCTGTGTACACCCATACTTGTTATATATTAAAATTGTATTGAACGGAAAGTAGTTGGATTAGTTCTTTTCAGAACTACTTGTTATATATGTAGAAGATTATAGAGAGAGAAGAAGAAAGAGACTTACAAATATGAACATCGAGTAAGAGACTTAGAAAGAAATGAAGTTAGTTAGAAATAGAAAAAAAGGGAAACAGGCAGATAGAGGGGCAGGTACAGACAAGAGAGGTACTCTGCAGAGGACTCATATGGACCCTAGGATGGGAAATACAGTACTTGATACATGCTATGCTAGGTGGAGAAGATGGGAGGAGGGGGAGTCTGACGTGCCGGTGTGGCAACCAGCACTTAAAGGACAGGAGAGGCGCCCTGGGTTGGGGAATTGGTGCGGAGAGATGGAGAAGAAGGGAGGGGTTGATGCGTGGGTGTATAGAAGCTATGAGGGACATGACTTTTCCGAATTCCCATTTCGTCTCCCCTGCCGTCTTTTCCCCGCCTCCTCATCCCCAAACCCTCGCTGAATTACTCCCGCCCGTACGGTTTTTACAAATCCCATCTCGAAATTCACAATTCCGAATTCGGATAATTTCGATTTCCCATCAAGGCACCTTCATTTTTGTGTTTTTGTAACGACAGGTTATCACTTCTACTTTATTTCGAGGAAACTGTAATTCTAATTTCACGCGAAGAGATGTGCTAATCGTACGGCGCCAAATGGGAGAAGAAATGTATGGCAGCTTCTTCCTGTGATGGATAATTGCTTTACGCTTTTAATGGAATTTCATACGAACTGTTTTTGAATTATGTGTACGCTACCCAATAGAAAATTCATTTGTAAGAAAAAAAACGTATTACATACGTACTCCACATTTTGAATGAATGTTATATTTTCTTTTATGTATCCAGCTATATTTTTTCATAATCATTAGAGCGCTTATCCTAGTGCATATATATAAATAGTAGGCATAGCAAGAATTTCAACTCTCGCCTATAGGGGAAAATTTCACTTTTAAACTGGTTTCTTTCGTGAAAAAACAATGTTAAAATAGCCCATTATTAACATCACGAAATTGTAACATTTTAACCTCCAATCCTTATTGTCGTTATAGTAGCTAATGAATTAGCAAATTTTGGTAATATTCTTTGTTTCAATCGGATCATTTAGTCTACCGAATTCGTGGAAAAGCGTTCGGGTGGCTGCAGGAACGGACTTTATTCTGAAGTTTTTTGTGCTATATATGTCACCGTTCTCATTTCATTTATTTTCAATTTCCAGTCAACTCATTTCATGCATCCTCATATTATTTTTTAAATCACACCAAATAATCCGTCCCACACATACAACAACATTATCTGAAAACGTTTTTACAGTGTTTTGTTCCATCCGCTCATGTATTTGTGATTTAGATACAGCGAATCCATCGCTAACCTTCCTATTATTATATTGTTTATATGGTCGTTTTCATTGGCAAATTTATCATTTTTTCTATTCTAATATTTTTACTTTATTTCTGTAACATGTTTAACATCTCTGGAACGAACGATGTAATCACACGAGATAGAAATAGGTTTTACTCTGATCTATTGATATTTGCTTATCCAGCAAACAATATAGGAAAACAAACTATTAATTGACATTTATTTTACTTATATTCCTATTCGTAATTTTTCAATTTATTCAAATGTTTTAGGAAAATCAACATAATTTTTATCTCTTAAATAAAAAAAAGTTTGAAAGAGTACTTCATTTTAACCGCATGGGTAATAATTTCTGCTCTCTTTTCTCTTATGAAGGATGAAAAATAATGCACGAATAACGTTACTGTACCTGAAGCAATTAAGTTGCTTAATTTGTATTTTATGACAAAATTTTTTTAAATCTTTAACAATGATAATATATCCGATCATACTGAAGTCTGCATGTAATAAAAATAGACGTTTAAAATTATATTTATTCCAGAAATGTTTCATTATGCCAATATGACGGCGTTAATGCTTGAGATAATTATTTTAATAAATTTTTTGCATCTATAAAAATCATAGGCACACTAAATCTTTCTCGATGCATCTTCCTACCGAATCCTAAGTAAAACATGGCAAGCATTTCTGCAAAAAAGTACTCATATTAAAGATCGATGCAGAAAATTGAAGTTGTTCATTAATGAAAAGTTTTAAGTATCATCTTATGCGCAGAAGCTTTACTGGAAAAAGAAAAATCATGAAAGATTCTTATCCTTTAGCGGGAACGTGTGTTACGCAACCATAGCAAGCAAATCGGAGATATAAAGCAATTTGCTTTCGTGAGTTTTACGAGAGGATTTTATGTTTGCAGGATGGTAATGGAGGAGTCGGTTGAGAGGTACGATATAGAAGGATAGAAAAGCAGAGAGTGATGGGGAACGTGAGGGAAAGAGACAGAGAGAGAGAGGGAAAGAGTCGGAAGGAACGAAAAGGACTTGGAGGTGTTGAGTGTCGGGAGGTTGTTGCGTTGAGGAGGAAAAGAGAGATGTAAAGGCTCGTAGTCTGGCGGCAATCGACACTTGGCGACAATGCCAGGGGTCGTCATGTCTCCCCTTCCATCCCATCCCTAGTTCCCCCGTTCTCCACTCGCGGTGCTGCTTGTTCCCTTACATTTTGAGGAGTGATTGAGAAAAGGAATAGCTCACACGGGAACCCTTTCCCGCTTTTATGGAAATTCAATCGCCTCCACTCCTGCGAAGGAATAAAGGCGAGGAAAGGAAAGAAAGAGGAGTAGGAGAGAAAAGGGAGAACGTGCGAGAAGGATGAGAGGAAAGGGCGTGGAAAGGGAGAGGAGACGGGGAGGAAAAGGAAAATGTAGAATTGAGGAGACTACGTAGATATCCATTCCATAGATACTTTTTTTACCAATTCCGCGCATTTATTTTTATCGCAATTCCATGACAATTTTTACAGAATCGCGTACTGAAATAACGTCGGAAAAAATCGATGTCAATATTTTCGATTTTTCGAAGGCTTAAAAAATTTAAAGCAGTACCTCGTAAAGAACCAATTTCTCAGATTAGGTCTAGCCTTGTGTCCATCAAATGTATTAGCACATGAGTTTTATATAACCAAGAGATTTATATCATTATTAGCTTAAGAAACGTGAACTCGACTTATAGAAAAAGTAATTTTTTACAGCTTTTGCTCGAAAAAATGTATTTATACATTCATCTACAAATTTCACGATAATATCAATTACTATTCAACATTTTTCAGTGTAAAAACTTTGTCGTGGATATTTGTTTGTAATTTATTGAGAAAATGTAATGATGATTTTTTCATATTTTATCCCATCTGCATCATCTGTTCAACGCCAGATATCGCTCACATATTTGGCTAGGCAGCTTACTCGCTCCGAGATTTTGTAACTAGTAAGAGACTTTAAATTACATTTACAAATGGCGCTTTTTATTTACTAAAGATCATGAAGCGTCGCTTACATTTAAATGTGTAAGAAAGAGGCATCCATATCTCCGTCTCGATATTTTATTTTACAAAACTAGACTATCTATTCAAAAAATTAATTAATTTAGTTAAAATTCTCTAATTAGACATATCCCTGAATACAATTTCTTAAAATACAGTTGAATATAAAATATAATCGTCGATGTTGGCCCGGAATACTTGATGACGCGTCGCGCGTTTGCACTGATTTAAATAATTTCGATGCACCTTATTCGTTCGACAGGGATTGTTCCTCCTACATAGTTTAACTATACTTTGCGTCAATGGTTTCGTCCTTTTAATATGTATTGATCTGTTCTTAAAACCATTATTTGATCTTAAAATAATTTTACAATGAATGTGGCTTAAAGAAGCGTATAGTTCCTTCCACGTTGAATGTACGAATTCAGACTAAAAATTTCACGACGACTAAAATGAGCAGCTCCTACTATCACTTTTATATTTTTGCCACTCAAAGAAGTAATATATACTCATTGATATCGAATAAAATACATCGTTATTCATTTATAATGTAGTTCATCTACTTTCATTCAATATTTATATATTAAAAACGAAATGTCATTAGTTGCTTTGATTTTTTTGTTTGGCCAGTATTTATTTAAATTATCTTTTTATTAGCAGCGAATCATACGTGATAAATTTTCCTATATTTATTCGTCCATCCACTTTGGTTTTACATTTATAGTGTGACGAATGAAAACTCTCGAATTTCATTGCATTTTTTCGCTAGGTAACGCATCGCAGCCTCGACATACACGAAATAACCTCACTGTGACCAGCTTCTTTCTCTCTTTCTACCGTCCTTTCCCTCCTCTCCTTTTCTCTCTTCTCCTCTTCCTCCATCTCCCTTCTTTCGGCCTCCTCCACCCGCGTCCGCGGGTCCTAGCGATCCGCATCGCCATTCCGCCTTGCTTTCAAAATTTAAGACAATCTCCCTCGTCCTTCCAGCCAGCCTCTCCTCGCTCCTTCCAAACCCTCCTCCTCCCCTGCCTCCACCCTTTTTTCCTCTCTCCCCTCCGACACTCCTCCCCACGGATGCGCCTGGCGACCCCTTGCGGAGGACTAGCTGGATAAGGGAGGAGAGGAAGGGGGAGAGGTTTTGGAGAGAAGAAGGTCCAATGTTTCCTTCTGCTCGGGAAAGAATCCGCGAGGAGATGAGGTGGGGGAGGGTGAGGCGAAGGGGGGCACGGACCAACTCGTAGGAGGACGGAGAGAGAGAGAGAGTCGGCGCTGTGGAGGAGGCGGGATGGTAAAGGGGAGGGGCAGGAGAGGATTGAAGAGGTCTCAGCCCCCAGAGAACGATGGGAATGGCACTCATTAATAATACATTAGTTTAAGTTGGAATGCTGCCGAGGAAAACGATCGGGTTCCAGGAGAGAGAGGGAGATGGAGTTGGCAAAGGCGATGTACGCGTTGTTTTCACGGTGGCAGAGGAGGAGGAGGAAGAAAATAAAGGGGAGGAGGAAGGGGGAGGGAGAGATAAGACGGGTGGAGGTCGGTTCGGTCCCGTGCAAGAAGAGTGGTGTGTGGGGAGTGAGGGAGGAAAGCGACGCTCAGAGGAGCAAGGAGAGGGTGAAAAAGGTTTAAGGAGGAGTTGGGGAGGAGGAGGACAAACTGCGAAGAGACACAGTATCACGTGACTATCCTCCATTCACACACACACACACACACGCACTCATCCCCATCCTCGCACTTCCCGTTCTCTCCCTCTTCACTCCCCCCCTTCCCTTCCTTCTCCCCCTCTCTCTTTCTCAGGCAGAAAAAATCTCCCTCCCTCCGCAATTGATTCCGATGCTCTCCTTTCGCGCTCGTATTTTCCAATTCTCTCCACCCTCTCCCTCCTCATCTTTCTTTTCTCCATCCCGTCCCATTGCATATCTCTACTCTGTTCCTTTCAATTCTCCGCCACCCCAGCCTTCATCCTGTTAGGGAGGGCATTTCTGCCCGGAAGGAAAAGCGAGCGGCTCGCTGCATCCCTGGCGTTGGTCTCCTCCTCAATAGGAACCAACCGGGTGGAGATATTGGCAGATATTGAATGATTTCAGGAGGAATTTTGACTCCTTGCATTTCGCTTCTGCCTCTTTTTTCCTCCTCTCCCTTTCCCTCTCTTGCTTTTTCCATATCATCTTCACCGATCCTGTAAATCTTTCTCTTCTTCCCTTTCGCGTTTATTTTTATCGCTTCTCTCTCTCTCTTTCCATCCGGTGAATCCCAGTTATCTCGCTTATTTGAGATTAACTAAGGGAGTTCTCTGTTTGCGCCTCAGAGGGAATTTAATGTAGCGACGTCTACCACTTATCCAGCTCTTTATCACCAGAAAGTGAGAATGGAGAATTGTACTGGCTTAGATGGTTAAAGTATCCGTCCGACAAGTGGAAGACCTGGGTCCGATGCTCGGTCTAGTTCAGAATGTTTTTCATTCTCTATTTCTCCTTCCCACGCTTTAAAGTTTGCAAGTTGGTCCTTGATTCACGATCTCTCCGCTGGGAGGCGTGACTGAACTTGTAGACGCGTTCTCTTCCATTTCCCTCCTCCGGTCTATGTCTCTCCTATCCGCGCCCTACTCCAAGGACAGCTAGCTCACTTCTTCCCTGTTCTCTATTTCCCATTTATTCGAGCCTCTCTCTCTCTCTCTATTCATCCCCTTCTCTTTCTCGCGCTCCTACTAGCATCCTCTCGCGCTTTGCCATTGCTTGTATTCCAACAGACCCATCTCAAGCAACGCGTAACTTGGCTAATTTATTCTCTTTCTAGTTTCTCCGTATCCAACATCTCGTCTCTCTATTCGCTGCCTCTCATTGATTCGATCTCTACCTCTTCCATTTAAGGTATCTACATTTCCAAACCTTCCTTCCCCTTTACTTTTTAATTCCTATTCTTCTCCTCCCTTTTGTATTTATCTCAGAAAACGAATTCTTCCAGTTCCAGTCGTCTGTCTCGGCCTTCTCCGACCATTTCTCCCCGCGGGACTTTTCCAGCCTTCCTCTCCCTCTCGCGCCTTCTCTCTCCATTCCCTACTAGTGTTCTCTTTTACTCCCTCATCTCTTCCTTCCACATTTTCTCCTCCATTTCTCTCCGCATTTCATTCTGTTACTTCGTGCATGTGCGAAGACGACCTCGTCTTCTATTTTCACTCACTCTCTCTCTCTCCTCTCCAACTTGACTTTCTGCTCATATCTCCCCTCCACTACAATATCTTCCCTTTCCTTCTCTCCCTCCTCCTCTTTCCCCTCCCCCCCTCCCCTACAACGCCCCTCCCCCTCAGTGGCCCACGACACACGAGATGTAAATTTCATCAAACTCCCAGCAGATCGCACCGCCGTGTGTCTCTGGAGAAGAACTTCCTACCGCGACCCTCTTCTCTCTCTCTCTCTCTCTCTCTATCTCCAACTCCGCTCGCTCTTTCCTCCCTTTCTCCTTTTTTTCTTTCCTCTTTCTTCCCCTCTCTCTTCCTATTCCGCACTCCAATGCCTCTCCTCGTACACAAACCTCTCTCTCGCTTGCCTCTTTCCGCATCCCGGGATGTTTCTCCCTTCAGCCTTCTTGTCGTTATATCTTTTCCTCTCTCCTCTTCCTGTCCTTTTACCGCCGCAGTTCCTTTCTAAACTGTCGTTCCTCTCCCTTTCTCTAACATTCACCTTTCTCTCTTAACCGTCAGCCTTCTTAATGTGGTTTGACTCGTCTTTTGAGATGGAATTATACTCTCCGCTGCTTATCTGGTCTCTTGGATAAATGCTGCATCTGGGATTACTTATGGCGTTATTTAGTCACAGTGAAGCGCGTAGCGTAATTGTACGTTGTATGTGTATTTTGTGGTTTCAATGGATTTATTTGAATCGGATTCTCCTAAGTGCTCATATAACATCTTATTGAGAACATATTTGAGTTTTGATTGTTATCAGCTATGATAAAGAATTTATTGAATTAAAATTTAACATGGAACGTTTCTCTGTCAATGTACTTAATTGTAATGACATACGTAGAAATAATTAATATTTTTATTTCTTGGGAAAATTTGAACGATTTCTTTAATCTTTAATCATTACTATTTTATTATTATGGTGTGAGTAATTAATTTTATCTTCAAAATCGTATCACATGTTGAGATATCACATGAAATATTTAGTTAATTGGGCCTCGCTTCCTTGATATTAAAATCTTTTAATTGTTTGTGGCTTTTAACGTTAAAACATTAATTTAAGCAAATTTCTATTTTTTAAATGTAGTATATTCACCTTTTAACATCTTTTCCTGTTAAACATTCTTTAAGGTGGTGGTTCTGACCTAACTTCTTTCTTTCTTTTCAAAATTCTTGGGTATTTTCTTCGTTCAAATATTTTATTCCTCACCGTAAACACTTTTTCTTAATTTGTGCTTTTTTAAAACTTTCATATGGCGCAAATCATATTCCAATCAGTTTGAGATCCTGTTCTCTCGCTGACATTTTGAATTCCTACAATTTTTTTCGCTAGATCTTGCGACTTTCCCAATATAATCTGCACATTTCTGTTACTATAATGTAAGCGTGTAAAACTGGTGGCTCGCGGATCGTATGCGGCTCTACCCATGCCTTTTTGCGACTCTCCTGCAAGTTTTTCAATAAAAAATCTTTCTTGATTTTATAACAAATTTATTTTCCTGAAAATTATACAAGATTTTTCAGTTATCTTGCCACAGTTGTTCATGTTTTCGAAATTACTGTATTTAATAGACAAGTGGACGCTCAATCGTCAAGATATACTCTAGTTTTACTTATACGATGACTATCGTTTTAATACTGCTTGTACTAGCTATAGAATATCTTCGGGCACTACAGTAGTTCTTTCATGCAAACGGAAACTTTTCCATCTGCTTTTGTACTATCAGATTCTATGGCATTATGGATTTAACTCCAGCGCTCCACCTCCAATATCCTTCTTTGTCTTAATCTATTTAAATAATAAGGTAATGTAATGTCAAGCAGGATGGAGTTATAGTATGGAAGTTAGGCTCACAGGGATTAGTGCAGCATATTATTATTTGAATTTTAAAACAGGTTATATACTTAATTGAGATACAAACTTGAGACAAACGGAAAAATAAAGTCCTAATCCTAATAATTATTTGTGAGTTATTCCTATACTATGGTTTTTCAATTGTTTTTTTCGGACATTGATTGGATGGTTTTGTTGACTTCATATGTAATTTGTATTGTATTTATTTATCAAACAATCGGTCAACGCATTGATTTTGTAGTGAGTTTCCTTACTTTTCGCATAAAGGATTAAGTATTCTAATTATTTTTAGTGTTCTGTAATTTCCATTTTCTTAAATTTCTACCAAATTATCGACTATTAATTTCGCGGTCAATTAAAAATCGATTGATGTGGAGCAGTTTAAACCGACGACGTCTCAAATTCGTTTGCTGCCTGGGTCCACCCAAATAAACCATACATTTGACTAACCAATGAATGCAAGTTGATCATGCGAGGCATTCGTGTACCTTTCCTAAAGGAACGGACCGCCGAGAGAGGCTTTTAGGAGGTTGTGGCTGCCCACCGTCCAACTTTTCCACTTCCTTAGGCGCTCGCCTTTCACCCCCACCACCGCCATCCTCCCACCCCCACCTCTGTCCTCCCTAACCTCTCCCCTCCCCCACCCCTTCCCTCCCCCCTACCTCCACGCCCTTTTGCGGCCTACAAGAACGAGAAGCCCGCACACCTTTCCCGTGTTTGTGTTTTCGCCGTCGGTCCCCCAATCCCAAGGCGCCACTCCCTCCCGCCCCATTTTCTGTCCCGACTTCCTCCACGCCCCCTCCTCCCCCTCGTCCCATACAACCGAAAGCATTTTCTTCTTGCAACTTCCTCCGCCCTTCTTCCTGGCCCTCTCCCCTCCTCCTCTGCGCCCTCTACCGTTTCACAACACACAAGGCATGCACTAGCCACCCATGCATCTTTCATGAGTGGCGTATGGGAAAAGGAGAGAGAGGGAGAAAGGAGGAGAAAGAGGGAAGAGATGGGGCCGCCAAGAGTGGGAAGGGAAGAGTTTGAGAGGAGGGAATTGCATGAGAATGGAGACGAGGTTTTTTTGGGGAGGAAAGGAATATATAGGATTGTTTTTCTAAAGCTTCTTCGATAATTTATGCAAGGTCGAAACATTCGTTTATGAGGAATAATGAGCGAAGTTTTTAAAGGCGGATATCACGTTCACGCACGAACACGTCACTCAGATTATAATCGGGGAGCTATAGAGTTTGTACAAATTTTTTCGAAAGTATCAATCAAAACTTCACGTAAAGCAAATTATGTTAAGGCAGAAAAAACTATAGATTGAGATGTGGAATGATGGATTTTACAACTTGACAACAAATATATTATTTAAGTTAGAAATTATATTTCATAATAGTTTTTCTTGTTTAAATACTTATTCGCGGCACTTATTTTACGGAACATTTGAATCTAAGGTCGAGAAAATCTAAGAGACATGCATAGTTAGACCAAAAAATTTGTTAATTTCAATTATAGGCAGTCTGACCCTTTAATTTTTTCGGCTTTCAGGATTCCAAAGCAGTGGTTCTCAACCTTTTTTCCTTCGCGACACACATGAAGCTCGCCGCTCACACTTAACACTACAATCCGTCGAACTCAGAAAAAGGAGGAGTAATGTATAACAATGAAGAGTTTAAGGCTAAGTATTGTTCTTATTGTCGCAAAATATTATGCGTAAGAAAGAGTAAATCTCTCCTTAACAAAATTTACTTTGTTTTATGTAGCCGTTATTAAAATTTTCGGAGACACGCCTCCCAGCTCTTCGAGGGGTTGAGAACCACTGCTCCAAAGCGTACCTACTGTATTTGCTAGCATAATATTTCCATCGCATAACCCTACCTTATTTATGAAGAGGAAATAAATGATTTTATTTTCTTCGCATACATCCTTCGTCATTACTCATACACTATCTACCTACTTTTACGACAAACAATGAAAAATATATTTTTGCATATGAACTTGTAAATCTTTAATAACATTAATAAACCATGTTCACACTGAAGTGAAAAAATATCCGCATAATTTCTCCATCCCACCCGTTTCAGAGCTAAAATGTCTACAGATAAACAAGGATGACAATTATTATTCTTATACCCGAAAAACTTTCCTCGCGTACACTAAAATTATTCCTTGAATAATACAATATAAACATTCCATTGTATGAATCGGTTCGAATCCGGGGAAGGTCGGATTTTTCAATCTGAGATCATCCCGTCCCCTACTTGTGTGATTTGAGTAGATCGCGCAAGTCAGCGCTCCGTCCTTCGGATGGGACATTAAGCAGCTGGCTCCCTTGGTGCTATTCGTTAAGAGTAGGCTAACGCCAGCACCGGGTTTCCTTTCTTCCTTGTGTGTTTGGTGTGTAGGGAGTTATGGCTATAAGAATCCAAGAGGTTGATTAGCCAGAAATTCCATGCAAACAAACAAACAAAAAACCATCGTATGAATCAAGCCAACTACTTTATGGCCCTACTAATAGACATCTATTTCGCGCGGGCCGGCAATTTGAATGGGAGCGGCTGTCGATGCCGGGATGGAGAGGCAGAGAGAAAGAGAGGGAGAGAGGACTTGTACGTCAGGTCTGTAATTTTTCGCGTCCACGAGATGTTCCAACGGCGTTGGATGGGTTGGTGTAAGAGGGAGAGTGGGAAGGAGGAAGTTAAGAAGAGAGAGGGAGGAGGGAGGGAGAGGTCGAAACAACTTATCTAAATGCAACTTCCTCGTGCGTTTGCCGTCACT